>OY992511.1:32448065-33115647 GCA_963921215.1 Scoparia ambigualis | reverse complement strand
GGCACAAGATATTTGCACAAAGAATTTCCAATAGATAATTTGTTTACAATCATTTTGTCGCATTTGACTCTAGTATGAGTTGGTGATATAATAACAATTATAACATATTAATAGCAACAATGTTCGACACTGAAGTAGAGTAAAGCTATTAAACGGTCTCACTGCTGGGCAAAGACCTTCATCATGGAAATCAAGTTATCTCGACAATAGGCTTGTGTCCACTAAGAATAAATCGGGTTGATTGGTGTTTCTAATGATCAATTATGATTTAAAGAAACAAAATATCGAAAATATTCATTTTAAAAAATTGGGATTGTTAATATTTTTAAAGAAAAAAGCGACAATAATACGACGGAAATCAAAAGCCGTGACGTCACGCCGTGCCAAATGTCATTTTATTGTTGTGACATTTCTACATATAGAACAAGTCTCGAACGAAACGGATGTTTGGCACGGGTGGCGTGACGTCATTTACTCAACATGGCGTTCCTAAGCGTTTTTGCGGTAAATTTAAATCGGAATATAAAAACGCAAAATAAATATTGTAAATAATCGATTTTTTGAAAAATAATGTATTTTTAGGATAAAATAGGCAAAGGTATCGTTTTAACATGATTTTAAATTTAGTCAACTAGCCTATTATGTATGATTGATGTTGACAGTTACGGGTAATACTACGAGTATATTTTTCATAGAGGTTGCTAGCACAAAAGTCACAATAATTTGAAGTGCTTTAGGAGAAAGGAAAACCTCGGCATGCCCCTTTAAGATAACAAAGAGGTTGCGTACTTTCAAGTAAAGTGCTCTTCAATATTATACGACACTTTCTATCAAGTGAGGGATTAACGTTTAATTGATGAATTGATTGTGTATAAGTATAATAATACATACATACATATAAAAGTGAAACTAAAGTCGCACTTCCTAAACTGTAGTCATTAATGATCTCGTGCTGTATGGAATGCTTGTGTTAAGTAATGTTTATTATTGTTTTGTTTGAATTTGTTATTTATTTGATTTGATAATTTCTAATTTAATTGTTTCAATACTTACCTAGCTACCTGTTATTTTTTTATTATTTTTTATTTTTTTGTAATTGTATCAACGTAGGCTTTAACTAGGTTGAAAGCGCTCACTATTAACCTCGAAGTGCTTTTTTAATTTGTATTTTTTTATTTGCATGTGTTTAAAACTGGTAAATAAATGAAAAAAAAATCAAGACTATTACCCCCGAAGGGTTAGTCAAAGATAAGGCAAAAAAATAAGGACCGCAAAACAGTCCTCTACTACAGTTTACTTTTCACCAAATAGCGACTGCACATGTGCTAAGCGTGACAGGTGGTAAGCCCATCGCCGCTCTATGCTTTTGAATGTATGTGCAGTGTTTAGTCCGTGAGTCTCCTTTTACGACACCCAAGGGAAGAGAGAGGGTTGGTAGGATTCTTTCACCGCTGCGCGACACGGTTAATAATAATAATCAATGTCAATATTTTTTTATTACAATTGGCTTCACTTTTACATTACGGTGTACCTGTAAGGATAGTAGTTAACCGCCAGGCTGAGAACGTCAACTTCCTAAAATGACAAGTTCCGAAAATGACAACTTCCTAAAACGACAACTTCCTTAACCTTTAAGCCCCAAGCGGCCATATTTAGCCGCACCTAAAAAACTCGCTATTCCGTCAGACCCCAAGCGGCCATATATATGGCAGCGCTGGCCGCGCTTTCCACTAGACTTTGTACCGTGTTTTGATACACTTAGAGACTACTTTAGTATGAACAAGGTCGATTATTTCGGTTCTGTGGTACATTTTATGCATCGTGAATGCAAAATGTAACATGAACTGCGTTCGATTATTTTTTATTATTTATTTCTATTTCCGCAAATTAAAAATTCCCGCCAAATCGCACCTGCTGTCAAATTTTTTTGACATTTTGCTGCCAAGACTGATAGGTTAAATGACAAGTTCCGAAAACGACAACTTCCTAAAATGACAACATTTTAGAATGACAACATCCAAAAACGACAACCTTGTCATAATTACAAACACTATGAAAAACAAAGTAAGTAATTCAAAGTTACAACACAAACATCCAGTCAAATATTACTTGCTACTACGGAATACTTATGACCATACGCTACGATCTAATACGTATTAATTTGACATTTCACAACTGAGGGTCGAAATTCACACCCCATTATAAGTACCCCCCCCCCCCCCTTATTAGTAAGTTGTCATTTTTGGAATTTATTATTTTCGTAATCTGACCATTTAGAGGTGAAATAAATAAATAAATAATTTAGTTCGTCGATAGACAAAATGGTTAATGAAATAAAGGTAGTATTGTAAAGGTGATATGACGTTAGTACTGTTATTTTTATTTCATTTTCTTTTCAGTTTATTATTGGATAATGCTCTAATGAGAATCTCATTGTCGTCGACCATCTTTAAGCAACTTTAGTAATTGCTAACTAACAAAGCTGCAAAAGCAATGCATTGCTATAGTCCGCCTTTCACCAAGTAACAACTACAGTGTGATTCTCTAAGTTAAAGCCTTGGTAGCAGCGGCTGCCGCAGCGCTGAGAATTTACTCTGTCTCTTTCATATTCATAGAATTGGAAAGAGACGGCAGATCACAGCCATGCGCGCAGCGTCTATATGTCGCTTAGAGAATTGCATAGCTGTAAATGTGCTCAGCTGGTTAAGTGGTTCGGCCATCGCCGCTTTATGCTGTTGGATGTATGTTTGTATGTGCATTCTTCAGTACATTAGTCGCCTTTTACGACACCCAAGGGAAAAAATGGGTTGGCAGTACCAACTCTTTTAATAATCACCGTGTCGCGTTGCGGTGAAAGAATAATATCACCCCCTCTCTTCCCTTAGGTGTTGTAAAAGGCGACTAACAGACTAAAGACTGCTGTGGCGGCCAGAGTCGCCACATAATTTATTATCATCACGTATCGGTTAAAGAGTTTGTAAGCACATTCCTAAACGCGTGCAGGTCCGATAAAGATATGTCACGGCATCCTCCCTCCAACATCTACGTAGTATTACTGTATAAATAGTCTTGTAAGGTTTAGATAATAAGTTAGTCACAATGTAGTCACTGTAAATATACAACATCACTTTAAGAGACGCAGTCGTCATTTAACATCGCCATGGAACCCATCATCAACATCGCATACTACGCCCACGGAACACTGGTGACCCCGACGTGATACAGAACAGCATAAAGCGGCGATGGGCTCACCACCTGTCACGTTGAACACATGTGCAGTCGGTACATTTGGTGAAAAGTGGGTTCTGGCAAAGGACTGCTTTTGCGGTCCTCATTGCCTAGTCTCTGACTAACCCTTCGGGGATAATAGTCATGGTTATATGTACTACTCTGTCAAGAAAGTACCGGAAAAAGATCAATAATACACAAAATGTTAGTTATTCATCCAAATCTATTTTATCGCCTTCAAAGTATGCTCCTTCAGAAACGATACACTTACGCCAATGAATGATACAATCATCAAAACATTTTTTAAACGCTTTTTCCGGAATTGAGTTCTGTTCTCGCCGCGAATTCTCTTTTATGTCTTCTATCGAATGAAAACCGGTGCCACAAAGTGGTAATTTGAGTTTTGGAAAAAGAAAGAAGTCGGCTGGAGCCATATCTGGTAAATAAGGTGGTTGCTCGATGGTATTTGTTGAGTTTTTGGTCAAAAATTCGTTCACAATGATGGCCTTGTGCGAAGGCGCATTATAGTGGTGCAAAATTCAAGAATTTTCTTTTCACAAATTTGGCCTTTTTCTTCAAATTTGCTCTCTTAAACGACGCATAACGCTTAAATAATATTCTTTATTTACTGTTTCACTTCCGGCATGAATTCCGAGTGCACAACACCGCGACTGTCAAAGAAAACAGTCAACATGACATTGACTATTGATTGACTTTCGCGTGGTTTTTTCGGTTTCGGTTTTCGAAACTTTTTTGACAGAATGTATGATATATAATGAACTGCCAAACACAGCTCTACATCTTAAGCAGTGGAGATCCGGCTTTAATTCTTAATAAATGTAACGTAACTGTCAGCAACACAGATAAATAAGATATTAATAATAAATATAGACTTAGACTTATTCAACACCAACGTATCTAGGTTCAAAAAATTATACAATGATAACTTTTTTGTCTGTTAGCTCATGAAAGGTAATGATGTGTTAAGCATCACGCACGGTTCTTAATAATATATTTTTGTTAAAAACCACTTCGAAGTGTATCAACATACTTTATTTATAGGTGAAAACTTGTAATTGGCCTTATTGTATTCATACCACAGACATATGTCTGTGATTCATACATTAATTTATATTTAACATATAGCTGTAAATTTTCCAAAAAATTGTAAAGTAAAAAATTTAAAAAAAATAAGATAAGCGCACAGCAAACAAGTGGCTGTAGGCATAATTTTAAACAATTTGTTGGACCATAGCTGAATTGAACGCGTTCCAAAAGGTTTTTGGAGGTACCTAAATTAATACCTTTGAGCACGTATTTATTTTTACTTTAACATTTATCCCTTAATTAAATTGTTCAATAAATTTTTGCCTGGCCTTTCGAGTGTACGGATAATAAGGCTTTTAAGACATACCTACCGTTAAAAAGGTTCTTTGGGTATGTTGGATGAGGGTTTTTACGTTAATGAAGTCACAGTGGTCGCTAGCATTGATTGCATAATACTTTTGCGACCTTCTTATATTTTGTTTATACGTGGAGTTTTGATAACCTTTGTATTTTTATGCTATCAACTTATGCTTTCGATGTATATTTTTAGCAAAACGATTAATAAGAGCTAATTTAAACTTTTAAGAGGGTTTCGGTTTCCCATACAAACTTCTAAGTCGAAATTTTTAAAAACCGTTAAATGGTCAATTTTGGCGTTCTCGATCTCAGAAACAAATTGCAGAGAGAGATTTTCATAAAATGCGCGAAAGCACTTTTTTGAGCTCCTAGATTAAACTACTGTTCTAAACAAATGATATAAAAAAATGTTATCTCTTATATAATCGTATAGTCCGTAGCGGCCTCGGAATTTTTAAATATCATTGATTTTTTATAGAAAAAAAATCTTATTCTAAACAAATAAACTTCCAAAATTCCTTAAAGTTATATGTGAATTTTTTCTATCTATAATAATATTATTGAGCAAAATTCATACCAGAATAATTGTTACTTCAGATTTTATAATGAATTTATTATCCTATTTCGATTAAAACGATGAATACAACTGCAAAATTACTACAAAATGCGATGCGCCGGCCGTCCGAACTCAGCTTATTCTCGCAGAGTGGAGATTTGTAATATTATGCATGAATTTATTATACTATTTCGATAAAATCTATAAATACAATTGCAAAATTAAAACAAAATGCAAAATGGGCATTTTACGTAAAAATCACATTTGAGATGTAATAGGCCTCTTAAGCCAATTTTGATGAAACTTTGCATGCTAAAGTAAAACACAGGGATCTAAATAGTTCGTTGAAAACTTTAAAAAAAATACTTTATTTAGCTGCGTTAATGCGATTTAAAGTCCACTGTAGAAAGTTTAAAATCGCAATAACTCACTCATGATCGACTTTGGCGTGGTGGACAATGAATCCTCTTCAATTTTGTATAAAGAATATTTTTTTATATGTGCGTATAATTTTTTATATGATTCAGTAACGGTAATAGACATCATTATTTCTTTTAAATGAATATTAATACTTTTGCGACCTTCCAACCAATAAGAAATAAATATTATTCATTATTATTTAAATGTCCAGCACAATAAAAAATATTCGAGTCGATTGATCGCTATTTTTGTGGATATACTCGTATTTGATCAATTTCATTTCTTTATTTTCACTTTAAAAATTTTTATTAAATCTGTTGCTCTAGATTAAGTTACTCTATAATTACAAAAAAGATGAAGTTACCTTACTGTTTAATTTAAAAAAATATGCGCACAGATAAAAAATATGCTGTATACTTAGAATAATAACATATAGAAAGGAAGTCCGCGCGCCCATTTTGAAGCACTTTTTTTGGAGCCGGATATGGCTGCAAACGCCGAGTTTTCAATGTACACTACGGAGTTACAAGGGTACGTGTGCGTGTCGCCGAGCGCAAGCAAGTAATCATCACGAAAGTGTGAATCGGTTTAGTGCTTCACTTTTGACAGAGCGCTTGTATGAAGACTATCTTTCTATACGTTATTATTCTAAGGCTGTATATCTAGATATTCAGTGTCATTTGCGTAAAATGCAGTAAGCTAAGAAATACTTAGTCAATGTACCCTTTGATACCACCATGTACAGTCACGAGCACCAATATATATACTTTGACTCTTATTCCATTGTATTAAGAGTTACAATTGTTTACATGTTTTTGCTCGTGACTGTACCTAACTATCGCGGACTATGGGAATATACGATCACTTTTCGGCGATATTTATATGCGCTCCTTTCCGTAGCGTGCGCGTAGCGTGCGCGTAGCGCTTGTGCGTGTGAATTTCGCCGAAAAGTGGTCGACAGAAAAATTCCACAATTTAGTTACTTGACAGTTTTCGTAAAAGTATTAAGTATAAAAATTTCAAACGCTTATTTTATACCTCTCGCAATATTTTTTTCTCGAAAAAGCTGTATTTAATAGAAAAAAAATGTGCGAAAACGGTTGGTAACGTGACATTTTGCCCTGTGACGTCACACTTCAATAAACAAATAGAAAAAAAAAAACAACCAGTCTCAGGAAGGCAAAAATAATCAATAATAAAGATAAGATAGGCCCGCGTACCGTTATGCGCACCTGTTAGATAGTTTTTGATAATTTTGTGGAATGTGATGTCACACGAAGCTCAATCATGACCGCCCGTGTTTTGGGTCTTGTAATCCACAGTAAAAAAATAAAATATTTACAAATTATCTTAATAAAAAAAAACTAAGTATTCGATAATTATCGTTAAATTATAAACTATCATTTCCGATGTATTTCATATTTTATTGTTACAACCTGTCAAATAGCCAATTGTACACACAAACATTGTGATAGCATAAATTAAATTCACACTTGCGGTAAGCCCTGGAACATTTGCGTCCCCACTTCTGAAGTATCTTGTTTTCCCCCCTTCTCTGTCATCTGGAAATGCTTATGCAAATGAGCTACCGATGTGTTTGTACCGTCTACCGCGAATGGCTACGGTCTTATCGCGCGCGTCAGGCGCATTGCATGAATTCACATGATGTCCTTATTACTCTGTTACACGTAACACCCGTACGAAATATTCCGTGTCCAATCTAAGGGTGAGTTGCACCATATTACAAGTTGAAGTAATAGTTTGTGTCAACTTTGACAATAACAATAACGTTGACTTTAAGGCTAGGTGTTAGTGAAAATTAAAATAACACGTTCTTAGAATTACTTTTTAAAGTAGTTAACAGTAAAATTAAAATCTGCGAAAATTGTGAAATATTGTTGAGGCTTTATTCGGTGAAATACACCCGATGGAAACACAATTTTATAAAGTTGGCTCGATAGAATAAATTCACAAATTTACATATTTTTGTGTCATTTTATCTTCTTTTCCAGGTTTTATTCTTAAAATAAGTGATTTGATATTATGAGTCATTTACCAAAATGAAGCTCGTAAATAACTTGAGTTATTATAATCGATGGTTTTTTATTTATTACATCTATCAATTTTTTAAAATATAAAACGCGATTATTCGCGCCGCTTCGCTGTTATACCCGTCCCTTACCGTTGTACCGTCGAGAGAACGAGAGGGAAGCGCTCGAAATACGTCCCCTTAAGGATTACAGCAAAAGGTGTTGCACCAGAGAATTCAATAGCTTTGTTAAAGTTAACCGGGTTGCAAGTAAAATGAGTCGCATTTTACCCCAAATTATTTGTGAGTAACGTTTTTAAATATTGCAATACTAAACATAGCCATAAAGCCTAGTTTCTGGCGCTGTCATTAGTGTCATTTCATTTGATGGCAATGTCAGATGTTTGTCAAATACACAATCAAAACGTTATTAGCGAAATAACGAACGAACGTAACATACCAACAGAAACTTTGACCTAGAGATAAAACTCTATTGAGAAACTTGAAAGGATCCTGGCGAGCTAGAAATACAAACATGGACGGCAATTTGCTTGCAAACATTAAAAGAAAGTAATTTGACAGCTAATTAACACTAACAATGACACTAACCAGAAAAGAGTGGGCGGTGGTTACGGTTACGGTTAAAGTTATGACGTCATTTAACTTTTTGTCAACTGGTGCAACTCATTTTTTGCCGAACCGGTACTTTATCAGAAAAGTCGATGTTTGTTAAAGTTAAAGTAAGATGGTGCAACCCACCCTAACTGTTCTACAGTTTTTTACATCAATACGTTATTACTAACATAATCATGAAACAACCGTACAAAAAACTATTCAGGGCATACCGCGCTGTTTCATGCATGCGGCAAACGTTGGCCAAACAAAACTCAATGCAGTTCCTCAGCTATGATGCCGTGGCCCAAATGTTTGACGAACGTCACTGCCAACAGTTTTTTGTAATGGGAAAACCGCACGATTACTACACACTCGTCTTATAGGCGCCGCGCACTGCGGTATCTCGACCACGCATGCGTCGAAGATGACGACTGAAATGGAACCTAATACTTTTCAGCATAAGGTGCTACTTTGGAGGTGGAAGTTGGGCACATACCTGTCACAGAAAGCAATTCTGATGAAAGAATGGGACCCCGTTGAAAGACATGCAGTCTCACGTTGTATTCAGAGAAACTATTACGGGTACGAAATTGACTGCGGGCAGGTTGTTTCTTTGTGCCGCTGCTATTTCTATTAAAATTTAATGTTTGTATTGTACAGAGATACTGAATAAATACTTTTGGTTATCACCGAATTCATATTTAGATTTCACACATAAAAGTTTATAAAAAAAAACCTAAATGCAATTAACCGTTCCGTACTATACGGATGAAATGTGTACTAGAAAAAATCAACCAGTCTCAGGAAGCTCGAGTGGGATTCGAACCCACCTTTGAATGCAAAATTTCAATAATAAAGAATTTATAAGCAATTACGTCTTTATCGATTGTTAAATACTCGCAATAGTATTTCTTTCGAATGTGAGGGTAGACTTCACAGTGAGGTAATACCGCTGGTTTGCAGCGTAATCAATCTACTAGGAAGAATTCAACGAGTCTTCTGGGGTCTCGGTAGCTCAGCGGTTAGAGCAGTGGACCGGCAATCCAAAGGTCGTGGGTTCGAATCCCACTCGAGTTTCCTGAGACTGGTTGATTTTTTTTCTAGTAAACATTTATCTATATAGCATTGTGAATGCAAAATTTCAATAATAAAGACGTTCCGTACTACGTTTATGTCTAGGTGTAGGTAGTTGCTACGTTACTGCGAATGTAAAATTCACATACTTACATACTCGTACATCCACTGACGACTTGATTCCGAAAGGGTTAGTCTATCAGGCAAAGCAGTTCCCTGTCACATCTACGTTTAACTGAATAACAACTGACACTTGTGAGCTCTGAGCACATGCTCAGCGTGTCAAGTAGTGAGCCCATCGCGTATGTTTGTTGTTGTGTTGTTGGGTGTTGTTTTAGTCCGTAAGTCGACTTTTACGACACCTAAGGGAAGATATGGGTCGGTAGTATTCTTTTGATGAGCCGCCACCACACAGTTAATACTTATTATCAGCCTATACTCGTCCACTGCTGGACATAGGCCTCTCCAAGAACACGCCACTGAGCACGATCCGCGGCCACTCTCATCTAGCTCTTATTATTATAATTTTCATATTTTTTTTAAATATTTTTACATACTTTTTTATAACCTTGAGACGACCACCGTGGTCGAGTAGTTAGCACGCCGGGTCTGGCGTCGCGCCATCTCTGAGGTCACGGGTTCAATTCTCGGTCGGGAAAATTTAGAGTAAAACTGTTTTTCTAAATTGATTTTGGGTCTGGGTGTTTTTTCTATGTTTATGTATATTTATCCGTTATTTTACAATATTAACGAGTTTCAAAAGAAAACTCATTTTGGTCTAGATAATGGCGTAAACAATTTTTTTTTTAATTTAATGGCGCTGTAGGGTGCTACATCGAGTGAGCCAATAGTGCCTCAATAATATCTAAATCAAACTTTTTTTATTCAAAATGACTGAAGGTGTGTGTGTGGTGACAAGTGGCGGAGTGGTCAACGCAGCTGCCCTGATTGCAGAGGACGCGGGTTCGATTCCCGCCTGAGGTAGAATTTTTATTTACGTTTCGTTATCTTGAGTTTATTTGAGCGGTTTTATTAACACATTTTTTTTTAAATATATAATAGATGGGCTTGCACTTGGCCACATTCTTATCCGTAGGATTAAGAAGAGGCCGACGATGAAGCGAGCTTTCCCAGAAGCCGCCTATAAATAAATAATAAATAATCTAATATTACAAATAATTTACTAAACTAACCTACTACCAGTGCACCTAGAATGTATAGAATCTACCTATTCTTTGGAAGCGTACGTACCGTCGGCCTATTGGAGGGTATCTCCAAATAATGAATACATTCATGCCATTACAATTCAGAATTTCTTCTCGTGAAGGTATTCGGCTAAATAAAAAACCTAACCTAAACCTTAGCACCTAGCATTTACGACACAAATTACAGCGTTCCGATATGGACAATATCGTTTATTGGCAGCAGAGTATAGATACATAATTAAAATGACACATGTGTAACAAAAGGTTCGACTGCCGGTATCCAATATGGAATTGGTGTCGGATAATGATAACCTTACCATATTGACTTTACGGACCAATGAACTGATTTGCAATTTATATGGAGTGTATTTATACCTACTGAGTTGTTATTTGGAGCAATTGAAATTTTGTAGAAACGTAGACAAAATTGAAATGTTTCGAGCTTTAGATAACAACTCAAGCCGCTTCCTTACGACAGCCACCTTGGTTGAAGAACAGATATACTTAATACTGAAAAAGACGACAAACTCAGGCGGGAATCGATCCACGCACCTTCCGCATTCCGGGCGGCTGCCTTAACCACTTGGCTACCGAGGTCTCGGACCGCCTGAGATTGTCGTCTTTTTTCAGTGTTTAAAATTTTACTTAAGTATATTTAAACGTTAATAAAACGCTAAAATACATAAGAAAAACATAATCAGATATAATACGTTATTTATTCCTCGGGACACCTTCTGTCATCAGCAAATCATAATTTTGGCAGGAGAACACAACATTTAGTTCAACGGATCATATACGTCTCCATACATATAATCACGCCCTGAAGGGTTAGTCAGAGACTAGACAACGAGGACAGCATAATCAGTCCTCTGCCATAGTCCACTTTTCACCAAAAAGCGGCTGCACATGTGATCAGCGTGACGCCGCTCTATGCTGTTGGATGTGTGCAGTCTTTAGTCCGTTAGTCGCCTTTTACGACACCCAAGGGCGACACCCAAGGGAAGAAAGGGGGTGGTAGAATTCTTTCACCATTACGCGACACGGTTAAGGGATCATAATATACTAGTACCTTTGAACGAGGTTTAACGCAAAACTACTAACTACTACTACTAAAGGTTGCGTATAAAAGGTATGCGAAGGATTCTTTTTTATGTAAGAAGGAGGCAAACGAGCAGGCGGGTCACCTGATGGAGAGCAATCACCGACGCCCATGGACACTCGCAAAACCAGAGGAGTCGCAGATGCGTTGCCGACCTTTAAGAAAGGAATAGGGTTAAGGAAGGAATAGGAATTGTGAGAGGGGGGAGGGGCCTCCAGAACTCTCACTGGCCGGACAAAACACAACAGCACCAAGTGCCATTATTTCACGCCGGATATTCGCGAGAGGGTGGTATTAGCCGGCCCAATGCGTGCTGCAACCCTGCAACGCAGCGTGGCTCTACCACCCAGTCAGTGTTACTCATTTAGCACCACCCAGAGGTCACGTGTAGGGTCTCAAGGGTAAATCTACGGACGCGAGTAACTTTAACCCCCAAAAAGGATGATGCCTTTACTAAATAGTATTGCGCTGAAATCCGTAAAAAAATTGTAATTAAACGGATCGTAGGATTAATAGGTTAGGGCAAGCCTTCTCACATGAGCTAAAGTAAACAAGAGGAGGCCTATAACCACTTCGCACTGTCTCAATACGGATTAGTTGGTGTTATCGGTTGTCATCTTACGACGACAACAGAGTCTAAAGGTTTAACGTGCCTTCCTCATCACGTAAGAGCTCAAAATTATTATATTTACCTGAATTCCCACACGTACCCACACACAATTTGAAGCGACCGTCCGATGACTTGGCATTACGAAAGTTATCTTTGGCTCTTAGACTCGTGCCTTACTTACTTTACGTTTTACACGACTGCGCCAGAAAGAGGGTTATGTTTTTTGAGAGTATGTATGTTTGTATGTTTGTTTGTTTGTATAATTGTTTGGTACGATCTGCGGCCTGAACAGCTCGGTGGATTTTAGCTTGAGAGGTGTCGTTAGATTTGTATTTAGTATGAGAGTGACACTGGGTATATCAAAATAAAAAAAAACAAAATGGCAGATTTTTTTCGCAACATTTGGAACATAATTTTGCTGATATTTTATCACCAGTTCCTTTATTTACGATACAATAACTAGCTAATTAATAAATTAAATAAGACAAGAATGAACAGACTTTAGGACGAACTGGGTAATGGACCAAATGCGTGTAGGACGAACACGTAACAAATCTTTGTGATCACCAACCTGCATTTGGTAAGCGTAGTGATTAAGGCAATATCCACCGTTTGCAGCTATGACTTGATTCTAGTGATGGACGCCTTCGCCCTGCCGTGGAACAGTATACACTGATATTTTTCATTGGTTTTGGAGCCGACAACGTTATAATACAAAAAAAGTGTTGTACCTATTTAAGAAATAATAATTGCTTTACGAGCAAAGAAAAAAAGTTGTAAAAGTGACTTTTTGTCGAAAACACGTAGTAACGTTCTCCTTATCAACTCGTACGCCGTGACGCCTATGAACTTTCCCGGCCGGCCGTCTGCGCCGGCAGCGGGGCGGGGGGTAGGCGGAGCGTTTGAAGCGCCTCGGTCATTGACTTTCATAAGATCGTCCGGTACTAAGGGTTCGTACACTTTTATTGATATTTTTTTATGATTTTTTTATGCTCATATTTTTATTTTTACAAGCTAAATAGCTTCTACTGATGATAAACATGAACAGGGTTTCGGCTCCAAAACCAATGAAAAATCTCGGTGTATACGAGATAGAAATCGCGTCGCCAAACAACTGTTCTACATTAATATTTTAGTAGTCGATATAAAAGTTCAATATTAAGCCGATAAACCAAGAATAAGACAGAAATCCATAAAATATTTAAATGAAATGAGTCATCTACTCAACGGAATTTATGCAATTTATAACTGTACACATTGGACTTTAGATTGCATTTTACGTGATTAAACTCCTTTTCAGAATGGTTCTTGAGTGGCGACCGCGCACCGGAAACGCAATGTAGGAGAGGCCTCCAAACAGTCTTTTGGCTTATGATGATAAAATGTTTTTTAAATGTGGTTTGTGAATTTATCGTTGTCTATAGTTGTTTGAGTGTGTCAGCTTTCTCAAAGTGTCTCTGCCACTACCGGTGGCATGTGCGTCGGGTCGTTACGTTGAGCGAAGCGATGGCTGATTCACATGTCATACTCGTGAACGGGTGCCGCCTGTGGAGGCTGATCTGCTCTTGCAATCATATTTTTATTGGTAGTATTTAATAGTCTATCTTTCTCGTTGTTTAGTTTATTATAAATTGAGGAATACCTGTTTTTTATTAGATATTATTTTGTATGTTGTTGTGCTGTCTTGTAATCGTACTAAACGGTTTTTTTTTTAAATTTTAATAGACCTCCTCTCTGTATATCTTTTAGCACAAAAGCTTTAGACAGGTTCATTTTTTTATTTTATTATCATTGGCATCATCATCATCATCATCAGCTAGAGGACGACCACTGATGGACAAAGGTCTTCCGGTCGTTGTGCTGCTCGCATTCAGCTACCCGCGATCTTCACCAGATCGTCGTCATTAGCATTGCCATAGAATATTTTGCATAATACAATAAGTAAAATATTATGTAAAATTACTTATTGGTTTGAAAAGAAGTTTGCTTATGGATACTTTAATGTAAAAGGCTTTTAGGAGATTTTTAATGCTTATGCTTTTCGCAGGGCAGACGGTTTGAATTAATTACATTATCCTGGGAGGGCTATTAAAGCTGGCAAAGGGTGAACAGGCTTAAAGGTACTGATCAATTTAACTTATTTTTATATTTTTATTTACATTATTTAGGGTTTGGTTGAAAAACTAAAAACGTTAAAGTTTTTCCTGCTATAAGGCCACTGCTGATTCAGAAAACAGTTTTGTTTTAAATTATTTAATAGATACTAAATCTTAAAACATCTTTTGTCTGTAACTTAAAATATGTAGAACATTAAAAACAATGTCAAAGTCATTAATTTACTCAATTGTTGATCGTTGCCAATGAATAAATTGTGTGTCAAAAAAAAAAAGTTTAATAAAAGTCTATGGGCACTTGTACAACTTTTTTGTTATATAAATAGGGTTAAAGATCTCAAAATTTTGTGTTTCTAACAGCTGATATAATATATTTAGGTGTTTCGTATTGTAACTTATCTATTATGATACATTAAGTTTGAACAAAGCCTTCATTCAAAACTGTATTGGTGCAAATGGGTTTAGTAATTCAAAGTTCTGTATAGGCTACATGAAACGTATCCGAAAGTTATGAGACCGGCAATCACCATCTCATTTGCGACCAAATTGTTACATAATTTTGATTGTCAAAGTAAAGCGGCTACATTTCTTGGGTTAACTTAGGGCTAACTTAAACTATACATTTTGTTATACCCTGTTTAACTCTTTTAACATGTACTACTGCATAGTACTATCATCATTATCATCCTTTTCAACGTCCCACTGCTGGACTAAAGCCTTTTTACCTTTATTGCGATTCTCTAAGCGCAAACATCTTTAAAGCCTTGGTAGCAGCGGCTGCAACAGCGGTGAGGTTGGTATTCTTCTAAATAATTTACTCTAGCTCCGCACGGCTGTAAGCGTCGTGATTAGGAAATCACTTCTTATACATTTCTTGTAGGTAAAAAAATCGGTAATTTGTAATTCGTTAAACCAGCATCAAGTTTGACCACATCCGTGACCACAGCCGTGACTGCAGCGAACAATGTGACAGCTGTAACATCTATGATCACAACTATGCGCGCAACGTCTATATGTCGCTTAGAGAATCGCATAGCTGAACAATAGCACAAAGGATATTGGGTTTTAACTCAACAAGCTTGCTCAATGCGGGTTGCTGAGTTAACGATTTTACAACTACAACCGGAACTCACAGCTTAACGTGCCTCCCGAATCGAAGCACAGTAGAAGAATACTTATAATGT
The DNA here is from genome assembly GCA_963921215.1 of Scoparia ambigualis. Lineage (NCBI taxonomy): Eukaryota > Metazoa > Arthropoda > Insecta > Lepidoptera > Crambidae > Scoparia > Scoparia ambigualis. The sequence continues at coordinate 33,100,109 of OY992511.1, read as the reverse complement.
ACAAAAAATTACAAGATTGAATTCAGAGAAACTTTATTTATCCAAAAATTTGATTAGATTAGAATTTAATATAAAGGATTTGATTAATATACTACCAATTTTATTGATAGAATTCTCTGGTCGCTAATGCGGCATGACGTAATAGCATATTACTCAGCCGACTTTAGGTTAACGACACAATCAATATTCTCTGAAAGCATTTTTGTGTCGCATAAATGTATTTCTTTGCCTTCTGCTACTGTCCGTCCTGGGTCACTATTGATTTCTAAAATCAACACAAACATCTCGTCGTGCCCTCCCCGTGACCACAGCCCCTGTAAAGGGTCCAAAACATCAGTCCTAAATAGTTAAGTAAAATAACCGCAAACAGATCCTTGAAAACGTATCAGTTTAAAGATAACGTACATTATTTAGGACCAAAGCTACAACACTATGAAAGATCTTTCATTTATTTAACCCTTTCACGGGCAGTACAGCTGAAATTTTTTCATTGTATTTCAACCTTATTCCAAGAGCATAAGGTTCAATATTTGGTGGGAATATAGCTGCCATTGCCTTCGAAAGGGTTAAACTTAAGAGGGTTTACGCATTTCGGTTTCCCATACAAACTTCCAAGTCGAAACATTTAAAAACCAATAAGCCAATATTGATGAAACTTTGCACGCTAAAGTAAAACACAGGGATCTACCTAAATAGTTTGTTGAAAACATTTAAAAAAAAGTTTATTTAGCTGAGATAATACGATTTAAAGTCCACCATAGAAAGTTTAAAACTTTCTATAGTGGACTTTAAATCATCTGTATGTTACTTTAGCGTGCAAAGTTTCATCAAAATTGGCTTATTGGTTTTTAAAAATTTCGACTTGGAAGTTTGTATGGGAAACCGAAATGCGTAAGCCCTCTTAAGATTATTCTTTATTAACTACTATACTATAGGTACTATTAAATTTAGTGATCGCCAGCGATTTTATTCGCATGAATACACTCCGTGAGCCTATGTTATTTTCGAAATTCCTTGTGTACCTACATGATGTACAACAATGGTAATCTCTGCGCAAAATTTCAGCATTCAAGTCAAATAGTGACTCAGTATTTGACTTGGCTGTCGCAGTAGTTGACTCAAAATTACAAATGAATATTACAAATTAATTATAAGTGATTAAAAACGAGTGTGTACACGTTTTTAATGTAAAAAGTTTATGAAATGTGAATTAATTATATTCAGCCTGGAACATGATGTTTTCCTCGTTTCAGCGTTTACTGCCGTAAATATGATTAATATGCCAAAATTTGAGGTTTCACTGCAGGTTGCATTGATTAGTTTCGTGGTTAGCGACCGTGCGTGTGTCACGCACCTTTATAATTACTTATATTGTTGGTTAGCAAGTTAAATGCTACTACTTACTGTATTTGATTTACAAGAAACGGTACGTGACAGCTTTTCATATTTTTTTAATTAATGTAGCTAAACGCTTCTATTCTAATTTATAATAATTATTCATAATATCTGAACTTTAAGTCTAAATGTAAAAGTATATAGGTACCATATATTATAGTACTTATAGATTTTTTTTAATTTTAATGTTTTTATGACAAATACTATTTAGTATAGCGTTTAGAGTATCATTTGAAATGCACAAAACATGTATTCTTTAGACTTAATGTGACTTACTACTTCCCGACTTAGGATCAACCACGATGTTTTGTCAAATGGTTAAGTGTGTGCTCCCCTCAAACCCCAAGCTTCCTCATGCGACCGCACCTACAAAAACACACTTGACTTTGTACCGTGTTTTCATAGACTTACAGACTACTTTAGTATGAACAAGTTTAGTTATTTCGGTTCTGTGGTTCATCTTATATATTGTTATCGCAAAATATCGCATAGTCTATGCTCGATTCTGTCAAATTTGACGATGACAGTTGCGCCAAAAAAAGGGTAAAAAAATCCAAGACTTAATAATATTTACAATGCATCATCAAGCGCAGATGTATGAATTCTGTAACTATGGCAACTGTAGACCCAACATAACCAAAAACATGGATCTGTCGCTAGATAGGTTGAGTCAACTTAAATCACTAATTTATCAGTATGGCACCGCTTGACATTTTTGTATGACTGACACACGAGTGACACATGAGTGGTCGAGCTTTGAGTCGAGCAATAAATCGAGGAGAATTTGAAAGGAGAATGACCAAACCAGCCTATTCGATATCTATTGCGTCTTAATCATTGACATATCAAAAGTGTTCTGTTATGTTATAATGATTACTGTTAAAAAAGGTTTTCTATAGAACGCCGCGTTAAGAGTCAAGTGATAAATAAATGCTGAACTGAACTGATAGTAATAGGATAACAGTTGTCATAACCTCAAAATACCTAAAAAGTCTAAGCTAAAAATGAAGATAGCTTCAAACTCCCGCATGATATTTTAATGTAATTTTTTCTTCATAATTCAGAGCATTGCTGCCATTGATTACTATTTATTTCATTAAAGCTCTGTGTTACGCTAGCTAGCTAACAAACTAGCCTAACTCTCATAGTAAAAAGGTCATTCTCCTTTGTTAGGTACTGTCAGCCAGCGAGCTGTTCGCACACAAATCAAATTAATTCGAATCGAAATTTTTGGTCTGCCATGCCGTATGTAATTGTCATTCATATACGGCATGGTTGCTTAATTATATTTCCACTATGTAGTATTGCATTTATAACAAAATTAAATAAATGGACGGTTTTGTTTTTTTAGAACATGGTTGAGCGAAGCGATGGCTGATTCACATGTCATACTCGTGAACGGGTGCCGCCTGTGGAGGCTGGTCTGCTCTTGCTAACTTATTTTTATTATTAGTATATTAGTAGTTGTAGTCTTACTTTTTATTTTCTGTACTGTAAGACATTGATTACATTGATTATTTTATATTGATGAATACCTGAACTTCTTATTTTTATTAATATATTTTTTATTTTTCTTTCGTTGTAGTTGTTTTATGTTTTTTATTTTTTTATTATTGTCATGGAAAGTACCCTTCTATGATAGAGAGGGCATTTTTCAATTCTAATTGATGCTGTAAAAGAAAGGGAGAAAAGAAATGCCCTTGCTGAGATTCTTGCCGGTTCTTCTCAGTACAAGGCTCCCGCGTCCCGCCCAATGCGATGGCATAATGACATTCATAAGTGCTGTAACATAAACATGGCCTAACCTGAATAAATGATATTGAATCTTCAATCTTAGTTAAAATATATAAAATAAGCACTCGTACTGTTTTGCAATCGAACCAATACCAAACGCCTTGTGTCCTATTTGTTCCTTTTTTTTATATGAGAAGGAGGCAAACGAGCTGGCGGGTCACCTGATGGAAAGCAATCACCGCCGCCCATGGACACCCGCAAAACCAGATGAGTCGCAGATGCGTTGCCGACCTTTAAGAAAGGAATAGGGTTAGGGGAAGGAATAGGAATTGTGAGAAGGGGTGGGAGGGGAAGGGGCCTCCGGAACTCTCACTGGCCGGACGAAACACAACAGCACCAAGTGCCATTATTTCACGCCGGATATTCGAGAGAGGGTGGTATTACCCCGGGCGAGCCGTCCCAATGCGTGCTGCAACGCAGCGTGGCTCCACCACTTAGTCATTGTCACTCATTTTGCACCACCCAGGGGTCACGTGTAGGGTCTCAAGGGTAAACCTACGGACGCGAGTAACTTTAACCCCCGAATGAAATCCTTATAATGATATCGTAAAGATCGATCTTTTTTATTGATTCGTCAAAAGGTGAATTTATTTTTAGCCGTTTGTGGTTTTTTGCTGTATGAAGTAGGTGTTTTCTTCGCTAAAGTATTGTGATAAGATGCGTTATCCATAACAATAACCGTCTTTTTGGTACATGGTTGCATATTTTCAGCAGTTAGTACTTTACTTTGTTTTACTGTACAATGTGATGTATATCTACACACACACAGTCCATACAAATTGTGGAGGGGCGTGCCATCTTTTCGTGGTTTATCTCTACCAGTACCTACCTACAAATTCTAACGTTGCTTTGTGGGAATGAAAAACTAAAGGTATTGTTAATTATTAATTACTAACCTTGTAAGTAAATTAAAACGGTGTACAAATCATGATTATAATCCAAAGCGCTTACAAGGTAAATAGTTAGGCATACATGCTAAGATTATAACGTTATTCAATACACTGCAAATCATTACTATATTAATAAAAAATACTTACTAAAATAAGTATATTATTATCTCAGATTCAAAATGTGTATTTCAAAAAAGAATCATAAAAATAAACTTATCCCCTTAAGCGACCTCCATCGTCATTAGACCTAGACCGGATATAAGCAGGAAGTAATACGGAAGTAGAGTGACACATGCGCCTATAATGGCCAAGATGGCCGCGACACAGTATAGAGGTTATAATTAGATACAAACATGTCAACTGAATTATAACTATAATATAAAAAAGATAAACAATATCACAATTATTATAACATTTGTACTGACTTTATAATCAAAACCTAAACTGAGTTCGCACACAATTTTGTATTTTCTGAATCTAGACAGCAAAACCAATGATTAATGTTCTGAATTCTAGGAATATGACGAACTACGAATGCGAGGACATTAAAAAAAACTTAGTGCCCAAAAACAAATTACAGTACCATTTCTTTTATAAGAAAATAATTGTGTCCTTTCAGTAGGGTATATCAAAAACAGATGGCGCTATTTAAAATTGAGATTAACGGGAATTAAATTCTGCAGGTGTCTCTATCGGCTTCAAATTCAAAAGCAATTTTTCATCTCTCACACCAATGTCAAGCCTAAGTTAAGCTTCTTTTGAAACTTGTTATATTATTGGTTAGATAACAGATAAACCTTCTTATTATATATAGAACACGCCTGAAATCAATATAAAAACAGATATTTCTAAGTTGACTTGTCGAAGAATTGAACCCAGAACCTCAGAGATGGTGCTCGCCAGAACCGGCGGGGCGTGTTAACCACTCGACAACAAATGAAATACGTTTTAAATTAATTTAAAATGCCAAGTGCATCCAGCTACAAGTAATGAGCGTGTTCACACTAAGAAGCTTAATTATAATAAGTTCCTTGGTTCACGCTGAAAGATGTGAATTGTAGATAGGAAGTTTTAGTCTTGTCATTGGTTTTCCATCTTATTAAGACTGAGTAAGGTTCAATTGATTGTGGTTTCACCGGGTGTGAGTGAGGTACGGACAACGTGCCTGGGCGGTATCCGCTTTCTCGACACGGTCAAACCGAGCTGAGATTAACCGTATTGAGGGTTTTTTGCATGATTCTAATCTATGAAAAGCTCTATAAAATTTTCTGTCACGGCTTTTAGAATCATAACCTTCGTGCCACCCACGACAGCTAATTCTTTTTCTTACCAGACCACAAAAGCGAGATGTCAAGCTCCGAAACCACAAATGCAATTATAATTTCCATTAACTTAATTCTAACGTCTAAGTTTATTAGCTGATTGTAACATAAAAGGCACATTGTGGGAGAAACAAACCCCGACCACAAGGGGCTATTTGCCGCGGAATCTTGCTCGGGTGGTGAACTCCGCAGCTTTACATAACTTATAAATTCCCTTTGTCCATTAAGCCGTCCGGGCTTACCGGATTTTCTTTGGTGTATCTACCTAGCTGCCTACCTAGCTGCCTTTAAAACGCTGCCCTGTTTCCTATTGTGAAGACACGGTCGGTGTGAAAAGCTCACGGCGGACGCCACGTCATTTCACTTAATTTTCATCGGGCAGTTTGTTTGCTGTTCATAGACTGCTTTTGTTTTTTTGAGCTTTTGTATTTGCTCCGTGTTTATGACTGTGTTTTTTATAGTAAAATCAAGATGTAACCGATACGGCTATAAAAGACAGTTTTTTATAATTTTTGGGTTATACAATAACTGTTACACATTTATGGAATTATTACTATGGAGAAAACATATTAATGAGACAGTAGACCGATGTTCGAAGTTCTTGAATATATTGAAAATGTTAGCTGGTAGCTCGTGAGGCATGCACACCAAACACATGCGTCGTCTGTATGCCTTATAAGGAGCCGACTGGATTACGGTTCATTTCTGTACGATATAAGCGCTAAAAGTCATGTTTCAAAGCTCGATAAGCTGCAAAACCAAGCTCTGAGAGTGATACACTGAAAGAACAAAAAGGTTGATTTTGCACGGGTTGGCGACACATTAGTTGAATTAACAAAGTGATGGGTAAAGCTACATGAACAAATTGTTGTTTTCACAGAAAAGTTTTTGTTGATATGAAAACAGTTGTTTTCACCTATTTGTACATGTTGGCGTAACAATTCATGCATAATTCAATAGGTAATTGTTGATTTTACTGTTCAAGTTGTTGAAATAACCATTTTTAAAGTAAAATTTACAAAATAAATACGTTAAAACAACAAAAGATATATGTAATAAGTTCAAATTACCGTAACTGATCAACAATACAGTTTTTGTTCATTCAACAAAACTCAAGAGTAGGTGCTATATTAACCCTAAAATTTTGTTGAAATATGGTAAACCCAACTAATAATTTCATTCCGTGTAGGAGGGTTTATTAAAAGCTCTCCTATCCATGTTATGGAAAGTGAACTTTGTATACAGCCATTATTTACACGCAGATTATATTTAGCTTACAAATACACGTTAAAATATTGCTCACGGTCAAATAATTTAATAACATCTGAAATATCTAACCTGACTAATATGAGTGATGAAAACAGCTATTGGCGCAAAAGAAAAAGCCGTTACTTACAAAAGTATACCACGAGGTGTGTCAAACTGAGTATGTTTCCACTGAAGTTCTACCTATGTTTAGTTTAGACATATGGGTATCCGGTATTGAAATCCAGAAAATCGTTAAAATTAACCTAAGCTGTATACAGGAACCTAAGAGCTCATATGAACCTAACCTATTAAAAAACGAGGTTATTGAGGAGCTACACAAAAATTACGAAGGCTGGCATAAGTTATTTACCGACGGTTCTATAAATCCTCAAGGTTTGGGTTGTGGGTTTTTTGACCAACGATTAGAGGTTGAGTTTGGTTATAAAATAACATGTAAAGTGGCCATTATGACGATGCAACTCATTGCAATATCTAAAGCGATATCTTATGTGAATGATAATTACCTGGAGAAGGTTGTAATACTGTCCGACAGTAAAAGCGCATTACAACATTTGGCTCGCACCGCCTCTGGGCTCAGAGGCGTGGCGATAGCCTATGAAATCTTAAGAGACCTTCACACCATGAACACCAGAAACGTAGAACTAAGTTTGCAATGGGTCCCAGCGCATAGCGCGGACTTGTAATTGATTATTTACCAGACCATTCGGAATATATATAAAATATAAAAAATATGTTTTGAGGAATGGAAACAACATTTCGAATATACCTCCAAAGAAAAAGGGATATGGTACAGGTCCATACAAGGAGAACCTAAACGCATACCCAGGTTTGAAGACAGCACTCTAAGTCGAAATTATGTGAAAATGGCTTTACAACTGCGTTCTGGACACTATCCATCAGCGAAGTTTGGTTATTTAATGAAAAAGGTTGAATCCCCTAACTGTAGCGAGTGTAATATGGTTGGAGATATACAGCACATGCTGATGGAATGTGTCAGGAACGCAAGCGAAAGAGAATCACTGTTCAACGAACTACAGTTAAACACCCAGGACGTAGGGCTAATCCTGGCAGACCCTAAATCAAACGCTGCAATAAAAATATATGATTTAATTAAAAAGTTGAGCAATGATTCAATCTCAAATGTATTTTAAGCAATTATGTAAAACTTATGTAAAAACTATTTAAGTTGGTATCATATTGTGAGAAGATACAATAGGGCTGGCGTATCTTTACTGATAAAAGCCCCAAAACAAATAATGAAATAAAAAAACTAGTAAGCGCTTGGCCTTCATCTCGCCTGATGGTAATTTAAGTGACGATAAGGCCGCAGATGGAAGCGCGCTTCACCAGGAATCCTCAACTACTGAGAAACTGGCTATCTTATCTCTAAAATTGTCGGAACACAACAATGCCATATAAACATCGTTGTTATGGCGACAGACTTAGATAAGATGGTGGTAGCTAGCCAGGCGAACTTATCAACCCTACTACCAACCAAATTAAGTATAGAAAGATGTGATGATGTACACAAAGGAGATGGGATAGTTATTAATAACCTCAATTTTGTAATTTTATTACACTACATATATTTTTTTAAAAGCAAGATAGTTCCCCAGCGGACTTTCCTGAATAAGCTGTTTTGTTTCAGCCTGACATCAGAATTTCTCGCAGTCAGACAGATCAGTTTAGTTGGGACGCGCCCCGGGGAATAGTTCGACCAGATCGGTAAAGGAACAGACAGCTTTTTGTGCTCTACCCTCGGGATGACCTCTATTGCGATGCTGACTGACTTGACTTGAAAATCGTGCCCGACTAAAACCATGATGTTTCGCTGTGAGACGTCAAACGTTTGTCTTCATCTCTTCTCAATAAACTTTGTCGTAATTACTATAAGTAATCATAAGACAAATATTTATCTTTTATAAAAATGAAAATAAATTACCACGAATGTGACGACCTCCTTGGTCGAGTGGTTTGTACACCGGTTTTCATGGTGTCGCCATCTCAGAGGTTCCGGGTTCGATCCCCGGTCGGGTCAATTTAGAATTTATGGTTTTTCTAAATTGTCTCTAGTCTGTGTGTTTTCGTATGTTTATTAGGAACTCCATTTAACGAGTTTCATAACGAAGCTTCTCTTGGGCTAGATAATTGGTGTGAGTGTAGGAAAGTTTTAAGTAAGTTCGGGCAACACGGCTGCACTTATTCGGCTAACTATTATTTGCTGTGTTGATATTGTAGGACAAAGTTTGTTTAAAAGATATTTTATAGAAATTTTACGGCCAAGCAATGAGATCGTGCTGCTATCTCAGCCATAGGACTGACTGACTGTATCATACAATACTGTGTATACATTTAGAACTTGTTTGTGAAAAATATATTTCACTTCTGTAATGAATTGTACGTTAACAACTATTCTAAGAATTGAGGATGCAAAAACATTTATTTAGTAGCTTTTTCGCAAATTAATTAAGAAAAAGCTTGTATGACTTTAACAATGTGCTTTCTAAACGTAGCGCATTTATATTTATATGAAACCTAATTTACAATTTCTTTAGGATCCCGAATGTTTGATCACTATTTTTTGTTAACATTATAATGTATACAGCATGATTTTATGTTGTAAGGACACGATATCACGCAGAATTATTGAGGACGTATAAATATACAGAAGCAGTTTACATAATTATGTTGCAAACAGAGTTCTTGCATATACCTACGTGTTGTACAGTGCTGAACTTTTCTCCCGAAAATTTCACCATGATTGGCGTAACTGCCCCATTTGGCAAGCAACCAAAACATACAATTTGGGCGCTCATTATGGAAGAAATAAAATATCTTCAACGCGGCCCATCTACGCGCTGTAAATATTCTGTGTTTTTTTTCATTTATACATACACATAATCACATTATCATAAATATAATCACAACTATTATCCCCGAAGGGTTAGTCAGAGACTAGGCAGTTAGGGCAGCAAAAGCATAGTCCTCTACCATAGTCCACTTTTCACCAAATACCGACTGCACATGTGCTCAGCATGACAGGTGATGAGCCCATTGCCGCTCTATGCTGTTGAATGTATGTGCAGTCTTTAGTCCGTTAGTCCCCTTTTACGACACCCAAGGGAAGAGGGTAGTATTCTTTCACAGCTACGCAATACGGTTACATTTTTCTTTACATTCTAATTAAATGTGTATTTTTCACGAAACTTGGTAGAAAATGTGTGTTAGAAAGACATCAAAAGTGACTGACATTATATTAAACTTTAAAGTTTTGTAATAGTTCTCTTACGAATATCCGGCGTGAAATAATGGCACTAGGTGCTGTTGTGTTTCGTCCAGCCAGTGTGAGTTCCGGAGGCCTCTTTCCCCCCCCCCCCCCCCCCCCCCCAAAATTCCTATTCCTTCCTTAACCCTATTCCTTTCTTAAAGGTCGGCAACGCATCTGCGACTCCTCTGGTTTTGCGGGTGTCCATGGGCGGCGCTGATTGCTCTCCATCAGGTGACCCGACTGCTCGTTTTCCTCCTTGTTAAATATAAAAAAGTAAGATGTTTCTAAATATAGACTAACCTCCGTCTATGGGGATGCTTACAAATAGATCTATATCTGTGGGTACGCTCATGTTTATATTGGTAAATAAAACAATGACCATTATTATTAATAACATTTACATGTAAATTGGATCCTACTTATATAAATTCTTTTAAACATAATAATGTGCCATCTTCCTCTCCTATTAAGCTGTGCCAACAACGTCTATAATTGTTGTTCTTAGCAACCATGTTTTCTATAAACATATTAAATGTATGAATGAATAAAGGTTTATTTGGCATAAATGTACAACAACTAAACAATAAAACAAAATAAAGAGACAGAAATAAAAACATGCCAAATAGGTCCCACTCAGCTTAAGCCGAAGCACAAGTGCCACGACGCTGGTATTTTGCGGATACCATTTACAAAAATAAAAAACAGATGGTGTCCGGCCATACACCCACAACAAATTGCTATCTTTTGTGCACAACAACTACAATAACAACATTAATGAATCTTAACAAAATAAGTTACATCGAAAAACTGCTATAGATCCAGTAATCGGCTTTCGTTACCTACTGAATAATAGTAACAATAATTACCATCTATATGCAATCTAAACATTGGAATACACGCGTCTAACAAGAGAACTTCAGTAAGTCTGAACATCCCACACACAACATGTTTCTACATACACCAATACCGCACATAAACCAGACATAATATTTAGCTTAGGATCTAAACTTAATCTAACACAAACATTATAACATTGTACGAAGGAATCTGCAACGGCTAGGACCATGCTCAGTACATGTTGCGGCTTTATGAAACTCTTACGCCCGATTTTCAAGCCCCGTGTAGAGTATAATTGTAGTGCTGTGAAGCCTTATCACATTTTCATCATCATCATCATCAGCCTTTTAAACGTCCACTGCTGGGTACAGGCCTTCACGTAGAAAATAGCACGTGGGGATATTGGGCCACAACACCCAATGCTCGTTGGTGGGTTTTAACGACTGCCATCTTACAACAACAACGGGGACCAACGGCTGAACGTGCCTTTCGTAGCACGGAGGAGCTCGAGATGTATTTAAATTAGGTCATCCATCCATCGACCCGGCATTGCAAAAGTTGCTTAGCGGGCAATATCGCAAGCCGAACGCGCTACCGCTGCGCCATCAAACTCCTTAATTTTTACATTGTAAATTTTTTAAATATGCTAAAGGCTGTGGTTTTAAAGATCTGTTCGGCACTTGCCCCCTTTCTGCTTTTGCCTACTAACTGTGAGGTCCATACTATATAAATAGTTAAAACCAATCTACATACGTATAGCTGTGAAAAACACACGATTTTGGAAGGGCTGTGGTTTTACAAAATTAATAAATAAAAACTCACTTTAATGTTTGTAATTAAACACTTTTCGTAACGATTCATAATTATACCTTTTATTATTTCAGGTGGTTCATTGGCATGTGACGCGGGAGCTGTGAGCGGCATGCGAGGCGAGCGCTCTACGCGGGCAGCGGCCTCGCTCGCCGCGCTCGCGACGCTCATCGCGCTCAGCTTGCCACCACTCTGCTTAGCCGACGATGACATTTTACGTAAGTTTATCTCGCCGTCCGGACTACTAAAATTGCACTTCACATACATCAATTGATAAGCGGTGATAAGCTCACCGCCGGTCAAGCTGTGCATATGTGCAGTTGTTTATAATACTATAAAATACTTGGTGAAACGTGGACTATGGCAGAGGACTAATTTTCCTGTCCTCATTGCCTAGTTTCTGATCTGACTAATCCTTAGAGGATAGTAGTTGTGAGTGTATGTATGTATCTCGCCGCGCTCGCGACGCTCATCGCGCTCAGCTTGCCACCACTCTGCCTAGCCGACGATGACATTCTACGTATGCTCGACGCGCTCGCGGTGCTCATTACGCATGTATTCTGTGATTACGCTCAATCTACCACCACTCTGGTTATCCGACGATGATATTTTTAGCTCGCGCCACTCGCGGTGATCATTACGCTCAGATTACCACCACTCTACTTAGACAACAATGACATTTTACGTAAGTTTCGCTCACCGCGCTGGCGGTGCTCTTTACGCTCAGGCCACTGCCACCACCACTCTACCACCACTCTGCATAGCCAACGATGATATTTTGCGTAAGTTTCACTAGTCTGAGCGCGTAATAAGTACATTTACGGTATATAATAAAAGAGCAGAAAGAAACGAGGATATTTTGCAGTCCTTCTTTTTGATTATTTAATGATATTCTTAAATACTCTACGTCTGGGTGATGTAACAAGTTAAAAGCCATTGTCTGACAGCCTGTAGGTATAATAATAATTATTTTATTCTTTCTAGTACGTTCATCATGCACTTATCCTTGGAAATATTCTTGCAAGTTTGCTTTGTAACGTGATATTATTACAATTAAAAGAGGAGACGATGCAATACAAAAGCTGAGAATCAATTACTCATTGTGTAACATTCACATAACACTGAAACACCTACACTTAAAATAAACCATTTTATATCTTAAATACATAGTAAAGTACATAGTTACAGACCATTACCACCTCTGCTTGAACTAACAAAGCGAATCAACATCGCTCGACATGAGATTTCTAAGTTGAGGTTTCGTTTTATGCAGATACATTTTCACGCTTAGTTTAACAGAACCATAGTGTAGGTATTAAGAGTGTATTTTGTTGTAAATACCTATTAATACTACTACTTATTAAAACTTAAATAAAGTTATTAATTATCAATGTTCTTAATTTTATTATTGATACCTACACAGTCGTTGTTGACGATGATGCGCGGCCCTCATTGTTTTATTTAAGTTTAGTACAGCTGTTATTTTTAATTTAAATATACCTATTTTGTGTTTCAAAGATAACGTGTTGTATTTATTTATCACCTAGCGGCCACTCGCGGTTTCACTCGCGTGGTTCCAGTTCCCGTGGGAATATCGGGATGAAAAGTACTCTTTCACGTAAAAACGTAGTTTTTACGTAAAAGAGTAACACGCACTCACAAACTTTTGCCTTTATAATATTAGTGTGATAAAGAGTCGTACGTTGGAAGGTGCATGCGTAGTAGTAAGTACTCTTTAGTAATTTATCTTTGACTCAAATTCTTTTCACGTTCTTTTCAATGATACATTGACTACTGGCGTCTGGCATCTCGCTCCGCAGCTCGCTTCACCGCAGGCTTCAGCAGTCGCCCAGTACGACCTGATAGACCACACACACGCACCCTTCGACTACAGCTTCACGAACAAGATAATTATCCCAATCTTTCTTTTTTAAACCCATCGCCTACAGTCGTTACAAAATGTAGTTGATAAAGGTAACAGTTGCAATCGCTAGAACGCGATAAATATCCAGAAAACAAACCTCTTTCAAGTATAAACGGTGCATAAAATTTCTGACGATTTGCTTTATAATAGACTAATTACTTTTTATCCTTTTTGCGAATTCGTCAAAATGATCTTAAGACAAGTAGCTAAAGAGACCGGTTACATGTCGGACAAACCACTTCTTTGTCCGGTTGCTTTTAGACGAGTTGCTTCATAGACCGATTACATATTCGACTATCTGCTTACCCAAATGATTTTTATGTGAGTTCATGCCGTAGACTACTTGCGTTTTTTACCATTTGAAACTAACTAATAGGTTGATAAGAAAAGGTGAACAAAAAAAAGCTTCAATAAAGGTGACACGCATAAATTATAATTTAATAAAATATATCCGGCAAAGTTATATAACAGTTTAAAAACAGAACGACAACAACAAAATAACTAAACTAAGCTAAGCTTCTTAAAGTAAATTGTAGGCTTCAATTGATCTAGAAATAGCGTACAAAAATGTAAGAAAATAAACAATACATAGGATAATTTATATTATTGTAGGTAGTAGTTTTATTTATTTAAGCGTAAGTTTTGTTTCTTAAATATTGTAATAATCGTAAATATAGACTTAAAATATCCGTTCTTTATGTCGACACATTATAATTTACGGTAACATTTTCATACGGTATGTTATTTCACTATGCGCCAGCCTCGTGCGCTCCACTCGACTATTTCAAGAGATTTTCAGGCCTCATGTAACTAGGCAACCGTCGTAATGAGCCCAAAGCTCAAAAGTCTCTTTTACATCCTAATAGAGACCAATTAATTCGGAGTATCTATTACCATTCAAATAGAAACCTATGAATGTTTGAATATCATTACTGCCGCACGAGAGACGTTAATTAAACTTAATGATTTCATTCTCACTACATTCTAAATACGTACGTCTTCATTACAGCCTGTTTCAACGGTAAGTTTAACTAATCATAATTAGAGCGGTTAAATGAATAATAACTACAGAATAAACGCGAGTAGCGTATAAAGTGTATGCATTTAGTTGAGCTCGCGTAAACATTAGAAACTAATATTATACAATGTTTTAAGAATACTACTCCGTGTAAAAAGTACCGGGAATTCATAAATTACAGAACGCGCGCCTATTTTTTTTCTATATGTTGGTAGCATTGTACCTTAGAATAATAATATTATTCTATGCACTGTACTGAGTTACCGCGCAAAATTTTAGCGCTATATGTCACTTAGTGTAATTCATAGAATAATAACTATTATTCTGAGGTGTAATTACAGCTGCCGTTTTTGTAATACATTGTTTTGTGTGTTCTGCGATTTTCCTATGGAAGCATTTGTTGAACAAAGAGTTTGCCTTAAGTTTTGCGTATCAAACGAAATTCGTGTATTTCAAAAACACGGGCATATGAAGAAGGCCGACAAGTGGTAGTTGATTTGCCTCGTTCTGGTCGACTCCCAACCGCTGTGAATGATGAAACTACCAATCTAATCAAGAGTCTGGTACTTGAAAATCGTCGTATGAGTCTTAGAGAGTTAGCTCTAGAGGTAAACGCGTATCTTTTAAATCCGTTCATAATATTATGTATGCAAGATTAGTCCAAAGAGCTCAATTTTGTCCAAAAAGAGCATCGAAAGCAGATTGCTGCAGACATGATTACCCGAGCTTCTGCGGGTTCCACCTTCACGAACCGCATAATACTAAACTGGCGACAAGACATGAGTTTATGAGTACGATATGCAAACAAGTCAACAATCTTCAGAATGGCGCCTCGAAAACGAGTCGAAACCCAAAAAACCGCGTCAAAGCCGCTCGAAAATCAAAGTTATGCTGATAGTTTTTTCGATTGCCGCGGTGTTGTGCACTACGAATTTCTTCCAGAGGGAGAAACGTTGAATAAAGAATATTATAGGTGTCATGAGGCGTTTGCAAGAGAATATCCGCCGAAAACGGCCAGATGTATGGAACGACAATTCATGGATTTTATCACCATGATAATGCACCATCGCACAAAGCCATCATTGTGCAACTTGACTTTGACTTTGACTTTGATACGGCTCCGACTGACTTTTTCCTGTTCCCGAGGCTAAAATTACCACTTCGAGGAAGGCGTTTCGATTCGATTACATTTATAAAAGAAAATTCGCTGAAGAAGTTGAAGACCATACCTCAATCACCATTCCTCTTCCCCCCGGACCTCGCTTGCGAGAACACGTATCCAAAACCTATTTTAATCTTTTTCTAAATTTTAAATTAAATATCTTTATCAAAAAATCATTTAAAAAAAATAGGAGTGCAGAAGTGTTAAGGAGTTCGCGCGCAAGCCGTTCTACGCGCTCCAGACCCTATACATGTGAGTCACCAAAATAACCACCTAATTCACCGCCGCCGCGCCGCCGCCTGCCGCGTCGCACCACTCGGATCGCCTCGCTCCCCGCCGCAGCACCACTCGCGCCGCCTCGATCCCCGCCGCAGCACCACTAACACCGCCCCGCTCCCCACCATAGCACACGCTCTGTCCTGCTCTCCGTTGTGCATACCTGCTTAAGGCGCTGTCGCCCTGGTACCTCGGGCTCTTGACGTAGACCCACACGCACCGCGCGACGCCCCACTCCCCGCCGCAGCACTACTCGCACCGCCCTGCTCCCTGCCGCAGCATCACTCGCACCGCCCCGGGCACCGCCGCGCGTACCTACTAACACGCTGTCGCCCTGGTATCCCGAGCTCTTAGCGCCAAGACACACGCACTGCCCCGCTCCCCGACGCCGAAGCTAAAACACCACCCAGCTATTACTAAACTCTTGGGCGCCTCTGTTATCCTAGTACACAATGGACAGACAACACAATATTACAGATATGTCAATCTGTTTATCGGAAGAAGACAAAGATTCAACGCCTAATAGAAACGCGAACGTCACACACCGGCAGCAGAACGATATGGTTACACCTGGTGGTCTATCGGCTGACGCTCTTTGCGAGTTTAAGGTGGAGATGAGGAAACTAATGACGTATTTTACTGCGTCCCAGAGGGAGGAACTGGCTACTCTAAATTCTACTCTTGGGGAAATTAAACAAACAAACCTAAATATTGAAAGTTCGATCAAGTTTTTAACTGAACAAAACGATGAGTTAAAAAATCGATTAACTGGGTTGGAAGAAAACGCGAAAGACGACAGGCAATACATCCTCTTTTTAGAAAATAAATTAGAAAGTGTTGAAGCGGGAAGTCGTAAAGGAAACTTTGAACTAAAAAACGTACCAAGAAAGGATCGAGAGGGAAAAGAAGATCTAATTGAAATTATTACTCACCTGTCTAAAACTATCAACTTGTGAGGTGTCTCGTTCGGATATAAGAGATATATACAGGGTCCGTGGAAAAAAATCCGAGGAAAAAAACACGCCAATAATAATTGAAACAAACTCGGCTCTGTTAAAAACGGACTTTATGCGTAAAACTAAATTATTTAATACCACAAATAGAATAAAGTTATCGGCAAAACACCTTGGTTTCAAAACCCAAGAGGATACCCCCGTTTATATATCAGAACTTTTGACTTCCAGTGCAGCTCGTCTTCACTTCCTAGCTCGGTGACCTTCAAAAATCCAAGAGGTATAGATACTGCTGGACTAACTATGGCAAAATCTATGTACGCAAAACAGAGAGTTCACCAATTATACAAATCAGAAATGAAGAACAAGTGCATCATCTTATATTGGAAGATTGACTATCAGTGGTTAATATGACTTATTTCTTAATATACGTCATTGATTGTACTGTACAACTGCTCCAATATTTAGAGATTTTATATTTATTTTTGTATGTGTTAGGTTTTTTTATTGTATTAAGTTTTGTTATTTTGAGACATATATACTACTGTTTTAACATACCTACAAACTCAACCACACTTTATTTATACTCACACTATTACTACACACACTCACTAGCTTGCACATCACAGTTACACAAGTTATGTACTCCCTCACAAAATATACACATATGCATCCGAAATTCACAGCTCTCTCAAACTCAGTCAAATATATTTATACACACACAATCTCATATTCTATACCATTATATAAAAAACTCACTTTGTATAATAAATTTATCATCATCATCATTACCAGGCCACATCTGCCCACTCCTGGGTACAAGACTTTTTCACTTTACGCCATTATATGACATATTGATTGGTTTACTGATTGACTTGCTTACCGCTCTTTGTAAATTATATAATGAATGACACACTAAACACACTGCATGAAATAGACGACTTGGAAATTGCACGCTCATTTCAATGTGAAGTTACAGAATTTAAAAATATTTACCCGTTTGTAAGAATGATCTAACTTTAATCTCCCAAAATATTAGAAGTATTTATTGTAATTTTGACGACTTTCTGCTCACTCTGTCTAGTTTTAATTTCGATACTGATATAATAGTCCTTTCGGAATGCAGAATTAATACCAACAAAACTTTGCCCATTCTCTCTAAGTATGACGTTTACTCAACGAGTATTCAACACAATCAAAATGATGGCGTAGCAGTGTACGTTAAAAAAACGCTGAGGCACAAAGTTGTAGAAATTAAATTATCACAGGCATCATGTCTACAACTGGACATATTAAATAATATAATTTTATGTATTTACAGGTCTCCTTCAAATCATAACGCAGAAACTTTTATTGACTCGCTTGGTGCGCATTTGGATAATTTAAATTCAAATAGTAAGAATATAATTATTACAGGTGACATTAATATAAATATTACTCTAAAACCCTCTGAACCCCCTTTTGAGCAAAAGAATAGAACTAATTATTTGAATATGCTGTCTATGTATGGAATTTTAGCTGGTCACACGATACCTACAAGAGGCATTAACTGCTTAGATCACATAATGTTGAAAATAAACAAAAATAAATCTCTTGCAAGTATAGCAATATTACAAACAAGTACATCTGACCACTATACTACATTTCTAGCCTTGTCTCAAATAAAAAAACATACACTGGTTAATAAAACCAAAAAGACTATTAATTTTGAAGCTGCTCTTATAGAATTAAAAAACGCAAATCTTGCAGATTTACTTTTTTCGGACCTATGAAGTAATAAATCGCCTGATATTTACACTATCTGAAACACTAAAAAACAATACAATTATATCAAACATTCCATCAAAATATCGTATAATTAAACCATGGATTACACCAGGAATTCTACGATGCATCAGAAACCGTAATAAATTACAAAAGGAAATGAGTAAGGATCCATTTAATGAAATAAAGAAAATCATATTTAAAAGATACAGAAACTACTGTAATAAACTCATTAAAAAAGTAAAAAGACAATATGAGCAAGAATTACTAACTAAATCTATTAATAATAATAAAATGTTATGGAATAATATTAAAAACATTACAAATACTAACAAAAACAACAGTGCGAACTCCGAGTTGCTAAACCTTAAATCATCTCCAATAATGTCAGCGGATTACATAAATGAATATTTTGCTAGTATTGGTAAACTGTTAGCTCAAGATGTAAAAAAATCCACACAAGATTTTAATGACTACCTAAAAAGCCTACCTGCTCAGAAAAACTCCTTTGTTCTTCTACCGACTGACGAGGATGAAGTGTATAGTATATTGACTAAGCTTAAATCGAACAGCGCACCCGGATGGGATAATATACAGGCTCTTTTCTTGAAGCTGGCAAGTTCGGAGATCGTACCAGTTGTCACACATGCAGTTAATCTGTGTTTTGATAGAGGTATTTTTCCAACTTCACTCAAGCTGTCACTAATAACTCCTGTGTATAAGGGTGGGGCTAAGGACGACATCGGTAACTACAGGCTTATCTCCGTCCTTCCGACTATCTCAAAAATTATGGAAAAACTATTAAACAGCAGACTTCTTAATTACTTAACTAAGTATGACATTCTGTCTAATCGTCAATTTGGGTTTCAACGGGGAAAGTCTACTGAGGATGCTGTATCTGCATTTACTTCTTTAATTATTGAACACCTTGATAAACCTAAATCAAAATGTATGTCAGTATTCCTAGATTTAAAA
The DNA here is from genome assembly GCA_963921215.1 of Scoparia ambigualis. Lineage (NCBI taxonomy): Eukaryota > Metazoa > Arthropoda > Insecta > Lepidoptera > Crambidae > Scoparia > Scoparia ambigualis. The sequence goes on along the minus strand of OY992511.1, from coordinate 33,080,452 downwards.
AAAGCTTTTGATACTGTCTCTCACCCTATCCTTATACACAAACTAAAAATGATAGGTATCAGAGGAACACCACTACATTTATTCACAAATTACTTATCAAATAGGCAACAAAAAGTAAGATTGAGCAATTGTGTCAGTGGATGTGCGGATGTGTCATTCGGAGTGCCTCAAGGTAGCGTTCTTGGTCCAACATTATTTTTAATATATATTAATGACTTATGTAACACACAGATCAAAAATGTAAAAATCTTTTCGTACGCCGATGACACTGCCGTTGTATTTACTGGCGAGTCCTTGGCTTCTGTTAGGTATACTGCTGAAGATGGTTTAAAACAAATAAACAAATGGTTACATAACAACGAACTTACACTGAATGCCTCTAAAACAAATTATATCTGTTTCAGTAACTATAGCAATACACAACCAAGTAATGACTTTAGCATAAAAATTCACAGCTGCGACAACACAATTTATTCCAACCACTGCACTTGCCCGAGTATACAAAAAGTTGCTCAAACGAAATATCTGGGCATTTTCTTGGACCAGCGACTCTCCTGGTACCCACAAATTTTGCATGTGACATCAAGGATTAGAAAATTAACTTGGATTTTCAAAACCTTAAGGTATGTGGTGCCGAGAGTAGACGTTGATCCGGGAATGCTTACTAGAGACCTTCTAAAAGAAATATACATAGCGCTTGTACAGTCAATCATAACTTACTGTATTCCTGTTTGGGGTGGTGCGGCAAAAACCAAATTCCTTGAAGTAGAACGTGCCCAACGTAACCTGTTAAAAATCATGTATTTTAAAAAACGGAGATTTTCAACGGAAAGCTTGTATCAGCTGACTAAACTAGCAACAGTTAGGAAACTATACATTACGAATACAGTGCTAAAAAAACATAAGAACCTACCATATATCCCTAGTACTACTCACAGGAGAAGGAAAAACTTTGCCGTGAATGTGCCACGAACAAACACTACCTCCGCTAGGAGACAGTACAGAAGACGTGCGGATCAACTGTACAATTTACTGGGCAAAGAGTTAGATCTTTTACATATGCAAAAAACTTGTTAGTAAATGGCTGGAAACAAAATCATATAGTGAGATTGAGGATTTAATGGATAGTTGATGGAAGCTATACACCTACGCACACACACTTACACACACTGACACACCCCCACACGCACACACGCACACACACACACACACACACACACACACACACACACACACACACACATACGGGTATTTAAAACTTAACTATGTAGGTACTTAATGTTAGTCTTTTTTCATTTTTTTTTTCTCTTTTTTGTAATAAATTAAATGTACATTAGATCCTTAGCAAAATAATTACAACTTGTTTATAATGGAAGAGCGGTGCCTCCTAACACAGGCCTTTCAAGCTTTACGGGAGTCACCAGCCCCTACATGTACTATATACCTGCTATAACTGAATAAAACTTATTTATTATTTATTTATTTATTTATCAGCTTACAAAAAATGTATGGAGGACTGGGTCAAGCGCTGGCGTAGCTGTGTTGCAAGCGAAGGGGCCTAACATTGAAGTCGACAAAATAAATGTTGACGAATAAATTACTTTTTTGGTTTTATTGAACAATTTCCGGTAGAACAGAAGGTATATATTTTTTTATTTAATAAGGCTTACCGACTTAATACATAATAGTAAATTATTATAATATTACAAAATTTAGCAAAAACTGTGTCTTATATGAATTTAACTTAAACATATGCACAACATTGTTAAATGTATAAGTAAGACGTTTTTTAAAATAATAATTGGACTATACAATAATAATGCGCAGGAAAAAATTTATACGGCGAAGAAAACATACAACGCAAAAATTAAAAATGATCCATAATACTTCATGCTCTTTTGTTTGGCCAGTTCTCATCTAAGTTATAATTTAAATTAGCGTATAAAACTCTTTGGAGGATCCAAGTGCACCTCAAAGTGTCTTAGAATCCATTATTTGGAATTGACTGGTACGATGGATTCAGGTGGAGGAAAAAGTGTACGTGGATCCATCAATGGATTCATGCAGCGGATCCAAGTGGACGGAGCGCATCAACAATACAAAATTGACTTTTTAAAGAAGGCTTTTTATTCACAAAAAATATCTAAATAATTATTTTGAAATAACAAATTACCTACATTTTTTAACGACATACTAAGAGGACAAGACATACGTGTTTTTGTTAAAGTTACTGAGAATGGTTCATAATAATTATGCAGACGAGCCGCAACTCTAGGAACTAATACTATACAATAAAACTTATAACTAATTACTTTTAGGAATTACTTATTAATTGCTGTTCAATGCTGCCGAGAAATTAACAAAACTACTTTATAAATCTATTGAGATCTATGAACTATATATAATTCAAGATGTGGTCCTACCACAGGTCCTGCCTACTCCTCGGGCGTGCTGTAAGCATTTATCAGATGCGATTGTTACATATAATAACCATATAATATGTAACAACTATTGGTGGCCTGACTAAGTATATGCAAAAGTATTTACAAACACAGCAATGCTTTATTGAAATTGGGGATTTTAATGCCCTATAAAAATCATTTATTCAGTAAAGGCAGCATTGCTTTTCCCTTTTGTTGAATGTTCGCGTGGACTCGAGCATCGCCGGCGGCTCCTTTCCAATACAGCTCAGTCCCCTTTTCCTCTCTTTAATATTCGATGAATGAGCACACCCTTACAAAAAACAACCCTGTCAGTATTTGTTGTTGCTTTATAAACCCGGAGATTAAGGCCACCGTTTCTAAAGATAGAAATAAGGCCACATCTTCATTTAACATTAGCTGAAAAGTGAACAAATGTCTGTTTAATAAAAAAAGGTTCCGGTAACAGGCATTGTAAAGCTTTATTTAGCTCTGGTTGATGGTTGGCTTTAGAATTCGAATACAACCTGATTATAATATAATAAGATTATAATATGGCAAACTACCAGCAGCACGGCATAGAGGCAGAGCTGAAACTTTTTCCTGGGTAAGTATATAACACCCTAGACTAAATTCTGCTCACCAAACAGGTTGGTGCACAAATTGCCCAGTTTATTTTAAAAAAAAACTTCAGGTATAGCTGTGCACGCGTGATACCTTTGACGTAGCAAGCGTGTATGCAGAGGGAGCTGGCATAAAATAAGGGAGACCTACTCGTAGACTAAGATGATGATGATGGAGCGTGTATGGACTGAGGTGGTCGCTTACCATCAGGCGGGCCGGTAAGCTCTTTTGCCGGCTCCGTAGCTTATTAAAAGCTTACAGTTTTTGTTTTCTAACCTTTGTATTTGATTCGTATTTTTAACTGTGTTGTCGATAGTAAAATCAAATACGACGACTATTAAAGACGATATTTGTAATTTTTGGGTTGTACAATAAAATAATCGTGTCGCGTTGCGGTGAAAGAATACTACCACCCCCTCTCTTCGCTTGGGTGTCGTAAAAGCGACTAACGGACTAAATACTGGCTATACATCCAATAGCATAGAGCTGCGATTGGCTCACCACTTGTCACGCTGAGCACATGAGGAGTTACTATTTGGTGAAAAGTGGACTATGGCAGAGGACTGCTTTTGCGGTCCTCTTTGTCTAGTCTCTGACTAACCCTTAGTATAGTCGTGATTATAATATTATGAATGTATGTAACAGTTGGCGCGAAATAAATCGTTGTTGGTGATAAATCATGCAGTTTGTGGAAATTGTGGCATAAAGATGATGATACAGAAGATCGCCGGTTCGTGAGTAGATTCAAACTAATAGTTACCAACTTTCTTTGAAAACAGTACTTTTTATTATTCCGTGTGGTTACTTGGGAGCAATCTTTCTCATTAATTCGGAAACATATAATCACGACTATTATCCCCGAAGGGTTAGTCAGAGACTAGGCAATGAGGACAGCAAAAGCAGTTCTCTGTCACAGTCCACTTTTCACCAAATAGCGACTGCACATGTGCTTAACGTGACAGTTGGTGAGCCCATCGCCACTCCATGCTGATGCGCGTACGTGCAGTCTTTAGTCCTTAGTCGCCTTTTACGACACCCAAGGGAAGAGAGGGGGTGGTAGTAATCTTTCACCGCTACGCGATATCTGTACCATTATTATTGTTTTCCTTATAGGTACTATTACGAAACAATTAGTAAAGAAAATAACATATTTTTACTTATATTAATACTGTTTTGCTGCCCTCACTTATTATCGTAACGAAGGTAGCAGGTGCTCCGTAATGGTGTTTAGCGAAATTGATGTGTAGCGACAGCGAGTCTTAGGACAAAGGTTCGCGTTATTGAGTATCAATATTCAGTTTGGATTAGATACCACGGTCCACGGTAAATGTTTATAAGATTTTCCCCCTTGATCCTTCCTTTTTTATTGCTTCGTAGGATAAGATGTCGTAAACGTTTTTAAAGAAAGTTGCTGTAAATTTTTCCGCATAATTTTGTAAGACAATTATTTTTAAGAGAATTACCGTGTCGCGGTGAAAGAATATTACCATCCCCTCTCTACCCTTGGGTGTCGTAAAAGGCGACTAACGGACTGCACATACGTCCAACAGGATAGAGCGGCGATGGGCTGTTACGCTGAGCACATGACGTAGTCGCTATTTGGTAAAAAGTGGACTATGGTAGAGGACTGCTTTTGCTGTCCTCATTGCCTAGTCTCTGACTAACCATTTGGGGATAATAGTCGTGTTTATATATATATTTATAAATATACGTAATTTTAAACTTTTTAAAATTGATATGACTCTTTCCCCGGCTGGGCAAAGGCCATTGACATTTCCACTCATCCCTATTCCGAACCACCATAAGTCGTATCCAGCAAATAATTGTTTAAGTCGTGATGTAATAATAAATATATAAATCTGTTTAGTACATTTAAACCTTCTTATTATTCTAGTGGCATTGTGAGTGGATTCTGAAGCCAGTGATATAGGGACTAGATCAATGAGGCGGTTAAAATGGTAATATATACACCCAATAACGCGCGTAGCGGTGAAACAATACTACCACCCCCCTCTCTTCCCTTGGGTGTCGTAAAATGCGACTAACGGACTAAAGACTTCATATACATCCAATAGCATTGAGCGACGATGGACTCACCACCTGTGCAGTCGTTATTTGGTGAAAAGTGGACTATGGTAGAGGACTGCTTTTACTGTCCTCATTGCCTAGTCTCTGACTAACCCTTCGGGGATAATAGTGTTGATTATATGTATGTATGTATTATTTATCACCAACAACTGATTTATTACTATTTACCTATCAAATGTAGTGATGACTTGATTGACACCCAAGAGAAGAGAGGGGTTCGAATTTTTTTCAATAATGGACGCCACCGCACTTCAAAATGGTCATGCGGCACTAACCGTTGTAGGTACCGAAGCAACATGCACTGTTTAATGTCGCCCATTATCCGCAGTGCATCTGTCTGAAGTAGGTCAATGCGATTAGCATGCTTCATGGAACGCGGAGTTAATGAAAGCGCTATGGGGGAGCGGATTTATTTGGTTAGAATTATGTGTTTTACCTACTTACTTAAAAACGACAGCTACATTTTTGTCGATACTTGCCAAAAAATTAGTCATTAATTAATTTTTATGTTAATTCTTAGTCAAGTTGAAAGTTAATGCCTAACTAAGTATGTGTAAGTGGCAAGATAACAATTTATTTGTGGTATTTTTCAAATTACGTAACTATAAAAGTTGCTTGATTTCTAATAGTTGCTAGTATCGCAACCCTAGCAGATAAACCGTGTTGTTTTAAACAGATCAAAAGCAAACAAGATACATAATATTTCTTAATTAAACCGACTGCTTACATTGTGCACAGTTTTTTTAGTTTTCTTATATAGAAAATAGACGAGCAGTACTTACATCTTCATTTCACCTTTATCATCATTATCAACCTATAAACGTTTAAACAAAATTTGGGGAGATTTTTTTTTGATGCTGGGTTGGCAAACGAGTATACAAAACCGGCGCGACACCGAAGACGGCACGCGCGCGCTGTCGACCCTGAGGTCCCGGTTTCAATTCCCGGTCGGGTCAATTTAGAGAAAAACTGTTTTTCTAAATTGATTTCGGGTCTGGGTGTTTTTTCTATGTTTATGTATATTTATCCGATATCTTATATTAACGAGTTTCAAAAGAATATTCATCTTGGTCTAGATAATTAGTGTGAGCGTAAAGATTTTTTTATTATTATTTTTAAGCTCCAGTTCTTACGCAATGCTGCTTAGCGGCAGTAATAGATATTAGGGTGGTCGCCATCCAGTCAGATTCTCGGCAGAATCCAACCATCATCGTACAGAATAATTGGGCTATAACCCACATGCTGTCCTAATACGGGTTGGTGGTTGATTCATCATCATCATCACCATCATCAGCATATAATCGCTCCACTGGACACAGGCCTTTCCACATGGACAACGTTACATGGGGAGGTTATGCCATATTATTATGGTATTGCCACATTGGCCCAATGTGGATTTGTATGTTTTAACGACTGCCATCTTTTGCCGACAAACGGGACCAACGGCTGTACGTGCCTTCCGAAGAACGGAGGAAAGAATATTTTTCGCAAAAAATTTGGTCTCCCATCCAGCGACCCGGCGTTGCGAAAGTTGCTTAGCGGGCAAGATCGCAAGCCGAACGCACTGCCACAGTATAGCACCTATAGTAAGGATGTGCCCCCAAGAGCGTCGCCAGCCAATGGCCCAGAGGGGGGGCAAGCCGATATAAATGAAGGTTGCGACTGTAATAAGAACGATTGTAATAAGAATGGAAAAAGTTCCATTGTGTAAACTCTACAACCTCTTCACTGTACATAGAGGCTACCTAAGGTTTCAGAGTAGGGCAACATTATTTTCTTGTGATTTTTAACAGATCATTACTAGGGGGGAGGGAGCTGCCCCTACCAAACTCGATCTGGTGGTTGATTAGATGATACCATTAACCGTTTACCATTGCCATTTCCAGATCGACCACGCGGCCAATACGGTGACACATGCACTACGGTCACCGAGTGCGCCTTCCCGGACTCGGTGTGCGACGACCAGCAGAAGATCTGCACATGCCACCCCGAGCTGCCGGTCACCAACCACGTGGACAAGTGTGGCAAGTGTGAGTACCTTCCTCTTATTACCCCTCAGCCCCCAAGCGGTCGCATGAGACCGCAACTACAAAAACACACTTGACTTTGTACCGTGTTGTCATAGTCTTACAGACTACTTTAGTATGAACAAGTTTGATTATTTCGGTTCTGTGGTACATCTTATGTATCGTGATAGCAAAATATCGCATAGTCTATGCTCGATTCTGTCAAATTTGACGTTGACAGTTGCGCCAATTTTTTTGTTAGAAAAGTGCCACGAGTGAGTGGTTAATAAATTCCCAACAAAATTTTGGTGTCAGGTAACTCTTATTTTATAACCTCAAGAGGCACAAAAGCGTCACAGTGTAGGAGGTTTAGTTAGAGCATGCTATTACTCCCATGTAGCTCTTATCACTGTCTTTGAGTTATAGTCAACGTTTACCACTAAATGTTTGTTGGGTATGAAATTGACACTGATATTGATAACAAAGTGAACATGTGGATTGTAATTATTCACTCTAAAGCTAAAAAATAGTCGTTTCCATGATAATATTATCGTCCATTTGCAAACTCGGCTACAACTTCAGTGAGATAAATGTCTCATTCCACTTTGCTCTTTTGAATTGATCCAAATCTGTACGAAAGGGAGGCGACGCGACGTGCCTTTGTGCTCAGTGTATCCGTTTGTTGCTCGCAACGGCTGGTATCTCATCGATTTTTAAATCAGGTCGTAGTTAGGGTTTGGAGGTAAAATGGTATGCCCGAGAGAGAATAAATTAAGTGTGCCTCTTACAACGTCTTGAGAGAATTTTTACAAGCTAGCCAAGGACTGTATTTGTTTGATGTATATTTTTGTGTGAAGCTTTGGCTTGTTTGATGTGGGATGGTAGCTGTTTTTCTTTTATTAAGAATGACGTAGTATCTGTGTCTACTTAAGATCCACAGAAAAAATGTTTGTAAACAAGGCGGGCAAATTACAACACAAATATTTACTTTTATTTTTCGGTGCTACGAAACGGCTAAATCAAAAAGTTCAGCAATATGCAATATTATTTTTTTTTCTTTTTGTTTTATTACGGTTTCATGTTTGTATGGCTAACTAATTATTTTTTTAAATTTTGAACTTATATTTTTTAAGTAACGAATAAGCAAGCGAGCTACCTGTTAAGTAGTGGTAATCGCCTCAAAACCATGATATCTGTATACATTTACTACCAAATGAACAAAGAAGTAATTACTCAGGCAAATCACCTAGCTAAAAGTAGCCATTTCAGTTTTATTAAATACACTGTACTAATAATTAATTGGCTCATTAAGCTCTCCTTTTTCTTAATTTATTATTTCGTAAAGCCGACGCTAATGTTAGCTAATTTCTTCAAGTTTCTTTCCTAGTAATTTTGATTATAACATAAACTAATGAGTAGGTTTCAGCAAAAAAAGAAATGTACACATCATATCATCATCATTAAAGTCATTTCTTTGAAGGAACAACATAAATCAATTTCACGTACATAATACTTAGTGAAAATTACGGTGAGGTTCAAATAATTAGTGCTAAAGGGAAAACCCCGATCGATGGCACCACGGAGTTGCTAGTTGCGTGTTTTATAAACGTTCTGACAACTGAAAACCACCTAATGGTACAAGCGTGGAAGCGGACTTTGTTATTTCACTAAGTGACGTCACGGAGTTTGTGGATTTGATTCGAAGCCGTGACTCCATGATAGACCCGAGGTTTTACACTTACTTACAATAATAGAGAAACTTTTGCGAATTGGTTTGGTTTGGTCAATCTCTATTCAACTTAAGGTTTAAAGTGAAGTATTACCCGATCAACTGAAAATGACGTATAAAATTTTCAACTTTTGACTAGTAGTACAAAAAACATGAAAGACTATTTTTTTTCCAAATATTGGAATGCTGTCTCAACAAAATAATTACTTAGACAATGATAATTATAATTTCCGTAACAAACCAGCTTTTTATTTTATGAGAGCTCTCTAATATGCTTCAATGTAATTTTCAAATATATATCAGGCATTCAAAACTGCGTGATTTCTCGTACCTTCAGGTATTTTTTGCTGTCAATTTTCGTTCATAACGCCTCGGATATTTTTATCTGGGCTTAATGTTTGCCTTCATTGCTTTATGGCGTCATAACTTTCCGCATCTCCTCCCTATCTCATTTTAAATATATCTCTTTTCAGCGGCAATTTTAATCGTTCGTTTTTCATTAAAAACTTTCTCAAATTTTAAATATAACGCATCGTAATGTCTTTTCATCGGAGTTATTTTAATTAGTGGTATATAACTAAAAATAATTTGCTATTTTATCATAATATTGATGAGTAGTCTAGTAGACGTGCTACTATACATACCTTTTTATATCAGACGTTATAAAAAGTACATGCGTGGAATAGGTATAAGATAAAGGTATTAATTACTCAGCAACATAATTAAATACGAATCGTTAAAGTTTAAAAGTATAACCCTTACAGGCCACGACCTATAGCAATTTTCATCGAGTCTTGCGATTTGTTTGTTCATTGAGTTATTTCTATTACCGAAGTATATTGCAATATGTACGAAGGTTGTCTGAAAAGTTTCTGGCCTAACATAGAAAGACGTGTTTTTTCGGTCCGATTCTTTTCTACTTTTCAACATAGTCTCCTTGTAAAGTTATACACTTCTCCCAGCGATGCTCCCATGTCTTCAACCCGTCCAGGTAGTAGTTGACATCTAGCTCTGCAAAATAGGCGTCCACGGCGGCTATGGCCTCCTCGTTACTTAAAAATCTCTGTCCACCGAGCCAAGTTTTCAGTCTGGGAAACAGGAAGAAGTCGCTAGGAGCCAGATCTGGAGAATACGGTGGATGTTCAATCAGTTCGAATCGCAACTCCTGAATTTTTGCCATCGCAATCTTTGACTTGTGACATGGTGCGTTATCTTGATGAAACAATACTAACTTTTTTTGCAAATGCAGCCGTTTTTTCGAAATTTCTACCTTCAGCTTGTCAAGTAGCGATGAATAATAAGACCGAAACTTTTCGTACTAGAAAATCACTTTAAGCGGGCTGAACGCAGCGGTTAAATTGCACCTAACAGCAAATTTAAGGCTGTTTTAGGAAGCTATTAGTGTATTAAAATGAAACTCCTGGCGATCGATGCGCAAAGCTGCAGGTCGCGTGCCCTTTAAACGTTTTTTGTCAACTGCAATCTTTAAGGTTAGGTAATAAATGGTTAAATTTAAATAATAACTTGACACGTGTTGGCTTTTAATTTGATTCTGGTGAAGTCATTATGTAAAATAAGCCCCCTTTAGAGGTGTGTCCTGTGCCCTAGAACATTTTGTACTATAAGAAATGCTAAACAGACTTTTTTAAAGTGGCAAAGCATACGGTAGCAGCTATTCGTTTACTGCAAATGTTTATGACGGTGATGACCACTTTCCATAAAAAAAAAATCATTCTTAATGCTGAAGTAAACTATGGAAAAAAAGCTGTACTCCTGGGTGACTACAAAATGGATCGACAACATTAATGTTCCGTCCAGCGTGAGGTTACGGCTCCAAATCCCCCTGGATTTGTTTGACGTCTTTTAAACATAAAAAAACAGTGTAGTTAAAAACATAATTTGTATGTTTCAGCCGCCGCCGTGAACCAGACATGCAACTTCAACGAGCAATGCGAGTACTCGGACTTCAAGACGGAATGTCGGAACGAAAAGTGCGAGTGCAAGTTCGAGATGGTGCCCGTGGAGACCGTGGACGGAGGCCTAGTATGCACGGGTGGGTACAACTATTATATATAAGCACTGGACACGATACGAAACGTCAATAGTAAATAAAACCACAAATTAATATTACTTGAAATAATACGACTTGCCTCAGAGGGACCCACAACCTTTAGCAGTACAAACGACAACTTTCATAATAAGCAACTAAGACATTGGTTTAACTGAGGAATTTTTCAAGTGCCTCAATTGTTCCATTATGTAGCGATGTGGGACCATCTGCGGGAAAGTCTTATTTGTTCAACAGATATTTTGAGTTTTGATATGAATGAATATAGCACTGTGAATGAACTAGCATTAAACTTAATTAACAGTGAAATAACTCTAGATAAGGATCTACGTATTATACAAAAAATATCTAAAAATATTATTTTTAGACTACACCTCAAATTGTACAAGCATGAGGTCGAATAACAAATTTTTTTATAAATTAACATTATATTACTAATAATTTGTTGATTATAAACTTTAAAAATAAAAGGCACAAAAGTTTACTATAACATGAGTATTCATTGATTTGATATTAGGTATTGATATATAAATGTGACTTTATTTAAAAATTCTAACCAAATTTTTTTTACCTCTCCTGAAAAGTTGATAAATTGGACATCAGACCATATCGGTCTCACGTCGAGATTTGACAGGTAGAGGCTACCAAATATTATAATTTTCTGAAGCTGCATTGCCATTATATATTTTTAACTGCCTCTCTGTGAGACCGTTTATGCTCAACAGTGAAACTCTAAGAGCTGAGACTGAAAATGTTGTTGTGTCTATTATGTTTCATCTATCTAAACAAATATTTAGGCATATTTTCATTAAAGTGCGTATAACGTTTTCAGCGGAAAAACGAGTAGAAGAGTCAACAAAGACCTTGGACCCAGCGATGATCGGAGTGCTGGTTGGGATGGCTCTCATGTTTGTCATCATTTGCGTCGTCTTACGTCTATTTAGCAGGTAATGATAATATATTACGAAAAACATAACATTTGGTATTATTATGATTTTGATTAATTTTTGTATCAATATCTGAATTTTTTACTTTATTTAGTCTAAGCTTCAGTGTTCTAAAGTGATTGTCATTTTAGACTCTAGACTAAACTTATTAGAAATAGAAAGACAACGTGGAATACTTTAAGAATTCATAAAATTTTTGATGACTTCTTTTAGGATTTCATTTTCGAAGGGTTTTGTTGATACTTAGTACATTTCCAATATAGTTGTAGTTCCATTAATAAATACTGTGATGTCAGTTGACAGTTATAGTAAAAAACATAGTAGTAGTAGTAAATTAAAAAATATGTAGTAGCTTCAGAAATCCTATCAAATTGAAAATTATACATAAAGTAATTAAAAAGCTATTTTTAGAGGCCTAAAACTTTTGAACTTTTGCAATCCAGTAAACTACGAAAGTGTGAAATTTTGTGAAAGCCAAAGTCAAAGCCAAAATCCTTTAATCAAAAAAAATGTGTGACCTAATCTCCCATCCCATACTAGGTAAGGTTTAATGTGCCGAAGGCACAACATAGTACCTATCACGTAAGTAACGTACCACTCGTAGGGAACCTTGGGAATCATCAGAACGTGATGTAATTGCTGGGTAAACAATTTTTGATCGATTTCCTACTCCGTGACATTTCCAAAAATATAGCATTCACTCCAGCCACTATTTTTGTATTATATAAACTTTGTTATTTAATTTATTAAGTTAGTTTGAAAGTAAGAGTTAAATATATATCTACCTATCACCGCTGTTTGTTTTCTCCGAAGTTCGCAATATTTAACATACCCAGAAAATAAATATTAGTTAAATCAGCTAATAATAGCTCTTTGAAAGATAAATAAATAAAATATATTGTAGTTACTAATAATTAATAGGTTTAATAAAACATGTATGTTATTTCACATAATAATAGACTTTTAATGAAACAAAACTAAAACAAAACTTTTCTTTTACTTAAAAAATAATTACTCTTTATTTGATGTCTAAAATCTATTGACACTTGTTACAATTTATTATTCTTTCAATTTAGGATACTACTATTACAATATCTGCTAATAAACTATTAAGAAAATTACATAGATATAATTTTTTTGTAGAGATCATTAGTCTCAAAGGAACCGCAATTTTACAAAAAATCTGCTCAACATAACCGCATGTTACATTTTTTACAGCAGCTATCCGAATCGAAAAATAGCATGTCAGCTTAAGTAGATGATAAGATGCCACCAGGCACAGGCAGCTGCCTGTTGTGTCTCTTTGTATGTAGGATCAGAATCATTATCAGACACCCGTACTGCATATTAAGTTACAAACTTAAAATTTTCATCGAACGGCGATCGTAAAATGTGAGATTCCTTTAATTAAGACATGTTTTAATGAAGTTACTATCTGAAAATAAAAAAAATAATCTGAAATTAACATTGAATCCGAAAATAAATGTAAAACAATACAAAGTGTAACACACCTTTTAAGCAACGCGCCGTACAAGGTGGGGCGTGTAATACCCGGGCGCACTTTATATACGTGTAACTTGCATGTAGACAGACTCCCGACAGAATTAACGGTACCGATCAGGATAGCAACATTGCATTTGCAGCTACTAAGAAAACGAACTCGTAGGACTTTCTAGATAAGCTTTAAATGCGATTTTTCAGCAGCTGGGGCGTGTCATACCCCACCTGGTGCACGGAAGATTAAAAGTGTTTTTAAATCTTCTAAACATTTCTACCAAAAACCTGTCGTGTATATTTTATAATCATTTTTTATCTGTGTTATTTTTTATTTAACTGTAAGCTTACATTTTACATAAATAAATATCATTAATTATTTATAGGTTTGGGTCAATGAGTGAATCCTTCGATCATATTGTAAACAACTAAATCACATACACAATTTCTCTTGTTTTTTTCAGAGAACACAGCGACGATTATGTAAAGAGTTACAATCACATTTATTTTCAGAGGATGTATACAGTTATCCCACAAGTAGTAAATACTACTTACAACAGCAGACAACAGGAAAATAACCTTTAAAATCATCCAAGATCACAGAAAAGCAAATGACGATTAATACGATTCATTGAGTTGTGATAAACAAAAAAATTGCAACAATTTACAGGGCGAGGTGGAGGGAGAACCGAACGATCTTCAACACGCCGAACCCACGACTGATGAATGTGTCACTTTTGAGAGATTCCAAGTTGCTTCACGCGCAGGTAAAGGTAACATAAGATCGTGGACATACATCAACCTATTGAGAACAGTTAAAACAATTTCTAAATTTTTATTACAACTTTAAATGAACACCTTCAGGCACTTAGTAGATAGAGTATTAGATAAGATTTTAAAATCGATCAGTACCTATGCGCTACTTTCATTATGTCACTGTTCTAACACTGTTGAAGTTAGTTCTATCGATCTTACTCTTAACTCTGGGAATGTTGATAATTATCTGTCATGTAGGTAGGAACTATTAGTTTGCTTACTTAAACCTATGTAGAAATGACTTCTCTAAATCTACAACACAATAAAATTTTAAAATAACAATACCCGCACTTCCTACCACCAAGTATTTGTAAATCTTCATTTTGGAAATAGTAAGCTTTCCACACACTAGTCACCACGCTTACAAATACATACAAATACCACAAACGAGTTATAAATTCGACCTTCTGTTTTAACATTCAATAACAGAAACATTATTTAGTTTAAATACTCGCTAAGTAGAACACTATCATCATTATTAGTAGTTAAAGCATGGCTTATAATAAGTTTAATTTGTAATAATTAATAATATAATAAGTAAATTTTTCAGGATCGTCGAGGTTCCCGAATAAGCATGCGACCACCATCACGACAGGCCAGCCAGCAGGAACTAAGACCACATTCTCCTCCTCCTGGTAATAACAAATGAGAAATTGTTTAGTCATCAAGAACATAGGGCAATAACTTATCTATAAGTAAAGAATATACTTACTAAAATTGTATCTCCATAATTGGAGAGCTATTGGAATGAGTTGCAGTTATGTCAATAATATACTTTTCATTTTACTACGGGGGAGCGCGAGACCTTACACTTACTTGATGGTAAGTGACGATGAGGACAATGATGAAAACACACTTCACCCGGAAATCGTAATCACAATGCAACTGGCCAACTTACCTCATAATATCTTAATGCAAAAATTATTATTCTTAAGACGACAGCTTTCGAGAACATTGTAGTAGCTAACAGTTTTCGTTAAAAAAGTGTTCACATCACACTTTATGTAATGTAAACTCTTACGTAGGTAATAGTACGTTAGGAGTCTTAACTTGAAAGTACTGTGTCTGTGACCAGTAGAAGTTTACTTAAACTAAAAGTTAAACTTTACTTTTTAAGATTGTATTACCTAATTTATTTAACAAATAACTGATAATTTAACTAGTTCAAATGGATTCCTTGAAACATCAAATAAATTTTACAATTAGGTTCTTGGTTTCAAACACACAGTTCGAATCTCAAATTACAGATATGAATGTTAAATGAAAACCCAAATTTATTTTATGAAATAAATATAGAACACACAGCTTAACGTTGAAACGAGTATTTTGTTTTATTTTTATACACAACTTCATTTTCCAAACACTCATAATTATTCCATCTACCAACAGCACGCCATCATCAAAGTCATCAGCTACACCGAAAACCCTCAGGTTACATTAAATTAAATTTTGCTTTATCTGCTGTACCACAATTTTAATAACATTAATTGACTGAACAAAATTTGAGATAGACGCGAATGAATCATAGCTATCAATTATTACGATTAGAAATAATCATCAGCCAGCGTTTGATAAGATTTAAAATAATGGATTGTTATGCAGTTATACCTTAAATGCAATGCTATCAAAGCAGAAACGCAGGCAATATTGTGCTTTCAAAATAGATGTTTTGCATGTTATTGACAAAAAAACAGCAGCTTTGAAACGCGTCCATGAATAAAATATCATAAGATAAGAATACAATTTTGCTCATAACTTATTTAAAGAAGAGGATGCAACAAACATAGTCATTGCTTAGGCTTCTGATGATAATCTTTTAACAGAAGCATGACATTAAATTGTAAATAATGCAAACAATAGACGCATCTAACTAACTTTTGTTTTGGTCTCAAGCATGATAGATAGACCCCTTAAGGAATCTATTAGAGTATTGCCTAAACTTATACGGTTAAGAAATAAATTAATTAACACACATTTGATTCCTTCACCAACTTCTGTAAGAGTTCTACTAACAAATGCATGTCTATTAAACATCAAAGTATTTCACATTTCTGATTCTGGATGCTTTTTTAGGCAGGCACTAACAGAATCTCTTCGTATGAACCAGTTCTTACTAAAATTTGATCACTAGGTGACGCTTGTACTATGAACTTGTATTACTAATGAATGCTTTGAACCTTGATCAAAGTATTTTCATGTAAAACCATATAAAGTTCCAGCCAAGTCTGTAGACATTTCGTTAACCTGTATTTTAGGCTCTCGTCGAGGTTCAAGAGCAAGCAGTGGCCATTCAGCTACATCTTTGAGGTCTGCAACTCTTCGGTCACCCACTGCGCCAGGTCCAACATCTGTCACAGTTGAAATACGGGCTCCAGATGCATAAAAATAGTTATTATTTATAAAACGAGATGAGAGACAATCTACGTATGAATTTGTAATAATGATAAGTACAAGAAGGATGGTAATATTGTAAATTGAAGCAATTGTTTGGCCAAAAGCTTGGAAGTGTTGTTATCAAGAAATGCAAAGTCTGTACCACAGGCCGATTGGAAAATGTAACTTGTAAATCATTCAGTCCAGTGTTTACCCTATTGTGATAATATTTACCAATTTCAAAATCCATCCTAGGCTTACATTCACTGATTTAAAATATTGTATAGCAAATAAATCATGCACTATATTTCCTGTCGTAAATTCAGCCACTTAAAAAGTGCCTCTAATTAATGGTTTGTCTCTTATAAATTACAGTATAAATAAAATTAAAGTAAATATTATGAAACACAAATTTAGAATTTAATAAATCATTTATAAATTATAATAATAGTTATCTACAGACACAATAATAATTTAAAATATTGAGTCACGTTTTAAAATAGTTTACGTAGAGCACAAATTCAACGATATTTTTTAGCTTTCTAAGGGATTCGTTATTATAGTTACATTTAGCTTTTTTAGCGTTAGAACGATCGCTTTTTGGCAATTTGTGTAGATTAATAGTTTTTAATGACTCGATTAAGTACTTAATATTTAGATTACTAGGCATACTTACTTGAGATTATCTTCTATTCTTTGGATCCCGGTAAGTAAACGCTAGGTTTCGCGATTCTCTTACTTTAGAGAGGAATCAATTGTAGCTTACGTCTTAGCGATGTAGGACTTAATTTATTTACGGGGACCATCTCCTACATAGGAGTGATCAGAATTTCGACATAGGAACAGATAGATAGAAATAGGAGGAGGATTGCTTCGATGCTTTCGAACTAGTATAATAAGACTTTCTTAATTCTAGCTTTAATTTGTACGGCGAGTGAACTTGCTTTTTCTTTAAAAGAGTTGTGAGTCTAAAAAATATTAACAAACCTAAGTTTCCTAGTCTTATAGATAACTATAATCTTGTAGTGTGTAAATCGGGGAAATTTACACAAAAAAAATATGTTAAGTCATTGCACTTCAAAGCTTGACCAAATTTGTATGCAATGCGCACAAAGCGGCATCGACATAATATAATATATAGTAAAGTAATTTGTAACCACTTTAATGCATGTCGGTGCAAACTATATCTATAAATTTCACTTCTCATTACTTCTTCACTGAATGTGTGGGATATACTACAGTTAAGGGGAAGAACTGCAGTATAGCCGGTGCAGTAATTCACCCCCATTTTTTAACAAACAAATAAATTGAATTTGTACTGGATTTAGCTATGTAATTAAAATGATAACTAATGCTCACGTCATGATAATGTATTTCGAACACTGTGCTAGACATATACCTATTGAAAATGTATGCTATAATTTAATTATATGAACTTTTATTATAACTTATACTTCCGATGAAGGTTGTTTTATTTAATCATCCTCATCATCCTCAGCCAAAAAACGTGACTTTGCTGGGCACCTATGCCTTTCTTCTTGGACAACAGCACATAGAGAGATTCAGCTAAAGCCCACTACGCTGGCCCAATATTTAGTGGGCTTTAACGACTGCTAACAAACGGGACCAACGGTTTTACCGAACCAAAGAGTTTCTAACTCCTTGCGAGAAGCTCAAGATGAATTAATGTCTTGAATAAAAAAAAATCCACAATAAACATTTGTTCATGTTTAAATAAACACGTCAGATTAAATTCTAAATTCTATTCAATTGTTTTGTACCGAAGTGGGTAGGTATCGAACTTTTAGGTACGAACTGTTGGTACATCAGCGACATCTAGTTGCGTACAATAAAAACACTTTCTACGTTTGAAGCGAGCAAATGCCGCTCTATTTTTCCTATAAGTACGAGTACGAGAAGTATAAGTTCAAGCTACGTGATGTCGCTTTCTCGCATTTTCTTGTTCGTGCAATAAGTATTTTTAAGAGGCCTATTACATCTCGACTGTGATTTTTGCGTAAATTGGTCAATTTTGGCGTTATGGATCTCAGAAACAAAAATACATTAACAATTATGACTAATTGAACAGTGTAGAATAGCTATTGGAATAGTGCGTAGCGGCCTCGCTTTTTGTAAATTTTGTTTAACTTTTATAATTAAACCCAAAATTGCAGAGAAAGATTTTCATAAATGCGCGAAGGCACTTTTTTGAGCTCATCGATTGAACTACTGTTCTTAACAAGTGAAATAAAATAATTATAATGTTGTCTCTTATATAGTCAAAAAGTGCGTAGCGCCCTCGGAATTTTTAGACATCATTAATTTTATATAGAAAAAAATATTATTCTAAACCGAAAAAACTGCGAAAATTGCTATAAGTTAATTGTGAATATCTCCTATCTACGATAATATTATTGAGCAAAATTTATACCAGAGTAATTGTTACTTCATGAGGAATAAAGATTTTATAATGAATTTATTATCCTATTTCGATAAAAACGATAAATACAACTGCAAAATTACTACAAAATGCGATGCGCCGGCCATCCGAATTCAACTTATGCTCACAAAATGGAGATTTGTAATTTTATGCACAAATTTATTATCTTATTTCGATAAAAACGATAAATACAACTGCAAAATTAGTACAAAATGCGAAAATGGACATTTTACGCAAAAATCACATTTAAAATGTAATAGGCCTCTTAAAAATAAATGTTCAATGCTAGTGTGCTACGGCCTATGAATATAATGCAAGTTAAGCATAAAAATGCTTAAAGGTAAGTTCACTTAGAAGTAAAATTTACTTATTTTTATTAATGGACGTTAGCGGAATAATAAGTACAGGACAGACATTCTAAAAAAATTACATTACTTTTTTGTTCTTTAAATAAACCTGTAGGTAGTTGGAGTAAAAAACAATAATTGACTATTGATTATGCTTACTCAATCTTGTGAGGTTCTTCCCATTGCCCACCGTCCAATGTTAGTACAAATACAAATTATTTATTCGTCATTTACAGGTATAACATAAGATCTAATTTAATGTAATAAAAGTATCACTGCGATCTGCCTTATCGGAACCCTCATATTAGCACTCTTGCGGGGAGACATAGTTCAGCTGCTTACGCTGTTAGAAAAATTAGGCATTTTACAGACGTGGAAACTGCTCGATTATTCTATTTTAGTTACTTTCACAGTGTTATGTCCTATGGTATTCTACTTTGGGGTAAAGCAGCAGATATAGAAACCATTTTCATTTTACAGAAAAGAGCAGTAAGGTCCATAAATAACCTAGGATCACATGACTCCCTTAAGGAGCTGTTTAAAGAAATAAATATTCTTACAGTTGCATCACAATTTATTGTTCTGAGTCAACTTGATTATTTTACTAAATCTGTTAAAGTATGCCTTTATAGCGCTTACCCGTTGCCGATAAAAATATCGGCAACGGGTAAGCGCTTGGCCTTCATCTCACCTGATGGTAAGTGACGATAAGGCCGAAGGTGGAAGCGCGCTTCACCCGGAATCCTCAACCTCTGAGGAACTAGCTGTCTCATCTCAAACTGTCGTAACACAGCAATGATATAAACATTGTTGTTATGGCGACAGACTTAGATAAGATTAAGACAGGCGGACTTAACAGCCCTACCACCAATCAAACTGAGCACACAAAGATGTACCTTCCGCTGGGAATCGAACCCAGGACCTGTGGGTCTGAAACCGGTGGCTTAGCCACTATACCAGAGAGGCGGTTAAATATGTTTTTGTCATTGTGAGAGGAGCTCGATGGCGCAGCGGCTAGCGCGTTCGGCTTGCGAACTTGCCAGTTAAGCAACTTTCGCAATGCCTGGTCGCTGGATGGGTGACCAAATTTAAAACATCTCGAGCTCCTCCGTGCTTCGGAAGGCACGTTAAGCCGTTGGTCCCGGTTGTTGTCGTAAGATGACAGTCGTTAAAACCCACCAACCCGCATTGGGCCAGCGTGGTGGGTTATGGCCCAATATCCCCTCGTGCATTGTCTACGTGGGAGGCCTGTGCCCAGCAGTGAGACGTTTATAGGCTGATGATGATGATTATGTTTTTTTGTAATTTCGTACTTCCTGAGAAGGAAACGTTTTCTTTTGCTACTCTGCTTAATCCCCGAAGAGAGCCATTTAGGCTTATTTTTGATATTATATTTGATTATAATGATAGGGAAACATTAGTCATAAAATAGTTTAAACAGACTATAAAACTCAACAAAGGCATTGTCTGCACTATCAGCCTGAAATACAACGCCAAAAGCAAGCGCGCTGATGCAGTCCCTAAACTTACTCAAACTTTCTTCCGAGTAGTCCCTTCGGAACGTAAAGCAATAATCATATAAGCAAGTTTTTTTCACGGGGCAGTATAAGACTTGAGCCTTATGATCAGACAAGCAAAGTTCAACCAGCTTACATTTAGCACCACGTATGTTGTGTAAAATGTTGTGTAAAATGTTGTGTAAAATGTTGTGAATACAAGTCCCACTACTCGACCTTGTAGGTTCCTTTACGGAAAGCTTCTAATTAAAACTCATAGCAAGCTGTTCGAATTTCGAAGAAAATCTTGTATTTTAAAGCAAATCTATGTTAAAGTCACCACAAACTGCAATTTTTTTGCTACCGTTATAGTCTAAGATCCGAGTATAGAACGACCTTCACCGAGAAGGTTAATAGATGAAAAGTATTTTATATCAAATTTAATATGTTAAATAATATATCGCGAGTGGGTTGGCTAAAAAATTTCAGTCCAGTACCATTAATGATTAATTTAATATTAAAAAAAAATATTTGTTTACATTTTACTGGTTTGGTGTGTGTATGTGTTTGTAATGAGCTTATCTTTATATAAACATAAATTTTATTTATTTAACCAGACGGTTGCAAATTACTAATATTGACTTGCCTGTTTACACCTGCCTACCCAATGTTATGACAGGAAAAAAATAGTAAACCCAACGTTTGCATATTCTATAGGCTTCATACTTTCGATTGGTACCTATGTAACTTATCTATTATCGAAACAAGTGCATTATTTAAAAAAAAATAATTTAAATATCTAATTAGTCATATACTGGACTGAAATTTTCCAGCCAACCCACTCGCAATATATTTTTTAACACATTAAATTTGATATAAAATACTTTTCATCCATTAACCGCTCGGTGAAGGTCGTTGTATACTCGGATCCTCTAGTATTACGTGTAACAATGCTCAAGATGTCATCAAATCTATCTAAAAAAATGTTAAAGGAATGGTTTATGTCTTTGATTTTTGGTATTCTATACATACACATTATAATCAAGTTATGGTCTACTAGTTCAATAGCACAGCACTCTGAAATATTGGGGGATATGTACTATATTTTTGCACATCTGTCAGGACACCAAATTACAATTTTTTATTTACCAATACATATGCACCTCCTCTACGCTTGTTTCGGGAAAATTGAGAAGCTAAGGTAAAATTAGGAATATAGATAAGTTCAACGTCCTCATTAACCATGTTGTACTCAGTTAAACACATTACATCTATTTTTTCCCTGTTTCCGCTAGATCATTTTAGACATATTATTATTAGATCCGATTTACTTATGAATCCAGATACATTTTGGTGTAATATGTTGAGATACACGAAAAAACTCACCATAATTATTATTAACCGATTTCTCTATGTCTGCAGCAAAATCAGTTTGAGTGCAGGGGGCACTCAAACTGATTTTGGTAGGAGTCGGTAGAAGTATTACATGATTCACTATTGTAAGTCACGTCAGAACAGGCACCATTCAAATCATGGCATGGCATAGCAGTAGTACCTAGTACTAGTTATAATGTTGTTTCTTTTACTAAATTGATATTATTTTAATAGATCAGTATTTAAAACAAGATATTCAATTATTCACGACCGTAGTAGTATTGACGACCTCCTTGGTCGAGTGGTTTGTATACCGGTTTTCATGGTGTCGCTATCTCTAAGGTCCCGGGTTCGATCCCCGGTCGGGTCAATTTAGAAACTATTGTTTCTCTAAATTGTCTCGGGTCTGGGTGTTTTCTATGTATAATAAGTATGTATTTAAGTATTTTAAGTATGTTTATCCGTTGTCTAGTAACCATTTAACGAGTTTCATATCGAAGCTTCTTTTGGGCTAGATAATTGGTGTGAGTGTAGGAAAATTTATTTATTAATTTATTGTTCATAAATCATTTTTAATGTTCTGTGGATCAGTAATTGAAATATTTTTCTCTGGCTCACTAGCTAAATTAATAAGTAGCCAGTAATTAGAAGTATTAGAAAATTTATTTATTAATTTATTGTTCATAAATCATTTTTAATGTTCTGTGGATCAGTAATTGAAATATTTTTCTCTGGCTCACTAGCTAAATTAATAAGTAGCCAGTAATTAGAAGTACTATCATAATGCTAATAAATACACAGAATTCTGATTTTTTTTTCAAAAAGTAAGATATAACCAAAATTATAAC
Organism: Scoparia ambigualis; assembly: GCA_963921215.1. Lineage (NCBI taxonomy): Eukaryota > Metazoa > Arthropoda > Insecta > Lepidoptera > Crambidae > Scoparia > Scoparia ambigualis. Next base: position 33,057,382 of record OY992511.1, on the reverse strand, counting down.
TATTTAAACACGATGCATGACTAGTAGTCGCCAACACAACCCCGAAATGTTGAGCGATATTTTTTTACATTCTGGCATGGCAACAGAATTGGATTACCAAATATTGCCTTCCATTGGGTGTCGTAAAAGGCAAATATCGGACTAAAGACTGAACATGCATCCAAAAGCATATAGCGATTCGCTTACCCTGTTATTTGGGTTCGGCGCAATTTTTAAGTCTTTTTCTTCCATACAACTCGATCATTCGTTAAAAAATCATGCAATCCCTTCTCATTTGTGTCATCCTCACACAACCCATCCATCTCTTCTTAGTCTTCTTCTCCTACCTTTTAACACGCATATTCATCATTCTGCACATGCATCCAAAAGCGTAGAGCGGCGATAGGCTTCACCACCTATCACGCTGAGCACATGTGCAGTCGTAATTTGTTGAAACGTGGAATATGGCAGTGGATTGCTTCTACAGTTGCCTAGTCTCTGACTAACCCTTTGGGGATAATAGTCGTGGATTGATGAATGCATGTATGTATGTATGTATGTTGAAACTTATGATGCAACACTACGTCTACGTGGCATGCAAAACTCTCATACAAAACACAGAAAACGACGTTTCGTAGTCCCCTGTTTCGTTCTTCAGAACTGGACCAATTTTTATTACTTTTTCAGCATCGGTTAAAGAGATTTTCTATGTCTTTATGGTTGATTTTTTTGAGTTTAGTCATTTATTTAATAACCTTCAAACTTTAGCGAAATCACTCCGTTTTAAGGCGTCTTCAGAAACATTAAGTGGCTGGTTTATAAAAAAAATCAAACATAATTACATAGAAAATTTCTTTCTTTAACCGATGCTGAAAAAGTAATAAAATTGGTCGTGTACTGAAGGAGGAAACAGGGGACTACGAAACGTCGTTTTTCTGTGTTTTGTATGAGAATTTTGCATGCCACTTCGACGTAGTGTTTCCTCTTAAGTGCCTAACGCTTTGTCGGCAGGCGTAAAATACCTTTGCTCACGTAAGAGCTAGGTTCGGCCGGCAAAGCGGCAATACAGGCCACACTGAGCCGTACAGCAATCCGTTTAAAGCTGAGAACTCGTCGCTTAAAACTTGAAAAGAAGGACAAAATAAGCTGTTAGAAGAGAATTTTGAAATATGTTTTATAGTTATAACTTTAATATTGTAGATAAGAAGTGTAGTATTAAAAAGTACACCGACTAACTGCAAAACATTGACTAACAGTAAAATAAATAAATATAAATCATCTACTGTTAAATAAATCTACAATATCTCCTTAAGTAACTCCGCAATAATTGGCTTTATATTTTGTTTTTTTAGATTTTAGATATAGGTCGACCGCTAGAAACCGCAAGAAACTGCAAAACTTCTTCAAGGGCTGGTCAGGTCAAGTGTTTTAAATGTGACAAAAATGACAAAAAAGACATTCAAGCTTTTTTCTTTTTTAATTAAATAATTCATTTTGCGAACTTCAATTAGATAGTCTTTGAGTATCTAATTAATTTTAAAACAATAACATTAAAAAAATACGCATGTTTCATCATATTTTAAAATAAATTACGTAGGTACTTATCGTCCGGCTGACGCGGGCGAGTCAACAGACGCGACGGTTAGGTCAACGACCGGCCGCTGCCCGCGCGTTGTAAAAAATCGTTTGTTTTAATTGTTTTTCATTTTATTTATTTCACGTTATTGCTTTAAAATAAATTAGATACTCAAAGACTATCTAATTAATATTAACAAAATGAATTAATTAATTAACAATGAAAAAAAGCACTAATTTCTTTTTTGTCATGTTTAAAACACTTGACCTGACCAGCCCTTGAAGTTTCTTGCGGTTTCTAGCAGTCGCCTTATATAAAGCTAAAATATACATTTGGTATATCGCTGTGGATATAATAACTGTGGATTTTGTTAACTAAAAAGTAAAGTAAAGTTTAGCCTGCACTTCTAGGCAAAGGCATCATTGAAGGTAAGTCTTCGCTACGATTGATCGGTATTGGTTTAATCACAACGCTTGCCAACTGCGGGTGATCACAAACCGGGCCTATGCATCGAAAAATCCGAAACACACTTTGCCCGACCTGGAAAGTGAACCCGGGACCTCCTGCTATCGGACCGAACTACAATATGATATAACTAAATTATACTAATTAACCTGTCATCGGAGAAATACGCACCAAACTAACAAAAAATACGGTATGCGAAGCCAAAAGAGCAACATTACTCATTTAGACTGTGTTTTTAAACTTCAAAGACAAAGAAACGTAGATAATAAATTTCTTCCTCAGCTAGGAATCAAACCCACGTCCTCCGTAATCCGGGCAGCTGTGTTGACCACTCCGCCACCGAGGTATGGTTAGACTGATGAAATTTTTCAACGCTTTCGACTTTATGTTTTTATAGCAACAGTGTCTAAGCAATGTCTTGGAATTTACATCCATTTTAACTACTTCGCAATTGGTATTGACGGGGGCCATGGCCATTGGCTTTCAAAATAAAAATGAATAGTGTTGATAAATTTCGGCGTCTGGATAAGTCACGATAACATAATTGGAAGTGCATTTGACCCGGAAAATCAGAAAGGTGCTTCGAATCTTACTCGTTTTCAACTTATTTTTCAACATTTTCCAAATTGCTATTTTCAATTTTGACAATATTATTTTTACATTTTGTTAGGTATTAAGAAAAACAAATTGCAATTTTTTTTTAGTTTTTCTCGGTAAATGTTGTAAGAAATAAGCTGCGTCTCGAGTCTATAGAAATCAGCTTACGGGTATAAAGCCCCTCTCCTTTCTTGTAAGCATTTGTAGCAAGCATTGAATTTTCCTTTCAATTTGATATCTTAGAATTGGTTTAGAAAATAACATAAGTAACGTTGCCGTTGAGCTTTTTACTTAATTTACGTTATTGCTTACTTGCTACACAAAATAAATAAAATACTATACGTAATAGTACATTACGATATTAGTGCGGTAAGTTGGAAATTACAGCCTCTGCTTTCTTGTAGCCATCGCCTACGGCTCACGTAGGCGATGGCTACAAGAAAGCAGAGGCTGTAATTATCAAAGCGCACGTATGTCATAAGACGTTTTATAACATAATTGCAAGGAAAACACATATTGTAGAGGCTCACCATCTAAGCACTTGTGCAGACTGTGCAGTTGTTTCTTGCTGAAGCGTGGACTGTGTGGGCCTGGTCTGTATCGTCCATAGATTCAAATTATTACTATTTTTACCATAAACTATAAATAAAATCTCAAAAAAGTTGTTGATTTATGTAAACAGTATTTAAGTGGGGTCTTTATTTATGATTATTCTACTTATAACTAAAGACTTTTTTCGTTTTTGTAGGCTCATTGTCATTTGACAGACAAAAATATTAAAAAAACTATTTTTCGTAGTTGAAGAAATTTTAGTTATTGTTCTGAGAAAGAAATGCTAATATTTCTTCGCCAGAGTCGAGATTCTATTTTTTAAACTACATTACCGCACTAGTGTATAATAAGCTACATTACGATGCTGAAATCTGAAATAAGAGCCACTTTACGAGCAAATGTGTTATAATAGTACATTATGATATAAGTGCGGTAGGATGAACATTACAGCCGATGCGATATTGCTAGCCCGAGCCGTAGGCGAGGGCTACAGGAAGCAGAAGCTGTAATTATCAAAGCGCACGTATGCCATACGACGTTTTATAAAATATTTCCGAGGAAAACACATTTTCCGAAAATGACTGCGTTTTTTGTTGTTTTACTAGTGCATGAATCTTTGGTAAGCCAACATATATTTTTCTTTGTCCAACAGCATAGAGCGTAGATGGGCTCATCAAAATAATACCACCAACCCCTCTCTTCCCTTGGGTGTCGTAAAAGGCGACTAACGGACTAAAGACTGCACATACATCCAACAGCATAGAGCGGCGATGGGCTCATCAAAATAATACTACCAACCCCTCTCTTCCCTTGGGTGTCTTAAAAGCTACTAACGGGCTAAAGGCCTATGTTGTCCATAGATTCAAATGATTACTAATTTTTAAATTACATTACCGCACTAGTGCGAAACTTATTACATTACGATACTGAAATCGGTGTAATAAGAGCTTCTTTACGAGCAAATGTGTTATAAAAGAAATTACCTACTTATTAACTTAAAAAAACTTAATAATATTATGTTTTCTAATGTATTGCATTGTATACGCAACAGAATAGCAGTTTTTATTTAAAGAACCTCTTTTTAAAATTTAGCTACTGTTAGGAAGATGCCAGACAGCAAGTTGCTTTGAGTCCCTCAAGCATCAGCTTAGCAGAAGGCTCCGCTGCCTCGAAGTCTCGAAGCCTCTTACATTACAGCTTTGCTTTGGCGTTGTGCTCATGTGGCCAGTCGAAAAATACCTTGGCAGCCGTGCGAAACTGGCCAGATTTACTTCGTTATCTTAACCGAAGGGTGTGCTAACCAACTATATTTTCCTAGCTATCAAACAGTACTAAATTCACCATGTCACTGTATATGTTGTACCTACTGACCGTAAAAAAATGTTCTTACTGAAATTTGAATCACTAGCTTTTGTTTTTACATTTTGAATTGTCGGTAGCCGAACTGATAGGATAGATGATCGGGTGGATTCCACTTATACCTCAAAATAAAAAAATAAAAAATATTTATTTTAGTTTATTACATTACAAATCAAACCCCCCTAGTTGGAAAGAATACCTGTTGGAGAGGGTCCCGATATTCCGTAAAATATTAGTATGGCTAATAATAGACTATGAAATAAAAAAAAACATTTAAATTAAGAGGAATGACTTCAATGTGAATGTAACTTTAAAAAGCGTTCTATAAGGTATTAGGTGTCTTTGTTTAGGTATATCTGTAGGCTTATAACTTTAAGACACACGTAAAAATTGTGCAAAAAGAAACTGTCACTTTTCATCACAAAATAATTCGGCAACTTTCTTTCCTCATTCAATGTTCCTGAGAGTACAATTTGCTTGAGAACGAAAACAGGAGTATATTTTTAGTAACAGTACAAAACAGAATATATAATAAATGATACAGAAATAACAGCTAAACATAAGCATTATCAGATTAAAGGAGACCAAAATTGGTAGGACTGTGTGTAAGAAGTTAAAACATGATCCAACAAATTTGGTAATTTTTTTTGTACTGAAATACCAAAAAAAGCTTGGAGCGGAGATATGTGGTTTTTAGTGTTTGTGATCTCTTTCGATTACCGAAAAAGTAAATGAACAATCGATTACACAATACAAAAAAAAAACTCAAAGTATTTAAATGCTAAAGCAATAAAATAGATTCAGAATTAAAATCAAATAATTATAATGCATTAATAAATAAAGAATAAATTTAATACAGAAAACCCAATATTAAAGTATAAGCTATTAATGTTTTATATTTTACCGTTTTATTATAGCTTAAATATACTTAAGCAAAATTTTAAACACTGAAAAAAAGACGACAATCTCAGGCGGGAATCGGACCACGCACCTTCCGCATTCCGGGCGGCTGCCTTAACCACTTGGCTACCGAGGTCTGGCTTTCAACCGTCGAAATTTATTAGTGCTTGATACTTATGTTTTTAGTCAACATTGCTTCATCAAATCTTACAAGTTTTCACCTCTGAGATCCAAAAAGAAATATTTTTACAAATATTTGAATATTCGGTTAAGATGAAGCTGCGTTTACAGATTAATGTTTTATATTTTAGCGTTTTATTAACGCTTAGGTGCGTGGTTCGATTCTCGCCTAAGGTTGTCGTCTTTTTTCAGTGTTTAAAATTTTACTTAACCTTTAAGTGCCGTACTGACGTCTGACAGACGTCCTTTCTCCCGCTCATATTTTGACTGCCACGCGCGCTACACCCTTGCCCCCCGCAGTACCTTCGCTCGGACCAACTCTTTACCCCGAAGTGTGGCGCAAGAACACGTGAGGTGCACACGTTTCCCCCTTCGCTGCAGCTGACGTCTCACAGACGCAAGGTCGGTACTAGTGTTATTTTCTCTTTACGTCTGAAAGACGCCTGCACATGTTTATGTATTTTTTACTAAACGTCTCGTGGTCGTTACGACGGTGTATACGCTATAATGTTTGGATTGTGTTTTCAGATGTCTGAACCTCAGGGATCAACGTCAAAAAAATAGGAAATATTAAAATGACAGGAACCTACAACCTATACCTCTTAAAAATTTAAAAGAAACTGTTCGTGATTTGATCCAAGAGGCAGACACAGATACAGATTTTAACCAGTTTGATGACAGTGATGCAGACCCAAATTTTGTTTTGGAACAGGGGGATGACACAAATTCAGAGCAGTCGGAGTTAGAAACTGTCGATATTCCTGACAGGAGCACTGAACACGGTCAAATTCTCCTCCTCCTCCCCTCAATAATGTAGCGTTACCCGAAGTACCCTCAGACTCAGGTATGCATTTTGATGCTAATATTTCTAATCACCAAAATTCTGAAGACAATTATACATCCCACGATGAAGAACCTCAGCCCGATTCTCAACGTTCCGAGGTCACACAACGTAAGTATTATGGTCGTAATCGCTATAAATGGTCTTCTGTAGAGCCGATTGCCCGTAATACCTGAACACAACTTCACAACATTGTTCACATGTCAGGAAGACGAGCACCTTCGACATTTACAAGCCTAACTGAACTTTGGGAACTTTTTATTACAAATGATATGCTTTCACTGCTTAACTAGCACAAACAAAAAAATTCAAAGCTGTAGAGTAAAATATATAAGACCAAAGCAAGTCCGAATTACATGCAACTACTGAACTTGAAATGAAGGCATTTTTCGGTTTGTTGTATTATACCGCTGTATTCAAATCTAATAGGGAAGATGCTGACTTCATATTTGCCACAGATGGCTCTGGTAGGGAAATATTTCGATGCGTTATGAGCAAGCATCGCTTTCTAGTTCTGTTGCACTGTCTTCGATTTGATGATCCTGATACACAAGCATCTAGACTAGCCACAGATAAAATAGCAGCTATCTCAGATATTTTCCAGAAATTTATACAGAATTGCCAAAATAATTACTCGCTTGGAACACATGTCTGTATTGACGAGATGTTGATAGCGTTCCGAGGGAGATGCAACTTCATAATTTACTTACCGAGTAAGCCAGTGAAATATGGTATCAAAGTTCTTCTATTAGTTGATGCTCAAACTTTTTACATTTACAACGCATATTTATTTTGGGAAGGGATCGGACGGAATAGGACTTTCAGAATCAGAGAAGAAACTGGGGGTACCTACCCAATGTTTGTTACATTTGTGCAAGGTTATTGAGGGTAGTCACCGAAATATTACCGCGGATAGTTATTTTTCTTCAATCGAAGCAATGGAATGCTTGAAAGAGAGAGGGCTAACATATCTAGGAACATTGAAGAAAAATAAAAGAGAAATACCACCGAAACACCGAACAAACCGCTACCCACAAGGCTTCAAAAGTGGTTTTCGTAGCGCGGAGGAGGTCGAGATGTTTTAATTTAGTTATCCATCCGATGAAACGGCATTGTCAAAATTGGAATAACGTACTTTAGCTTTTACAAAAAAAATCTTTGAAATAATATTATATATAATTATAATAGTATAGTAATTTTTAAGTTAAATTTGATAATTTTAAGAAGATATTTTTGGTAAATTGCACCAGAGGAATTAATTATTAAATTAAAGATTATGTAATGAATATAAGTGTACGTTTATGCCATTGTAGTTTAAAGCTTGATTCATACATATCAGTGAAGTCACAGTTCCGGCACAGTACCGGCACAGTGAAAAATATTCTTTCATACATTCTCTATGAACGCACTAAAAGCACTGTGTCGTCACTGACACCGACAAGTGGGGATGCACTCATAGAGAATGTATGAAAGAATATTTCGGCACTGTGCCGGTACTGTGTCGGAACTGTGACTTCACTGATATGTGTGAAGCGACCTTAAAGCTTTGCATCATCGTCAGTGCCATTTAATTTTTTTTAATATTTATTTTGGATTCCAACTAAAATATTTCTGCCTTTTTTTTATTAGGTAGGTAAGTACCCTTTATTTAATAAAAAATAGGAACTATGTATTACAAAAATACTTTACAACTTGTCAACATTCTGACCAACTTCGTGGTCAAGTGGTTAGCACGCCGGGTTTGGCGTCGCGCCTTCTCTGAAGTCGCGATTTCAATTTCTGGTCGGGTCAATGTAGGTACAGAAAAACTGTTTTTCATAATTGATTTCGGATCTGGGTGTTTTTTCTAAGTTTATGTATATTTTTCCGTTATCTTACCATATTAACGAGTTTCAAAAGAATACTTACCTTGGCCTAGATAATTGGTGTCAGCGTAAATTTTTTTATCCTCTTCGGATAGGCACTTGGCCTTCATCTCACCTGATAGTGACGATATTATTAGACAAGTTGTAAAATGCTAACTCTATTCGATCGCTATCACAGTATATTTGATTAGAGAATATAAAAGAAAGAATGATGTGCAGAAGGTGGAAGCGCGCTTTACCCCGGAACCCTCAACAACTTAGGAACTGGCTTTCTAATATCTAAACTGTCGAAACACACCAATGCTATTACACACATTCCTGTTCTCGTTAGACTTTAGATAAGATGGTGGTAGCTAGCTAGGCGGACTTAACAAGCCCTACCATCATGCAAGACACATAGGGGGTTATAGCCGGATCTATTTCCCCATGTTCTATTTTGTATGGAAAGTCCCTGAGTCCAACAGTAGGATGTTGATGTGCTGCTGATCATATCATAATAATATATCATATTATTATCTAACCGACTAGTATGTATGAAGAATGTCATGAGAGTGAATAAAGCAAATTAAGTGTGTCAGGATCTTATCAAATGAAAAGCTTTGGTGTCTGCCTACTGGGAAACTGTTGTTATGTATAATAAGATTTTAAACTATCGCGTTGCATTGCATTAAAACTATTTTAACGGGACCTAACACGATTAATTTTTGTCAGTAAGTACATATATCTACTTTCTGTTGTTATGTACTTACGTGTGTCGGATGATGAAGAAAATGTAGGCACAATACTCAACGTTCCGAATCAAATAAAAAAGTATACTTACGCTAGAACAAGTAGAAGGCGTTGTATCGGAAATTATGTCCGTGTATGTGTGCCTTAGCCAACATGGCGCTTCATGTTAGTCGGGTCGTGTTCACAGTAGGCACACTTTGCGGTAACCATGCGGCATGATCAGAATACAGTTGTGGTGAAACCACTTACCTTTTCCACTTCCCAGGTATCTTTTAATTTCATGTAATCATCTCATATTTTAACATTCGTCTTATTTATGTATTTGTCTTTATTTTTCCTCGCTTCTGCAACGATACATAATGATTTAGTAACTACACACTACACTACACACATCGCAATTCACATCGCAATTCCTTTATCTAAACCTTTTATAAAATATCATTGATCTAAACAATAACATCATTGGATCTAAACACATTTACTTACGTGATCTAAATTACGAAACTTCGGACACTATTTTTCGACACTTTTACGTATCCCACAAGTTTCGGATCACTTCGATAATCTTATTATGCGTTTTTCCTTGTAATATTTACATTTATCTCACCTTAATTGTTTTCTATTTACTAAATATTGTGTTTTGGTTACGTTTTGACGTATCTGACAACTTATTTTTGCTTCGTTGCTATGCAACTTATCAACATAATTCAATCAAAACTTTTTGACTTTCTTATTTTCACATTTGGCCATCTAGATTTCAGCGTTTTAAAAATATTATTTTGAAATTTATGCAGAACTCAGAAACCGAGGTTTCTTTATAAAGTTCAGCCGACGACTAATCATTACATCTCTAGCTTTTGATTTAAAGGGATTAGTCTACTGAGACGATCACCAGCTTCCGAATTGGAAGATCAAGACTCCTTACTTTCCTCTTCCAAATTGGAAGGACTAGTCTTCAAGTACAATCACCAGCTTCCGAATTGCAAGACTACAGCCTCCAGTCATCGCGTGCGCCTACGCCTGCCTGTGCCTGTCTCGCCTGTCAGCCTGCACTTTCGCCTGCCTGCGCCTGGTGGCGCCTGCCTGCCTGCACCTTCGCCAGCCTGCGCCTGCTGGCGCCTGCTGCCTGCCTGCCTGCACCTTCGCCAGCCTGCGCCTGCTGGCGCCTGCTGCCTGCGCCTGCCTGCGCCTGCCTGCGCCTGCCTACCGGCGCCTGCCTGCCTTCGCTTGCCTTCGCCTACCGGCGCCTGCCTGTCTTCACTTGCCTGCGCCCTTCGGCGACTGCCAAGGTCAGCGCTTGCCTCCACACCTTCGCCTGCCTCCACGTCAGCTGCACCTACCCTTTCACTTTTTATATAATCAACCTTCATTTTAACCATCATCACCTCCATACTCACCATCCTCACTCACTTTTTTTTTTACTTTTGTTTGTAATTTTATTTTGTCTTATAAATATTTGTTAATTTCTTATCATCTTTTCTTTTTTAAATGTCGCTTCACGACACAGTTAGTTCTGTATTCTGAGGCGGCATGACTGAATATGATATAGGCACGTTAAGCCGTTGGTCCCGGTTGTTGTCGTAAGATAACTGTCGTTAAAATCTACCTACCCGCATTGGGCCAGCGTGGTGGGTTATGGCCCAATATCCCCACGTGCTATTGTTCACGTGGGAGGCCTGTGCCCAGCAGTGGGACGTTTATAGGCTGATGATGATAACTGAATATGATAGGATTCTGCCAAAAGACCCTGTACCTATTTCTGCCGCCGTTGTTTTATATTGCACCGTTCCGGTTTGAAGGAGAACTGAAAATTCAGAGCCCACGTGATGCTCTCGGTGTCGCATTGTCGTCAAAATTTTGAAATTGTAATTATTGTTTGTTTTTCAGTATTTAAGATCATGGGGTTGGAAAAATGGGTATGGGATTTATTTATTTATTGACGTGACAACGTCTTATAAATTGGTTTGCCGGGTGACACTTCAAGAAACTGCGTTACGCTCCGCTCACGTTATGCGCTCACAATGAGAGCGAGTGAGAGGCACGCGTCCCTTCCACTCGGGCATGGTTAGCCCGCCTAAGAGCATGGCATGGTTGGTTAGATCCTTTTTCCTACTATACGAATGAATATTCACATTAAAATTATTTTACCACTCAAAGTCGTTGTCACGTAAAACTTTCGCCCGTATACCGACTTTACAGGCAACCAATTTTTTTTATTTATTAGGACAACCAACAAGACATCTACAAAAGACTTATATAAGTGAACTGTATCTCAATCTAAGTGCTGACTTAATTAAAGGTTGCCACGGCATGCAAACTTGAACTCAGTATTTTATTAAATAACCTAAAACTTAACTAAGATTTAACGTAAAAGGTGGATAAACATTAAAAACACAAGAAGGAAAATGGAGATAATAGCTAACTAAACACACCCGGGCGAGAAAGAAGTAGGTAAGTATGTTACGTTTAAATTTTTGCAGATTATCTATGAATATATCAATAGATTCGCTTTTAAGTGCGTTGTATTGTCGCTGAAATCTATTCAAGGTGGCGTGGCGACCAAGATTAGTTTTAGAAACCCTTATTGAAAATGGAACGTATCTGCAGGCGCGAGAGGCTGTTTAAGTGGGACATTAAAATTGATTGATCTTAACAGCGACGGACATTCAACAACTCCATTGATGATTTTGTGCAAAAACATGCAGTCCAACAAAAATCTCCGTTCCTGTAAACTATTCATTCCAAAATGAGCCAACCGCTTCTCGTAGGAGGGAAGCTCTTTAACCATGTGAGTTTGGTAGGTAAGGTGCCACAAAAAACGTTTTTGTATGCGTTCGATTCGTTTCATGTGTACGTCATACTGTGGGGACCAAACTTGGCTGCAGTATTCCAGACCCGATCGGACCAATGACTGGAACAAAAGAATTTTCGTTGATGGTCTTTTGAAGTCTTTTGCATTACGTATCCTAGCATTTGGAAGCTTTTTGTGGCAATGTGGTTTATGTGTTCGTGGAAACTCAGCTTTTTGTCCAGAATAACTCCTAGGTCACGAATTGAAACCACCTCTTCTAACGCATTTACACCAATTGTATATTTTTGCGACGAGACGTTCTTGTTTCTTGAAAAACGAATGTACTTACATTTATTAATGTTCAATGACAATCTGTTATCATGACACCAAAGAGCGAGACGCTCCAAGTCTTCCTGCAGTAACAATGTGTCACTAACATCTTTGATCTGCATGGATAACTTCATGTCATCAGCATAGAGAAAACAATTAGCATGTTTAAAAATGGGAACTACGTCATTGATAAAAATATTAAACAAGATCGGGCCGAGATGGGAACCCTGGGGGACACCAGAGGCGGGAAAAAATGGTTCCGAGGAGAATCCACTCACCACCACTCGAGGGATTAGATAGTTGTAGTGTTATTATTGAGAAATTTCAAAGTTAAAATTTTCAAAGTCCTTGGAGGGCCGTGGTCCGCAATGCTCTTTTGGTGGTCACGACTTGAAAGTTACAAAACAAATAAAATATTAGTTCATATAGTAATATTAGTTACCGTGTCGGGTAGCGCTGAAAAAATACTACACTACCACCCCCACTCTTCCCTTGGGTGTCGTAAAAGGCGACTAATGGACTAAAGACTGCACACACATTCAACAGCATAGAGCGGCGATTGGCTCACCACCTGTCACGCTGAGCTCATGTGACGTGAAAAGTGGACTTTGGTAGAGGACTGCTTTTGCTGTCCTCATTGCCTATTCTCTGACTAACCCTTCGGGGATAATAGTCGTGATTATATGTATAGTTCAACGAGGTGTGAAGAAGGTTGGTTCTTCAAGTTGGCAGGACGGCTAGTCCCGGTACAATCCTGCATCACTAGCTGTCTTCGCAGCAAAACTTTGCTTTCCTGATGTTAAGGCGAGTCCTTTCGAGCGCTTCTCTCTCGCTCTCTCGACGTACGACGGTACGGGACGGGTATAACAGCGAAGCGGAGCGTTTTACAGGTTTTTTTGCCGATATAGACTTTATAGGATTTAATGAATTAGCAGGTTCTCTGTAGTATTTCAAAATAGATATTTACATGTAAAAATTATGTCAAAAATTTAAAAAAAAAATGTAAGAAATCATCCGTTTCATACTTTTATTTGGCCTGTTTTTGTGATTTTTTGTAATCTAGTAAAGTACATCTAATCGCTTAACAAATTAGCACATTCTTTAGGCAATATCCTTTAGTACATTATATATTTTTAAAGAGCGTAATTTAATAGTAAATACATAAACCATTTGATCTAGCAAAACAGTTTTGCCTGCATTTACCGGGTGCTTTACCATCAACTCTTACAGCAGTATTTAGTACTTTTGTCTTTCTATGCAAATTCCCATACGAATTTTTGCATAGTAAGATTAAAGTAATACTGATCTTAGTGTCATTAGGGTCAGAGGTAAAGTGGAGTTATTTGCATACATCACGATAATATAAGATTTATAAAAGAAACGCCCCGGATGCTAGATAGTAAAGGGCTGGTGATCCGTTGCTCAAATAAATTCCGAGTTTACGAAAAGTGTGTTTCACTTTTGATACATAGACCGGGTTTGTAATCGCCAACCCGCCGTTGGCAACTGTGGTGATTAGGTCAAAACCCATCAATTGTAGCGATGACTTTGGCCTTTGCCCAGTAGTGGGACAGTTAAAGGCTGCACATAAAAAAATGATCAGTCCTAAAATTTTAGTCTTAGACTTTAATGTATGTACGTACACCACTATAAAGTGATAGGGCAAGACCCAATAGGGAGGTTATATTATTACAGGCAATTTGCCTCTACCCCTTTTCTCCGTGTAATATTGAAAGGCATTATTCTTTTCAGACATCAATTGTTTCGACTGTACTATACTTACGTAGTCGTGTAAGCTATTGTTTAATGAGGCGATAATGTACGAGAAAGTTCACGTTATATTTACGTTCAAGAACTGAACAGAACTTTAACCCTTAATACCCATAGTTAAAGTTTAATTGGTTTTTGACTTTATGATAGGGATATAAATTTTGATTACTGCGTCTATATGATATATCAGTCCACTAGCCATACGATACCACATCATACGTAAAAGTAAGATGTATGTATATATGACAGTGACACTTTTTTTCATGATTTGAGAAGTATTTTCTGTTGAAGGCCTCAGTGTACGGACGGTTCAGAAAGATTTCTAGTTAATTGCGCGTTATACTACGAAAATCTTAGTCAGAGGTAATAGAATCGTCGCGCCCGAAATCGCCAAAAGTCCTGGTCGAACTGCAAGATGAGTTCCAGTAATTTCCATCGCGTTTGGTCCCAGTTAAGTGGGGTCAATGGTTTTACAATAAAATTAAAACTAGCGGAAATTCCTCTTTTTTCAAAGAATTGAACTAATGAATCACCAGCTGTTCTAACACCGACAATATCGCAAGCTCCACAGTTGCTTTGTTCGAAGTAAATTAAGCTGCAGCTATTCATTTTCTTCGTCTACACCACAAAATAAATGTAAAGCCACTTAAGCTATCTGCATCTTCGTTGGCTGAAACTAAAAACACAGAAGAGGAATGTGTCTACTTAGCATCTTTTCTTAATGAAAACTACACGAAGAGATATTTTGCTGTAATTAGCATAGGTCGACTACTATGAAACTGCCGGGTAAAGGTCTCCATTAAGTCCATTAAACTACTACGCTAGAACAGCTAGAAGCACGGAGTTTGAGACATTTTTTTTATTTCAACACCCGGGTGATCGACTTATCAATAGTTGCTTCACTCGCAAAATCGCAACCGGAAAGCGCCAACCATCGCGCCACCCATCATTATTATTAATCTTTACTGCTGGGCACAGACCTCCTACGTAGACAATAGTACTTGGGGATATTAGGCCATAACCCACCACGCTGGCCCAATGCGGGTTGGTAGGTTTTCACGACTTCTTACGACAACAACCGGGACAAACGGCTTAACGTGCCTTCTGAATCACGGAACCACCTTCCGCGCCACCCGACTCATGCATACTCAAGTATCAGTACTACTCAGCATAAAAGAGGTATTACCTCAACAGGAACACTTAAACGAATACAATTTCAGCCGTTGAAAAGGTCCAGGCAACATTACCTTAACAGTTATTACCTCGTAAATAACCGGCGTGCTTTACAATGTCGTGAGGCAAAGGAAAGATTATAGGGCGCGTCGTTTAAGCAGATTTACTACTTATTTGCGGGATTAAACTGGCAACGAATGTTGTTACACTAAATCTGCGCGTGATAAAACAAAGGACACGTATTCCAGAAAGTTTATTCATATATCTACACTACGCAATACATTGAACTCGTTTAGCTCTTTGTCTGTTATGAAGACTCCGAGAGGAGGAGAAGATTGAATTTCTATTGTCTGGTTTACAGCTGAGCTCTTAGGATTGTTCACACCAAACGGATTGTCCGCCGCGGACTGTGAGTATGCTCGCTGTCAGCCCCAGTGTGAACGTGGACTTAGTCTGCAGTATGCGTTTTTACACTAAGTGAGACCGCACACCGGACATACATTTGTATTACAATCAATATTTTTAGTTTATATTTTTTATGCGGGCTCGTCTTTTGATTGCAAATCACTTTTACTAATTACAATTTTTCAAATAATTTTAAAGAAAAAAAAATATCGAATAATTTTTTGTACGGAGGAAAAGTGACTGACGCATAAAACTCCGCAATGAGCTGGGGATTTGCGCTGGGTCTTAGTGGGTTTAAAAATCTTATCATTCTCTATGATAAATGGTAACAACTTTTTTTGTATCCTTGCAGTCTTCGAAGCTACAGGCGCTTAAACATTTGAAATAAAACATTAAGTTTTTATATATAAAAAAAGCTTTTAATGTCGGCCGGAATTAATGAAACTTAAATTAATGAGTACGTTGCAGCACCCAACATTGAAATTATTACTTATACATTTAAATAGTAGTAAATTCTTAATTCCTATAGGTTATCCTTTACTCTCATTCACCATTTCGCTTGCACACAGGCAACGATATACCAAGCCACAGTTTACAGTCTCAGAAAGTTTGTGCTCATTACCATAATCAGCCGTGTTAGTCCACTGCTGGACTTAGGCCTCTCCCAATGCTTGTCACTGATCTCGATTTTCGGCTCTTCTGCTGCCAGCCACCCTACGTATGTCGTCGCACCACCTAGCCGGAGGGCGCCCACACTACGTTTGCTAAGTCGCGGTCTCTACTCTAGAACACGTCTACGCAGCGGTCGTCGGTCCTGCGGCTAATATGACCAGCCCATTGCCACTTCAGCTTGCTAATTCTTTAAGTTGTAGGTCACTTTGGTTCTCGTGTTTATGCTCACTGGAGCACAAACTGTCTGAGACTGTTTGTTTGTGCACGTCAACACTGGTTGACGTGCTTTCTTTTTATACGATTGCGCTAGCTAAAGTATCTTTTATATTCATTTATTTTTTCGTATTGTTTGATCGTTACTCGATTTTGTTGAATACATTACATACATTATCTTTACATTCAAATGTGTGTCAGTAAAACAGGATTGATCTATTTCCGCGTTTTAATTTAAATATTGATCCTGTTTTACTGACACACATTGGAATGTAAAGATAATGGACTTTTTTAAAACAAAAAAATACAAAATTAAACAAAATCGAGTAACAAACCAGCAACAACAAGAAAATCAATAGAGAAAACCACAAACGAAAAACCAAAATCTAGGATTTTAGAATTTACTACTACTTAAATGTAAAGTAATAATTTCATTAAATGTTGGGTGCTGCAACGTGTACATTATTTTAAGTTTCATTTATTTCGGGCGATATTAAAATCTTTTTTTTTTTAAACATATTGTTCTATTTAAAATGTTCAAGCGCCTGTAGCTTCGAAGACTGCAAGGTTACAAAAAAAAGATGTTTGCATTTATCATAGAGAATGATAAGATCTTTAAACCCACCAACATAAAAATGATGCGAATGTCCCGTATTTTGCAAAAGTGGACCAATGTGCGCCACATTTAACGCCCCCGTATATAAGCGTAAGAACGCACACCTAGAACACATTTGTAGCGGGTGCAGTTTGTGGCGAGACGTTTGCCGCGCCAAAAGATTGAACACGTTCGTTTTATGCGACGCCGTGCTTTACAAAAAAAAGACAACTTTAAATTTACGTTGAGGTTATTGCAGAGGTTGAAATACACCCTATATTATACAATCCTGGACTAATTGTGTCGAGGGTAGGGCTCCTGGCAGAACCACGACGTCAGTGCTCCGCCAATAAGTATGAACAAAACACGAATGCAACTTATACCCCCTCGACCGGAGATTTATTTATTTGACTCACAAAACATCTATGTACACAATAGTCAATACACAATATATAACAAGGTTACACGCACATAAGGTAATACACACACACACACACACAGTAGGTAATACACATATGGTCATGCACACACAATACACGTAAGGTCCATGCAAATTAAAGTCAGGCACAAAAGTTATACGCACAAGGTTATATACACGCACACACACACAGGTACATAAATGGTCAAATCCAAGTTAGTAATTACACGTCAGTCAGAATACACAAAGCACAATTTATACAGTGTTTATAAAGTTTCCCAAAATACTCAACTTCCCACACTGGCTCTAAACTTTACTAGGTATATCTAATACTTCTTCAGTTTTCTGATTTTCCATATGTTTCTGGTTCATTAGCTACTATAAGCTACTCGGATTGCTGCTTGAAGTGAACACACACAAAGCACAATTTATACAGTGTTTATAAAGTTTCCCTAAATACTCAACTTTCACACTGGCTCTAAACTGCTCTAGGTATATCTCAATTACTTCTTCAGTTTTCTGATTTTCCAAAGGTTCCAGCTAGTTGCTGCTCGGTAGACTGCTTGAAGTGAACATGAAGACCGAAATCCCGCTCGGCCCTTTTATACAAAAAAGCTTCTAGAAGATTTGAATTATTCTAGCCAATTAGAGAGCAGAGAAGTAGAGGTAGTCGCCCCTTTTTAATTACAAAAATATTCTGAATGCACATTCAGATCCTCTATGAACTGACACTTTAAAATCGACTAAAATTCCATTTATATCCAAACGCTCTGATTCTAAGTTATACAACAAAATATAAGTCTAGACCTATCTTAAAATATATTTGCGTATGCGATTCGTTATAACACATCTAAGCAATTGCATATCTTAGAGCGCTAGTCTAGTTTTTGCGAGAATTATTCCTAAACAATGCTACGTGCAGATTACAATAATTCCGCGCGGCTAATTTTGACTTCACCACCACGTCGGGCGTTATGTCTACCATAATTCTAGATAAACGCCATTCACGTGGGCTTAGCCGTTTCGGAGGAACAATACAATACGTTGTCCGACCATAAAACATTTACAAGTTTACCACGATCGCCATATTAGTTTTATCTCCTATTGTTATTTCGTTCGTACTATGCTTACATTGTATGACTAATTATCATTTAAAGAGGCTACTTGTTAAGCTGCCCATCAATAACAATCGATAACAATCAAATTCGTGACAATTATTAAAACTTTCAAATTACGTAATTAGCAGCTTCATCTACTCATCAAGAGAGGGAGCTGTAGCAAACATGCAAATTTCTAGATGGCGATGATAACTTTTTTAACCGCTACGTAAATACGACGGCTAAAATTTTCTAAGTTTTTCTTTTATTCGTATACAATCACACGCAAACGGCTATGCTTACATGGTATGAATATCTATCCTCTACAGAAGCTACTTGTTAATTTAAACATCAATACCAATCAATTTCGTAACAATAAGTAAAACTTCATAATTACGTAAATAGCAGCTTCATTTTTTTATCAAGAGAGGGCGCTGTAGCAAACGTGCAAATTTCTAGAAGGCGATGGTAACATTTTTTATTCGTTACATAAGTACTGCGGCTAAAATTTTCTAAGATTTTATTTTTATTCACATTGTATGCGTATACAATCAAACGCAAGCGGATGCGATGCGGTATCGCCCTATTGTTTATCAAATCAATCATTATACAAATTCCAATCCCTAATTGATTCCGAACCTAATAGTTACATTAACTTGTTCGTTCTCTACGTACATAACCATTAATTTGATCACCGATTAATCTGTCCGTTACAATTTGATTATAGCAACAGACGGATTACAAAAATTATCTGGTCCAAAATCGGTTACGCTTAAATAAAAGTAACAATTGAGAGACTCTTGAACTCAAGATTAATCAAATACTTACACAAATATGAACTTTTGTCACCATCACAGTTTGGCTTTAGACAAGGTAAGTCAACGGAAGACGCAGTAGCAGCACTGAGTCAACTGGTTACAGAGAAGGTTGACAAGGGGATGAGATGCTTATCTGTATTTCTAGACCTCAAAAAGGCGTTCGACACAGTCTCTGTCCCCATGCTTATCCACAAACTGGAACAGATTGGAGTAAGGGATGTCGCACTCTCTCTTTTTAAAAGCTATCTTTCTGATAGAATACAAAGGGTGAAATTGGATACATATACCAGCGAAAGCGTCACTGTATCATATGGCGTGCCACAGGGAAGTGTGTTAGGTCCTACACTCTTCCTAATTTACATCAACGAACTCTGCAACATGAAAGTTGACAATACTCACATATTTTCCTACGCAGATGATACAGCTGTCGTTTTTGCTGGGAAAACCTGGGATACTGTAAAAAGAAATGCAGAACATGGCCTGCACTTGATTAGCAACTGGTTGAAAAATAATTTACTTACTCTGAATACCACCAAAACCAACTATATTTGTTATAACATCCAAAACAGCACTCAACCTAAAACGGATTTCCAGTTAATACTCCACTCTTGCAATCTTAACACGAAACCTGCTGATTGTCACTGTCCACCTATAGATAAAATTGAGAAAACAAAATACCTGGGAGTCATGGTCGATCAGCGACTGTCCTGGCATTCACACATTGAGCTGGTTTCTGCCAGAATAAGCAAACTAATTTGGATATTTAAAACCTTAAGACATGTGGTGCCTGGGGAGCGGTTGGACGATCGTGGCTCCTCGAGAAATATTACTAAAGAGATCTACACTTCCTTGGCTCAATCAATCTTGGTTTATTACATTCTCATCTGGGGAGGGGCAGGAAAAACTAAAATGATTCAGGTTGAACGTGCACAGCGTGCTTTACTAAAGGTGATATACTTTAAACGCAGAAGATTCCCTACGAGTTGTCTATTTGCGATTAGCCAGGTTTTGTCAGTGAGAAAACTGTACATTCTTCACATCATATTGAGAAAACATAAAATTACCCCTTATGACCCAAGCAAAACACGAGCTAGAAGAAAAGATGTTGTACCCCTTAAAAAAACCAAGACCGCTTTTGCTCAAAAACAGTATAATAGTCAATCTGCTTATCTCTATAATAAAATAAATAAAATCGTAGAGGTATACAATAGTACACTACATGATTGCAAACAGACAGTTTCCAACTTCCTATTGCCATTAGATTATGAAGAAACGGAAACTATACTGAGACGCATCACGTAATCACACACACAACCACACCCCCCCCAATAAACACCCCCACGCACACACAGACACACACACACACACACACACACACACCCACACTAACACACACACTCCTTTCTTTTTAAAATTTAAACTTTTACTTTATTGTTTAATAAGGTAATCTGTAGATAACTATATATAATTAGTAGCTATGGAAAAGCGAGGTCACCTGTAACAGGCATTTTTTTGCTTAAAAGATGACCTCAATCATTAGTAATAATGTAACTTATTATTGGAATAAATTTATTATTATTATTATGCTCTTTATTTAAAATATAATCTTAAGTAAAATTTTTTACAATATTTTATATTAAAAAAAACATATTTACAATATAAAATATTATAAAAAACTTAACCTAGGTTGCCACCGGCAGCGGGGATAGACCCAAGCTATCGGTGGTTAGGGCTGCAGAGTGAGGAACCTCCTGACAATACGTGCCGTGTCAAGGAGTACTGCCTTTTGCATCTGACCCTTGACCCAACCTTTCAGCGAGAGCCTCTCTAGGTGTTGATCGAGGCTCTTCGCTATAAGGCCGTGTGCCGAAACGACTATCGGTACAATAATGGTTGAATCCACATCCCACATGGCGGTAACCTCGTGAGCCAAGTCAAGGTACTTACTGAGCTTGTCCTTCTCGGCTTTCACGAGGTTCTCGTCATGAGGTTTTTGTTTCATTATTATTATTATTATTAAGTAACATTAAGTATATAATATTACCATTGTTTTATTATTATATTATTTTATTATTATTAAACTTATTGTGTTATTTTTTTATGTAAAATTTTATCGGTTCATTATCAATATTTTGATTAAACGGGTGAAACCATTAACGTCTTTTTTTATTAACACGCTTTTATTAGGTCGATCTGTATGTAACAAACTATGTAATGGTATCTAAGGTAACTAATTTAACCATCTTCCAAAGGTCGTAGCGTAATGAAAATTGGCAGCTCTATGTTTCTGATGACAATACAATAATATGGTACTGTCGAACTGATCTGACGATGGAGCCGGAAGATATGAACTGGAACTTCATGATGGAAAATCGTATCATAGCTGTTTTGGATTTCTTAGAAAAGTCGTGTAATGAACTTTGACCACGATTAGGTTTTAAGGTCTGATGATGAAGCCGGAAGATAGGCACTGGCATTCCTTGATAGTAATCGTATCATAGTCGTGTTTGCACTTGTGAGAAAGGCCACGTAATGGACTTTGAACAGGATCAGGTTTTAAGGTTATAACAAACCTATTATATGTTCTAAGCTGTTCTATGCTGACAGATAAAACAAGATGGAATACAAACGCAATGGCGGAGATGGAGAGGATGCGGGCTCATTCGCCTACTTAAAATAAGTGTATAAATGTTAAAAATATTTCGTTATCAAAAGCCAAAAAGTATAAAATAAATTAATAGTTTAAAAAACACTAGAAAAACACGCTTTTATAAATGCACGTAAAAACAAAAAAAAAATTATGGATCGTTCAAGTTGTCTCTATTTTTGGGCTGAAGTGTGAACTATGTGCTTTTAATTATAATATTTGATTGTAAAATCGTGGGGCGCTGGAAAAGAAAAGACTTTGTATAACTTGCTGAGAAATCAAGTAAGCGAATGTATGGCAAAGCAGGTTACATAGATTGGCGCTCTAACTGGAGTTGCAGCACGACTAGTAGGTGGCTCTACATTAAACAGTCTGTTCAAAGTAACAGTTTGTCGAACTCAGACAAAACATGCGCTAGCAGCGAGGAGAGACCACATTCACCGACATTTTTAACGCCTCTTCTTTCAGGAAATTAAGTACATAAGGGTAATGCGTCAACAGTGGCAAAATGTAGAGTTCTTGTTCGTGGACGAGATATCTTTGGTTCCCTTTGGTAACCCTTTGGCGGTAAACTAAAACAAACGTTATGCTCTTGTATGCATCAGGAAGTTAGTATTAGTATTTGTTAACAAGAAAGTCTTTCCTGTTCCAGCGCCCCACGCTCTTACAATCAAATATTATAATTAAAAGCACATAGTTTACACTTCAGCCCAGAAATTGAACAACTTGAACGATCCTTAATTTATTTTTTATTTTTACGTGCATTTATAAAAGCGTGTTTTTCTAGTGTTTTTTAAACTATTTTCTTTTGTTATTAATTGCCACATCAAGAAATCCGTATTATCTATTAATGAAGACGACATTTTCGAGTAGGTATACACCACAACTGTGCGTCCGATGTGCGTGTACGCGATAGGAAAAATGTGGCATGCATGTTGTGCATGGCGACGTAAATGTTGCGTGCATGTAGCGTGTCTCTCCGGTGTGCGGCCTCACTAAGCTGGGCCGCACACCAAACATACATTTGTATTACGATAATTGTGGCGCCATTTAAAGCATTTGAAGCGACATTTATCGCCCTCGTATATCTGCGCGAAAGCACGCACACCAAGAACACATTTGTTGCGGGTGCAGATACACATTTTTCCACGGAGTAAAATGTGTCGCGCTTCAAATGTGGCGCCACAATTATCGTAATACAAATGTATGTCTGGTGTGCGCGACAATACGCTATAGCGTACAATTCGCTACTTTCGGTGTCGAACATCGCGAGATACACGTCTGTACTCATTGAAGTTTCTCGAATAATTTGTGCCCGCGGCGGCGCAGCAATCCAATACGTGCTAATACGCTGTTACGTTCGGCTACGTAGTCAATCTGCGTCCGCCGTGCATAGACGCGTAGTTCAAGAGAGTCAGCGACTACGCACTACGTAATAGGTGGTAATAGCGTATAATCCGTTCGGTGTGAACGAGAAGTTAAATATATATGGAAAAACGATAAACTGCGTAACGCGCGCTCATGTTCCGCGGCGGACAATCCGTTTGGTGTGAACAATGCCTTAGAGTCGTTAGTCGTCGTCGTCGTAGGGAATAGTCTACTAGCACACGTTTCCTTCAACAAATCGTGAATACCTTAAGAGCTGGTAGGGTGACTGATGCTACGTCTTTAACGATGAACTTGTTGTCTTCGGCTCTGGACTCAATTTCCATTTACCATCAGGTGGATAGTAGATATTTGCGAGTCTAATTATATTTAATAAAAAACAAACTCTTTACACGTTTAGATTTTAGGCTAATTAAAAGGCTTTTAGGCTAGAAAGTTTGTAGAATACTTAGTTGACAACGGTTTTAGTATACATCCTAACAATGACCCGACATTGCGAAAGTTGCATAACTGGCAAAATCTCGAACCGAGCTTTTTAGCCGCTGCGCCATCGAGCTCTTAAAGACAAGACTGGCGCCAAGCCATAACAAGACCCCGTAATGCGATTTAAACAATTGCCGGTTAGCTGGCTAAAACTAAGGCCCTTTACACACTGCGACTTTTAGCAGCGATGAAAACGCGAAACAGTCGCGATGCACAAGCAGTGCATACCTTTACACCCGAGTGCGATTTTTGTGTCGCGGCTTGAACGATACAGTTGCGATAACGCGACGACGCAACGACAAAATCGCAAGTGTCACGTTGCAATCATCATGCGTTTACGTGCAAAAAGTACATACATAAACGACTATTAAGTATTAAGTGAGTTAGTCAGAGACTATTAGGAAATGAGAATCGCAAAAGAGTGCACTGCCACAGCCCACTTTTAAACCAACAACGAACACGTAGTTGACGTGTGTGCTCAGTCAGCGTGACTGGCGGTGCCCACCGCTCTATGTGATGGGATGTATACATGTGCAGTCTTAAATCCGTTAGTTGCCTATTACGACATCCAAGAGAAGTTATGGGATTTCAATAATCAGAGACTAGGCAATGAGGAGAGCAAAAGCAGTCCTCTACCATAGTCCACTTTTCACCAAATAGCAACTGCACCTGTACAGTAGAGGTAGAGGACTGCTTTTGCTGTTCTCATTGCCTAGTCTCTGACTAACCCTTCGGGGATAATAGTCGTGATCATATGCATAAACATGTGCTCAGCGTGGTACGTGATGAGCCCATCGCTGCTCTATGCTGTTATCACCACACAGTGCCAAAAGTAGCACCGTATAAAGGTCTCAAAGTAAGTACATCCGAATCGTCCATGTTTTGTTTCCGCCTGATCGGCTCGCGGCCAGGCGGCGATCAAGCGATCAAAGTGATTGCGTGTTCGCGTGCCGCGCGTTGCGTGCCGTTCCCGCGCGGCTCGGCCGCTCTCTTGAGTGCTCAATAAGGGCGCGCACGTAAAAATCACGGAGCTAAAGCTTACAGCGAAACTTTAAAACAGTTAGATAGCATTTATGTTAAGCCGTGTGTGTAGCGACTCACTAAAAATACTTATTAACCTCTTATCCCTTGTGTTCGGAACAAAATGGCCACTTACGGCTAGCAACCTTTTGTGTTAGTTTTAATTTGTATTTGACAGACGACTGTCAGTGTCAGTGGGACACACACTCAAGTTGGATTTTTGGTTAGGTTAAGTTTTATGTCGCGCGGTCGTGTAATTTAATTGATAATTTGTTGTGAGGGGCACATATTGTTTTGATTCGGGGGTCCGTAATAATTAAACAGTGTAAAACATTAGTACCAGGGCGGGCTAGTGACAAACAATTAATTGATTGGAGCTTCGACAGCGGTCGTCAAGCACGAGGCATTTTGGCCCCTTTGGTTATGAGACCCACGCAGTGTACTCGCGTTGGAGTGTGAACTTTAATAAGTTTAAACTAAGTGTTGTTGTGCATCAGTGGTACGTATTTGTCTGGGATTGAGAGCTCTCAGGGGTAGCCACGGGACGCTTAGGGCCTTTCCACCACCACAGCAGCCAGAGCAGTCGCCGGGGAGGCGAGCTACCTTCACCAACACAGCAGCGGTCTGGGCGCGGCGGACTGCACCGGGCTGAGCGGCGTGTCTCAAGGGAAGAATAGTACGTAAGTCGTTTAGTTTAATTATAATTTAAGTTTAGTAAGTATATCTTTAAGTCGAGAGGGTGCGGTCTACAGGTTCACCGGAACAGGACCTCTGAACCGTGCCTTCTCTGGTAGCAGAGAATCGCTATTAGGGAAGTCAGTTGATGTAGACTATCTAAATCAAACACCTTGGGTGTCGTAAAAGGCGACTAACATACTAAAAATACTGCACATACATCCAACAGCATACAGCGGCGATGGGCTTACCACCTATTACGATGAGCACATGTGCAGTATCTTAGACAATTTCAATGGACTGCTTTTACGGTCTTCATTGTATGTTTTATGTTTAGCTCTGATGCCACTTTAGCGTTAGCCGGGCGTGCACGTACTTCTGACATTTGAACAGGGGCCCAAGTCTGCTAATTTACGAATGGCATAATTGAATCGCAATTGGATCGCATTGTAATTGTTTGACACATTTGGTATTCTCTTACTCATTTATGAATATCAAATGTGTCAAAACATTACAATGCGATGCAATTGCGATTCAATTATGCCATTCGTAAATTAGCAGACTTGGGCCCCAGCATAGATGCTGCGTACACACGGCAACGCCGGCGCGGCGTGGCGCTGCTTAAGTAGGTACGTCTGAGAAACGCGCAAGCCCGGCTAACGCTAAGTGGGGTCACGGCCTTATATTTGTTAGCAAAGATAGCTATAATCTAACAAACAAAATAGAAAAATGTGTGCGCTGTCCTCTTGTGGCCATATACCCACGCTCCACCATATAACCGCACAGCCTTCTCTTGGATGTTCAATAAGTGCACGCATATGAAAATCACGGAGCTAGAGCATGAGTAAACAGTAGGTATCTATTTATGTAGCGTTCCAAATCAAAAGGGTTTTCAAGGCGGCATGCGATGAGCTTATGCCGTTTTTAAACTTGTACTTGTAATAATTGGACGCCTAAGGGCGGGAGTCAGCTTTTGCATTTGACGCCATAATATTATTTTTAATTTGGATCGCCGCGCTGCATAAATATTGCCTCCTTCTTTAGATAACAAGTAAAACAAAACGTTTTACTGAAACTGTTAAAGCCATTCTCCATAAATCCAAACAATAATTTGTCGAAATCACAAAACATTTACACTTTTATTCACTTTTTTTTATTTACCACTTCCAGTTTCTCTTATTCCTAATTTAAGTACATCAAACGCGTCTACTAACATCTAAACGAATTAAGACTGAAAGAATTTATTGTGCAAGAAAGAAAAACGTCCGTCACTTATTTTGATCAAACGTATTTTTCGTCTCAAAGTCAAAGTCAAAGTCAAATTATTTATTCAATGTAAACCTTTACAGGCACTTATTGACGTCGATACTAATAATAATAAAAAACAGTTAACTAACATATAGTTAAGACTTAACAACTAATCTAACGAACATAGTCTGTGTCAGACAAACGCGCATCGCTACTCCCAGTACCACTGCAAGCCGAAACAAGATCGCGTCGAACCGAAAACGTCGTCTAAACTGCGTAACCTTACTTATCCTTGTTTTTCTTATCATTCTAGTTTATTTATAAACCTACCAAGTTTTATCAAATTTAGAAAGAAACATTTAATACCCCAGGGGTTAGCAGGTTATTAGAAAGTAAACTTACAAATTACTAAAAATGAAAAACACAGGTGATTTGTGGGGCATGTCTATAAAGATAATAAAAAAAATATATATATTCTATTGCACCCTATCTTGCTGACATATTTAATAAGTGTGTTGATAAGGGAATCTTTCCTGATCTTATGAAGGTTAGTAAGGTTAACCTATATTTAAATCGGGAAATAAAGAAGACCCCAGTAACTATCGACCAATTTCAATACTACCAGCACTTAGTAAAATTTATGAAAAAATTATTCTCGAACAGTTAGTGGAATACTTTAACTTAAATAATCTTTTACATAGTAAGCAATTCGGTGTTACTAAGGGTCGTTCCACTACTGACGCAGGTGTAGTTCTAATAAAACATATATTTGATGCCTGGGAGAAGTCTCAGAACGCTCTTGGAGTTTTTTGCGACTTGTCCAAGGCTTTCGATTGCGTTGAGCACCGGACACTGGTGATGAAGTTAAATTACTATGGTCTCAAAGGTCTTGCGCGTAATTTGATACAGTCGTATCTTAGTTCTAGAACACAAACTGTCGGCGTTAATGGAACTAAGTCATACGGTTCTCATGTAAAAATTGGAGTTCCACAAGGGTCAATTCTTGGCCCTTTTTTGATATATATCAATGACTTGCCATTCTTTGTAGAAAACTTCTGTGATATTGTATTGTTTGCGGATGATACTTCACTCATTTATAATGTGACTAGATGTAAGAATAATTATGACGATGTTAACAATGCTCTCTCAGAGGTACTCAGTTGGTTTAGTGCGAATAATTTACAGCTAAACGCTAAAAAAACGAAATGTATTAAATTTATACTACCAAATGTCAAGACCGAACAAACCGATGTTAGAATGAATGGTGTTAAATTAGATTGGGTAGACAGTTTTCCTAGATAAAACCCTTGACTCAAAACTCCAATGGAATCCGCATAATTATATCGAGTTTGGCCGCCAAACTCAGTTCAGCAGCATAAGCGATTGGAAAATTTACAGATGTTGAAACTGCTAGGACTGTTTACTTTAGTTATTTCCATAGTGTCTTTTCGTATGACGTCGTTTTGTGGGGAACAGCAGCTGATGTTAAAACTATATTTATTTTACAGGAACGAGCAATAAGAACCATTTATATACTGGGATCGCGAACTTCTTTGAGAAATATTTTTAAGGAAGTTGGTGTTCTTACTGTTGCATCGCAGTATATTTATAATTGTATAGTTTTTGTGCGTTGCAATATTAACTCTTTTTCTTAACACGGTGATGTACACAATTTCAATACTAGAAATAAGTCAAAACTAGTAATGCCACTGTTTAGGTTACAAAAGGTTCTCGGCTCTTTCTTGGGGCAAGGTATACACTATTATAATAAAATACCAAGTACTATACTAGATTTACCTTTAGATAAATTTAAGAATCATGTAAAATCTTGTTTACTTAGGAAAGGTTATTACACAGTCAAGGAATATTTAGAAGACAAAACAGCCTGGTTATAATAATATATTTACATTGTTTTTTTCTTAATCTATTATTTTTAAAACTGATTCTATAATTTGGTAACGACATGTTGTTTTGTAAATGTCGTTACTTCTCCACAGCTAAAATACTTCCCGAATGGTGGGGTGGGCGGGTGCCCATCCATCCAAATAAATTTAGACGATTCCAAATACTTATTTTAAGTTTATTGAATAAAGAAATTTAAAATTTTTCTGTTTTGAATGAAATATCATTATACTACAGAGGAGACAGAAACCTTTGTTACCAACCCGCATTGGGCCAGCGTGGTGGGGGATGGCCGGATTTCCACATGTGCTGTTTTTTTTAAAAAGGCCTGCTGCATTGGGACGTTAACCCTTGAACTGGTACAGCATTAAATATTTTTTATTGGTCTTCCATTCTATTACAATTGAATAAGGTTCAAATTATGGTGGCATGTATATTTCCACTACCAGCTAAAGGGTTAAATAGGCTGATGATGATGATGATTTTGATTCTAAAAGAAAACTTGAACAAGTTTTCTTAGACACTTTCATGCAAACGCATAGGTTTTCTGTTGCCAACACGGAAAACCAACATAAAAAACGCGGTTGGAATGTCCGGTAGCGGTAACTGAACTTGCAGTGCGTTTGGATCCTTGAGATCTATTTGACACCGTGTTTTTTTAATATCTTTTCCATAAAATAGAGACTTCCTGAGTTCCTAAAGCCATGGTGACTGAACTGTCCCTAGAAGTTTTTTAGGACTGGCTAGCATCACGCAAGCGTGTCCTTACTATGTAGCTGAGAGGCATATATAAGTCGGAGGACAAGAGCAGAAAATACAAGGTCCTTTCTAAATCTAGGGTGGACGGGCAGAAGTGAAATTGCTTAGGTATATTTATGGGCTCTTGTTACTCGTATGTATTACAACAATATCCATGGTTGAGTAAGTTATAGGTAAGTACGCCGGTTTTGATGTCGCCATCTCTGAAGTGCCGGGTTCAATTCCCGGTCTGGTCATTTTTTTTGTCTTCTATGTATAGTAAGTATGTATTTGAGAATCGGTTTAAGTGTGGGACAGTTTAGACATTGAGCATAAATGGTATTTTTGTAGAGAAAATAATAATTACTAATGAGCCAACGGCATTAACAATAGACATACTATTTCGCTAAAGCTATGTTAATTAACAAAATATCATAAAAGGCTAAATGAAAACATAACTCGTTAGAAACAACCATACTATTTAATTTATACCCTGTGTATACATACAACCTTCTTCACAACTTTCCCTTATCTTTACATAATATTCTACACAAATAACGCATACCTGTCTCACTATTTCCACTAAAGCAATGTTTAAAGCTATACATTAGATCAGTATATGAATTGTCAGCGGAAATACATAAACCATAGAAGCCGACAGTCGTGACAGTTTTTATAGCTATTGCGACAATTGCCTTTCCACTTGCGGACTATACTTAACGTTTTTCCCGTTTGAAATGTGCTTTGTCATAAGCAATATATCTGGAAATTTCCACCCGTGGCACGTACGCCGAACGTAAACATAGATAACTTGGTACGGACTAGGTGGTTCAATATATTAGCAGACGTGTCTTCCACCTAGGAATATGCCGGCCTCGGGGACACGTTAATAATGTTTAAGGAACATGCACTGGCGTGTTCGGTATTAAAATGCATTTTTGTATGGTATGCTGTCTAAGTTGAGAGCTACTTTTGTCAGTGGAATTACTGCCGCTACTGTCTACTATTTCACTTTTCGATGCGAAATAACGTTTAGCTTAGAGAGAAAAGTTTCTTTTTATTTAATCTTATCAGTATTTTTATCTTCATCTGAACTAATTTGATATTTGCAGGGTCACAGGAAAGCACAGGAATCACAGGAAATCCGTGACCACTGAACCTGCAAAGATTAGGACGGGCGAACAAATGCCAGAATGTATTATGTTATTTAAAACGGCATAAAGTATTTCACTTCAATAACAGATCGGCGACGGGCTCACACATTGAGCACTTTTTCTTCTTCTTCTTCTTCTTCTGCGGCCTTCACGTTATAGTCTCTGACTAACCCCTTATGGATAACAGTCATAAATCTATGCATGTATTTAGTAGATACGCAAATTGTCACATCCACAAGTTCGTTGCGCAATGCGACGTCGTCTCTAATACAGAACTATTCAAATCACGACCACGCACAGCCATTAATATCGGAGCTCTGTTTAAACAAGTATAAACCAGACGTGGACATGAAATACTTCGACGATACCGGCTATATGGATGTTTCGCTCAATGTTGTATTCCGATTGTTAGCGAAACGGCTTTAGTTAGTAGCTGCATGGAAATAACTCCTTGTGTACGAGGAATTTAAAGTACGGTATATGCATATGAATCAACAGAGGTAAGTATTTTTCGGTACAAGAAACATAGTTAACCCTTTTTAAGGTAGAGGGAATAATTTTGCCACCAACTTATTTGAGACTTTTTTCTGATACTTACTAATAATAATTAATAAATCGATTTTTTTTCTATGGCAATATTATTTCTGGATATCCCTTAACATTATCTATTAACGATTTTAACGCGGTCGTCGTATATTTTTTTAGTCTGTGACGGTAGTCAATGTGAAAACAAGTGAATTTCGGCACCTGTTGATAAATCTTTATATATATCTCTAATTTTCAGAACTATTAAAAGGTACGTTGTTGTTATTATTATTTTCTAGAGTATATTTTATTTGTTTTCAGCCATATTTTTCATTTAAAATTAGAATCTTTGTTACCACATGACTTTTTTTTAGTGATAAAAATATTCCCTCTACTCGTGTGAATGATGGCAAACAAATTCCCTTTGCTTGTGGTTTGAGCAAGTTATGCATTGTTTTTTCTGTTGTGTGTTACTTACAAACTATTTTGAAAATGAGTCGGGGTAGAAAAGTACTCGATAATTTAGGAATTATCAGTGAAATGGAAGATATTTTCGGTTTCCCCGATGATCCCAATGTATCGGATGATAATTAAGAATCTGACGCAGAAGACGCTCAATTCAGTACAGCGAAACTTTGAAGTATTCTTGTAAATTATGATAAGCCCAATGACTGGCTTATGGCGCCGACACCCGATCCACATTGTAGCCCAATACCAAAAGAAATTCAGTCTGGCAGTTCCACGCCTGCTCAGCTCCCACCTAGTCCAGTATCCGAATCATCACAACATGATCGTCTTAGACGGACAACAAGAATTGGTGTTTTACCCAGTACATCTGGTACAAAACATCATCATCACATCAACTACAAAATCGCCAGTTAATGTCTATAATAATTCGGAAACCGAAACCTGGAAAAGGCAGAAGGAATATTCTTCCCAGTCTTTTTTTCATTTTTTATTTTTTATACTTTAAAAAAATAAAAAAAACTAATCTAGAAACATAAATAGTTTTATTGTATCACTTCTAGATATTCATGCCTTAAAAAGGGTTAGATAAGTATATATTTTACAATAATTCAACCGCCACTGTGATCTTATACTCAGAGGTCTCGGGTTCGATGCCTAGCGGTGCGGTGGTATCTTTGTGTACTTGGTTTGGTTGGTGGTGGAGCTTGTTAAGTCCGCCTGGCTAGCCACCACCATCTTATTTAAAGTCTGGCGCCATAACAAGAATGGTAATGGCATTTTTGTGATGAAACACTTTTACGGATCGTATTGGCGTTTACTAGTACTATTTAGGTTTTTATTTAAGTCCTGATGTTTCGGACCCTTAACAGAGTCCGTGGTCACAGGGAGACTGAATGTGTAAGTCGACTCAAAGTGTAGTGTAAGCGTAATTCTTATAAAACAGCATGTTATGTTTCAAGATCTAAATAAATATGACAAAACATAAAAAAATGACTTTAAACTTTTTGTAGTGGGTTTTGGCTTATTTGTTTGTTAAATGTTGAACTTTAGTATGGGACACTTAAATGTGTAAACCCAATTTAAACTTGATACCCTTTTTCTTACCCCCCCTCCAGTACTTGCTATGGTATAGGTGCATCCTCCTACCAGGTGTTATAATACCGCCCATTTTCCGGCTTTCCCAAGTGAATTTGATTTTTTTCATTATTTTCCTAAAAATTTTAAGGCATAAATAACAACATACTAAAATATTTCAAAGATTCGTGATGATAAATAGTTTCAGGGTTATCTGGGTTAATGCATTTCTTCTAAACGTCATGAGTGATGTTGTGGCTATGGCATAATCTTTTAGGGTGGCCCTGCTGACCGAGATATGGTATTGATAGCACACACACGATGCGTACGTGCACAACGTGATATCTGCCTCCCAGATCGGACTGACTCTTGCAATCCACATTTGGCGCGTTATAATCCTCTAATGCTACCACCCAAAACCTCCTGATATCAGTTCGAACGCTTTGCTAATCAGCCACTGAAGAGTAACAAGAAGAAATTGTTTTGAGTTACGCTAATTTCATAACGGCTGTTTGTGTAAAAATAAAGAAGCAAGAAAAGTTGAGAACACCGGAGCATATAGGTGAATTTGGGCACAAAAAGACAAAAACGAATTATAAAAAGAGCCATATGAGCATTCATTTAGTAAAGACGATCAGAACACTGATTGAATGTTGATAACTGTTCATCGACAAAATTTGTGATAGAATCGTCTAAGATCGGAGCTTCTAAAACGCGCAACGATTCTTCATTCAAAATTTTAATCCCAGGGGCCAGTACAGAAAATTTTGATATGATTTCACGTCTGCGTTCAGAGGAAAGGGAATTTGGAATAAAAAAAATTGCTTTCCAGTGCAGAGAGCGTCTCCGCCGTGTCAGAAGCGATAGCGTCGCTAGAAAACAATAGTTTGGCAGCTCCCTTCAGATCGCCGTCGCTAATTTTTGATTCTACTTTGTGTACTATATTATAAGTCTTTTTGGAGGGGTTGTAGTTAACGGTAGGCAGAAAGTAATTGGATATTGGTGTAAGACAGTTATTTTTTATTTTTTGAGTAAGGGAGCTGCTTATACTATCGTCCTTCCGAACATGGAGCGTACGGTATGTGAACGTGAGCAGTTGTTCCCAGCTATCGCAAGAATTTTCACATAAAATTTTGTTAACCGATTTGTTAAGGGCGTTAGCCACTAAGATGCGCGCGCCGCGAGGTACCCTTTTAATTAAAGGAGTTCTGTTTTTTAAAAGTCCTAAAGTTTGCCAAAATGGGATAGAAGAAGAGTCAGTATCGGAAGTTATTGGTGCGTCAGGGACTGACGGAGAGCAGGGGCCTGCACCAGCATTAAGAGGGGTTTTATGCACCCTCCCGATGTGAATTTTCAGGCCCCTCCTTCCGCGGAAAAATCGTGGTTGGGAACACTGCTCACATCTCACATATTCTAGCGACGCGTCGCTGGATTGGCTGCAGGCATTTTGAGTGTTGGGCGCTTGGTACATAGGCGCCCGCGTCAACGGGACGAGAGATTATACTTACATATACAACAAAAATAATCCTAAAAAAAATTGTAAACAAAAATATTATAAAACAAGCTGACAGTTGGCGTTGGTTTGTACGGCGCAGGCGCGAAACTTCAGCAGCACGAAGAAAGCGTTAGTAAACACGCCGCTTGCACGTTGGCTGATACGTGCTGGCTCGACGCTCATTGGTTGCCGTGGAGCCGTTGTCCAGGCGAAGATGGGCAAGGTATTGTTTGTACCGGTGACAAGTAAACTTGACGGAACACCACCAAGCAACGGGTGCTTCGCAGACGCCACAGCTGCGGCGCACGCAGCTGCAAACAACAGCGCAGGCGTGTACAGTAATCTGGATTTCAAAGAGCACTATTGCGTGACAAAATACGCTTCGTAACTTTATTGAAAAAATATTTTGTAACGAGTGCTTATGTCACTGTCTAATTGTCCATTCAAGGGCATATAACTATGTATAGTATATTTAAAAAAACTTATTAACCAACTTAATTAACTACCTACCAAATCTACCTACCTTACAAATCTACCACCAGTTCGGATTTTGGGAGAGCCTTCGTAGTGAAAAATGTGTTAAAAAGCGCAACTCCAGCGTCAGTTGTAGATCTAAGTTTAGTAAAACCAAACTGTTTTTCATAAAATAGCTTATTAATTTCAAAATGGGACAGTAATTGATTGTAAATAATTTTTACAAATACTTTGCTTAAAGGCTAGTAATATAGAAATTGGTATAAAGTTAGAGGGGTTATTTTTATCACCGGTTTTGTACAAAGGAATGATTTTAGCATGCTTCATTAAATTAGGAAAAGTTCCTTTTTTAAAACACCTATTGAAAATATCGGCCGAGGAGCTAAAGAACTAATAATTGTTTTAGCAACATTAATTGTAGAGATACCCAACGGATCTTCAGTATTTTTAACATTTGTTGTTTTAAATGCTTTTAAAATGGTGTCACTGTTTGAGTCTAAAACTAAAATTGTCACCTAATAAACAACACTGACTCGAGGAGAGCGACAGCTGTGTAAGAGCATGAATTTATTTTACTAGTATAATTTATGTCTTTAGGTATCCTAGAGAAAAAATCCTTAAATGCACCAGCGACTGCGCTATTAGATTCTATTATTTTAATATCGATTTTAAGTGAATATGAACGGTATTTATTTATGTTTTACCAGTTTCGTGATTATTAATATTCCATGTGGTTTTTATTTTGTCATTAAAAAGTGCATTTTTTAAAATTAAATTTGCTTTAGCGTTTATGCAGACTTTTTAAAATAATTTAGAATAGTTTCTTACATATTCTTTTTTTATTTTTATTCTAAGCCCGGCAAATGACCCCACTCAATCTGATACCTGATGTTAAGTGGAAATGAAGTCCAGGCGCGAGGACAATTACTGGTGCAGCGTAAGAGACGTAGCATCAGTCACCCTCACTCTGCCGGCCCACAAAGTGCTTTTTCACGCCTCGTTTGCTGGTAGACTATTCCATCTTTTGGAAGTGCGGCAAAGAAACGAGTCACCAAATTTCTTTGTGCGTGATGGAATGTTAGAGACTGTAAATTGGTGACTCCGGAGAGCAGCACGCGTACTCCTATGGAGGAAGGGAGAAAGAGGGATGAGGTCAAAGAGTTCTTCAGAGCACTCGCCATGGTATAAACGGTAAAAGACGCTGAGTGACGCAATATCTCTACGCAATTGCAAAGACTTGAGAGTTTTAGTGACCGAAACTTACATATTCAATAAATTAGGATCTTTATAAGTGAATTTTAATCCATACAATTCATTTAACTTCCTTTTACTTGTATAACTGGTGTCGCCCAGTCACTGATATTTTTCTTAGAGTATTAAATACTTACTATCGCACTGAATCGAATGAATTTATTACCATAGCTAAAGCAATAAGATGCACTTGGATTAGATTCTCAGTGGGAGTACATTTGCGCTTAATTTAGTTGGTGGTTAGTTGGTTCTAAGTTCGCCTGGTTGTTATAGTCTTAGCTAAGTTTGTTGCCATAACAGAATTGTTATACTCCGATTAGGTAAGAAATTAGATAGCCAGACCTCAGTGGTTTAGAATACAGGGTATAAAGCGATTCAATGTTTGTCCTTTCGCTACTTACATTCATGTGAGATAGGCAAAGAGATTTAAATAGTAATAGAGCGGCTATTGGACACTATTTCATACAAAAACTTTAAGCTGGTGCTCAAGTTACGCCATCTAACGTTGAAAAGCAAAACCTTATATCAAGAATAATTAGAAGTATACTATGAACAATTAGAATAAGTTTCACCTACCCCACGGTAGGTGTCGCCCTGCAGTAGGGATGTTCCGTTAAAAATTCGACGTACCTATCGATAAGTTTGATGAAGATTAACCAAAATCGGTATAATATACAACATTGGAACAAGCAAGTGACAATTTGGGAAGGAAATGAAAATTCGGGTGTTTCAAATGATTATTTACTAAGTAATAAAGTGTAAAGTTATTAAAAATTCAACATACTTAACTAATTATAAACAAAGAATGAATGAATGAAATAACATAAGCACCTAGCTAGTACTTACGAACATCATACTGACAACACTCATTTTTTAAGTAAACCCACCCCCGCGATCACTCATCATAAGTAGGTAAGGATTATTATACACTCCCGTAGGTACCAAAATCAAGTCTAGTTCAAAGCAAATGTAAAATGGTTGTGTGATTGGATTAACGAATCAATTCATAGGAATGATGAGGTAAAATGGCTGACTTTAACAGATTAACACGAGTTGATCCATATAGTGATTCATTTTAAAATACCTAAGTATACATAGACATTATAGACCACATTGCGTTTTAATGACAACTCGCAATCGCAAGTACAATCACGAGCAAAAATATGTAAACAATTGTAACTCTTAAAACAATGGAATAAGAGTCAAAGTGTATACATATTGGTGCTCGTGACTGTACCTATCAAATTATTTTTGTCGATCTTAATCTGTTACTTTATATTTCATTCCATAGATTTATTTAATGCATTAGCATGAAACACCAATGTCATAACGGATGCGTGTATATGTTTAATTTGGATATCCTATTTTCTTATTTATCCTTCAATGTTTTTTAAGTTTAACCTTCGACCAACTAGATAACGCGTCACATACCAAATCAAAGCTAAATTCTGTCCACTTGAATAATACTTATACAGCTACATTTCTCTACCAACGAACTGAGACAAAAGTTATAAAACAGTTTTAAGTTTAACCTTATTACAACCATGGCACCCAGTAATAAAATCACAAATCTTCTGAGTATTATCATATACTGATCCGTTACACAAGTGTTGGCGCGTCTATTAGTCAACGTTGGCCAACCATTTGTAACGTGTGGGTTAAAATCGGTAATTGTGTTTAAAATTTTATATTAATAGTTAGTTTAAAGCTATTTTTGCAGCGTAAGAGACGTAGCATCAGTCACGCTCACTCTGCCGGCCCACAAAGTGCTTCTTCACGCCTCGTTTGAAGGACCCTAGGTAGGAGGGAATACGTGTGCTGGTAGACTATTCCATCTTTTGGAAGTGCGGCAAAGAAAGGAGTCACAAATTTCTTTGTGCGTGATGGAATATTAAAGACTGTAAATTGGTGACTCCGGAGAGCAGCACGCGTACTCCTATGGAGGAAGGGAGAAGGAAGGATGAGGTCAAAGAGTTCTTCAGAGCACTCGCCATAGTATAAACGGTAAAAGACGCTGAGTGACGCAATATCTCTACGCAATTGCAAAGGCTCGAGAGTTTTAGTGACCTCCGCATTGCCGATGATGCGCACACGCGGCGCTGCAATCTGTTCAAGGCATCGAGAAGGTACTTTGCGGAGCCGTCCCAAAGGTGAGAGCAATACTCCACGCAAGACCGCACCTGTGTCTTGTATAATAGACACAACTGATCAGGCGTGAAGAATCGCCGCACCTTGTTCAGGACACCGAGTTTACATGAGGCATTTTTAATCACGGTTTCGATGTAGTCCTTTTGGTTCAGATCGCAGCGGATATCCATACCGAGCATGTTAATACTGCTCTGCAGGCCTAGAAATGAACCCTGAAGAGAGGGAAGGGGAAGGAATGGCGACTTTTTCGCTGTGAACGCGCACACCTATGTTTTCTTGGCATTGAACTCCACCAGATTATCGGAGCCCCATTTAGAAATGAGGTCCAACACCCGATCGAGCTCAATGACAAGATTTGCTCGCTACATTTCGGCGTCTACCCGCCCAGCCGTTGGGTGACCGTTATATCCCCCATGCACTGTGCTATCATCTGCATAGCAATGAATGTTTCCAAGAGGAAGCATGTCATTGATATGCAGAATGAACAGCGTGGGGGATAGAACGGAGCCTTGAGGAACACCAGCGTTCACTGACATGAACCGCGAAGCGCATCCATCCGAAAGGAAACGAATTCTACGCTGATGCAGGAAGCTAGCAATCCAGGTACAGAACTGAGCGGGCAAACAATATGCCGAGAGCTTGGAGAGGTGAGCTTTGTGCCAGACCCGATCAAAAGCCTTGGCTATGTCAAGGCTAACTGCCAGTGACTCGCCACGCTTATCAATAGCCTCACCCCAGAGATGTGTGACGTACGCTAGAAGATCACCCGTTGACCGTTTTGGCCGAAACCCATATTGACGATCGTGAATTAGGGAGTGATCTTCTAGGTATCGAATAAGCTGTTTGTTCTATATTCGTTCTAGGATCTTGCACAACACTGAAGTTACGGCTATAGGGCGGTAATTAGTCGGATCTGACCGATCTCCTTTTTTAAGGATCGGTTGCACATTAGCTTCTCTCCAAGATACCGGCACACAACCCGAAGAGAGTGAGAGACGGTACAGACGCGTTAACACAGGGGACAACTCCACTGCACACATTTTCAGGACTATTGCTGGGATGCCATCAGGACCGTTAGCTTTCCGGACATCGATTGCCTGATTTTAATATCAGATATACTGTGGCCACAGTGAGGAATTGAGGGTGGCTGTGCATTACAGTCATCGATCCGGGAGTTAGCCGCAAAGAATTTGGCCAGGAGATCGACCTTTTCCTGCGGCTTGTGAGCTAAAGTTCCGTCAGGACATCTCAGTGGTGGCAGCAAGGGTTGGCAGAAGTTGGATTGCACGGCTTTGGCCAGACGCCAGTAGCTACGGCTGCCCGTAGGATGCGTCAGGAGTTCTTGGCCTACTTGTGCAACGCGCTGGGCATCCGCTCTAATGTAGGCCCTCTTACACAACTTGGTGGCATTATTATAGGCTGCTTTTAGCGAGCGCGTTTCGGGATCCCCATGAGCTTTACCTCTGATCCAAGCGCGGTATGCCGTCTGTTTGCTCTTAACAGCGCTGGCACACTCGCGATTGAACCCGCGGTTGCGTCTGCCTTTGCTGATGACATAGGAGTGTGGATTATCGTATTCCATTCCTAATACTATCTCATCAGCAACGGCAGTGACGCTAGCGGTCGGGTCCTTCCCACTAAAGCAGCGCTGCCTCCAAGGGACGGATGCAAAATACTCCCGCATACCGTCCCAGTCTGCCGACGCGAAGTGCCAAATCTGGCGTTTTGAAACCGCTGTTGGCGGGTGCGACGCCAAGTGCACTGTGCTGGATATCAAGCAGTGATCCGAGGAACCTAAAGGAGCTCGAATCTCCACCCGGTATCCAGCTGGGCGACTCGTCAGCAGAAGGTCGAGTAAGGAGGGCGCATGGCCAACTATGTCTGGAATCCTGGTGGGCTGGTTCACCAGTTGCGTCAGGTCATCCGTGAGAGCGAATGCGTGGGCAGTTCTACCAGCATGGTCTGTTTTGGAGGAACCTAACCACAACTCATGGTGGGCGTTGAAGTCCCCCAAAAACACCAGTTCCGCCGATGGAAACCGCTTCTGCGCATCATCTGCTACCCGACTAAGATGTTCAATTAGTCGAGTTGTCTCCATGTCGCCGTTATGGGATCGGTAGACGCAGAATTAGACACGGCAATAAGTAGGAACTCAGTAATTAAATAACTTAACCCAATCGAGTATGGGCTCGTTTGATTTCTCTTGACGAGTACTTTCGTGCTACATGGTAACCAGGGTCTGATGATGGAGCTGGAAGGTGGCCATAGGAACTCAGTAATTAAGCACACAATCGCGTCGAGTTTGATTCGTCTTAATGGATAGACCGTTTATGATGGGTAGTGAGTGGTGGTGGTTTGGAAGACGTGAATAAATTCTGTAGTATACCTACACGTTCAGTGAGATGATCAGATGAAAATTAGTTATCCCTGGACACGTTTCTAAAGATAACTAAAAAGTAAAAAATAATTAAAAGTAAAATACCTTTTTAAACAACAAGCTTTTATTTAAATGCGCTAAATAGAGCAAAATATTTCTTTACTTTAAAACTTTTACTATAATAATAATAAATTATATCGTCATTACACAATTTATATGATAACTAAGGTTGTTCCGAGATTTATACTATATATAAACAAGTAAATTAAATAACTTGATTCGATAGTTTTTAACTATTAAAATTTTCAATCTAAGAAAATACGAGTACATAAATCTCGCGACAACCTTTTATATCATTATAAATTGAGCAATGACGTTTTAAGTTGTTAGTAAAAGTTTTAAATTAAAAGTTTTGTTTTTCTTTTTAGCGCATTTAAATAAAACCTCTTTTTTTTAAAAGGTTTTTTTACCATATTTTTTTTATTTTAACTATTAGGTCTACCAACATTTTTACATTACAGCTTATATCTACAATGGTAATGTGAATAATAATAGTTACAAATCAATGCATTACATTACATTATAGGCAAACACAACATGACAATAATGAAAAATAATCAGAAGTAATTTCGGGAAAATGATATGAACCTTAGTTAATTGAATCAGTACTACAAAGAAATCCAAATGAAATCACATTAAATAAACGAACATAGCATTAAGAAATATAAAATTATATTAATAATTAGTCAGAGACTAGGCAATGAGGACAGCAAAAGCAGTCCTCTACGATAGTCCACTTATCACCAAATTGCGACTGCACATGTGCTCAGCGTGACAGGTGGTGAGCCCATTGCCGCTCTAAGCTGTTGGATGTATGTGCAGTGTTTAGTCCGTTAGTCGCCTTTAACGACACCCAAGGGAAGAGAGGGGGTGGTAGTATAAATGATAGTTAAAAAAAAAACAACTTCGGGTTAGTTACACAATTTCCAACTCTTGCGCTCTTGCTTCCGGAATTATTCATACACGTGTGTATGAATAATTCCGGAAAAAATAAGGATATTTCTTTTTTTAATATTTTAAACAATCAATTAAGGTAAGACTGCTTAATAGATTCGTAATATTTGATTATTTGCGGAGGACGCGGGTTCGATTCAGCACATAAGACAATTTTTTCAACGTTTCGTTATCTTTGAAATAATTTAAATTAAGTATGTGTCAAATTACATTAAACCTTATTTTATACCTTTTGAAATACACGTTTTATTATGTACCTCTACCTACTTACCTTATTTTATTTTTCCTCCCTAATTTTTTACACGTGAAACGAGTGTCAGCCCTATCAGAATAGGTATGAATTTTGCGCGTGTTAGAGAGCTTGCACTCTGTAGGGTAGTTACTCATGTGGTTTTCACACTACAATTGCCACTGAGACGAGCGAATGTGAACATCGAACGACTCAAGCCTGCATTTGTCAACACTAAAACACACAACACTGCAGACGACGCTGACGACGCCGACGCTGGGGACTCCAAACTTTCTTTCGTGACCAGAAGCGGCAGAATATCCAAGGCACCCGTACGCTTCGCTAGGGGCGGAGTGATATAGCTACCTACGTGTGTCATACAAATGGCATTCTCCTGCGCACGACCGCGCTCTCAACAAGACTGGCGCGAGCAACGATGGACCGCAGTATTTACGTGTCTCGCAGTCGGCTGGGAGCAAAAGCGACATAGTAACAGCCTGCGCACGCTGTTACCACTGGCGAACAACTACGCAACGCGGAATATTTATGCGCCTGCGTCCCGCTCTCGCATGTCGGTCTCCTTTCTTCAACTACCAGCTGACCCAC
Organism: Scoparia ambigualis; assembly: GCA_963921215.1. Lineage (NCBI taxonomy): Eukaryota > Metazoa > Arthropoda > Insecta > Lepidoptera > Crambidae > Scoparia > Scoparia ambigualis. The sequence goes on along the minus strand of OY992511.1, from coordinate 33,015,143 downwards.
AATATTGTAAAGATGTTTCTTAGATTATGTATATAAATGACTGAATTATTTAATAAATATGAACATTACGATTGTGGCACTCGTCTTTTAATCATCTAACCAAGAACCGCAACATCTTCATGATTATTTTTATCCTCAGAAGGTTCCGAATCATCATTTAAGAAGACGTTTTATTTATTAATATAGCTATTAATTGTGTTTTTATTAAAATACAGTTATTGGCTTACTATGCCAATAACTAAAAGTTATTCTATAATTGTGACAGTTATTGGCCACACCAAAATATCGTAGTTATTAAAGAAAATTAGGTTATTGCACCTTAAATTTGTTTCTAGCGCATAATAACTACATGTTTTATATGATTTCAAAAGCGGTTCTACAATACATACATTTAAAAACACCTTGTCAAAAAAAAACTTAACATTTTTTTTACGAACTTACCTACGAACAAAAGTTACCGCTGCAAAAAATCACACATTGGAAAAGAAACAATCCAGCTAGCCGAACTTTGTTGATAGTTTTAGAGGTAATACAAGTGTTGCCGTTGTTCTCGTTTCAAATCTACCATTTGTCCAGGGTTTTGCTAGTTTTTTAACATCAAAGTTGAAATGGCCAATAACTATAGGGGCCAACAACTATACCGTTTTCCCTACATCATGTGGCGACAATTTAATTTCAATGATGTTGACCTTTGCCCAGCATTTGATTATTATATTATAACCTACTTACATACTTTTTTGTTTATTAATAGTTTTAATATTGCAAGATCGGTCTAAGATTAAGAATATAAAGCAAGAAAATGTGTCTCCTGACCTCGTGAACACAAACCCATTGGCTCATAGACAAAACAACGTAACTAGCAAGGAACAGAGCCGCGGCTCGCAAACACTGCGGTCAATTTAATATTTGCGCTGCTTAACTTTCACAAGGGTCTGTCAATAAGGCATTCACGTTGTAACAATGGACAAGTGGGGTACACAAGTGTCCCAAATAAACATCGATCTTGCGCGCTATTTGTTTTACGGCGGGTGCTGCAAACAGACTCTTGGCGGTTTTGTTGCAGACGAGCGGTTACGAGGCGGTATTATTCGCACAATGTTGTGAGTATGAGCTACTACTACTAATTAATTTAACTAGATTCAATGATGGTAACTAGTCAAGTTGATTTGACCTTAGACATACAAACTTTCAAAGTTTTTTTTTATACAATACAACGACCAAGCTGTACGGAAGGGTTTGGAGAAGCCTTTACTTCGCAGCAGGACAAAATAGGTTGAATAGAAATACACAAAAAACCTTAACTTATATATTTAATATTCATGTAGAAATAAGAGGTGCCAGAACGCTTTCCACTTTCGTTATCCAATACTTTGGACAATCTGGCAAAGTACGCAAACAAAAGGCTTGCTAGTCAGCCTCTAGAAACTTCCGTTGATTGTTCAGTCACTTCAGTCTTAGGATCTATAAGCTCTTACCTTCCATAAATCCCGAGCTTACGCTGTAAACTAGAAAGAAGGCAATACTGTCTACCCTAAACTAGGCAGTTCAGATGATGACCAAACGAGCGTTTCATACAGTACCTACGAGTATTGCACTTGCCGCTCAATCCGCTCAAACAATCAACCGCGTCGCTAACGTGCTTTTACTTATTTATCCCCTACGAGTAAGCAGTTGGCCTTCATCTCACCTGATGGTACCTAGGTGACGATAAGGCCGAAGGTGGAAGATCGTTTCACTTTAGTGATAACCAGCGTTTGGCTGCCTCGTCTCCGACGCCAAGGCAGTTCAGGCCTCCGCACACACTCCGATCAAACAACCGTGCCCGACAGTATTGCTCTCGCCGCTCAATCCGCTCAACCAATCAACTGCGCGGTTGACGCGCTTTCTTTGTCCCCATTCAACCATTGTTACCGTGTAGTGGGAGCCACACGAATTTGCCTACTGTTATTGTTTGGAAATTATTTACATTGAACCTTCAGAAGGTTTCTTCAGAACCATCAAGTAGAGTCTACGTGGTGGTGTCGGTACTGAAAATAGACTGCATTAACATGTTAATAAGTCGCCATTAGAAACTATTAATAACGAAAAGCTAAATAACCCCTTGTGTGCTACGGCCATTTTGAAAATTTATGTGCGCGTGTGTCACTACTTCCTTAGTACTTCCGGTCTATTTCCGGTTACTCATTAAATGACGATTTCCTTGATATTTTGTATGGAGACTTTAAAAAACTTATATCACTGGAATCATTATTAAATAAGCTATCTGGCTATGTACAATAAAGTATAGTTTAATGCTTCATTAAATTTCAAAAAAAGTGAAAGTAGGTTAAAGTACTTTTTTTTTCTCACATTTAATATAAAATAATAAATCTCAAATCCCAACTTTTGAATATTTATTTAAATTTTTTTATACAGGAAAAAAATACATGGCACATCACCTTATCCCGGAGGAAGCAGTTAGTTATGTGGGACTCTCCACTAACTAAGGCATACTGACTAAAAACCTGTATTTCCTTTCTCGTGCCGCCAGGAAAACACGGGACCGTTCATAAGCAATCATCAGGGTTCACTCCATATTATTGCCTCGAATCCTACCTATCGCAAGTAGTATTTTTATATGTAGTCTTCAATTATTTTTACTAAAAATAAATCCGTTTAAAACCTGTTCAATGTTAAGCTTCATATTAGCCTCCAATTAGAACAGTTTTGGCAATCGGAAAGAGTTTTCGCCTACGAAGTTATCCAATTACGGGATAGCGAACGGAAAATGCGATTGAAGTAAAACTGTACAGTATTCGCTGCACATTGTAAAGTGGGAAGTGGTGTTATTCAATAAACTGCAGCGATTAAAATAGAACAAAGTAGGCGATGAAAAACATAATATTAGAATTCGTTCGTATGACATAACACGAACTGGTGAAGATTAGGTAGGTTTTAGCAACAAAAATTCAACTAGTTTAACTCTAAAACACTGTACGATCGCCCGAAAATTTACAAACATGTTCTAAGAATCATCTACAAGCGACTCAAACGGATTCGAGCGAAGTTGTGCAAACCACCTCTCACCTGTTCTAAATCGTGTAGAAACGTTTACAAAAGTAACAAAACTCCAAGTTATAGATTAATTCTTTTATTAGGCTTAAAATTTTTATTTGCCTCGAAACATAGTTCTTCTATATATAATTTATTAAAAAGGCTTCTGTAAGATTTTATTTAGGAGGTTTGATCGAATCCTCGATCAAACCTCCTAAATAAATAAAAAGAAAAAAAAGATTTAAGAAATAGCTGTTAATTTCTACAGAATCTTTCTAAGAATTATGTAATAGTAATAACTACAAGCTTTGTATGACTAACAAATAAACAAAGCTTGTATTATTTTATTATATTTTGTATGACAACCAACAAGACAAACACATGTACAATCAATATAAAAATTACATATACGGACTTAAAGATATCTGTCGTCTAACTTAAAGGCTGCCTTGGCATGCAATGTGGACTCTAATAATTATTATACAAACCAATTATTACAAGCAATTATTCCACGAAAATATGATTAAACCTTACACAAAGAGAGAGAGAGAGAGAGAGAGAGAGAGAGAGAGAGAGAGAGAGAGAGAGAGAGATTTTTTATAAGAAAAAGTAAAAAACCTTTTTTAAAGACAAGCTTTTATTTAAGGAGATCCTGCACGAAATTGTGAAAATTTACGTATTTTTAAGTCACTTGTACTATGCGCTGAATTAGTTAAATACATTAAAAGAACTTACGTAAGTTAGCCTGATTATTGCACAAGGTCGTGGCCTTGTTAAAATTTGAAACAAATTGTTTGAACAATAACAAACAATACATAAATGTAATGACTCCTAAAAACATTTTTCTTTGACAAATTTCTTAATTTTTACGCATGAAACAATAATTCTTACATGAAAATATTTGTATTGATATTCCGCAGGTCGCCCCCATCTTAAAAAAGTAAATTTTAATTATTAACACAAGCGCGTGATGGTTTTGTACATTTCGAAGAATAAAAACATAGCTCTAATCAAATTACTAGGTCTGAAACTTCAAAGCACAATTGTTCTAATTTTAAATATTAATATGATTGATTTTGCTTTGAAGTTCATTATGCGACTTATGTCAGTTTTTGCGATCGCGCGGCTCCGCGCGGTGCCCTCTTAAATGCGCTAAAAAGAATAAAAATAACTTTTACTTTAAAACTTTTACTATGTCGTTTACACAATTTATATGATATTAAAGGTTGTCGCGAGATTTAAGTAAGTAAGTAAGTACTCGTATTTTCTTAGATTGAAAATTTTAACATCACATCACACACATCAAGTTATTTAATTTAGTTGTTTATTTACACATATAAAGAATATAGTAAATCTCGCGACAACCTTTTTTGTTTATTATATATTGTAATTGTGTAATGATGTTATAAGTTGATAGTAAAATTTTAAAGTAAAACTTTTATTTTCTTTTTAGCGCATTGAAATAAAAGCTTGTTTTTTAAAAAGGTTGTATACTTTTAATTTATTTTTTACTTTTTAGTTATTCCCGGACACGTTTACATCTGTTCATCTCAATGAATACAATTATTTATATATACAAAATTTATTCACGTCCACCAAACCACCACCATTCACCTCACCACCCATCAAAACCAGTCCACCCATTAAGACGAATCAAACTCGACGCGGTTGTGTCGCTTAATTACTGAGTTAGTGTGGCCACCTTCCAGCTCCATCACCAGACCTTGGTTACCATCTTACACTAAAGTACTCGTCAAGACGAATCAAACGAGCCCATATTCGATGGGTTATGTCATTTAATTACTGAGTTTCTATGGTCATCTTCCAGCTCCATCATCAGATCCTGGTTACCACCAAAGTACTCGTCAAGATGAATCAAACGAGCCGAGACTCGATGCGGTTGCGTCGTTTCTTTACTGAGTTCCTATGACCACCTTCCAGCTCCATCATCAGATCTTACCATGGTAACCATCTTTAAACAAAGTACTCGTCAAGACTAATGAAACGAGACGAGACTCGATGGGGTTGCGTCGTTTCATTACAGAGTTCATATGACCACCTTCCAGCTAGATCATCAGTCCCTGGTTACCATTGAAAGATAAACTACTCGTCAAGACGATTCAAACGAGCGCAAACTCGATGAGGTTGTGTTGTTTCATTGCAAAGTTCCTATGGCCACCTTCCAGCTCCATCATCAGATCAGCCCCGTGTCATCATGGCAATTTTATTGCATTGTTACGCGATTTATACATGTAGGCAAAATTTCAGCTCAATCGTTAACCGGGAAGTGGATCAAAATTGAGTAGCAAAATTGCACCCAAACAAAAGACATACATACATACATTGCAAGTTATATAAAAGCTTGTAAAAATATTGAATGTCCTCAGTTGACTTTATCGATCAAATATCAACAATCAGCAAGTAGAACATAATCTCTACTATAAAGTTAGAAAGGTCTTATATCAAATAAGAAAAAGTTATGGTCCTAATATTGACCCTTGGGGCACACACCCATAGCGATGGGTGCTCCAGAAGACAGCACGGTTAATCACTACTTTTTTGGTGTGCAGAACAGCGCTTATTATTAGCATACCATCGAACTTACTAAAATATTAAAAAAACCGATTTAACGTAAAGGTTTTACACAACTACTTTTAATTAAATCGACTGATAGCTTTGATTATCGAAGGATACTATCACGGAATATGAGGGTTCACGCGGGCGAAGCTGTTGAAGATCTTCCCTTATATACGCGTACTGTACTTATTACCTAATATACAAATTTAAAAATTAATCACTATAATATATTAACGTGACATAAGTGCAATGGGTTAAAAGCAAATAAAATTATTAAAATAAATTTCTTGGTAGTGAAAAGGCTTACGTTGAACACGAATGTCGTAAAAATCGTTTTTATAAATTAATCCTATAACGGATATGAGACGTTGAAATGTTTTATTACATTTAAAACTTTATGTAAAAGTAATAAAGTTTAAATTGTGGTGTCCTATACATTTTTAGTTAGAGTCCTACATGGGTATCCTACTACAGTAAAGTGGATTTTTAAATAAAAGTCCAACCACAGCATACGTTTACGTAGCTCAAACGCTTTGGGCAATTCAAAGTGCTTATAAATTAAGTTTATTGAATAAATACATACATCCAACAAAGAGCGGCGATGGGCTCATCACCTTTCACGCTGAGCACATGTGCAATCGCTATTTCGTGAAAAGTGGACTATGGTAGAGGGCTGCTTTTGCTGTCCTCATTGCCTAGTCTCTGACTAAACTTTCGAGGATAATAGTCGTGATCGTAGGTATGTAATATATGTATAGTCACGAGCACCAATATGTTTTCACTGTGACTCTTGTTCCATTGTATTAAGAGTTACAATTGTTTACATATTTTTGCTCGTGACTGTACCTATGTGTCATTGAATAAATATATTTTTACTTTAACTTTGAAACCACCAAGTAAAGACAGTAGGTACCTAACTAGAAACCATACGTAACAGATCCATTCACTCCTACTCCAGCCCAACAAGCGAAAGTTACAAGCTATTACTCCATTTTACTACTCCCTAGAAGCGGCCAAGAACTATCTCTACAATTTGGAATATTCCTTACGCACCAAAATTGGGCGTAAAACAGTTTGACGTGAACATAAAAAATGTATGAAGGCTCCACTTGATGTCTGCCATCGCGTATTCGAGGCACACCCGTCCAATACGTTTTAAGAAATGCCAATGTACCAATAGGTTCTATGCTTACATGCGAGGTTAAACATACACATAAACATAAACATAAAAACTTAAAATCACAGTCTGTTTGAAAGTCGACAATAAACATTTCAACTTAGCATTTCTGAATCGATTCTCCATGTAGTTTTCAAACAAACAATAAGAGGAATATGATAGAAACTATAATTAATATGATTTAGAAAAAGAGCTACCTAATGTTTATTTACTGAGAGAAATAGAATTAACTTTAAAATGCATATCTTCTTGCCAAAATCATATTAATTTATGCGTTAACGTTACCCATCACATGAATATCTTTTAATATTAAAATTTATTAATGTGTCATATTATCATTACCTTATTAATTCTTTTAAAAATTTATTTATTTTGTTAATTCATTAGTGGAGACTTTAAATGCTACTGTATTATCTATAAATTATGGTTTACATGTGTAATAACGAAGCTGTATGTTTCCTTAAACAATAAAAAAAAATTAATATAACTTATAAAACGGTATTCGACCTGCCCCACTAACTTACTGACGTAACTACAGTGAATTTAAGTGAAATCATTTAAAAAAAACTTCATGAGCGTATTAAAACTTGTTAAAAATGCTGAAATGGCTCAGCTAATCAACATGTCCGATCTAGATATAAAGCTTGCGACATGAAGCTTAGTAAGCACGTAAACGCTGCCAACCGCTTGTGCTGCACGGAACGCTTACCGGAACTTTAATAGTAAAATATAGTTGCAGCCAGCTAATGCTATTAATATTACATACATATAATCACGACTATTATCCCCGAAGGGTTAGTCGGAGACTAAGTATATAATGAGGAAAGCAAAGGCAGTCCCATACCGTAGTCCACTTTTCACCAAATAGCGACCGAACATGTGCTCAGCGTGACAGGCGGTGAGCCCATCGCCGCTCTATGCTGTTGGATGTATGTGCAGTCTTTAGTCCGTTAGTCGCCTTTTACGATACCCAAGGGAAGAAACGGGGTGGTAGTATTCTTTCACCGCTGCGCGACGCTATTAATATTATAAACGCGATATTTGTTTGCTTAATCGGCAATCATACATATCTATAATATAAAAATGAATCGCTGAAAGCAGCCGAACCGATTCCGCTAATTTTTGTTATAATATTCCTTGAAGTACAAGGATGAATCTTACGGAGAGAAAAAAAAACAAAGAATCTACTGTCACGGGTACATAGTGTTCACGCGGACGAAGTCGCGAGCGGGCCGCTAGTATAATGTAAAGTACTCTATGGCAATAATGCCGAAACGTCAGGAAGAATTGGTATACACAATATACGAGTATCAATATTGCGTACCTATTACTTTGATTGACAGAGCTGTGTGGGGCCGGCTCATTAGTAATAGAATACTACCAACACATCTCTTCCCTTGGGTGTCGTAAAAGGCGACTAACGGACTAAAGATGGGCTCATCACCTATGACGCTGAGCACATGTGCAGTTGTTATTCGTAGAAAAGTGAACTATGGCAGTGGGCTGCTTTTGAGGTCCTCATTGCCTAGATTTTGACTAACACTTTGGGGATAATAGTAGTTATTTCTTTGAAGGGTGCTAATAGCGATTGGCGTTTTGAAATGTGTAGGTACCGATGTCATTATGAGGGTTTACCATTTTCGGTTTCCCATACAAACTTCCAAGTCAAAATTTTTAAAAAACCATTAAGACAATTTTGATGAAACTTTGCATGCTGAAGTAAAACATAGGGATCTAAATAGTTTGTTGAAAACATTTTTAAAAAACGTTAATTTAAGTGAGTTATCGCGATTTTAAACTTTCTATAGTAGAGTAGATCGCAATAACTCAGCTAAATAAACGTTTTTTAGAAATGTTTTCAACAAACTATTTAGGTCTCTATATTAAAGAAGCTTCTCTTGGGCTAGATAATTGGTGTGAGTGTAGGAAGTTTTAATTTTTTTTAATTTAATTTAATTAACACTCACGTGCGCGTGTCTAACAATTAGATGTGATTAGAATTACATGCAATTAAAGTCTACTTCAGGATGCCGAGTTTCATCAAAATTGGCTTACTGGTATTTAAGAAATTCAACTTGGAAATTTGTACGGGAAACCAAAATGTGTAAACGCTCTTAAAACGCTGAGCTGATTATCACCAAACAGCACTGACGAAAAACATTTCTGCGACATTGTAGTCTAAGCGGCTAGCGACGAAGAAATCTTTAAACGGTTTTTTCTATCCTTCCAGTGTAACATATGAGCAGAACATTGACAAATGAATGCGAAGACGGATCGGCCGTTGACGAACGACCGTTTTGACGAACGCACGAGCGCGTTGCCGCGACGTGAGACTTCGCGTGACGTTAAGAGAGATTCAGGCTAGAACACCATTAACCCACGAGCCCGCATTGGGCCATCTTTCCAGCTGGCCCAATGCGGATTGATAACGATATAAGAATGCAAGAATAAGGAGATACGGAAGAAGTAAGGAAGATTAAGGAGATTAGATTTTGGCCTAATCTTCGTATGTGATGTTGTCTATATGGGTAGGCCTGTGCCTTGCTATGGATCATTTACAATAAGCTGATGCTGAGGCGCCTCGGTGGTCGAGTGCCAAATCGTATGGTAGGATATACCACAGAACAGAAGATTCTGCTCTGTTGGAGATACTAACTGAATTCAAGGGCGGTTTAAAGGTTGCTTCACACATATCAGTGAAGCCACAGTTCCGACACAGTACCGGCACAGGGTTTTTCATACATTCTCTATGAACGCATCCCCACTTGTCAGTGATAATGCTCTCAGTGTACGTGTCGCCACCGGCAAATCATGGACGTATTCGTTTTGACAAAATTTATAGAGAATGTATGAAATAATATTTTTCACTGTGCTAGTACTGTGTCGGAACTCTGACTTCACTGATATTTGTGAAGCAACCTTAAGTGTGTTACGGATTTTTCGATGCCTTAAATAGACCTTCATTGGGCAATCGTTTTGAATAATACAATTACAATTTCCTAGCTATGAGACTATATACAGGCTTACTACTACTACTATTACTATTCGGCTCTACTTTAAACCTGTTTTGAGCTGAACCAGGTGAAAAACAGGTGTTCTATTGTATCTGACTCAGATACAATAGAACACCTGTTTTTCGAAGTTGTATTTTACGTGTAAATCTTCGGTATAATTCTGCAGGTAGAGTCTTCTAGAACGCTAAGGACACATATATTTACAGCAGTTAGGGTGCAGTTCTGGTGCTACACAGAATTTAAAAGTAACCCCCATTTCCACTACATTACAAATTGGCTGATCGTGCTCTCTCTGATCGCGGCTACTCGAATATAGTCTGAACCTTCCTTTACTTTCAGCTTCGCAATAATGGAACTAGGAGTAACTCATATTGGCGTTCAGCATTTATACTTATATGAGTTCCAAATGAACGAAACTTGTAAAGCGTCTGTCAAGTAAGCTGACATAAAATTGATGGCGTGTTAAGTTAACGCCGCCAACTTGAGAAATTATTCGGTTTTTCTTATTTGAGGATAGGACTTGACTTAATATGTTGTGTACGTGGCCACGTTACTTGTTTTAAAGTGTAGGCTATTATCTTAAAGTACTTTTCTGGAATAAGAATAAGCCACATAAAATTATATTAATTTGTCTAGTGTTGTGTGAGTATATTTTTATTAGTTCGTCTTCCTCAAGAATTTGGAATAAATAATTTACTCTGGTGTCTCCTCTCTTCGGCAAGCATGTACTAAAATATTTTTCGCATTTTCAATACCGTTTTCCTTTGAGCAAAACTCTGTTTTAGAGAAAACTAAGACGTTACTTAATACAGTTCTATGTAATTGCTCAGTACTACTATCATACAAAATAAGTAACACTTTTGTTTGTTGACTAGTCTAGATAATTTTGCATATAAATAACAATAGTTTCATATACAATGTGCAGTAAGCAATTAATAGTATTATATCTGTTACTTATCATACATACATACCATTCAGTCGGCTCAAAGGGCATTCAGCATCTAGGACTCTGACACAATTATAGCAGATACATGAGAAGACAACAGCAGATTGTCCTTATTTAGGTATCTATCCATCTCAATTGTCTGGCTCCGCCATAATTCTAGTTCCAGTTTGACCGTAAATTACAGTCGTTTTGATTGTAAGATGGTGGATGTAAGCAAGCAAGCAAGAAAGAATATATTATTATAATGTAATATGTTACAATTGAGTTTTGTGTATGTTTTGTTTTGTGTTTGTTAATTTACCGAGATTTCAATTTGTTGGATTTTTTTTTATTCGGCTACGGGTAAGCGCTTGGCCTTCATCTCACCTGATGGTAATTCACGATAAGGTCGAAGGTGGTAGCCCGCCTCACCCGAAATCCTCAACCACCTAGGAACTGGTTATCTTATCTCAAACTGTCGGAACACAACAATGCTATAAACATCGTTGTTATAGCGACAGACTTAGATAAGATGGTTTTAACTAGCCAGGCGGACTAAACATCCCTACCACCAACCAAACCGAGCACACAAAGATGTACCCCTCGCTGGGAATCGAACCCGGGACCTCTGGGTCTGAAACCGGTGGCTTTGGCACTAGACCACTGAGGCGGTTAATGGATGACAACAGATCTAAATTAAGAGTAATAATCAATAATAATTAATAAGTGTAACTATTATACCAGAGGTGAGATAGCTAGTGAGGAACCTCTCTATTCCACTCCAATATTCCAGCTTCCAGAGGCTTCCATTGGGTATAAACAAAAATATCGATGAAATGTAGACAGTACGTCCTGTATCTATGTGATTATACAAAAGTGATTGTAACATAATGCAATATCCTGATGTTCTGTAACGAACGAGCAGGCGGATATTACCCGGAGGATATATCGCTAGATAAGCTTTCAATTATTCACTATCTCCGTGCCGTTATCTCATCAAAGGACATTCGGATGCGCCGAGATTGTCTTAATACAGATAGCATTCGTACCTACATCCAGATACTAAGTTGTATTCAATTATAATTAGACGTGAAATACTATCTGTAATGCGACAATGTTATCCTTTGTAATGAATCTGTGTGATACGTATGAGGAGCTCGATGGCGCAGCGGATAGCGCGTTCGGCTTGCGATCTTACCCGCTAAGCAACTTTTGCATTGCCGGGTCGCCTGATGAGTGACCAATTAAAAACATCTCGAGCTCCTCCATGCTTCGGAAGGCACGTTGAGCCGTTGGTCCCGGTTGTTGTCATAAGATGGCAGTCGTTAAAACTCACCAACCCGTATTGGGCAAGCGTGGTGGGTTATGGCCCAATATCCCCGCGTGCTATTGTTCACGTGGGATGCCTGTGCCCAGCAGTGGGACGTTTATAGGCTGATAATGTTGATGATGATGATTATTCGTATTATGGTTTATAATACCTACAAGATGTTTGGTGATAGGTATATAAATCTGCAACTGGGCTATCCTATACATATATAAGTTTCCTATGCATAAGTATAAGTATGTGAACAACTATATGTATGAAGAAATTTTGAAATTGCGAAAAAGCAGATGTTTTATACAAAACTGCAAATACCATTCGACCTAACTGAGAGTGACCGTAGTTTAATGTTCATTTCGTACACGTAAAAACCCAGTATATTATCTCGTGTTCACATTGTGTTGTAGCCTATTCCAAATTGGTGTTTAAAAGTTTTTCGGACCTCGTTTCCAAATTGGTGTTTAAAAGTTTTTCGGACCTGCACGCACACTACTAACTGCTGCATACAAAATGTATGCAACGTCTTAAATCAGTGCCCAGTCCGGGCCACGCACACGGCACGCCCTGGGCACGGCCCGGTCTAATATAATTCATCCCGAATGCCCGATTTACACGTATTAAGTTATTTAGTAGTTAACTAAATTTTAACTTAATTTTAATTGTGAGTTATCTACTAAATTGTTGTTTACATGCAATTAATCACTTAATATTAAGTTAAAATTTAGTTAACTACTAAACTACTTAATACGTGTAAATCAGGCATTAGACTTGGTATTGTAACAATAGGATGCCAATTGTTTTGAATCATACGTGATTCATGGGTCAGGGAAAAGGGTTATCAGGCCACTACAAAAGTTACTTAACTACCACCACTGATGCACCCCAAAACCATTAAATTATTAAATTCTACGTACGGTCGGCCTCAAAATTAGCTAAATACATATGTAGTATGTCATACGCACTACTGCGTTCATACATAATTATTGCATGAGCGCGATCGTTTTGAGCGAGTTTGTGAATAGTAATATAGGGTTGAGCGAGTTTGTGTGATATAGGAGCCTACGTGCATAAGCATTTTAATAAAGTACACAAATCTCGTTGCACCAAAAGTTAAAATAATAGTTAGATAACTAACTTTAACCGTCTAAATTAGCCTAGTATACGGTCCTGGAATCAACAGCGTCGCTGCGAATGTGGCGCCACCGTGCGGCTAACGAGGAAAGTTGCAGGTTGCAGTGCGACACGCCGGCTGGGACGCGGCCACGCAAGCAGCGATATCCTACTTCATAATATCCTACTAATATTATAAACGCCAAAGTTTGTAAGTATGGATGGATGTTTGTTACTCTTTCACGTAAAAACTACATAATGGATTTGGATAAAATTCGGCATACAGATAGTTTATAACCTGGATTAACACATAGTATACTTTTTATCTCGATATTCCCACGGGAACGTTAACCACGCGGGTAAAACCGCGAGCGGCCGCTAGTTCATTTATACGTGTTTGTTCTTCTAATGGCTTGGTGTGCTTTGCAAATTATTGATCAGTCTCAAGTAGAGGATACAATTTAAAATTTTATTTATGTACCTACTTACAAGCGCCAGCACTTCAATCTATGACAAAATGTCACTTCAATTAATTTCGAACTTTTTCACTGGGATGTATACGAATTAATAACGATTGGAGAAATTTGACAATTTGGTTTAGAATGATCTGCAAGCATATGTAACTATTAGCCTATCAATTATATCACCACTCCTTACTATCTGATAATTGAAGGTAAATGATATTACCCTCTGAGTTCCTGTAAAAATGTAGGCCTCTACTGAAATCCTTCACTAATAGAGACTTCTTGAGAGAGTTTGAATAGTGATGTGTTGTACTGTTTTGTTTCATTTGCCAATACTCATGCCACGAACGCGTGAAAAACCATTGAATCCTTTTTTGAGGATTACAATAAAACCGCTACCGCTCCTTTCCAAAACTGTGGCCTTAAAGGAGTGCAGCCGCTACGTAACTGTCACATTAGTTTTTTTATTGCAACTCGAGTGAGGTGTAAAATACGTTACTTACAGAGCGAGTCTCCCAATGCAGATACAAATGTTATAATACACGTTTGAGAAATGTTTATTTTAAATTGTAATTTTGCATTCAGCCCAACGAACGTGTTTATATCGAACCTAAAAATATCATTCGAAAAACGACTATAATTTGCCTTCGTAACTCGAAACCATGAAAATTATTAAGACTGTTTCCTCTTATCCGATTATTATTCCGTATGGATCTGAATGCTGGGCCGTTAAGAAAACAGATGAAAGACGATTGCATGTAGCGGAGATGAGAATGTTAAGGTGGATGTGTGGAGTGAGGAGGATGGACAAAATAAGGAATGAATACAGGGCCTAACAAAATCAATAAGCGAACGTTTAAGGGCGGTATGTATACATCATTCTGAATACAATGACAAAAAAGGGCTCGTTTTGTAGTGATTTTTCAAAGTTATGGTTTCTAACAAACTAAATCAATTAAAATAATGCCCATCATGAAACATGCTGTATCTTTACTAACACGCACGCAAGCGTCAATAAAAAAAAAGCTCAGTGTGCTCCGAGTTGAGTGTGCATGTTCAGCTATCTTTGTGTGCGTGTAGTACAGCTGCACGGGTTTGGAAAGGATGTATTTTTGGTAAATCATGATAATGTTTTGTTGCTTATCTCGGAAACGAGCCTGTAGTTTTCGACCAAATTTAGTGAGCATGCTCAGAGTGATGTATAGATGCTCCCCTTAAAAGTTTGCTTATTGATATTGTTAGACCCTATATATCAGAGGAAGTAATTTAATATAATATTTATTCTCACCATAGTCAAACATACCACTACATATTGAGAAAACAGTGTATTATGTAGGTAGGTTAACATAAAATCACACAGAATTGCAACTAGAGCACAGTAAAGTTGGGACGCAGACTATGGCGGGGCTAGTACCTGAATTAGGAAAATCCTGCAATACATTTCCCTCCACTCCGTACCATGATCAATACATTTATTAAAATTGAATGGAATTGATTAGAAAAGTAAGTAATTATCTCATTACATCTAAATATAGAAACAAATATGTATAAATATAAGAAATTTACAGAAATTCAACTATAACATTTAGAAAGCTGTTTATTGAGTGACAACCACATTTTAACACACAGACTTACATGCGATTCAAGTATAGCTTCTTCAAATTTTCATTTATTAATATTTTTAATAATAAGCTGGAAAAACGCAAATTACTTACATAAATATGCAAAAGCTTCTACATAAAGCTCTAAAGATTTTTTTCAGTTGCAAGGTAATTTAGAGAACTTAATTTACTCTTCAGAGTGGATTTGTTCATTTTATAAATAACGTCCAAGTCATTAAAATATCTATATAGAAACGGCCCTAGATGGTTTGACGTCAGTAAGTGTTAGGTTAAGATTGGGTACCTACGTGAGTTCGTGTGCGTCTTTTATTATGTGGTAACATTACCAATCACATGATTGGATCGATCGTTTTGTGCTGGCGAAGTAGGGAGTTGTATATAAACAACTGGCTAACTGTTAGTAGGTTATAGCTTCCTCGTACAGTTTGTCCCTTTGATATCTCCTAGGTTTATCTAGCATCACCATAATGACAGCCCTCTGCGCTCTTTCAAGCTCCAGAAGATGAGTAGTAGCTGCACCACCCTATACCGGTATGCAATAGATCAAAAGAGATTGAGCTAGAGAAAAATAAACTTTACGAATGATTTCAGTGTCAGCGGATTCTCTTAAATTTCTAAAAATATGCAGTAGTTTGCGTAGTCTTTTGCTTAGAGCTGAAATGTGCGGTACCCAGTTTAGAGCTTCGTCCATGACAACGCCTAAGTATTTCTGAGTACTGGTTTGTATTAACGGAGGAGAATCGCAAGGTATGCGAGAGTGACTAGTGACGGTGCAACGGGATGTATGAGCTTTGACGGTAAATTGGGGTGGTAGTTTTTTTGCGTGAGAGATTCTAAAACATAGTAGTAGTGTTTAGTTTTTGTGACATTAAGAGTGGATTCGACCAAAGTGGAATAAGGTCTTATACCTAGATTAAACGCCGAATTTGTATAGACTAATCTTGGAGTAAGTCTTATTCCAGTTTGGTCGAATCCAGCCTAAGAGTTAGAAGGCGGTCGTCAAGCTAACGCATTACCTTTTTAAGACCCGCTTCAGCCGATTCCCGGACATTAGACCATGTGCTACCACTGAAAACCAGAGCCGTGTCATCCGCAAATGCCAGCGTACTGCCATTATCCAGCTAAAGCTGACAGAGGCTGTTAACATACACCAGAAAACCCCTGAGGCACGCCATAAGTAACAGGTAGACCAGAGCTGGTGATATTCACAACTTTAACAATCTTACTCCTGTTTGTTAGGTAGTTTCGAAATAATTCTAGAGCAATGTCCCGTATTCCCAGATCCTCTAATCTAAGCAAGAGCAGCGGAATAGATACGGTGTCAAATGCCTTTTTCAGGTCCAAGAAAATAGTTAGACATTGTCACCACTAGTAGATAGTCCAATGATTTTGTGACTATCTCAAAAAGTTATAACTTTCTGAGCCATTCGGTAGCCATCTTCCGTATTTTTACCAGATCATAATCCATAATGATTATTTGCCAGAAGTAGCTTGCCTTCCAAGAAACTGGTCAATCGAATGTTAACTACTTTTTCAATGATTTCATGATTTTACTTATTGTGCTTAGAAGTGATATTGGCCGGTAGTTTGACACCGCCTCCACCCCCCCCCCCCCCCCATATGACTATAGCTTTTTTAAAAATAGCGGGGAAGATTCCTGATGGAATGCTAAGGTTACATAAGTGGGCTATCTAGGAACATAGATATGAATGTGACGCATTTAACAAAAAAGATGAGAGGGAACCGTTTGTCTTGGTATGGACATTTATGAGAAGGGATGAAAGCCATGTGACAAAAGGAGTGATGAATATGAGTGTTGAAGGTAGGAAAGGAAGACCAAAGAAAAGATGGATGGATTGTGTGAGGGATGACATAAATGAGAAGGGATTGAATGACATGATGACGAATGGCCGACTTGTATAGAAGAAAAAGACATACTGCACTGACCCCCAGTAACTTAAGAACAGGGCAAGCATTTGATGATGACCTCTTATCCGATTGTGAGATTTTTATTAAAATATTAGTTCCTGTACATACATAGTTACTGTTGAAGATTCCGGGTGAAGTATGCTTCCACTTTCGGCTTATACTTAATCGTTGCCTGTAGCATCAGTTAAGATCTTTTCTTTTGTTCTGTGGTTAAGACAAATACATTCCATGCTCTTCCGCTAAGTAGAATGAAAAGGAAAGCTAGCGATTGCAATATTTTATTTAATGAGCTTATCATTATTCTGAAAATTTTCAGACCGCACCCACCCACGGCTAGGAACATATATATATGCCTCCTTTGTTCTATGACATTTCCTTCTTGTTATTTATTGGCAAGAAATTGTTAAATTACATTTTAAAATATTCATAACGGAGCTTGCCCAATGCTTAACTTATTTTTAATATTTTTAAAATTGTGAGAATCGGATGACGGAGCTGTTGACATTGAATAAGCGTCTTTGGCTTTTAAAGTAAATAGTGTGTTTAAAAATTTCGGCAGGCTGGATATGAGCCGCGGAAGCATAATTGGAGTGCACCTGACCCGAAAAGTCAGAAGAAAAGTACAGGTTGGAATCCTGCTCGTGGAAATTTTTCAACATTTTCCAATTTCCTTCAGTTTGAGTCGATCGCATCCACGTTTTTCCACCAATTTGCTCAATGTTTCTGAACCACCTGAGGGCCTAGACAAGTGGAATGAACGCTTGTAAAATATAATAATAAGTTTGAAATAAGTCAAAGGTATGTCATTTAGCGATCTTTCAATCGGTAATTTCAAAATTTCAAAGAGCTTAATTCATGAAAATCTTTCGGTCTTTCATAGCGAATAAAATGATTACTAGAAAATCAACCAGTCTCAGGAATATCGAATGGGATTCGAACCCGCTAAGCTACCGAGACCCCAAAAGACCCGTTGATTTTTTTTCTAGTAGTTGATGAATTACACTGCAAGCCAGCGGTATTGAGACTGGTTGATTTTTTTCTAGTAAACATCTTATTATATATCTATATAGCATTGTGCATGCAAAACTTTCATAACGAATTATATATTCAAAGGTAGCTATCGAATAGAGAGCGTTCGCCATATAGGTACTTTCTGTACATTTGTCTTCTAATTTTCTATCGACAACAGTAGTATCGACGTTGCCACGTCTTGTTTGAGGGCCACAGAACAGAAGAAAGAGGTTGTTTCTGTTCTAAAAGGAGGTTTATGGTCAGTGCCTGTCTGCTAGGTTTCGCTTGGGCGTAGCGAATGTGCGATTTGAATAAACTACATTACATTAAATACTTCGTAACCTCACCCTGCGCATGTTCCGACAAGCGTTCTCCGCATTTTATTGTGGCATCGTTACTCGAGAAAGGTAGTAAAGTAGCTCGGCGCGTATGAGCCGGCCGCTTTCAAGCCTTAATTTAATCATCCCGTTACTTAATCAATTACACCCCCATTACGGCTAATGGCGGCCCTGCGCAATCAGACATAAGAAAGTTGCGTCAATAATTAAGGCGTTCGTTATAAAGGCATACAAAATATTACGAGTATTATATCAAACGATCTTTAAATAAGAACGCAGTTACAGCTTCTTTATTAATTATTTTTAAGAGGCCTATTACATCTCGACTGTGATTTTTGCGTAAAATGGCCAATTTTGGCGTTATGGATCTCAGAAACAAAAATACATTAACAATTTTGACTTATTGAATAGTGTAGAATAACTATTGGAATGGTGCGTAGCGGCCTCGCTTTTTGTTAATTTTGCTTAACTTTTTAATTAAAACCAAAATTGCAGAGAAAGATTTTCATAAAATGCGCGAAGGCATTTTTTGTGCTCCTAGATTGAACTACTGTTCTAAACAAATGAAATAAAAAAATTGAATGTTATCTCTTACATAGTTGTATAGTGCGTAGCGGGCTCGGAATTTTTAGATATCATTGATTAGGAAAAAAATCTTATTGTAAACCAAAAAACTTCGAAAATGGCTTTAAGTTAACTGTAAATTTTTGATATCTACGATAATATTATTGAGCAAAATTTATACCAGCATAATCGTTACTTCATGATGAATAAAGATTTAATAATGAATTTATTATCTTATTTCGATGAAAACCATAAATACAACTGCAAAATTACTTTAAAATGCGATGCGCCGGCCGTCCGAACATAGCTTATCCTCGCAGAGTGGACATTTGTAATATTAGATAAGCATGAATTTATTATCCTATTTCGATAAAAACGATAAATACAACTGCAAATTTACAACAAAATGCGAAAATGGGCATTTTATGCAAAAATAAGCTATGTAGTAAATACAGTAAATAACAATAACCGAATTATAATATTATAATTATAATATTAATTATTATAATTATTATAATATTTATTATTATAATAATAATTATTATAATAATTATAATAATAATTATTATTATTATAATAATTATTATAATATTAAATAAGCTATGTAGTAAATACAGTAAATAACAATAGCCGTGTCGCGTATTAGCGGTGAAAGAATACTACCACTGCCCTCTCTTCCCTTGGGTGTTGTAAAAGGTGACTAACGAACTAAAGACTGCACATATATCCAACAGCATAGAGCGGCAATGGGCTCATCCCCTGTCACGCTGAGCACATGTGCAGTCGATATTTTGGTGAATAGTGGACGATGATAGAGGACTGCTTTAGCTGTCATCATTTCCTAGTCTCTGACTAACCCTTCGGGCATAATAGTCGTGATTATATGTATGTCTGTACACTGAAGCCAAGAGAGAGCCAAGAAGTGAGAAGCCAAGAAGAGAGAGCCAAGAAGATATTGGGTACCACGCTGACCAAATGCGGGTTAATGGGTTTTAACGACTGTCATCTTACTATGACAAAAACCGGGACCAACAGCTTGACATGCCTTCCAAAGCACGAAGGAGCTCGAGATGTTTTTAATTTGGTCACCCATCCAGCAACCCGGCATTGCAAAAGTTGCTTAATGCTTATATCTAATGTTTGTTACAAATTCGTCTAGCTAGCTAACACCCCAATTATAGTTTTTTTTTATAGCAGAAGGAGGCAAACGAGCAAGCGGGTCACCTGATGGAAAGTAATCACCGCCGCCCATAGACACCCGCAAAACCAGAGCAATCGCAGGCGCGTTGCCGGCTTTTAAGGAAGGAATAGGCTCGTTCCTTGAAGATCCCTAAGTCGTAACGGTCCGGAAATACCGCCGCCGAGAGCTGGTTCCACAACACTGTAGTTCTAGGCAAGAAATTTCTTGAAAAACGCACAGTAGTAGAACGTCATCCATCAAGGTGATGTGGATGGAATGACAGTCGATTGCGTGTAGTGCGGTGAAGGAAATCAGCGGCAGGGATCAAGCCAAACAATTCCTCAGAACACTCCCCATGATATATACGGTACAATATACAGAGAGACGCAAGACGTTAACGTCTCTCCGAAGAGCCAGAGGATCGAGCCGTCCTGAAATAACCACGTCGTCGACAATTCGAACAGCTCTGCGTTGAATGCGGTCAAATGGAAGGAGTTGGTATTGGGGTACTCCAGCCCAGAGATGGGAGCAGTATTTCATATGCGGCCTGACCTGTGCTTTATACAGTTGTAAACGGTGGACCGGCGTGAAATACGTTTAACAATGAATAGAAAAAATAGGACACAACAATGCTTAAAAGATTGTTGTTGTACAACAATCTTTTAAGCATTGTTGTGTTCCAACACAACAAAGGTGTAGGTAATCTGTATGTTCCTGTTAGTCGATAAGTTAGCCAGTTCTTTAGTAGTTGAGAATTATGTGTGGAGTGGTCATCAATTTCTCCTTTATTGTCACTTCACCATTCGGATTTTTTTCTTAAGTATAAATAAGAGTACTTTTACGTATAACTAAAGGTGTAATTTTTATTTCATGCTCGTAGTAAGTTGCTTACTTTTGGGAATTGCCATATTTAACTTGAGTTTTAACTTAATTTGTTTGGCATACTTTTTAATAGCTAATATTCTGTCCCACTATTGGCCAGAAGCCGGCCCTCTTAGAGCATTAAGGGTTTAATGCGCTCCAAGCCTCCCCTCTACATTATAATAATTAATTATATTATTGTATTAAGAAGTTCAAAGCATCGTCGCGCCGTAACATAAAAAAGTTCAAATGAAACTATTATCTTTCACACCTTTGCACCTTGTACATATATCTTTACTGTTTGAAGACCCAGTTATTTAAATCCATTTCTTCGCTTTCTCCCAAGGAGTCGAGTCGCAAAAAGGCACTCACATACAAAACCCAGTGTTGTGCATAAAAGGCGTCGGCTCATTCCTAACACACACACTCTGCGGGCCCGTTGGATCGTTGTGTTGTAGTTAAGGCCCTTTCAGCGTGTCAGGGGCCCTTTACAAATGGTCTCTTGACTCCCTCAGCTCTTACTGTCGCGGCTTTTAAACTTGGACTGTTAAGGTTACTCTAGTTGCGGTTCAGGGATTGAATGCACGTTTATTATACCACTAGATTGGCACATTAGATGTCAGTGAAAGTGGCACAGTTCAAAATAGTGATTCATATTTTTAGTAATTATCATTTGATGAGTTTTCTCGTGTTGTTTTCGCAACAACACGTGCGGTAACTATATTCTTAATTATTTATACCACTTAAAATTGATTTAATGCGTAACCCGCGAAGCCATTAATGTCATGTAGAAAATTTTGTACGGTTCTCCTTTTATCACACAACTAACCGGCCCAGCGAATAACATTTTACTGTACAACATTACTAGAGAGATTTCTATTTATTACTTTTCCTGGAACTTTGCAATTCCAACAAATAGCTCGTTTACATTGATGCGTTTTGCAATTTAAATAAGCACTTATCATCCGACAATGGATTGTTCAAGTTTAATGCTGACTATACATTGAAACCGTCGGCTTTTTGCATACATAGACGATATAAAGGTATGATGTGTTATATGGTTTTCAAAGTCAAAATCAAAATGTTTTTATCTAAGAAAACATAATCATCATGTACTTTTAATTCGTCTGAAATAATTGATCAATCTATCAATTTCCTATTTCCTTTCAATAAAAATAAAAACTAATTCTACTTGAAATCTATCCATACGCTGTTGACAATGTAGGAATATCTATGCCTAGCACTGGGACGGTTATGTGACGATGATGATATTAAAATTTTACTTCATTTGTTTTGACACAAGTAACGCAGTGTTCATGATTTATTATCTAAAAATTTAATGTAAGTCCTGTGTCTATTGGCTGAAAGCTGTATCATAATTTACATTGGATTATATTAAGAGCTTGCGGAGCGGATTTTGTATAAAAAACAATAAAATGTTACAGAGCGATTGGGACGATGAAAAAGTTGAATAACAGGATATATTGAATTGAATCACAAAACACAAACACGTTTGTAATATTTGATTTTTGCGTTAATATTAAAACTTGAAGATAACGAAACGCTGATAAAAGTGACTACCACCACCTTTTCATTTTTATTCTTTAACGTTTCTTTAAACACAAAATATGTATTGTGACGCTGTGTGCACGACTGTAATAGCCGTAATAACCAGATAGAAGTTTCTCCCGTGTTCTTTTCGCAACAACATGGGAGACTCCATTTTAATTCAATCTACCGGACAATATTATACTAAATTTACTAAAAATAATTTTAAACCACTTGAAATTGGCTTAATGCCAAACATGAAGCCATTAATTAAGCAGTAATAATAATAATAACCAGATAAATACGAATTGACTATTTTGCTACTATGCCGTCAAACAGTCCAGCTTGCAATGTGAAGCTGCCCGACCAAACTTACTCCCAGAGCTATGCCGCTAGGTTGCGTCGCCTTCGGTGTGAAGACACCTTTAGGATTGTATTTATTAGACGTGCTAGTGCTTTCTAGGTAACGTTGAATAATTATATCTTGAAATTGCAAAAATGTATGCTGATTGTACGACAGTAAACACAATCAAATTGAACTGCGGATATTTTAGTTAGTAGTTTTACTTACTATTTGCGAGCAAACTCTTGGTGTAATAGGAACAAGTTTAACGTATTCAAAAGGATATTATAGGATATATTTTATATAAGGGGAATTAATACTACCATCAGGTGAGATGTAAATTAAAGTTAAGGATGAGTATAGCCTAACAGGTACTCAGTACTCTCAGTAATTTGCCAATTACCACTTCTAAAATATTAAATTCAACTGCCTTTATTATGTCATGCAGTACTGGGAATACTCCGTTGTTGTATATTGTTCATAACAACGCGGCTTGGGTGCAACTCTATGTGGTTTTGAAACTGCACAAGATGAAATTTGTGTCGGTCTTACGGACTGCTTTGTCCGAACAGTATTCCTTTGTGTTTCTTAATAACTGTTAGGACTGCATGAAATGCTATTTGGCGTCTTGTTTGTGGTACAAGTATTGACTAACGTGTTTGACTTTCATGAAAGTGTTCTGAACCGTAGTAGAGCTTGTTTTAAGCCCGAATAGTGTGGTGAAACCACTTACCTTTTCCACTTCCTAGGTATTATTTCATTTAATCATCTCATATTTTAACTTCGTCTTATATATTTGCTTTTATTTTTCCTCACTTCTGCAACGATACATAATGTTTTAGTAACTACACACTACACTACACACATCACAATTCCTTTATCTAAACACATTTACTTACGTGATCTAAATCACGAAACTTCGGACACTATTTTTCGACACTTTTACGTATCCCACAAGTTTCGGATCACTTCGATAATCTTATTATGCGTTTTTCCTTGTAATATTTACATTTATCTCACTTTAATTGTTTTCTATTTACTAAATATTGTATTTTGGTTACGTTTTGAAGTATCTGACAACTTATTTTTGCTTCGTTGCTATGCAACTTATCAACATAATCCAATCAAAACTTTTTGACTTTCTTATTTATACATTTGGCCATCTAGATTTCTCGTTTTAAAAATATTATTTTGAAATTTATGCAGAACTCAGAAACCGAGGTTTCATTATAAAGTTCAGCCGACGACTAATCATTACATCTCTAGCTTTGGATTCAAAAGGTTTACTCTACTGAGACGATCACCAGCTTCCGAATTGGAAGGTCAAGACTCCTTACTTGCCTCTTCCAAATTGGAAGGACTAGTCTTCAAGTACAAACACCAGCTTCCGAATTGGAAGACTACGGCCTCCAGACATCGCGCGCGCCTACGCCTGCCTGTGCCTGTCTCGCCTGTCAGCCTGCACCTTCGCCTGCCTGCGCCTGGTGGCGCCTGCCTCCTTGCACCTTCGCCAGCCTGTGCCTGCTGGCGCCTGCTGCCTGCGCCTGCCTGCGCCTACCTGCGCCTGCCTGCGCCTACCGGCGTCTGCCTGTCGGCGCCTGCCTGTCGGCGCCTGCTTGCCTTCGCTTGCCTTCGCCTACCGGCGCCTGCTTGCCTTCGCCTACCGGCGCCTGCCTACCGGCGCCTGCCTACCGGCGCCTGCCTACCGGCGCCTGCCTGTCTTCACTTGCCTGCGCCCTTCGACGTCTGCCAAGTTCAGCGCTCGCCTCCACACCTTCGCCTGCCTCCACGTCAGCTGCACCTACCCCTTCACTTTTTATATTATAATCCTACATTTTAACCATCATCACCTCCATACTCACCATCCTCACTCACCTTTTTATTTTAACTTTGTTTGTAATTTTATTTTGACTTATAAATATTTGTAAATTTCTTATCATCTTTTCTTTTTTAAATGTCGCTTCACTGGTGATCGTCTCAGTAGAGTAAACCTTTTGAATCCAAAGCTAGAGATGTAATGATTAGTCGTCGGCTGAACTTTATAATGAAACCTCGGTTTCTGAGTTCTGCATAAATTTCAAAATAATATTTTTAAAACGAGAAATCTAGATGGCCAAATGTATAAATAAGAAAGTCAAAAAGTTTTGATTGGATTATGTTGATAAGTTGCATAGCAACGAAGCAAAAATAAGTTGTCAGATACTTCAAAACGTAACCAAAATACAATATTTAGTAAATAGAAAACAATTAAAGTGAGATAAATGTAAATATTACAAGGAAAAACGCATAATAAGATTATCGAAGTGATCCGAAACTTGTGGGATACGTAAAAGTGTCGAAAAATAGTGTCCGAAGTTTCGTGATTTAGATCACGTAAGTAAATGTGTTTAGATAAAGGAATTGTGATGTGTGTAGTGTAGTGTGTAGTTACTAAAACATTATGTATCGTTGCAGAAGTGAGGAAAAATAAAAGCAAATATATAAGACGAAGTTAAAATATGAGATGATTAAATGAAATAATACCTAGGAAGTGGAAAAGGTAAGTGGTTTCACCACAATAGCTATCATGTTAGTAGCATTGTTGTGTTCCGACAGTTAGAGATAAGATAGTCAGTTCCTCAGTCGTTGACGAATGCGGGTGAAGTGCGCTTCGTTCATCGCCTAAAATCAGGTGAGATGGAGGCCAAGACCTCATCTGTAGTAAAATAAAAAAAAAAGAATCGAGTTCCTGTTAGATTAGACTAGACTCAAAATTCAGTTCGTTATTGTCAATAATGTAACATTATCAGCGCTGTCAACTGTACACAAATTGAATGGCAATAACGTAACACACACCAGAGTAAGGGCGAACAGTCAAAGGGAACAATTAGTAATAAGAAAACAGGGAGCGCGCACAAAGTGAATAGCCTATTGTAGTCTAACCTATCGCAAAATTTCTTGCCTCGAACTACAGTGCTGTGGAACCAGCGGTATTTCTGAACCATTACGACTTATGGATCTTCAAGAAACGAACCTATTCTTTTAAAGGCCGGCAACGCGTCTGGGATTCCTCTGGTTTTGCGGGGGTGTCTATGAGAGGCGGTGATTTCTCTCCGTCAGGTGACCCGCCTAAAAACAAAATATCTTCAATAAAGAACTTTATCTTTTGGGTATAAAGGTCAATGTCGATAATAGTAATTATACAGTTTTGGGTAGGTCAACCTGCTCGCTTGTGTTCATTGTGTAGTGTAGCGAAGATTCGTCTTCACTTTCCGACTAGCTACTAATCGTCTTGGATGAAAAGAGATTTACAAAAAGGGTGCACGAGGCGAGGGTGAATGAGATAGTTGGAAGGGGAAGACTTCAGTGAAGTCTTAGACCAACGCGTATCGTAGCAAAAATAATACTGTGGTCTGGCTACGTATGCAAGTTCCGAAGAATAACGTCATATCTGCAAGATAGTTGTATCGCAGATATGACTTTATTCTTCGGGACCGACGAAGATGTACAAATCGACCGCGATAGTCCGTACTCACTATTTAGAACAGCAAGTTTTTTTATTGGGATATATTCCAAAAAGTTTTAAGCTATGCTAAGTCCTCAGAACAATAACTAAAAATATTGTTCTGAGGCTAAGTCAAAGTTAAAAATCCCTATCATTAAACTGCTTACTAGGCACTAATTCAAGACGAAAGAGGTTATTGCTTCTGTCCAATTTGCAGAACGATGGCGAAACGACAATGCATGGCTTTGGCTTTGTCTTCCTTATCACTTAATGGTGAGTGTTGATTACAGTGATGACTAGCTGTGTGTCCATGTAGGAAGTCTGTACACAAGAATGGAATGATTACAGTCGAATGTAGTTACTTTATTTCCTGTAGTTACATTGGACACAGATGTAGCTCCTAAAGTAGCTGTTAAAATTGGTTCCTATCATTTCAGGCGTATCTAATACGACTACCTACTTTCATAATAATCAGATATTTACATTGTACAATGTAACTTCACGGTTTAATTTTTATGAGTACTCATGAAAATTAAACCGTGAAGCAACTTTTTGTACATCTAGTTTTCGGAGCAAATGGTAACTCCCTCAATATGTCCTCTTCTCCTTTGTGTACAATGCGAACTTCCTTCAACCCTCACTTTGATCTCAACGGGTAATTAAATCAGGCTTTCACAATAAAAAACTAAGTTTCCACAGATAAATATAGCCGAGAATAATTAATTGTCTTCCTAATAATGGAAACAAAGCCCTGTGGGGTTCCAGATGAGTTATTATCTAAGCAAAGTTGTATAATAGGGTAAAAATCTATTCAAAAGGGAAAAATTTACCCTCTACCCTGTATCTGGCAGAGGTTTTGACAACTGAAACGCTTAGTTTAGTGTACGGTCGTAACTCTTTTGTACCGTATCATACCAAATATGAGTAAGTATTACGTTCATATTGGTTGCACGAGGGTGACCGTTCCGAGCGATTTGATGCGACATAGGACTATAGTGTTTAGCTACGTCTGAGGCCGTTGTGTAATAAACCGTTACAATGAGCGCTTTTGTTCAATGTGTTTTTCTGGACGCAGTCGTATTTTTATTTGAAATGCTCTGGAAGTGGACACCTTAGTATAAAGAGCACAGTAAATGGGACTTATTACCACGTACTTAGATCTGTTTTTAATTGCTTGTTTTAAGTTAGTTCTCTGTGTTTAAAAAATTGTACTTTTTGATTTTCAGTAAAAAGGCTTGTATCATTTTTTATATTCTGCAACGGGAAAGTGCTTGATTGCGTCTCACCTGTTGATAAGTGACGATAAGACCAATTGTGAATGCGTACTTCTACTGAAATCCATCATCAGCCTATAAACGTTCTACTGCTAGGTATATGCCTTTCCACATGGACAGCAGCACATTATGAAGATTGGGACATAATCCACCGCAATGGCCCAAAATTGGTTGGTGTGTTAAACCCACCAAAGAACTACATACATACTTATAATCACGAATATTATCCCCGAAGGGTTAGTCAGAGACTAGGCAATGAGGACCGCAAAAGCAGTCCTCTGCCATAGTCCACTTTTCACCAAATAGCGACTGCACATGTGCTCAGCGTGAGAGGTGGTAGCCCAGCGCCGCTATATGCTGTTGCATGTATGTGCAGTCTTTAGTCCGTTAGTCGCCTTTTACGACAAGAGTATTCTTTTAATGAGTCCCTACGCGACACGGCTCTAGCCAAAGAACTAGCAGTTACATTATCTTATATCTTACAACCGGAACACAACAATGCTAATAACATTATTATAACATTACATCTAGCTAGTATGCGGTCCTAAAACTAGCCCTGCCATCACCAAAAAAGAGGGAATTCTGAAGATATTTAATTAAAAAACGTGTTGACACTTTCCACAACACTTTATAAGCTTCGTTGCATTATCCCTTGCTCCCGTCACACATTGAGCAAAAAAAGAAAAAATATATTCTGTGATCACACATTTTGCATGGAAAGTAGCAACTTCATTTTCGTATTAGGAAAATCGTATTCGTTCCAGAAACGCAACAAAATGCAAAACGGTATCCATCAAGAGCAGGATATCGGATTCCCCCCGCAGACCGACCAGGGAGGACGTATAAATTGTACCTTACCTACATAGATAACCCCAGGCGAACATAAATTTGGGATAAATAATCTTAGTTATTAGCGTGTCTATGGGTACCGTGTTATTTACGATTCGCCCATATTAAAAGTTGGTTTCGTTGCGATGAAAAGGTTTAAAAAGAAAATTGTATTATTGATACTTTTAGTGGAAATTGAATGCTTTCTTACAAAAAAATTATTACAGTGAAATAAAATTAAACGTGAACGTAAAAATCTTTATTTTCAATACTTTGGCTACTATAATAAAAATATGATGGCTGATGCTTTTAATGAAATATCTTGGGTAGGTAGGTGCACAAAATTACTCAACTTTGATTTTAACATTCCTAGGACTAGGTACCCTTGTGGGTTGTTCAAAAATATTTTTTGTAGGACCAGAATGGGCGGTGGCTTGCCTGTTGTTCGTCTTTCTCGTCTGTATAACAACCTAGCCAAACAATTGCCCAAGCTCGATATTAGTTTTCAAAGCCTTAACAAGTTTTTATCGATTTTAAAAAAGAGTGACATGCCTTATACTGCTTTTGATTGAGAATATGTTAGGATTAATCTCTATATTATAATTATATTTTATTGTTCTTTATTTTTTTTCTGGCTGCTGAAACGGTTGATTTAATTAAATTAATTAATTAAATTAATTTTTTAATTATTATTTTTAATTAATTTCGCGTCTGTAATGCATGTTGTTGGGGCTTATACCCAACACTAAAGAGGGCGCTGGTATCAGCGCTTGCGACGGTAGCGCCGCCAATTGCAAGTTCATATCCGCGGCGGGCAACACCAGGAAAAAAGAACATCTTTTTTTTAGTCTACGACCATTGGAAAAAGCTACTCGCCATTTTTATGTTTGCACTTATTATTTCTAATTTTAAAAGCATGTGAAAGTTCCTGGTAAATCACAATAAACCAGCTATTGAAACCTATGGTTTTTACTGTCCCATAAATACACATATCCACATGTTGTGACTATATTTGTAAAAACAGTTAACATTCGAAAGGCTTTATTTTATGTTGATAATCCAATAAATACATAAATAAATAAATATCGGAGCATTGTTATCGAATTTTATTAAATTACACTCAGTGTAAAATCGTGAAGAGAGGAAAGAAGAAGGAGGCTTTTTTCCAGCAGTGGGCCAAACGGGGCTGAATAATAATAAAATATTGAATTCCTTTGTATCATTTCGAACCATTAGAATAACTCTACCTTTGTTATTAGATAGACTCCACATACAACCAGCAGCATAGAGCAGCCGAGCGATGGTCCACCACCACCACCACCTATCACGCTGAGCACGTGTGCAGTTGTAATGTGGTGAAACGTGGTCTGCGGTCTTCACAGCGTAGTCTCTGACTAACCATTAGAGGATAGCCTTGAATCTATGTACACACGGCGTCAGATCAACCTACCCAAAACTGTCAAATTTCTACAATCGATTTTGAACTTTATACTTCGGTTTATGGATCAATATTCATTGGAGAAATTTGACAGTTTAGGGTAGGTTAATCTGACGCCGTGTTGATGATGTTGTTTTTAGATGTAGTAAGTAATAAGTTACTTGCAACCGGCCACTCTCTTCAGCCCTCTTACTCATGAAACCGATCGCTATTGGATCGGATTAGTATTATGATTTTCGTATTTTTAAGTTACGACACCAGCGCTAATTTGAATTCATATTGGGTGAACTAAATGGCATTGAGTTTTATATATTTTTCACTCAATATCCACGCAATATGAATCCATATTAGCTCTGGTATCGTAACTTAGCAGTACAAAAATTCACAATACCAATCCGATCCAATAAATAGCGATCTGTTTCAAGAGTAAGGGGGCTGGTCATTGTATTGCATTCGAGGTGTGCACTGGAGGGTGAAAAAGTGTCTAATAAATGCATGTTTTTCAAGATAACACATATGCATAGTATACGAGCAGAACCATATAAAGTGTTTCATTTCACAGATTACTTCCCAAGCTCAATAACACACGAAAAGACGCGACTCGGCAAACAACATGTAAGCCCACTTTATGAACAACTTACTGACCACTGCCAGAACTCCAATATTTGTTCTTGAACTGTTTACTCGGGGTACAAACAAGCTAATATTACATATATATGTATACATACGTTGTCGTGTATGACATGTAAATTTGTGGAAATTGAACACTACTACCGCTTTTATGCATTTAAAATCGGACATTTTGCTGCTTGGAGTAAGCAATGAATTGCCTCGTAAAACTAAAAGTAAATTTGTCTCTCTTTTTTTATAAACTACTAGCGACCCGCCCCGGCTTCGCTCGGGTAACCACCCGTACCCGTACCTAAACCAATTATAGCCTTATAACCTTCCTCGATAAATGGGCTATCTAACACTCAAAAATTTTTTTAATTGGACCAGTAGTTCCTGAGATTACGCGTTCTAGCAAACAAACAAACTCTTCAGCTTTATAATATTTCTATAGATAATACGTAAGTGAAATCTCTTTCTCCCTCGAACGCTCTATATTTATAAATTCGTGATTCTACCATCATCATCATCAGCCTATAAACGTCCCACTGTTGGGCACAAGCCTCCCACGTGGACAATAGCACGTGGGGATATTGGGCCATAACCCACCACGCTTGCCCAATGTGGGTTGGTGGGTTTTAACGACTGTCATCTTACGACAACAACCGGGACCAACGGCTTAACATGCCTTCCGAAGCACTGAGGAGGATTCTACCAACGCGGTACTAAATGCGTTCCTTATAATTAAAGGGAGCTTAAGAATTAATTCGTGAAATGTTCCTTTAAAAAAATACAAACATGTCGATGTGTTTGTGACATTCGATTAATTTATTTTTTGAAATTTAATTTAATTCCTAGTTAATAAATATTAACGCACTATTAATGTTAATAAATAAATATTATTGATATACTTGTACCCACTTATGAAGGTTATGAAGTAACTATAATTAGACGAAAAATTGGATCAATCGACTAGCACCATCTGTAATGTTACCATACCTAATATCCCTAATGTTGCGTTCAGTACCCCAGCACTAGTTGCCGGAGTTTTCGACACTTGAGTTACCACGCTTTTAGTTTTCTTTAGGAGTTTAGACACTAATCAGAAATCTTATTTTATCTATAACTTGATTACTATTGTCTGGCTAATTTTGAATTACATTTACATTAAGGGAATCCTGAACGAAATTGTGAAAAATTTAAGTATTTTTATGTCACTTGTAGGTACTATGAGCTGAATTAGTTAAATACATTAAAAGAACTTACGTAAGTTAGCCTGATCGTTCCACAAGGTCGTGGCCTTGTTGAAATTTGAAACAAATTCTTTAAACAATAAGAAACAATACATATTTAAATGTAATGACTCCTAAAAAATTTTGTTTCGACATCTTTCTTAATTTTACGCATGAAACAATAATTCTTACATGAAAATATTTATATTGATATTCCGCAGCTCACCCCCATCTTAAAAAAGTAAATTTTATTTTTTAACACAAGCGGGTGATGGTTTTGTACATTTCGCAGAATTAAAACATTGCTCTAATCAAATTACTAGGTCTGAAACTTCAAAGCATAATTGTTCTAATTTTAAATATCAATATGATTGATTTTGATTTGAAGTTCATTAAGAGACTTATGTCAGTTTTTGTAATCGCGCGGCACCTCCATACAAAGTGACAAGTTGCTATTATATTCAAATAATTTGACTACCGATGAAGTCGGCAGCCCGTAAAATATGCTCTATTCACTGCTGACTTCCTTGTTCAAAAGTTCATTTTGAAGTTTAAATGATAGTAGCTAGACTCCCCGAAAGTAATCAATGCCCCGGATGGTCGAGGAACGTCAACAAAGCTCTTGTTTGTGCTTGTCATAAAGTCAAGTTTAAACCAACAACAACTGGTGTTAGGTTAATAAGGATAGTCATGGCACATACAGACCTACTGCCACAGTCCAAGTTATGATCGAAAAAAAAAAACTTTAGGATAAAATGTTTACTAGAAAAAAATCAAGTAGTCTCAGGAATCTCGAATGGGATTCGAACCCACGACCTTTGGATTGCCGGTCCACTACTCTAACCGCTGAGCTACCGAGACCCCAGAAGACTCGCTGAATTTTTCCTAGTAGTTTGATTTACGCTGCAAGCCAGCGGTATTACGTCACTGTGAAGTCTACCCTCACAGTCGAAAGAAATACTATTGCAAGTATATAACAATCGATAAAGACGTAATTGCTTATATAAATATTTATTCTTGCTGCTGGCTTGCAGCGTAAATCAAACTACTAGGAAAAATTCAGCGAGTCTTCTGGGGTCTCGGTAGCTCAGCGGTTAGAGCAGTGGACCGGCAATCCAAAGGTCGTGGGTTCGAATCCCATTCGAGCTTCCTGAGACTGGTTGATTTTTTTCTAGTAAACATTTTATCCTAAATTTATATAGCATTGTGAATGCAAAGTTTCAACAATAAAGATAAAAAACTTTAGTTAAGCATATCTCGTCCATGATGATGCTACAATAGGATATGTACAGTCGAAGGAATTCCTGATAGACTAATTTTGAGGGTTAAACTGAGGGTACATCTTTGTGTGCTCGGTTTGGTTGGTGGTAGGGCTGTTAAGTCCGCCTGGCTAGCTACCACCATTTTATCTAAGTCTGACGCCATAACAATAATGCTTATAGCATTGTTGTGTTCCGACAATTTGAGATAAGATAGCCAGGTCCTCAGTGGTTGAGGATTCCGGGTGAAGCGCGCTTCCACCTTCGGCCTTATCGTCACTATTATCATCAGGTGAGATAAAGGCCAAGCTCTTACTAGTTGTAAAATAAAAAAAATAGAAAAAGATATTCGCTTCCGCTACATTCCAACTCGCAATTCGTCTGATTATATAAATTACCAGTTTATTACTTCGTACACAATCCAAATCGTCTTAGTCGCATAATGTCTAAATTTTAAAATAAGTATGGATCGGGTCGGATAGGCGTGGATCACAACACCTAACTTTCTAAATTATAATTGATTCATTTTCGAGTAAAATTATGAAACCTCTTTCAAAAATTAAAGTACATTCCCCTTTAAACACTTGTAAAAGTCGAATAATGAATCAAATATAATTCAGAAAATTAGGTTTTGGGTAATCCACGCCCGACCCGACCCGATCCATACTTATTTTAACATTTAGACATTTTGCGACTAAGACGACTTGCGATGAGATACGCAGTGAGAAACTAGTAATTTAGATAATCAGACGAATTGCGATCTAGGGAATCCGCGCCCGACCCCTTTAGTTCCTATTATTTTTTACCTATTATACTTTTTGATTGTTTTCTTTGTTTCAATATACAGGTTTTTTTTAGGTGCATAAGTATATTTTTTTACACCTTTCAGTAATGGATATAGACATCATTTTTTTTTTAAAGTTTGTTATTCATTATTTATTTAATTTGTCCGGCAGAATAAAAAATAACTCGTGGATACCGGGCGAACGAAAGGTCATGTGTAACGTAAAGGTAACCTAACTTAGGCGTCCTGTGGTATCGTAATGGTCCTGGTCGAATGATCATGATTATCGGTATTTTTGTGAATATGTTTGATCAATTTTATTTACTTATTTTCATTTTTAAAAAAATCTGTAAGTCTAGATTAATTTACTCTAAAAAAAATTCCTGTATACGAGTACCTAGTTTTATATTATGTTCGGTAACATTTGTTATAACATCATATTATATATAATCCACCATTTATAACCAGAGCGTACAGTTCTTTGGCAAATAGTCAGAACCACAACAGTTACTATAATTGAGTTCTATTCTACGTACAAAACAAATAATCTAGGTGATTTCCTGTGTTCTGATATTTAAAAAAAAAATCTTCTATCCAGTGACACGACATCGCAAAAGTTAACGGGCGAGATCGTAAAATTAATGCTGAAGCTACTGCGCGACCTAGCTTTAAACTCCACCTTGAAGGTTAACACCTCATAAATTTTACAGGTAAAATGAATAATAGGTAGGAAATTATAGTACTCTGGCATTAAATCAACCAGTTGCGAAATTTTGCTGTCGAGCAAATTTCGATAAATAATAAAACGAGAGCTTACAACAATAAACAAGATAACTGCTATGGTATGCCTCTGTAGGTATTTCGTTGTACGAAATATGAGCTACCGGTATCTCCTTGGACTTTCTGTGATCTAAAGTAGGTCATGTTTTCCAACCATATTCTCAATAGCACCAATGAACCTTACTTTAAGGGTTTTGGGACAACTTCATACCTTACAAAAAAGAAGGCTCAAAAGCTTTCACATGCCTTCCACCATAGAATAGTTTTCAGTGTAGCACCCAAATAGGAAACTCTTTCATCTACCCGACTGTTCTAACCTTCTGACCCTCGGACCAAATATTACATGGACAGAGTCTTACGACGTTGCCGCTTATACATACGTGTATCAAAGTAAAGTATTTGTATCTCTGTCTGTATGACTGTAGTGTGATATGAGTAAAAGAGATAGTGAATGTACGTTTGGCAACGACGCACTGTCGGTGTGAGACGTGTCATTTCATGACCGACTACTAGGTCAAAACATTGCTGGATTGTGCGAAATAATAGTGAAATATTACGAAATCTTAGTGTTTGTGTTATTTGTGTAATATACAATTGACATAATGTCTTGTTCTGCTGTTTATTGTTCGTCAAGAACAACAAAAGGAGGTGTGAGGGACCAGGAATTATCATTTCATACGTTAGTGATTTCTCATAATATGTATGCTTTACTATGAGTTTTTTAATAATTAAAACGGCAAAGCATTAATTTTTGCTAATTCTAAATCATTCTATATCGTACACTATTCATAAGAATCAGGTTTTAAACCTTAATTAAATGTAATTTAAAGGCTTTGTTTTTGGCATAATGATTAGTGATGTACGTATTTGTGTATCGAAGCTTTATCGATATTACTAATATTCTTTTTATTATTCTTTTTTTAGGTTTCCAAAATGCCCGGAAATAAGACGTGAATGGGTTAAAGCTATTAGACGTGATAACTGAGAGCCTACAAAATATTCAAGGCTCTGTTTCAAACATTTTGAAAATCTTTTTTTACAGTAAAATTTTAGCCTTAGTTCAAAATTAAATCTTAATAATATGGGCGGGAATATGAAAAGTAAAAAGTATTGCTCTTCACTTTACTACACAAATTATTATTTTTTATTTGTTTGTTATAATAGAAGGAGGCAAACGAGCAGGCGGGTCACCCGATGGAGAGTAATCTCCGCCGCCCATAGACACCCGCAACACCAGAGGAATCGCAGATGCGTTGCCGGCATTTAAGGAAGGAATAGGAATTGTGAGCTGGGGGGGGGAGGCCTCCGGAACCCTTACTGCCCGAACGAAACACAACAGCACCAAGGGCTATTATTTCACGCCGGGTATTAGCGTGTTACCAGACCAATCGATCGATCGATGGTAGAATGGATTAGTCGACGTCGATCGATGTCGATCGACAATCGACCGGTAAAATGGATTGGGTGTTAAATCGAGCTGTTTCATTAGACGCACCGGCCGCTTCACTTTTCTGAGTGGTAGAGCCACGCTGCGTTGCAGCACGCATTGGGCCGGCTCGCCCGGCGTAATACCACCCTCTCTAATATTCGGCGTGAAATAATGGCACTTGGTGCTGTTGTGTTTCGTCCGACTAGTGAGGGTTCCGGAGGCCCTCCTCCCCCCCCCCCTCCTCCCAATTCCTATTTCTTCCTTAAACCTATTCCTCCCCTAAAGGCCGGCAACGCGTCTGCGATTCCTCTGGTTTTGCGGGTGGGTGTCCATGGGCGGCGGTGATTACTCTCCATCAGGTGACCCGCCTGCTCGTTTGCCTCCCTCTTTTATAAAAAAAAATAAAATTATTTCGTGCCCATGGATAATAATCGTAATATTAGATTATGTTTATGTTGATAATAATGAGTGATGATAATATGAACGTTTAAATACTAAATGATATTCCCCCAAACACCTTGGGAAGCACTTTAGATTAAGCAACACCGAAAAAGGCGGGAAGGGGAGGGGGAGGGGGAGCCAAAGTGCGAAAATGCATAGTTTTCAAGATATTTTAATTTTGAGGTTATTTTAGGTTATTTTTAGGAAAAAAAAACAAATATTCTACTAAGTTACCATTACCGTACCCCCTCCATCCCCCTCCTCTCTACCTCCCTCGAAACTACTAACCTCGAAATTCATGACAATCGCTACGCAAAAAAAAAACAAAAACAAAAACCGCTGCTTAAAATGTCATTTGGATAAAATAAGCGATCGTTGGCTTTAAAAAACGGCCGCATCCAGAATCTTCTGCGTTTGCGTCTCCGTAATAATAGTACGAGCAACATCGTACTAGCCAAGAACAACGAGTCCTTTTCTGAATACATTTCGCTGATGGAATTTAGCCAGGGTTAATCGATCAACGTCGACCGACCGTCGAACGATCGATTGGTTAGTCAAACGGTAGGTATCCGTCGATTGATTAAAGCTACCAGACCAGTCGATCAACTTCGATCGACGTTGATCGATGCCGTCGATCGACAATCGATCGATTGGTCGGGTAACACCCTTAGTGAGAGGTTGGTATTTACGCCGGGCGAGCCGGCCCAGCGTGCCCGGCGTGCTGCAACGCAGCGTGGCTCTACCACTCAGTCAGTGTCACTCATTTAGCACCACCCAAGGGTCACGTGTAGGGTCTAAACGGTAAACCTACGGACGTGAGTAACTTTAACCCCACATTATAATAACGAACTAGGTACACACCACATTAAAGTGATTATATCGATATACTAGTCACATCTTTACTCACGCACACATGTACAGATAGAAAGCTGCACACTAACAAAATACGGACATGCTAAAAATCCAAAGACTCTGTCCATTGTGATATTTGGTCCGAGTTCTGACCCGACTTCGAAAAAACGTAATAAAAAAAGTAGCTATGTTTTTAAAATCCGAACACGGCTCGAGCTCGTCAGGGTTGTCGATACACATGCCGGTGTCAAAGCGTGCCTCTGGCGGATATTGGCTGGTTCATGGCTTGTGACGACTTCCGATCGCTGTTGGCACATACTAGACGCGTTACGTGTGATACTATTGTACAGACGAGTACTAAGCGATTTTCAATCTTATTTCGTAGAGTGTAGGTATGTTGGTGATTGTAATGTTATGCTAAAAGGGTTGTCAATCAATATTGACTATCAATACAGTCTTTAATAAAAAGTAGGTAAGTCAGTAATTTTTCTGAATTTCATTATGACCCGCTGGTCATTAATGTGATTTGAATTTGGAACATAAAGTAGAAATCGCATACGAACATAATAATAATTATGTTTAAGTAAAATTTTAAACACTGAAAAAAGACGACAACCTCAGGCGGGAATCGAACCACGCACCTTCCGCATTCCTTAACCGCTGCCTTAACCACTTGGCTACCGAGGTCTGGTTTTCACCCGCCGAAATTTTCCGCCGATTCCCGCCTGAGGTTGTCGTCTTTTTTCAGTGTTTAAAATTTTACTTAAGGATATTTAAGCGTTAATAAAACGCTAAAATATATAAAAAAAACATAAATCTATAAACGCAGCATCATCTTAACCGAATGTTCAAATATTTGTAAAAGTATTTCTTTCGGATCTCAGAGGTGAAAACTTCTAAGGTTTGATGAAGCAATGTTGACTAAAAAACATAAACATCAAGCACTGACAAATTTCGACGAGTGAAAACCAGACCTCGGTAGCCAAGTGGTTAAGGCAGCCGCCCGGAATGCGGAAGGTGCGTGGTTCGATTCCCGCCTGAGGTTGTCGTCTTTTTTTTTTCAGTGTTTAAAATTTTACTTAAGTATATTTAAGCGTTAATAAAACGCTAAAATATATAAAAAAAACATAAATAATTATGTTACTAATTCCATGCATTCACTATTATGATCTGCACTAAAAAATAAATTGTTCGATAATCGAACTGGCCACGACGAGTAGAATATAAATAAAAGAAAAATAGAACTCACTCGAATACTGAAAGTTGCGTTGATAGACTATTGTTTTTTATTGTCTCGTAGGTGGTATATGGATGGTGAAAAGTAGAGTATTCTCTCGGGGATAAAGGTGCCTTCGTCTTGGGCGAACTTGAATCCCACGCTGCACTCAGGAAACTAATCTAGGTAACCTAGGTAACTTATAAAGGTGGGATCCTTCTTTTTCTCGGGATTCAATACGGTGGCGGCGCCCGCTACATAAGACACTACTTTATCCCCTTGGTGCGTAATCTACTATTATTGTAGTAAGTAAAGTAAAATAAAGTAAATTGCATCATTGAAATCAAGTCATCGTTTAAGCGAGCACTGCACATTGAAATGAAACACTTTTTACGGATTAACTCGCGTTTAATTTTACTACTCGGTCACAGGGAGACTACGGACCCTGCAAAGGGTTCGAAACGTCAGGAAACTAAAAACTATATAATGTAGTAAAATTAAACGAGAGTTATTCCGTAAAAAGTGTTTCATTTCAAGATCGGTATTGACTTAATCACCACGCATCATCCATCATCATAATTTATTGCAGTTCTAGACATTAATAAGTTTTTATGTTAACATAACTCCAACTGATGGTAGGCGTGTTAGTAGGTATTCTCAAATCAGATAACTTGTTCAATAGATTAGGTTGCATGTACGAGTATAAGTATGAGAATAGCAAACGTTATACAAGGATTTCTGAGGTTTAGGCGAGCACTACACATTGAAATGAAACACTTTTTACGGATAAACTCGCGTTTAATTGATGGTTAAACAAAATTACCTGAAGTGAAGTTTGACCGTAATTGTACGAGACGTTGCATCCTCGAGATTTATATATATTAAGAGCTATCTAAAAGAAATTTTATTAAAAAAACATAAAACATAAAACGTTACCCGTAGTATAGACACAGGCGCCATCTAGTGTATACCAACGGAGTGCACGAGTTTGTCACCCGCGCTGTCATCGTCATTCACTTTTAGAGCTTTTTTGCAAAATTAATTTATATGGGGCCAGCATGTAAGGGAAGGGAGGGATCTTTATATAAATCTCTTCGGATGCAACGTCTCGTACAATTACGGTCAAACTTCACTTCAGGTAAGTTTGTTTAACCATCAATTGTACTTCGACGTTGCATCCTCGAGATTTATATTCACAAGGTAGATGTTTAGAACACCAATTTTGCGAAATAATTTAAGTACCTATATGATTTAATTCAACTATAATGATTGAGTATTTACGAGTATAACCGATTAAATATAATTAGGTACCATATTAGTACAAACCAGTATGATATTATAATGAATGATAAGCTAGAAATTAATCAATGTAAATAGCCGCTGCAAAGCATTATCGTCATTCTCAATGGTAAGGGGTCGATTGTAAAACAGTGCAAACATCAGAGAATTACTAGTCCATCCTGCAGTTATTGAAAGGCCTTTTCTGTTGGCTGCCGAGGTAAACGTGGACGCGTGTCTTACACGTGTGTGCTGAGAATAAAGAAGTGTCAATTCCGCTGTTAAATAGGGTGTTTTTAAACTAACGACTTAATGTAGAACTAGTTACATTATGAATAGGCTTCAGGTGAGAAATAACCTTTCCGTTCTAGGTTTATCTCTGTAAACTTTAGTCATATCTAAATAGGACAGTAATGTTTTTGCAGGGCAGATCTCAATCTTATTTAGAAAAAATGGTATAAATAAACAAGGCGGCCGTCGCCGTGGAGCAGATGTTTTAATTAAATCATCCACAATGGTTTCGACATAGTTATTATTTATTTTTAAATTAGAAATTCGAAGATAACGTCTGTACTCGTTGTGCGGTTGACAATGCGAGCAGAGTTACTATTTTTTTAGTAATAAACTCCAGAGCAAGTTCCTCATTTGGATATAAATTACTAAGGTAATCGATTACAATCTTTGGATCTCACGTCTCCGAATATTTCGGATGACTAGGTTTAGTCCTGTAAATACCTTTAAAAAATCGAACAACTAAATCAGCTTCACTATAACGTTTGCCCTAAATAGCTAGAGCAGAACGATGCATATTTAATGAACTACAACCAATTTATGCCGTTGACAGTTAACCGTAAGGAATTTTCATAGAATTGGAAGTGGGGAGTTATAGAAATCAACTTTATAAATATCACAATAACTCCACCATTTCGTAAAAGCGACATTGTATTGTTTTAGTGAGGATGTAGACAATGAGGAAATCATCACCTCGATATGGTTTCATTACATATTACTATTACTCGATACGATTTTCTTTGAAATGCTTTTCTGATAATTTGTATGCTACTAGGATAAGTTTCTTGCAAAGGGGGTGCTGGGTCCTGAAAGGTGATAATAACATATCGTCACTTGGGCCGAAGTATATTGGTGGTAAGCTACTGAGGTAAGTAGGGGATACCAGGGTTGACTAGGCCAATACGATACGACTAGTACACCAGTGGCTTCGTCGTTAATTATTTTCCTGAAGCATTTTAATATTTATTTATTTATTTATTTATTTATTACAATCACATGCAGGTTAACAGAAAAGGTTTCCAACACACCAGCAAGTTATACAAAAACAAGTTAAAATCATATTAAATAACCTAGAAGACCTAGCCTAATTACAAAAATATTAATCCATTAGTCAACAATCAATTAAATATCATTAAAAAAAAATGTCAATCTTAAAAAATAAATCTTATTAGAATAAAAATTAACACGAACAGAAAAACACAATATTTGATACAGACAATACACATTATAACATACTAATAAAAAATTATAATTTAATGTCACATAATTCTAAAATATGAGCGAGAAAGGGGGAAAAGCATAAAAATAAAATATATTCCAATTTAAGGTGAATGCATCTATGTCAAAGGCGTAGGGGTCTAGTTGCCATGAGACGTATTTATTGCATTTATAATTTTGGTAAGTAGCAAAGAGATCTCTAATAGGTGTCCCAAACGATTGAACAATTTTTTCGAACACAGGTGCCTACATTTGGCATTCCGTATCGATATTCATACGCCGTGACTCCTTATCCGCCTCGAAGTTATCTTTAGATTTTATGTAGGATGCAAAGACAAATATTTTGCGTTTCTCGCACCATTGCCATAGACGACAAGTGATATTATTTAAAGGAACTAACTAATTATACTCCACCCATTCTATTGATATTTATTTGTTCAAGAATGCGTTTTCGTTTTCCTATAGGCAATTGCAAACACATATTTTCTGAATTTAATTCAAAACCGAGAATTTTTCTAGTCTTTTGTGGTTCCAAGTTACTCTTTTTGAAGTTTTTATCAAAGCCTAGATTTTGTAATAAACAAACAGTTTCGAGAACAAAACTTTTACATTCTTCATAAGAATGACCAAGGCACAAGATCTAAATATATTAGAATTAAAAAACCTCTGTTTCTAAGATAAATCCTGTAGATAGACCGATTTCATGAGTTTCGTAAAGACATAATAAGGTGCTGAACTAAGTCCAAACGGTAGGCACTAAAATTCATACGTATTACTTTTGTGTCCC
Organism: Scoparia ambigualis; assembly: GCA_963921215.1. Taxonomy (NCBI): domain Eukaryota; kingdom Metazoa; phylum Arthropoda; class Insecta; order Lepidoptera; family Crambidae; genus Scoparia; species Scoparia ambigualis. The sequence goes on along the minus strand of OY992511.1, from coordinate 32,972,923 downwards.
AAAAATTTGAACCTTAAATACTTTTTGTAGTTTTCATTAATAGGAACTAAAGAAAAAATACGCGTCTTTGATATCAACATTGGCCATATAACTGTCTTGGAACAATAATTTGCTTGCTGTCCGTATGTCCTCCATTTTAAAGTGGTATGAGGCGACAGCTTTATTCTATGATTTTTGATCCATCACTTTTAGGTGTTAAGAATATGGGAGAAATAAATTGGTCTTTGACATCCTCTCATATGCATATTACTCCTGACTGGCACAAGTCAGATATAGCTGTGATTAACTTACTTATTTCAGCCGAAGAAAAGTTAGGAGTGATAGGTTCAGTAGCTTGCTTTACAGTATTATTAAATGGTATTTTGTAACCCGTAACGTACTGTCAGACTACCGGGTCATTTGCGATTGAACACCATGATCAACAAAAAAAAAATTATACGTACAGCGTGTAAGGTTACCTTGGTTGTTATTTACGCAAAATCGGTCTGTATGACGGTCTCACTGCTGTCGTGGTGTGATAGCGGGCGGACGTCGGTGCTTGCGCTGATCGCCTCCGAGGTGGATACGGGAATCTTTGCTTACTTCCACCCGGCCTGGCAACCCATGACCTTGTTGCTTGGATGGGTCTTGCCACTTTACCTGCTGGGCGACGTAGTTCTTAGTGAAGTTGACGGTCCAATGTTGTTAGTATTCCGTATTTGCAAACCAGATTTTTCAGCGGCCTTAGCAGCTTCGATCTTTTCTCCCAAATTTTCTCCAAAAGAGTGTGCGTCTCTTTTAACATCTTGTCTCATTGACAAGAATTTTTTATTAAGAGTAGGCAGGTAGTGTAAGCATTTTCCTATTCATGGTATTTTCATAATGTAAATGCAGTATAATTTGGCCAACTTCAAACAGGTATCAAAGTTGTTGCTAACAGTTCTTTTTTATTATCTTTGTTCATACCATCTATGAGGATTTCCCTAGTGTTTAGAGACCTCTTCTGGTATTTTGGGTCCCAATAGTACCTCATTCACTTTAGAAACTCCAAGAACGTCAAGAAAATCCGATGATATTGGATTTACAACTGGCAACTCCTCTGCTGCGCTTGGATTATTACGACTAGGTATCCCTAGCGTCCTGGATGGTCTGGGTAAGATCCGGACTGTGTACTTGTGCTACGGTCATGACAGATCGTAAGTCTTTTTCAATATTAGATTTATATACGTCCGTTATTTACGGTTCTTATTGAAATCGGAGTCACTAAGCCTTGTGGTAGGCGAGAGGCCTCGCGCAAACGAAGTCATTTGAAAGGAATGATCAAAGAATAGAATTGCGGTAATCGCGTCACAGAATAGGGTACCTACCCGTAATATCGATCGTAATCGCGTCACGATACTAGATTTCATATTAGCACTGACCGTAATCACGTCACGGTACTACATAAAGGTAGGTACCCGTAATATCGATCGTAATCGCGTCACGATACTAGATTTCATATTAGCACTTACCGTAATCACGTCACGGTACTACATAAGAGTAGGTACCCGTAATATCGATCGTAATCTCGTCACGATACTAGATTTCATTCTAGCACTGACCGTAATCACTTCACGGTACTACTTATGTGTTTTTTACTTTTTATTATTATTTAAAAAAGCTAAACGTCTTATGTATTTTTGAAAATCGATAAATAGTGAAAAAGTCAAAAAATGTGGGTAACCACAAAGGCACTAGCGAAAGTATTAATCGAAATTAAGAAGGAAACGTACTATGAAATATATTTCAATAACGTTTCTACTTTGAATGTCTCACTAAGAGGTTCTGAGTCGTATATTCGCTAACGAATGACATAGTTTTTATAAAATCGTTTGTCTTTGTAATTTAATCATAACATCGACAAAATGTAATATTTAAAACACTGACTGACCTGATTTACTTGGCGATCGTCGTTTACGCAGTTTTTCCAAATGATTATCCATGCTTCCTTTTGCACATAGTTTTTGCTACACAAAACACTTTTAGGGTAACGATGTGCGGATGCCCGAACACGAAAAGCGAATGACGATGACAGCGCGGGTGACAAACTCGTGCACTCGGTTGGTATTCACTAGATGGCGCCTGTGTCTATACTATGGGTAACGTTTTATGTTTTATGTTTTTTTAAATAAAATTTCTTTTAGATAGCTCTTAATATGTGTTGGATGCCTGGTACATTGAAGAGTGGACTACCTTGTGAATATAAATCTCGAGGATGCAACGTCGAAGTACAATTTACTATTACATAGTTTTATATTATCCTGACGTTTCGAACCCTTTACAGGGTCCGTGGTCACAGGGAGACTGACCACGGACTATGTAAAGGGTTTGAAATTTATCCGTAAAAAGTGTTTCATTTCAATGTTTTAGAAAGATGTCCTTAAAACCAGCGGTAGAACCAAAGTCAAAGTCAAAATATAATTATTTAATAAACTCAATTAATAAGTACTTTGAATCGTCCAAATCTTTTTTAACCTACCACCCATACCACCGATTTAAATACTTGTGTTACCTACTAATCAAATTGTAAAATGAAACTGTTAGGTAGTTACTGTGTTTTTTACATACATACATGTCACTAAACGTAGCGTGCGCTCTTTAGTAAATTGAATAAAGAATTTCCATTCCAACAAAGTGACCGGAGTTTTACATCCTTCTATGAAGCCGCATAGCCGCTTGACGCTACAAAATGTAGTGCTGGCTACAAAGCTTGTTTACATGAACATTGAATGTAACAGAAGATAGCGGAAAGTAGCAACTCTGTAAAATACATTTTTTTTAGCCAGCCAGCCAGCCCAAGATAAGCTTTTATTGAAACTCGTTAATAACGGATAAATATTCATAAACATAGAAAAAAACCCGTCCCGAAATCAGTTTAGAAAAACAGTTTTCACTAAATTGGCCCGACCGGGAATTGAACCGGGACCTCAGAGATGGCGCGGCGCCAGACCCGGCGCGCTAACCACTCGACGACGAAGGTCGTCATACGGAGGTAGTAACGGAATATCCTAACTTCTTTACTAATATAGACGACCTCCTTGGTCGAGTGGTTTGTACACCAATTTTCATGGTGTCACCATCTCTGAGGTCCCGGGTGGGTCAATTTAGAAATTATTGTTTTTCTAAATTGTCTCGGGTGTTTGTAATAATAAGTAGTGTATTATAAAGTGTATTATAATATAAAACTATAATATAAATTTAATAAATAAAGTGTATTGTTTTATAAATATATACATATAGTTGTATAATAAGTAGTGTATTGAGTACTTTAAGTATGTTTATCCGTTGTCTAGTAACCATTTAACGAGTTTCATAACGAAGATTATCTCTTCGGCTAGATAATTAGCTAAGTACTTGACAGTTTTCGAAAAAGTATTTAAAAAATTACAAACATTTATTTTATACCCCGTACAATATTCTCTTCTTCTTCTTTCTCGAAAAAGCTTTATTTAACAAAAAAAAACTTCAAATTTCGTGAGAAAACGGTTCGTTACGTGACATTTTGCTCTGTGACGTGACATTTTGCTCTGTGACGTCACATTTCAATAAATATAGAAACTTATCTTGAAACCTGACAGATAGTTTTTGTATATTTTGTGAAATGTGACGTCACATGAAGCTCAATCATGGCCGCCCGTGTTTCGGCTCTTGTAATCCACAGATAAAAAACCGCTAATTTATTTTGTAAAAATAAAATATTTACAAACTACCGTGATAAAAAAACAATTGGACAATTATCGTTAAATCATAACCTACTTACCATTTCCGATATATTTTATGTTTTATTGTTACAACTGTCAAATAGCTAATTGGTGTAAGTGTAGGAAAGTTTTTTTTTTTAATTTTTATTATAAATTATAAAGTGAGTTTGTTTGTTTGTTACGCTTTCACGCTTAAATCGCTTAGCCGATTTTGATAAACTTTTATACAGAGATTGATGGAGTTACAAAGAAGGTTAGAGGCTACTTCTTCCCGCGAAAAAATTACAACAACCAAGCCGCTGACTAAAGCTAGTCACCTATAAAATAATGATCAGGAATTTCCAGCCTAAAGTGTGCGCGGGAACACCCTCTAGATTGGCTATGTTAGCAAATATAGTCGGGCGCACCAACGCAGAAATAATCAGAAAACAGTAAAAAAAAAGGAGGTTTATACTTTAGCAGTGGGTAGACGTAGACTGATTAGGTCAGACCATATTAATTGATTCAAACATATTCGTAAAACAATAATAGCATATGCTATGCTTTTCCTGCTATAAAAATCAAACATTTATTTTATTTCAATTTGCACACGCCTTCAAAAGAAAACTGTTGGCACGTCATCAAACCATTGAGACTTTTTTAAACGGCAGCTAATTTCGATATTGCAAATGGCATGGAAAGCGCGCATTTGAAGCCGCCGAGTGCAATGAAACGGGCGCATTATGCCGCGATATTAATGAGCACATCGTGTTGTAAGCCACCACTTTTAATTTAGATATTGGTTGTTAGATTTGTCGGGCACGGCTTGAGAGAACGGTGAGCTTTTATTTATATACGGCTGGTGTTAATAACCAATCTATTGTTTTGTGTACTAGAATTAGAAGTAAGTTATAATTTGTATGGAGTTCAACTTAATTTATAATTTAAGCAGCAGAAGAACTAAAGCTTTAAGATCGGCAGCGCCCTCGTGATGTCGTGTTGGTGTCGCACGCCCAAGGATTGCGGTATGAAAGTTCGCTCAGTATCATAAAAATAATAATAAAAACCCCTAAGTGTAGGAAGCCACTGGGCTTAGAGCGATTCCGTAAATTCAACTGGAACCTCCGCACTGAAATAAAAGAACTGTGTAACTCCATAACGCCGGCTTCACCATTGAACGCGGTGGTGAAATGAAGTACGAGAGTTTAGTATAACGGGTGACACTATTAGTAACGTAGATAGGGGAGGACACAGCGGTCTGCAAGAGGGTTATAGAGGGGAAACCTCGACCGGAAGAAACTTGTATTAATATAATGACGACCTCCCTGGTCGAGTGGTTTGTACACCGGTTTTCATGGTGTCGCCATCTCTGAGGTCCCGGGTTCGATCCCCGGTCGGGTCAATTTAGAAATTATTGTTTTACTAAATTTTCTCGGTTCTGGGTGTTTTCTATGTATAATAAGTATGTATTTAAGTATTTTAAGTATGTTTATCCGTTGTCTAGTAACCATTTAACGAGTTTCTTCGAAGCTTCTCTTGGGCTAGATAATTGGTGTGACTGTAGCAAAGTAATTTTTTTTTTTTTATCGACTTGTACTTGACTTAGCAAGTCAGATTTTGACATTACATGTACAGGAAAGACTTGGAAGTGGCGCATATTTGACATTTTGTGCCAAACTGTACCAGAGACAGGTACTTTTGAAGTGAGTTTCGTCATCAGAGTGAATTCGAGTTTGAGTTCAGATTATTACAGAATCACTGTATTGAACCCAGTAGTGATATAATTACATGCTAATGATGAGTGAAGTATCAATCTATTCATTTGTGGTTGACAATGCGAGGTATTTGCCAGCCCTTGCGTCCGTATGTATAAACCGCAGTTGATTGCGCTTGTTTGTTAAGCGTGCACGTAAAGGTATCCATGTTTCATTGCAATATCAGTATTAATATTGCACTGCCAACATTAGCGTGAAATGTTTTAATCATGACCTTTCTTCTGTAGAAAATTGTAGTTCCCAATCACTGGCGCTCTTTGAGTTCAATAACTGTTATGAAACGATTTTTATCGGCTAATTAAGTAAACACATTGGCAGTTGATAAAAACTGACCAAGCCTTACAATTTTGGGCTGATTTTTTAAGTCAATTTTTTTTTGACGAAATTTTCTTACATTATAGCTTTCATTGACAGATTTAAACAAATAGAGGAATATACATCACCAACGTACCGCGCGCGCCTCTTGCATATACTCAAAGTTCTAATAGCACCGAATACCGTGACAGCGTCAATAAAGCAGCAACTCGTTCGTACCAGTGACGTTTAGTTCTGTTTTTAGTAAGAAAGAGCGTTAAAAATGACTTGCTGTTCATTTATACGGTGCACAAACCGCTTAATGAGCAAGAACAAGGCACATGGAATAACTTTTCACGTGTAAAATAAACCAAAACAATAATATTTTCATTGTAGAAAGTATTTATTATGACATTGATTGTCATGAGCGAGTTTGATTTATTTTGCGTCATCGTCGTCGTGGAACTTCGGGGTGCTTGCTGACCCTTAGAACAATAACTAAAGCATATTGTTCTGAGTGCTGACCTCAGAATAATAATTAGAGCAATATTATTCTATGTTGCTGACCCACTCGCTTAGCGTAGCTCTGTCTCGCTTGCTTGATTGAGCTGTCACACTACAAAGAGTATGCAGTTGAGTAGGACCCATGGACGTAATATACTAACAGGACTGTGCACTGTGTAACCAATATTGCGAGCCGAGTGAGACCGCCAAATTTAGAGGCCCTTTGTCACTTTCCAAAGAGGTGACAATGATTTTTTATTTACCATGGACATATAGAGACATTTTACGTTACTGAGGTCCTGTGATACTGGATTTACTGGGTTAAAATAAAACAAAAATGCGTATTAATTGTAATAGTTTATATATTTAGATATTGAAAGTTGAAAAAAGTTAACTGCCTCAGGTGGGAATCGAACCCACGTCTTACGGAATCCCGGCGGCTGCGTTGACCACTCCATCACTGAGGTATTGGTTAGACATGTCAAAATTCTTCAACGTTTTATTGTCTCATCAAACCTTTTTTAAATTTACATACTACATACCAAACCGAGTACATGTATCCCCACAACAGACACACACGGAAACACTGCTTTTCGCCATAAGAGCGCTACGCCGCCATAAATACCGGCAGACGTATCGACGGCTAATGTACCTGTACTCCCGAACTCCTCGTGAATGTTGGATAAAAATGTAACTCATGTGGAAGCAGCCATGTCTCCTGGAGTGCAATAATATCCGCAAAACCACATAACTGTTTAATACCTTCCACAGAGCGCTTTACGTTCTTGCAATTGAATGTAACAAAATTTGTATTATTTGACATTTTCAATTTTTACATTACACACTATTCGAGTCCAATTTTTCTTCGCCTCTAGGCTCTGCACTTCTGTATGGCATGAATCTTTGACATGTTATGTCATCTGATAACATGTCAACGATTTATGCCATACAGGAGACATGCCTGCTTCCACATTAGTTACCATTTTTATCCAACATTCACGAGGAGGTCGGGAGTTCAGGCCAAAGTTCTTTATTTAAAAACGTGTCCAGTTTATGCCTAGACACCATTATTTTTATAGGCATTATATATATATCTTGTGTCATTTTATCTTTTGTAATATAATATTTTCCTTTGTTTTGTGTAAGTATAATAAAATTCACTATATCAGTTTCTAGGATTTTAATGTCAGCTGCCTTAAACTTATCTTCCGGCAATATCGCAGGCTGTCACTAGTTACTACAGTTTTATACAATATCGTAACCATTCTATCAAATCAAGAAAAACATCGAAACTTTTTGAATATCGGTTATTAAAAATCAGAATTACCTATCTGAAAAATATCGCAACTCTTAGAATCGTCGGTCCGATGCAAATAATTCCATTTTTATTGCAAAAAGCACTTGGGTGGAAGCAATATTTTTATTTTAGAGGTTTTTATATTATTATGTATCACTTTGGATGAAGCGGCGGCGTTAGGAGTACGCCAAATACAACGTTCTATTTTGGTGCGATATTCAAAGTCGATAGAGAGCGAAGCGCACAGTGTATATTGTATCATTTCTATTGTCAGCGTTTTTTTTTATTTTGGCGGCTTATTAATAGAATTCTCCATAATACCAACCCATCTTCCCTTGGGGTGACGTAAGGCGACTAACAGACTAAAGACTGCGCATACATCCAACAGCAAAGAGCGACGATAGGCTCACTAACTGACTATTACGCTGTTATTTCGTGAAACGTGGACTGTAGCAGTGGGCTGCTTTTGCGGTCCCCATTGCCTAGTCCAGAAACTATAGACTAAGGGGTTAGTTAGAACTAACCCCTAGGCGATTGTAGTCGTGAGTTTAAGTAAGTATGTATGTATCTATATTAATAAAAATCAATTGCCAAAATGTTTGTACGCGCATCACTACAGAAAGGCTGGACCGATTAGGCTGATTATTTTTTTGTGGTGTTTGTAATTGGCATTACAAGGTTTTTGTGAAAGTAAATGTTTGGAAACTTGTCACGGGATACAGGGTGTTCACGCGGACGAAGTTGCGGGCAGGCCGCTAGTTACATATATCTTGTGTGGCAACAAAATACCACGGTAATAATTTAAAGAATGGACTGTATACTTAGGTATTGAAATCAAACTATTAAATCATACAATGCTTTCGGTACTGTAATCTGCCTTGGCAACTACCCATAATATGGCAAAAACACTTACCTCGACCAGCTTTCTGAGAAGACGCGATCTAAGGCTCGTTCTGCAGTTCTTGGTTTCGGTTTTGTAGGAAAACATTTAATAGTTTTGCAGTGAATGTTACACGCCTCGGACCAAATATTACATGGACAGAGTCTTACGACGTTGCCGCTTTTACATACGTGTATCAAAGTAAAGTATTTGTATCTCTTTGTATGACTGTAGTGTGATATAAGTAAAAGAGATAGTGAATGTACGTTTGGCAGCGACGCACTGTCGGTGTGAGTCGTGTCATTTTATGACCGATTACTCGGTCAAAACATTGCTGAATTGTGCGAAATAATAGTGAAATATTAAGAAATCTGAGTGTTTGTGTTATTTGTGTATATACAATTGATATAATGTCTTGTTTAGCTGTTTATTGTTCGTCAAGAACAACAAAAGGAGGCGTAAAGGACCAGGAATTATCATTTCATACGTTAGTGATTTCTCATAATATGTATGCTTTACTATGAGTTTTTTAATAATAAAAACGGTAATTCTAAATCATGCTATATCGTACACTATTCATAAGAATCAGGTTTTAAACCTTAATTATATGTAATTTAAAGGCTTTGTTTTTGGCATAATGATTAGTGATGTACGTATTTGTGTATCGAAGCTTTATCGATATTACTAATATTCTTTTATTATTCTTTTTTTAGGTTCCCAAAATGCCCGGAAATAAGACGTGGATGGGTTAAAGCTATTAGACGTGATAACTGGGAGCCTACAAAATATTCAAGGCTCTGAAGACCAGACCTATCGATCGATCGTCGATCGACGACATCGATCGATAGTAAAATGGATTAGTCGACGTCGATCGATAGTTTCTACCAGACCAATCGATCGATGTCGATCGACAATCGACCGGTAAAATGGATTGGGTGTTAGATCGAGCTGTTTAATTAGACGCGCCGGCCGCTTCACTTTTTTATAAATTTATTTTGTGCCCATAGATACTAGTCGTAATAATAGAGTTCATTGATTATGCTTAAAGTTGATGATAATGAGATGAATGAATGATGATAATATGAACGTTTAAATACTAAATAATATTCCCCCCAAACACCTTGGGAAGCACCTTAGATTAAGCAACACCAAAAAGGGGGGAAGGGGAGGGGGAGTGTGCAAAGTGCGAAAATGCATAGTTTTCAAGATATTTTTATTTTGAGGTTAGTTTAGGTTATATTAGGTGACTGCTGGAAACCGTCAGAAACTTCAAGGGCTGGTCAGGTCATGTGTTTTAAACATGACAAAAATGACAAAAAAGGAATTCGTGGTTTTTTTTTCATTTTTAATGAAATAATACATTTTGTGAATTTTAATTAGATAGTCTTTGACTATATAATTTATTTTTAAAGCATACGGCCTTCTGTTGACTCGTCCGCGTCAGCTGGCCAATAAGTACCTACGTTGATGGGTCAATAGACGGCCGGCCGGCCGTTGCTCCTGTCAGCTGGGCGATAAGTACCTACGAAAAAACACGAATTACTTTTTTGACATTTTTGTTATGTATAAAACACTTGACCTGACCAGCCCTTGAAGTTTCTTGCGGTTTCTAGCACTTATCTTATATTTAGGAAAAAAAAACAAATATTCTACTAAGTTACCAATACCGTACCCCTCCACCCCCCTCCCCCCAAGATATTTTTCAATGAAGCTACTTTTCTGTTGTGTAATAAAAAAATAACCTCGAAAGTTATGACAATCGGTATGCAAAAAAAAACAAAAACAAAAACCGCTGCTTAAAATGTAATTTGGATAAAATAAGCGATCGTTGGCTTTAAAAAACGGCCGCATCCAGATTCTTCTGCGTTTGGGTCTCCGTAATAATAGTACGAGCAACATCGTACTGGCCAAGAACAACGAGTCCTTTTCTGAATACATTTCGAAAGAAACTGATGGAATTTAGCAAGGGTTAATCGATCAACGTCGACCGACCGTAGATCGATGGGTTAGACGAACGGTATCCGTCGATCAATTAAAGCTACCACACCTATCGATCAACGTCGACCGAGCGTCGTCGATCGATTGGTTAGTCAAATGGTATCCGTCGATCGATTAAAGCTACCAGACCAGTCGATCAACTTTGATCGACGTTGATAGATGCCGTCGATCGACGATCGATCGATTGGTCTGGTAACACCCTTAGTGAGAGGGTGGCATAATTACGCCGGGCGAGCCGGCCCAATGCGTGCTGCAACGCAGCGTGGCTCTACCACTCAGTCAGTGTCACTCATTTAGCACCACCCAGGGATCACGTGTAGGGTCTAAAGGGTAAACCTACGGATATGAATAACTTTAACCCCCAATTATAATAACGCACTAGGTACACACCACATTAAATTGATTATATCGATATACTAGTCACATCCTTAGTCACGCACACATGTACAGATAGAAAGCTGCACACTAACAAAAGACGGACATGCTAAAAATCCAACGACTCTGTCCATTGTGGTATTTGGTATTTGGTCCGAGGCACACGCGTTATTTTAAAAGAATAATAGATAGTATACAATGAACGTCACACGCACGTCAGCAGCAGCAGTTATGACAGTTTTTTATCAGAACAAAAGAAAAACGTCAACTGACACGGCGTCAGAAGAAAAAAGATGCGCTCCAAATCCAGCCAGCTTTGGCAAGGAGGTTTTATGCCATAGTATAAATAATCGCTAAGACAGATATTGAACACCTTGTATATACAACAACACCATAATATCATTTAAAAGTTATCTCCGTGTGTATTGAACAAAACGGCCAACTCGTGCGCCCCCGCTGTATTTTTAAAAATATTGGACAGACGGCTGTCAGCGCGGGAGAGATTTGGGGTTCTCACGTTAGAACAGACATCATTCGCGAGGCCGTGTAAAAGTAAATTGATAGTTTGATGTGAGGGGCACACATTGTTTGATTCGGGGGTCTGTAATAATTAAAAACAGTGTGGGGCACATTAGTTAATTTAAAACCAGGGCGGTGTAGCAAAAGGCTAGTTAAAAACAGTTGTTTGGTTGGAGTGTGACACGTGGAGTGATATTGTGCATCGGTGGTGTGTATTTCTCTTGGGTTTGTCAGCGCTGACGGGGTAGACGACGGGTATTAGGGCCCTTCCTCCCACCACAGCAGCAGCCAGAGACAGTCGCCGGGGAGGCGAGCTACCATCACCACCGCAGCCAGCAGCGGCCGGGCGGCGAGTCACCGGGACCTCCGCGAACAGCGCGGCTGTGAGCGGCGTGTCTCAAGGGAAGACTAGTACGTAAGTCGTTTTCGTTTAATTATAAGTACCTAGTCATTTAAGTTTAGTATTAATTAAAACGGTAGCAGAGACTCGCTATTAGGGAAGTCAGTCGATGACCTCTCTGGACCACATATTATGAGGTGGGCAGAGCGCACGGTTAGTTGACTGAGCTCCCTAAAGCAAACACCGTGTTTAGAAGAAAAATAAAATATAATAATAGTAAATAAATAAATGGCCTTTGTCCAGCAGTGGACGTCCCTCGGCTGCTGATGATGAAAAGTAATAGTAAAAGTGTTATAGTTCTGAGTGAAATATTTTAATTTCTTTTCATTCATCTTCAGGAGCCACTTAACTACCCAAGCCTTATTTTACAGTTATTAATTTAATTAAAATTATTTCAAATCTCAAAACTCGGCTGGTTTTCGAATACAACCCAGTCGTAATACTGAATGTAAATAATAAAAACTGACGCGCTGGTCAAGTGCCTATTCACATAGAATTTTACGGTGCAAGTGAAAATTACGACCTCTTTACGATGTAGATGTATCGTAACAGAGTCGATGGTGTAGCGATACGATACTAATTTTGTAAGTGGAGATAATAATTAGAGGTTTTTTTAACAAAATCTAAATTTTAATTTTATTTAGATTAAAAGTAAAGTAATCTTCATAGATTCTTCTTACATACCTACTATCTACATACTAACCGTGTCGCGTAGAGGTAAAGAATACTACTACCCCCTCTCTTCCCTTGGGTGTCGTAAAAGGCGACTAACGGACTAAAGACTGCAAATACATCCAACAGCATGAAGCGGCACTGGGCCGCAACACCTATCACGCTTGTTATTTGGTGAAAAGTGGACTATGGTAGAGGACTGCTTTTGCTGTCCCCATTGTATAGTCTCTGACTAACCCTTCGAAGACAATAGTCGTGATTATATGTATGTATGTACAGTCACGAGCACCTATATGTATACACTTTGACTCTTATTCCATTGTATTGAGAGTTACAATTGTTTACAGATTTTTGCTCGTGACTGTACACACTATCTCACTGCTGGGCAAAGGCCTCCATCTACACTTTGAATCTTATTCAATTGTGTTACTGCGTGAGGCGCAGTAACGTGCGACGTTATAAGGAGGGAGGCGGAAAAGACTTACCTGGGGTACCCGGGAGATCTGGTCCGATTTGTGGTCGCGATCTGTGTGTCGCGGTAGGCCCGGGCGAATAGGCAAGGGCGATAGGCACGAACGATTGGCACAAGCGATAGGCAGTAGCTCTGATTGCGGGTAGCACACTTCGTCAATTCATTCGTGCGACGAAGATAACGCACTCTAATTGGCCGACGGAGGGGCTGCCGCGATTGGTCGTTGCGTTGTGGCGCAAACATCTTCCGGGCCCCAGGGGGTAGGAGGGGGGGGGCGTCGGAACGGAAGTAAAAAGGAGACTACAGCCTCGATTCGTGCTGTGTTGAGTTAGCGTGTGGGTGTGTACATGATGAGCTGAGAGGAATACACGTGAGTGGTTGTATGAGAGCTGAATGCCTGCGCGGGGGCGCGTAGGCGCAACGCGCAGTGGGGCGCAAAGCGCAAAGGCGTGAGGTGAAGACATGTACCGTATAGGAGCGGGCGCGCAAAGCGCAAAAGCGTGAGGTGAAGGCATGCACCGTATAGGAGCGGGGGCGCAAAGCGCAAAGGCGTAAGGTTAAGGCATGCACCGTACAGGCGTGGGGGCGCAAAGCGCAAGGGCGCAAAGCGCAGGGGCGCAAAGCGCAAAGACGTGAGCTGAAGGCAAGCACCGTATAGGCGCGGAGGCGCAAAGCGCACGGGCGCAAAGTGCAAAGGCGTGAGCTGAAGGCAGGCACCATATAGGCGCGGAGGCGCAAAGCGCAGGGGCGCAAAGCGCAAAGGCGTGAGCTGAAGGCAGGCACCATATAGGCGCAGAGGCGCAAAGCGCATGGGCGCAAAGCGCAAAGGCGTGAGTGTGTGGTATGAGTTTGTATGGGCTAAATGTGTGGTGTAGGTGTGAGTGTGCTGATTATGTACGGGCTGTTGTGCTACTGCTGCGACCCATGCGGCTGCTTCGCGTGCGCTGACGCATGCAGCGGGCTGTCGCTGCCTCGGGGTCTTCCTTAGATAGGGCGGGAGCCACTGCGCCGCCGACTGTGGCTGGCACTGCTGAGTCGTGTCGTCCGGTCGGTGAAGGGACGTGTGGTGCTCGACGCGTCCACACACCTTACATGCCTTCACCGACTTGCACTCGTCCTCATAGTGCGGTCCGAGGCAGCGAGGGCATCGCTCGCGCGCCAGCACGAAATTCCAGCGGCCCTGTGTCGGCTGGGCATGATAGCGCGCGCACGTTATCAATTTGTGCCCCCTAGCCCTGCAATAGGGGCAGTAAGGCGCATTCGAGCTGGGCCCGGCTTGCGCTTGCATCGTGTTTGCGTGCCTAAAACTAGTGTGAAGTGTGAAGGTGAAGTACTGTGTGTGCAAGGTAGGTACTATGGGCGTAGCACGAGTCGAGGCAAAGCTTACAAGATATTAAGTGTAGCGGTTAGAATTTAAATTAGTGGACTGTTTTACTGAGGTCGAGGAGGTGGGATATCCGGCTCGAAAAGGATCAAATATATTACTGCGTGAGGCGCAGTAATGCGACGTTATATGGAGGGAGGCGGGAAACACTTACCTGGGGTACCCGGGAGATCTGGTCCGATTTGTGGTCGCGATCTGTGTGTCGCGGTAGGCCCGGCCGAATAGACACGAGCGATAGGCACAAGCGATAGGTAGTAGCTCTGATCGCGGGTAGCACACTTCGTCACTTCACTTAAGAGTTCACGTAAGGGTGCGTGTAGCAAAGGGCTGAGTTCGAGGCGCGGTTCGGAGGCGCGGGACGCGTGGGTTCACTCCAAGGCTTTATGGCACACTGCTCGGCGCCCGCGGCGGTTGCCCGCGGGCAAAAACCTCTTCCGGTACATATGTCGCAGTGTCTTTGCGACGAAGATAACGCACTCTAATTGGCCGAAGGAGGGGCGGCCGCGATTGGTCGTTGCGTTGTGGCGTGAACAAATTGTATTAAGAGTTACAATTCTTTACATATTTTTGCTCGTGACTGTACACACTATCTCACTGCTAGGCAAAGGCTTCCATCACCGATACAATTGATGGATATTGGCTGAATTACCAAGCTTGCCAAATTCAGGTTGGTGGTCACAAACTCGGGCTATGCGTCAAAAAAATTCAAAACACTTCGCCTGACCTGGAAATTGAACCTTGGACTTCCAGTTAGCGCTTAGCCACGCGGCCGCCGAGGTGGCATTCTTTGTCACAAGTTTTTGTTAATACTACCCATTGAGTTGGACTATGGTAGAGGACTGCTTTTGCTGTCCTCATTTTATAGTCTCTGACTAACCCTTCGTGGACAATAGTCGTGATAATATTTATGTACATACAGTCACGAGCACCAATATGTATACACTTTTAATCTTATTCCATTGTATTAAGAATTACAATTGTTTACATATTATATCAATGGCACTACCTATAAATCTATATTGAAGGTACACTTTTATTGCAAATAAAACAATACACAGTTACAATTGCGGTCTTATGACTATAATTCCATTTCTTCCGTAAAACCAGAGCGACAGGAGTCGCTGTAAGAACTTCGCAAACCTTTTTCCTAAAGGATTGCTTGGAGTCAATGGGAAAGTTGGAAGGGGAAGACCTCGACAAACGTACTTAGATCAGCCCCCTTACTCTCGAAACCGATCGCTATTGGATTGGATTGGTATTGTGAATTTTCGTATTTTTAAGTTACGACACCAGCGCTAATTTGGTTTCATATTGGGTGAACTAAATGGCATTGAGTTTTGTATTTTTTTCACTCAGTATTCACGTAATATGAATCCATATTATCTCTGGTGTCGTAACTTAGGAGTACGAAAAATCACAATACCAATCCGATCCAATTGCGATCGGTTTCAAGAGTAAGGGGCCAGATCGGTGACCTTCTCGCTAAAGGTCAAATCAAGGGTACCCTAAACCGATGAGCATGTATCGCTTGAATCACAATCACTGAGGCGTTTACAGGCAGCCCATGGGCTGCACCTTAGTGCGCACAAACTTGCTTCAAACTGATTATGTATAGTGAATAACAAAAAAATAAATTAATAAACTGCCTTACTTGGGGTCGTAAGATATAAACTTGACATCCCGATCTCCAAATGAGTTTTTGTAATCTTTATACATAGATCCAGACATAAGCCCAGAGATATGGGAAGTTTAGAGGACTATTTTGATGAAGTTGTTTTCTTAAATTAAACTTTAATTATGATAATTCGAATGTTTTAAAGTATCTTTAATTGCTCAGCTCTATAATGAATTTTTGTATTAACACAATCCCAGACCATTAATATAAACAATAGAATTTCAATTGTTATGATTATGAGCCATATGTGGCTCAAGGGATTGTGAACGTGTTAACAGGGCAAAACACTTTTTATATCATTTTGAATAGGCGTTTTATCCATTCCTAATGTTAACTGTTCTAAAGTGGACGAAAACAGTTATTAGAGACCATCAATAAATATTCCAATGTATTGGCCCAAAATTGATTATTTAGCTACACGTGCACATCAAACGTAGGTAGCAATTTATTATTTAATTAACAAGTCTTTGTTTGGCTGAAGTGCCTACTTGTATAACACAATAATCTCCCATACCATCAAAGCAGCCGAAACAAACAGTTGGAACAGCCCCAACATTCCACTACTCCCCCCGTTTTGAAATGGGGCAAAAGGAAAGTCAACAAATTGTAATTTGTATGATAATGAGGGCCGGATGTCGTGCCGTGACGTGCTCATATTTCGAGCGTCTTCAAACTGAAGCTAGTCAGGTAACTGTGTGGAGTATGTCTTTATTTCTGTAACTGTTTAGGGTTGTCTCTGACTTGCACTTGAGAGAATTTGGAAAGTCACTTTATACTGTTTTTCTTTTAGTAAAACCTTCGATCACATTTAAAAACTGTGATAGAAGGCTTACATATAATTTAACGTTAATATTCGGAAAAACATTTAAGTATTTAGATAAAACGAAACATCAAACCTGACTTCACATTCATGCCTAGACGTCTACAGTTCTTTGTAATTTAAAGTTTTTTTTTAAACATAATTTTCAGTTTTTAGTAAAATGTGAGGAAATTGATGGTACAGCGGGTAGCGCGTCCAGTTTGCAATCTTCCTATAAGCTGGCAAGTTCGTACGTGACGTGGTCAACGGAACGGAGGTCGAAAGGTTGCGAGGGTAAGTAATAAGAGCCTGGGTGACAGGGCTGCGTAGTAGGAACGTCAGTTGTGTGCTGATGTCACCCCTCACTCCCTCACCCGCCGCCCGCAGACCATGGGACTGTCACGTTCGAATTTGCCAGCCTTAGCCCAAGCGCGCACTGGCACTTGGCCGCTCGCCGCTTGCGGCCAAGTGCGCGCGCTGATGATGCAATTCATACATTTCGCTGGCCGCCGCGGCCTGGCCGCTGCGACCTGGCCGCCAGTGCGCGCTTGGGCTTATAGTTAAGGCGAGGTATTCAGAGCGCTTTTCTCTCGCTCTCTCGACGGTACCGACGAGACGGGTTTTATAGGGTTTTGCCTACATAGGAAAAAAAAAGAAAAATAAAAAAAAATGTGTATTTTGCATTCCCTAGATCAGCGGTCGGCAACACGCGGACGTCTTACTTGCGGCCCGTGAATGTTTTGCAAAGAAGTTATAAATATCAAAAGAAATGCATTACTTAATTAGTAATTACCATGAGAAAAAATGGTAAGTGTAACAACTGACGAAGGCAGGAATTTGAGTGGACAAAATAAGGGTTTGGTAGGTAGAATTAAAACGAAACTGGCAGGGATAGGATGTGACATCCCATTATTATTAGAGTCTGGCTAACGAAAGCTGAACCAGGAAAACGCGGCAAATTAAAAAAAAACATGACTGGGTAACACAGGGTCACTCACACAGCTGCAATTTTCTCAGAAAAAATTCAATTTGACATACGACTTTGACACCTCAGATAGACACACATAGAGACAAAGTGTTGCCAATCAAATAAATACGAGGTTCAGCTTTCGTTGGTCAGACTTTAATTGCATTATCCACCAAGAAGCGTTAAGGTCCAAAGTCGTATCATGGGAAGAAATAATAGACATCGTGGTATCGACGCGGTTTGCAATCTTTCTATAAGCTGGCAAGTTCATACGTGACGTGGTCAGCGGAACGCATGACGAAAGGTTGCGGGGGCGGGAAAGAAGAGCGCGGGTGACGGGGCTGCGTAGTAGCGTCAGTTGTGTGCTGATGTCACCGCTCACTCCCTCACCCGCCGCCCGCAGACCATTGGACTGTCACGTTCGAATTTGCCAGCCTTATAGTTAAGGCGAGGTATTTCGAGCGCTTCTCTCTCGCTCTCTCGGCGGTACCGACGGTACGAGATGGGAGTATCAGCGAAGCGGCGCGAATAGGCGCGTTTTATAGGTTTTTTGCCTATATAGAAAAAAAATAGTGAAATAAAAAAAACATGTTTTTGCATTCTCTAGATAATAAAAAGTTTCTTCTATTGGTAAAAAAATTAAGTATATTATTAATGTGTTAACTGACTTACAGCTCTTTTAAATTGTTGCTAGTGGGCTCTCTTTGAATTTTTTTTCTATCTAGTGAAGTATTACCAATCATGTCATTAGATAATTAGAACATATTAATGTTCAACTGTATTATGTATGAATTTTAGAACTGTATGTTTTATATTGGTGGCGGTACAATCAATCGAAATGGTTAAAAACAGGAAAGAGCGCCTAAAGCAACTCTATCGCTTTCCCATATGCGGAGAGGGGCAGCTCATGGAGAGATACGGGAACCTTATCGTAGTTTTTTTTGTTTTTACCTTTTTGCTTATTATGTAACAATAAGTGTACCTGCCTTAATATAAAAATATGACAACTCAGTGCTACACACCTTTTACCAGGCGTTTATTTCAATACTCAAAAAGTAAAACCGAGCGCGATAATAAAAGAAAAAGTATTCGCAGCGAATCTGAATTCACGAATGTTTCGGCAGCAAAATTGTTATTGTTGACATTGACATTTTTGCATGGCGCGCCCGTTTCAGAATTTCAGATTTATTCGTAGTTGGAGTTATTCGTAGTATTGTGAAAAAAATATAAATTAACTGAAAGCGCACGTAGTTCAAATTTGTAAATACAAAATTAAAATAATAAAATAATTGTTTAGAAATTATTAAATTTACCTTAGGCACAATAAATGTCTCACAACTAGCAGATTATTTCATTATGAAGAATAGCGCAGTTAAAGCTCTCTCAGAAGCGTTTTTATATCCTCGTGATTCTATCACATGAGGAGAGTAGACCATAACTATAGATAATATAAGTAAGGGAGGCTTATATCTATGACTCAGAATTATAACAAAAGCATCTATGACCATAATCTCAATATGGTGGGTGTAGGCTTCAGTCAGCTTACTAAAACAACCGTGACATACTGTTTTACGTGCCTTCCGAAGCACGTAGGAGCTCTAGATATTCCGTAGAAGGGTCATACACCCAGAGACCCGGTTAAAAATAAACCGGTTATATTATGCACTGCAGTGTTGACTAATTTTTTATGGGTGAGATCACAAAATAGTTAAAAAGGGTAGGATAGACAGTTGTAAAAAGGTGCGGGTTCAAATTCTGCTCGTGGACATTTTTAGACGCTCTATTTTATAACATTATTATAAAGGTGCTATATTATCACACTCAACCCGTTAATCTATACGTTCGAGACTTTTAAATATAAATAAATAAATACATTTAATAAAAAAACTGTATTCATTGCCACTCAAAATACAAACAATAAAATTGTGCAACAAAAAGCTAAAATAAAACGAATGGTCTTAAAGGCCCCACTCAGCATAATCATTGGTACCGTTCTGTTGACCACGACTTTGGCCTTCCGTGTTCAACAGAAGACATTTTTAATTACATACATAATAAAACACAACACAGTTTAACGGATAAAACTACAGTAGCGAATCGATTACCATTGTTCTGTAGTCTGTAGCATCTGCCTACCTCTCTGAATAGACAGACCAAGACCTTAACTAAGATGATGTTTTGACCATCCATGACCCTGACCGGTTCCTGTGGGATAGAGTACCTAGTCTTCGCAAACGAAGTCGCAGGCGCCAGGTATTTTACATAATAAAAACCAAAGAAAGTAAGTCAGTAAGAAAGAGTAGTCTCAATACTGTCCTACTGTTGGGCAAGGCCTTCATCGTTGAAATCAATTCTTTACTACAACGATGGGAAGTTGTGGCTAGTTACCTACTGAATAAAAATGGACGAAATCTCATTTACTCGGGGGAGCTTCTTCCTAAACTGCTATAATACTACCTACCACCCCCTCTCTTTCCTTGGGTGTCGTAAAAGGCGACTAACGGACCAAAAACTGCACATAAGTCCAAGAGCATAGAGCGGCGATAGGTTCACCGCCTGTCACGCTGAGCACATGTGTAGTCGCTTTTTGTTTTTGCAGTCCTCATTGCCTAGTCTCTGACTAACCCTTCGGGGATATTAGTCGTGATTGTATATATGTATGTAATACAAACCAAGTACAACAAAAAACAGTATGCAGTGAAAGCCACAGGATCAAAGCGGTAATTGTTCGCAGTGCTCACTCGGCGTTCGAGTGTGGCCCTGTCATTAATGGCTCTGGAACCTGCCGCGGAGTGCCACGCCTCGGCCAATTAAAGCTAAGACTTATTATAAAGTAAGCTGGCGTTGTGGAAAAATAACTACCTAGTTGTGTGCGTAAATACTTGGAGAATTGTTGATTATTTTTTTACAACTTTTATTTCATTCTGATGATGATGTTTCGATCCGTTTGGAGGGTATGTGTTACAGGAAGACTTAGGTGTTGGCAGTCTCAAAGTTAATTTGAAATTTATAATAATTTTGATAAATTGAAAAATGTTAAAAATACAATAGACCTTTTTTATTACGAATACTATGGATCAGTTAATAATTAGGCAAGCTATGTTATAAATGTTTTTATCTATTATATTTTAACGCAAATATTGTTGTATTATATGTTGCGAACGAATTACAATATGGAAATGTTTTCATCATTTTCCAATTTTTTATTTAATTTTATTAGCAACAAAATATGCCTAAAATTATATTATGTAAAAGTATGTTGCTTTCTGTTTCAAGCTAAGGATGCAATGAACCCATTTTACTGAAAAATATCTGTATTATGATGTTTTGTTCGTGACATAAATTTGGACTTTATGCTGTAAATTCAATGAAAATGCATAAATTTCTCTCATCTCACCGCAGCGTTGTTTGCGGATAGTTCTGAATATGCAAAAGTAATTTTTCAAGCCCGATAATCATACATATTTATCAAGCACGGGACTCAAACATTTGAGCTTCATCGAAGCTCATAAATATTGTGAAGTGCTAAAAATATGTATTAAATAACTTTGAAATTAAAGTAAGATATTTATACCCTCTATATTTGCGATATGGATATTTAATACGCGGTAACCCTTTCCTGTACTAATGGAAGAGGGCTTTTAGGCAAAAAAACTATTGCCTATTCATTAAAATCAAAAAAAAAACCTATTTCCATTATTATTATTTTAATCATATATTTTGTTTTAATTATAATTTGATCTGATTCTGCAAATTTCTATGGATTTCATAAAATGACTCAAATTATAACTGAATTGCAATATTTTACTATTAATATAATAAACCAGGGTCAGGGTCAATGAATAAATATGCGCATCTCTTAATTTCTTAATAATATTTCTTCAATGATTTAAAAAAATACACTAATGCCTACTAGAATTCCTCAATGTGGCCATTTTAGATCTACTACATTGTGCTCTAAAAAATTGGAACTAGTGTGTAGGCGTCACCGACGGCAATCTAGCTGGGCTTGTGGCGTGAAATTAATAAATCCATTATTACGGAATGTCCCGCGCGTGGCTTTTTCTGTCTGCGACAAGACTGGATTTATTGCGAGTGGAGGGAGTGGTTGGTTGGACGTGGTATGTAACTGGTGAATTGAATAAGAGATCATTATAGAACAAAGCCTCATCCTGTGTTTAATTCCCAGGTCAAGAAAAGCGTGTGTTAATGTAAAATGCACCCACACGTATTTAAGGGTTAATCAAAATTTGATAGAATTGTAACCTTGTCACCTGCTGTAAATTACAATTGGAAATGTCCAATTCCACTTGTCCAGGCCTTCAGGTTGCTTAAGGAATATAACTTTTTTTTTATAAAGGCCTGCACGTTTGCCTCCTGCAAACGTGCAGGCCCATCATTTCCAACTCGACAGATTTTCAACTTGACGGATTTACAACTCGTCATACTGTTATGATATTGTCACAAACGTACAACGGAGAAGAAAAGTCAAAAAAAATAGTTTTACATAATGTATCTAATATTTTATCTACATTGCTGTTGCTCTTCAATCCATCGCAGGCGGGTCACCTGATGGAGAGTAATCACCGCCGCCCATGGACACCCGCAAAACTAGAGGAATCGCAGACGCGTTGCCGGCCTTTAAGGAAGGAAGGAATGGGAATTGTGAGAGAAGGGGGGGGGGATGGGCCTTCGGAACCCTCACTGGCCGGAATGAAACACAACAGCACCGAGTGCAATTATTTCGCGCCGGATATTCGTGAGAGGGTGGCATTACGCCGGGCGAGCAGGTCTAATGCGTGCTGCAACGCAGCATACATTGACATAAATGAACGATAAAATTACAATTTACAACTGCACATGTCCTCAGCGTGAAAGGTGGCCCATTGCTACTCTATGCTGTTGCAGTCTTTAGTCACACGGCTTTACAGCCGCCAACCAATGGACTTGGGAAAAAAAGTTCAATTTTACTTTATACCATTATAGAAGTCGTTATTCTAAAACCAATAGTTTTTATTTCACTTTGATACGAGAAGTATTTACAAAGTTATATTGTACATAAATAATTCGTTAAAACACAACTATCTCCTTAGTTCGCTGGCACTCGACTGACGTGACGTGACGTCATCTTATCCGATAGTCCCCGCCGCCGCCGCTCTCGCCGCCCGCACCCGGCGGGCGTTCAATTATATATCCGATGACGTCACGCCGCGGGTTTCGCGCGTATTTTTTTTTGTCACATAAACAATAGCGCGTGGTCATTTTTATGAATCTTTAAAAAATTATTGTGAAGTATTTTGAAGGGCTACAGAAAAAATTTTAGTTAAAATATAAATATTTCAAAAATAAATAAATAAAAATACTGTTCCCAAGCTCATTACCACTATGCTGTTGCAGTCTTTAGTCACACGGCTTAACAGCCGGCAACCAATTAACGTAAGCGTTTAATGCAATAGAATTGCCATGGAGCCAGTCTAGGGGAGCTGATAACATATACGTACGCTCGTGCGACCGCGAAAAGGGATAATGTAGCGGAGTTGACGGGCGCGCAATATGGGAGCGGCCGCGTATAAGTAATAGCTGCCGGTGACATTGGTGACTTTGTTTGAATTAATGCTGCCGAGTTGACGATCTATGACCTTGGCTTTTCTTATTTGTTACGGCACCGAGAAATTTAATGGATTTCCTGGGGAATACCACAACCAACCGCATTGGGCCAGCTTGGATGGGATACAGCCCAATCTTCCCATAATATGCTTATACCGGTGAGATCAGGCCACAGCTGTGGGACGTTAATAGACTGATAATGATGGAGATAACTAAAAGTAAATAAAGAAAGAAAAAAAGGTTTACGCTCACACCAATTATCTACCCCAAAATAAGCTTTTATTGGAACTCGTTAATATGGTTATACTAGGTAACGGATAAATATACATAAACATAGATAAACACCCAGACCAGAAATCAACTCAGAAAAACAGTTTTCTCTAAATTGAACCCGGGACCTCAGAGGTGGCGGGACGTCAACCAGACCCGGCTTTAATGTTTTTAGTAAGACATAATAACTTGATAGTTATAACAAAAGAACAATCTTACATTTCCGGACCGTTACGACTTAAGGATCTTCAAGAAACGAGCCTATTCCCTCCTTAAAGGCCGGCAACGCGCCGGCGATTCCTCTGGTTTTGCGGGTGTCCATGGGCGGCGGTGATTACTTTCCATCAGGTGACCCGCTTGCTCGTTTGCCTCCTTCTGCTATAAAAAAAACATATATGTATACATACTATAATCACGACTATTATCCTCGAAGGGTTACTCAGAGACTATTAATGAGGGCAGCAAAAGTTGTCCTCTACCATAGTCCGATTTTCACTAAATAGCGACTGCACATGTGCTCAGCATGATAGATGGTGGTGGGGGGTGGATGGGGTGGTAGTATTCTTTCACCGCTAAGCGACACGGTTAAGAACAATATTGTTGTACTGAAAGTGCTTAGTTTTACAATAACATCGTGACCCTAGTATTTCGTACATACTTTCGTGGTGGAGCACTACTGATAAGAGCAGCAAAATTATAAAATAAAAAATACTTAACCCGTGAGAAGGCGCGCTGTGAGCATTATGCTCACGCAAAATTTATAAGTGATATTTTTTTGTGATACTGACACTGTTGTATCTCTAGCGTGTAGGTACCTTCCCAACTATTTAACCCCTCTCCCCTGACGCTACTCATACGCCGCACGGTGCCGCCACGTGCCGCGGCGGTCGCGTAGTGAAGTGGTTCTGAATTTCTGAAGACCGTGTACTATCTCGCGGCATTTTGCTCATCGCGCGCCCATCCGCGTAACTACTTTTTTCCGTAACAAAATAATATACTTGTATTTTTCTTATGGATTATCTTTTTAATTTGTATGTAAACCCAAAGACAAACTCACTAGGATTTCATTGAAGAATTTTTTTTTGTTTACTTTTTATTCTTATTTTTATATTGTTTTTTTTTTTAAGACTGCCAAAAGCTAAAGGCCATAGTTAAGATATTTTTTTACTTGCGATGAAAGTTGCACTGCATGCCAAAACTGTTTTTTTCATACTAATATAATTATGTTGTTTTATTAATATCAATAGTTCATTAATTAAATCATATTATAATAAACTAAATAGAACCATTTAAAATGTTGTGAGCAATTTACTCGCGCGCGCCAAACCGTGATACAAAAAAGGCGCGCCTTCTCACGGGTTAATATAAATAACAACATTACCTATAATTTAAACAACAGAACTTAAGAAGGTTTACACATTTCGGTTTCCCATACAATTTTCGAAGTCGAAATTTTTAAAGACCAATAAGCCAATTTTCATGGAACTTTGCATGCTAAAGTAAAAAACAGGGATTTAAATAGTTTGTTGGAAACATTTTTAAAAAAGGTTTATTTGGCTGAGTTATTGCGATTTAAAGTCCATTATGGAAAGTTTAAAATCGCAATAACTCCGTTAAAAAAACGTTTTTTAGAAATGTTTTTAACTAACTATTTAGATCTCTATATTTTACTTCAGCATGCAGAGTTTAATCAAAATTGGCTTACTGGTTTTTAAAAATTTCAACTTGGTAATTTGTATGGGATACCGAAATGCGTAAACCCTCTTAATGTTAAGCTTCTTCTTCTGCAGCCCTAAATTCGCCTCTACAAATCAATACATAAAGGTTGGCCTTAATTGATTCTTCAGGCCCATTTGGTACGAGTATGACGATAACGTAGTCATTGCCATCGTATACAGCTCACTCTGGCTAAGGTATACTTACTTTACTACATAGCGTGCCTCAGAAGGCACATCAAGTCGCTGTCGTCGTGAGGTAGCAAGTTGTTAAGGTGAACATTCACGGTAGCGCCATTTGGCGTGACTCCAAACGACTTATGTCAAATGGATGGACGCCAAACATATATCCCATTCACGATCACTCCAATTTTCTTTCATTTACTTGTTTGACAGGGCCAAAAGACGTTTGATATGAGTTCAAAATGGATGTGGGTTCGGGCATTCACGAGCAACCGCGGCGCGACGCCACGGCCCAGAGCGGTAGATTTTGGCGCGAACGGAAATCCAGAGATTTACATCAGTCCAAACGGGTTTCACACTCATGATTAAACTTTGGATGTATATCACGCACGCCATTTGACGCGAGGCGTGACCGTGAATGCCCACCTTTACACCGACTGTCATTTAGCAAGATAGGTGGGCAGGGGCTCGATGTCAAAACTTAAAGGCATAACTTCCATGGAGGAAAGCCCAACCCCAGAAGTTTGTAAGCTGATGATGTTACTGATGATGACGATTGTGTCTTGTCAGAGATCCAATGGCACATACAAACATACATATAATCACGGCTATTATCCCCCGAAGGGTTAGTCAGAGACTAGGCAATGAGGATCGCAAAAGCAGCCCCCTGCCATAGTCCACTTTTCATCAAATACCTGCACATGTGCTCATCGTGACAGTTGGTCAGGTGACAGCTCATCGCCGCTCTATGTTGTTGGATGTATGTGCAGTATTTAGTCCGTTAGTCGCCTTTTACGACACCCAAGGGAAGAGAAGGGGGTGGTAGTATTATTTTACCGCTACGCGACACAGTTACGGTAATTCGGATATTGTTGATAAATGTTTAACAATGACGCCAAGATTTAATTCACATCACCGTTTTCTAATTTTATTGGACCCACTAAGTGAGCCCCAATTGGAATTCCTCCTGCGAATCGGGAAAGTGCTCCAACCAAGTGCTAAGCCAGCTTAAATATTTAAAGTCCCATTTGCTCAATTCAGTCCGTCCAACTCCTAACATCCCAACTTTTTAACGTCCAAGTTATAAAACATTTCGTATTCAAATGGCTACAAACTAACCAATCTAGATAACTTCATAAGATGTTGCGATCTAATTGGCGCATCGATCAAATTTCCAATCTGCCTCGCAGTTTCATTGGATGGGACCGAATTGGATTGGTGCTGTATATATCGTTTCGATTATTTGATGGTAACTTAATTTGTTCCCTTTGTTTCTGGCGAGGAAATGGACGATTATTTTCTTGACAACATCTCATGTGTTATTTCGTTATTGGGAGTGTTTTTTTCTATTTTTTTGTCTTTTACAAAAATGAATCGAAAAACACAATTAAATTATTTCACAAAATAAAAGTAATATTACTGTCCTACTGCTGGACAAAGACTTCCATTGTTAAAGTGAAGTCGTCGCTCGCTTGAAGGGTAGCTAAATCGCCACGATTGCCAAATGCGGTTTGATTATTACAAACCCGAGCTATGCTTCTGTAGCTATATGTACAAAATTGTAAAATACTGTTTGTTTCTTAAAATAAATTAATAAATAAAAATGCATCGAAAAGTCAGAAACCAACTAGGACTTGGTAATTGAAACCATTTGTTTTTGTTTTTTGTATAACATAACATTTATATAGGTATTATATATTTATATATTATAACGTATTTGGATATCACATGTACAAAAAACGCGCAAACATCATACGGACCGTTTAAGGGGTGCGTAACATTTCATATAATGACATATGAACTAATTACAAAGGACATAACGTTCATTGGATATAATTTTTACTTGATCTATATACACTCCCATAACAACATTACGTATACTAGTCATTTGATATAATACTCATATTCTATAACAACTTTTTCTATAAAGCTATATTGGTATAATAACATATTCTATCTACATTTGATATATTTTTTACTTTAAAACAAAATTAGCATTTTAACCCCAGTTTCATTTAAAAACATTTCTTTAAAAGTTAATACGTTGTGTTTTTGGTAAGGTTTTGCCACAAAAGTCAGTGACAGAAACGAATCGCGGCAAAACCGACTCCACGTAGACTTGTCTGCCCTACGCTAGAGTGTAATTTAAGCCCCCCAGCGCCAAAGCCGTGAAAGAAACCATGCCTGCTGCGTGCTTGCTTGCATGCTGCGTGCTTGCTTGCATTCTGCATTCTTGCTTGCACGCTGCATGCTTGCTTGCACGGTGAATGCTTGCTTGGACGCTGCATGCTTGCTTGGACGCTGCATGCTTGCTTGCACGCTGTATGATTGCTAGCATGCTGCATGCTTGCTCGCATGCTGCTTGCTTGCTTTCTTGGATGGTGCCCTTTGGGTCTGAGTATTATATGAATAATGTTCTATACCATTAGATTATTATATCAAATGTTTATTAATATCATATGGACATTATATCACATGAAATTATAGATTCTAAAATTATATTAAATGTTTATTATATCAAGTCAGTTGTTATATCAAATGAAATTATATTAAATGAACGTTAGATCATAAGTATTTATGTCAAACATTACACACCCCGTTTTAAGTCAGTGCAAATTAATCGCAACCCCTTGAGATACGCTAAACAACGTCAGTATCGAACTTTAATCGTGACCCAACCATAAGGGGAATCGCAGCTGACCACCCAATAAACATCGTTCATGTTTTAATCGATTTCTTGATCCCCCATATAACTCCTTAATCGGTAAGAACGTCTGATACGTGACTCTTGGACCGTCGATTCAAGAATCGTATCACGTTTTGTTTTCGTTACGCAAGTACGAAATGCTAACTTGTTAGTTATTCAACATTAAATTATGAACAAGGGTTGTGATTGGTTAAAAAAATGTAAAACGCGTGTTTTCTATCAGAGTTATAATTTTTTAAGTACACATTTTGGCTAACATGCAATGGTTTTGATTACGGGCTGATATAGTACGAATGTAACATAAATTGTTAGTATACATTGGTATACTAAATATTGATTTAGAAATCGTTAATTAATAAAATAATTTTAGTAGTTATTATAACTCTCATTTTATTCAAAAACAAACTCCATGCCCATGCTTATAAAGAAAATTGATTAACTATATAGTTTATTTTCATTATTATTGAAATTTCGCATAATTATAGGAATACTTCGATCAACAATACAACTAGATGTCAGGTCGGCGCTAAAAATGTGTCTCGGTAAATAAGAGCGCACTTGAGCAGTGAGCTCTTATTTTCTCGCAAGGCATAACAAGAAAAAGTACTTTATTTGTTGCCCCTTAAGGTTGATTTCACCACTAAATGTTATTGACGTCTTTTCTTGTTTAAGTGACAGGAGTAATTTATTGCTTTGAAAAAGTATTTATTCACGTGGACAGAATTTAGCTTTGATTTTGTACGTGACGCGTTATCTAGTTGGTATTTTTGATCGAAGTAGGACAAAATATTTGCTTGAAAAAAAATAAACCAGTTTCAGGAAGCTCGAATGGGATTCGAACCCATGCCCTTTGGATTGCCAAGCCACTCTGCTCTAACCGGTAAGCTACCTAGACCTCAGAAGGCTTGTTGAATTCTTTCTAGTAGTAGATGATTTACGTAATTACGTAATACCGCTGCAAGTCAGCGGTATTACGTCACTGTGAAAGTTTACCTACCCTCACAGTGGAAAGAAATACTATTGCAAGTATTTAACAATCGATAAAGACGTAATTGCTTAATAATATCAGATTTCGCATTCATAATGCTATATAGACATAGCATAAAATGTTGTCAATCCAAAAGGTTGGAATCCCATTCGAGCTTTCTGAGACTGGTTGATTTTTTTTCCAGTAAACATTTTATCCTGGTTTATTTTCAGAAGTTAGCGTTTTATTATAGGGCTAATAATAAACCGCTCGTGGCTGACCTTACAGGACACTGCAAAAGAGTGAAGATAGATGTCATCCGGACAGGCTATGGAACCGTACCACCATTCATATTTTTGACAACGACTTCCGGCACAGCACACCGGTCGTGGCGTCTTGCCATCTCGGATGTCTCGGGTTTGAATTTTGATGCCAGAACCGGTGTGCTAACCACTTGACCACGGAAGTCGTTGTCAAAATTATGAATGGTGGTACGATTCCATAGCAATCGATCTAGAAATAACTGTTTATCTAAATTGATTTCGGGTTGAGGTATTTTCTATGTATAAGTATTCGTTACCTTACCAATAAAAACAAGTTTTAAGAAACTTAACTTTAGAGTGGAAAAGAAGTTTTTTCTATTTTTTTTATTACGGCGGCCGCATGTACTGTTTTCATCACAGAACAGCTAAAGAAGATCTATTCCGTGGTTTTCATATTGGAAAATATACAACGTGTAAAAAAAATAAGCAATAAAATTTGAGTAGCCTGCATGTTTGGTGCTAACTATTTTTTTCACAAGTAATAGGTAGCTGAGAAATTTATATTTTTTAGACAAAAAAGGAGCTCAAGTTTTTGTTTAAACTCTTCAGGTTACAACCCTGAAGACGTGGCGAGGCGCGGGGGAGGCAGCGGGCTATAAGCGTGCCACGTGTCAAAGGTCACTCTCATCCGGCACTGCGCTTGCGTTTGTCAATCAATAACAAAATATACATTACACTTAAATAAAAAATAATATTTACCACATTTAATGGTGATATTTAAGCAGTGAAGTCTTAACAGGGTATATGTACGCACCCTTCAATTTTATTGCTTATTTTTTTTACATCTTCTAGTATACAAGTAGCCCAAACAAACTTTTTGGGTACGAAAACCATAAGTAGAATCACAAGTAGAACACATACATCGTCCTACTCGACAAACTGTGAAAGTCCTATTTTGCACGTAAATTAATTATTAAATAAACAAATAATGTAGTTACCACTGCCTGGTATTATGCAGGTTGTGTTATATTTTCACGTTACCGCTACACCATGACAAGCTGAAATTATAACGTTGGAATTAATTATCGTCTGTAAATATTTAATGCATACATATCAGCCCCGTACGTTAAACATATTTCAGGAACTCCATTATTATGCGTAAGACGTAGAAGGTGACGATGTGTATAATATAATACGTAATAAAAGCCTACCCTTTTCAAATCAACATTCAACACCTCCGTTTTTGGTAGTCATACGAGGGTATCATGCTGATTCTATCCAATTCTGTTATGTCGCTTTGGGAAGTATTCACAGCCATTTTACATAAAATAATATGTTTTAATATTATGTTCTGTTATTTTTAATTAATGTAAATAACACCACAACCCCCACAAACAGCTCCCCCCCCTCCTCACAATTCCTATTCCTTCCTTAACCCTGCTCCTTTCTTAAAGGTCCGCAACGCATCTGCGACTTCTCTCCATCAGGTGAGAGAAGACCGAGACCGCCGTGACCCGCCTGTTCGTTTGCCTCATATAAAAAAAACGAAAAACTTTAATGACAAGGCCGAAGATAAAATCGCACCTCAAACGGAATCCACCATTACAGAGGAACTGGTAAAAGAATAAGGGTAATTTTTATAACTTTTAGCGCACAAAAATGTTACTTACATTGAAACGTTCTCCGCGTGAAGTGCTTTTCCATCACTGAAACTATCGTCACTTACCATCAAGCGAGATGGTAAAGTGACACTGTGTCACTGAAAAAGTACTTACACTTTGTAGTTCTAAAGTAGATAATGGACTTTATCTTATCGTTAATAAAGTTTACAATAATTTACATATAATCACAACTACCATCCCCGAAGGGTTATTCAGAGACTAGGCAATGAGGACCGAAAAAGCAGTCCTCTGCCATAGTCCACTTTTCACCAAAAGCGACTGCACTGTGCTCAGCGTGACAGGTGGTAAGCCTATCGTCACTCTATGCTGTTAGAAGTATGTGCAGTCTGCAGTCCGTTAGTCGCCTTTTACGACACCCAAGGGAAGAGAGGGGGTGGTAGTATCCTTTCACCGCCACGCGACACGGTTAATTTTCTGCATACTAACTGATAACATGATACGCACATAAAATGTACTTTTATCAACTGCAACTACAGTTAAAGAAACTTAACTTGTACCACAGTTTCTTACGGAAATAACCACAGATAAAGGTCCTAAATAAAAATATTATTATCATATTTTATTATCTTATTTATTGTAGTGGTCATTGCTTAAAAGATAACAATAAAAAACGTTATCAGAACTTTATAAACAACATTGCGATCAAGTCAACGCGTTTGATAAGGAACCCTGAAAAGAGAAAAAATAGAAAATTCAATTTTTTTCGTAGCACCGACGCGTATAGAGCGACATTTTTGTTTCCGATAACAAATTCCATTAGCCCAATGAACGGTCGAAACAAAAAAATGACCGAAACGGTAATGATTTATCATCATTCGCGGAAGTGGGAACGTTTATCTCGTATCTAGGAATGTATTGTTTTGTTTTGTAACATTATCCCATTTTTCGCAAAATCACATATCATTTATTTTCGCTTTTGTGTGGAGTTAATATTTTTTGCAATGTTTTTAATATTACGCACGACACAATATACCTCGGACGACAATACATACTCATTGCACCTATATACTAAAAAAAAACAGGATAGGTGACACAGAATAGGTGATAGATACAATAGAAGGACACAATATAGATAACAAGGATTATGATGAGCACGCCCCTCAGACTACCTAGGAAATAAGCATTTAATCTGTTTGTTCCACCTATGTCCAAGACCAACATCGGTCTGAATTCTGTCATGCCACGACTCTGCAGGACGTACAATGCCCTATCTAAAAGTAGTGATGTTGATTTTAGCATGTCTCTAATGTGTTTCAAAAAATGTTTAATTAATTTAGTTTAGATTTTTTAGTATAATAACTTTTTGATTTAGTGTTTGTTTCAAAGATCTGTTTTATTTTGTTTAATATTTAGTTGTTTTTTTTAAATTTAGGGTTTTAGTATAAGGTATAGATGTCTAATCATAGCGCATGTTGTGTTCTTCTATAAGTGTTCGTTCATTTAGTACATATGAATTGTGTATTTTTTATTAAGAATGTGAAATGTATTTAATGTCGAAGAACCACAATAAATAAATAAATAAATAAAAATAATAAATAAATAATAATAAATCTTTCCTACAATCACACCAATTGTCTAGCCCAAGAGAAGCTTTGACGAAACTCGTTAAATGGTTACTAGACAACGGATAAAACATACTTAAAATACTTAAATACATACTTATTATACATAGAAAACACCCAGACCCGAGACAATTTAGAAAAACAATAATTTCTAAATTGACCCGACCGGGGATCGATCCCGGGACCTCAGAGATGGCGATACCATGAAAACCGGTGTACAAACCACTCGACCAAGGAGGTCGTCAATATATAACTAAATCTAACCTGTAATTTTGTGCTTGTGGCCTTAGCCGCATGTGTGACCTAATGATAAGACACATACTACATGTGGTTTGTGTGATAAGACCAATAGTCTCAGATCTTGTGTAGGTAGGTTTCGTTTTCCAACGAAGTACATACAACAATGCTATTAATAGTGATAGCATTGTTGTGTTTTGACTGTTCAATTTTAAGACAGATAGATGCTCAGCTGCTAAAGATTCGAAGTAAAGTGCGCTCCCATATTCTGCAACATCTTCAGTGATCGTTAGATAATGTGAAAGGCCAATTGATCTTGGTGGAGAAATAATAAATAGATTTACCTACACTCCCACCAATTATCAAGCCCAAGAGAAGCTTCAGTAAGAAACTCGTTAAATGGTCACTAGATAACGGATAAACATAATTAAATACATACTTATTATACATAGAAAACACCCAGACCCGAGACAATTTAGAAAAACAATAATTTCTAAATTGACCCGACCGGGGATCGAACCCTGGACCTCAGAGATGGCGACACCATGAAAACCGGTGTACAAACCACTCAACCAAGGAGGTCGTCAAATAAAAAGTATTAGTACGGACGTCTTGTACTAATCTTTTTACTATATAATTAAGTTTGTGGAACATATTCTCTGCATGAAATTGGGCTTAATGCGAAAAAAAAGCAAGCAAAAAGCAGTAATGAAAAATAATTTTATTTATTTTTAATTATCGCTAACCCCTCCCGAAATTTGATTATGGGTCCGAGTAATGGCACATTAATGGTTTTCGTGGCGTGCAAAAATCTGTATTTTTTTTAGTTATTTTTTTTATTTAGCAAGGGTCGTAACGATCGTAATAAAAAACGAATTAGTGACCCTTAGCGTCAGGCTTTCGTTAGGGTGAAGGTAATGGTATTATGTCACTAAACGAATGCTTTATTCGATAATCAAACATCGATTTTATTAGTCACATTTCAGGTCGTTGAAATTAATTGGTACAGAGTATTACCCCCATTATCAGATAGCTTATAATTTTTTGTTGTCATACTGAACTTGGTGACCTTAGTATGACTCGCTTGAAATTATGAGTGACGAGTGATTGCATTTACAGTTCTGGAACCGTAGCTCAGCACTAAGAAAACTACACAGACTACTAAGTGGTCACCAAGAGTTGCTATATACGTATTGATGTGATATTAGATGTCCTCAATATAACTACGACTTGTATCAGTGATGTCTCGGTATATTTAGGCTGCATGTGTTAATAATATTTTAGTTAGAAATTAGTTTGAGAAGTAATTATTAAAAGTGATTCACAAAAAGAATTAGGTAATTTGTAAAGTAATTATTAAAAGTGGTTCACAAAAGATAAACAAATGAACACAACATTTATTCATCGTTTTTACGTTCTCACAATCGATATTTGATTATTTGAGTGAAAACCAAATAACCCCATCAAACGCAAAGAGCATGTCCCAAACAATGATGTAAAGCCAAAGCTAATAAATATAACTGTTCCGGCTGATATTTATTAGGGTCATATTACACATACGCGTGACTCGCCGACCCTGCGATTTGTATTCCAGCCCCGTCGGAGGAAGGGCAGGACGGCATCGTTACCTTAACTTGTGGTGGTTCATCTTCATATAATATAGAAATGTGCTGGTAGAATAAGTGGTGTCGTAAAATTGTATTACAGTAAAATACTAATAAAAATTTAATTTCAATTTTTTCTGTTAAAAAATTTGTTTACAGTAAAATAGCTAAGCTTGAAATCGCGCGAGTTATAATAGTGTTGAATGTGCCAATAAACTGCCGTGAAATAAGGCGCAGCGCAAACGTAGACATTTTCTGTTGCCGACATGGAACACTATTAGGTATACACTAGTTTTCAGGCTCAGTCAAATACAAAGAACAGTAATAATAGTTCCAGATAATCAGCCTATAAACGTCCCACAGACCAGCAGTCCGGCCTTCCTAAATGAACAATAGCACGAAGGGAGGTAGGGCACTTATTTTCCAACACACTGGTCCAATTTGGTGGGAACAAGTACTGTGACTAAAAGCTTAATGTACTTTTCAAAGTATGCTTATGGGTCACCCATCCTGTGACCCGGCTTTGCAAAAGTTGCTTAACTTGATAAACCGCAACCCGAATGCAAAAATTTGAATGAATGAAAAACAAGCTACTTGTATCTCCTATAATAATGTCACGTAAAGTTACAAATTATGTAGAACGGTTCTAGTTCTGTATTATGTTTTTGACAACATCTTTTAGCTTTTAGCAGTTAAATTATATGTGGGAGAGTGGATTATAAATAAATACATTGATACATGTATAAGTAAATACGGTTTATGTTACAAACAAGCAAAATGTTAAAATATTACGCGGCATAACGATCACGCCACCTGCAGGCGCTATCGCGCCATCCCCCACTCCGCTATGCGTCACTTGTTTGTGCACCGCTATAAAATGGGGCGGTCCTCTTCCGGCGGCTCAGAAGTTGTTCGACCACGGACACGGCACGTTGTGTGCTCTGAACTGCCTCAACATCAGGTACTGGTTATTTGCTATATTGCTAATATTATGTAGTTATCTCACAATAAATATGTATTATCGTTACTCTTAAATAATTAATGTTTAGTTATTTTGATTATTTGTGAATCTTTATTAATATTATGGTCCATTAAATGGTTATATTGATATTTATTGCTTTCCTTTTATTTCATCTATCACATCAGAAGTGGGATGAACCAAGTAATTACGCTCACAAATTCACTACTTAATAAATTGCAACGTTAATTCGGTAGGGTGACAGAATCATTTTAATAGATTGACGATGCATATACAAATCATTTACACGCATTGCACGTGGTCGAGGCTACCCTTCGATGGTGCACATACAAATCATTTACACACATTGCACGTGGTCGAGGCTACCCTTCGATGGTGCACATACAAATCATTTACACGCATTGCACGTGGTCGAGGCTACCCTTCGATGGTGCACATACAAATCATTTACACGCATTGCACGTAGTCGAGGCTACTCTTCGATCGTGCCTACTTAAATTAATATGATGTCGGCTTCGGGAGGTTAGTGATTCTTTCTGCAATACGCCACCAAATACTAGCATACTCTGACATTACACATTTGACAGTTAATGAAAAAAGGATCATTGTTGCTAGCACTGAGCAAATAAATATGTTGCTAGCTGACAGTTCTGTGTACTTTATATCTTGTATAAGTAACGTATGTAACGTTACTTACATGATAATCCATGCTATTCATTTGCCACTAACATTATTTTATGTGTTTTCCCTGAGTTCTAGAAACACAATATTGCGTCATGAGCATCAGCCTGGAGATTCAGAGCGTGTCTGATCGGCTGGATCCTGGAACTTTAGGCGGAGGGACTACCTACTTCAGCTGTTATTGCTCAAGCTACCCAACGCAGACCAGGAACGTTGGCAAGTCAGGAACAGGCAGGTTCTGATGGATTGTGTCATAATACTGGTGCCTGTGTTCCACGAGTTTATGAAGACAATGATGCAAGATATGATGACGTCTTTTCAAACAGCTGCTAATGTTTTCCTTTACCATTTTTTTTACCTCCATTTGACACCGATGGTCGTACTGATAGCTACAGCCGCGCTTAATAAGTGGCAACGCTCCATGTCTTTTCATTCATTAGCTTTTGCTGATAGCAAGACTAGTAAACAAGTTTAGTCGATCGCTTTTACAGATATATGATTGAATGAAGAAAAAATAACGAAGTATTACTCTTACATTACTAAGTCTTTAAATTAACAATTTCATATCGCTTTTCGCTATTCGCTAGATAAAGTATCGATGACACGAGTTAAATCCCATACTTGCCTTCAGATCTTCTGTCCCCATTTTGAACACTAGATAGATGATGATCAACACAATGAAAAAATATTACTTGTAACTGTGACTAGCTTAAAACTAATCTTATTCACATTTGCAGATGAGACCAGGCATTACGACGATTTTGTTCTTTTTATGGAATATACAAGCGATAAAGTGTCTAGCCTAGCACAGTATACAACCTGCAAATGGGAACTTGCCAAAAAGAAACGGTTGGTATCAGGGTGACCGAGTCTCATTTAGTAAAAGGTATGTCAGATTTTCTATTAAATCCGATTTGTTACGGCTGGTACCTAAAACATTACTTGACTCAGTTAAACAAAGCTTAATTTTTATAAACGCCAAATTCCAGTGATGTGTGCTGATCAGTGTTCTTAGTAACATAACATGACTAAGATTGAAATGCTGTCTACGTTGTATTAAGTTAGGACATTCACAGTAACAAAGTACTAATAAAATTTGTTACTTCAAGTTATTATACTACTCATACCTGTACTGTACAGCCTGCAATTTTACACGAATTTAAATTTCTCTAGTTACCTCCGTGGTATTGGTTAAAGTGCCCTATGTAAATTCCACATAATTTTATGACACTTTCTAGTATGAGTAAGCTATTCAATCTTTTATTAGTTATTTTGAATTTTGCATTAAAAGTAAATCTTTTATGTCAGTCTGAACGTATAGATATAATGCGTAGTCGGTTTGATAACATACTCGTATCAGCCCAATGACATGCAGCAACGTTAAAAGTTGCCTTTTATTGAATTGTCTAGCCTTAACGACAAGATAGAAAATTGGCATAACATTTGAATTAATCGAATATACTTGAGGATTTATATTCGAATAACAAATCAGTGATATTTGAATGATTTTATTTTGACAAATTTGCCTTTCTTTTCCAATACGACGGTGTTAAAATAAAATAAAACTACTTACCTATTTAATATACATACCTTTGAGACCAACTGAGAGAACATGTTTTCAAAATACATTTATATGATTGTTGGTGCTTGTTCAAGTTGATTCAATAGACACCTTTACTTTCTTACGACCTCACTTACAAATATAAATACAATGTCTTTATTATTGACATTTTTGCATTCACAATTTTAGAGCAGTGGACCGGCAATCCAATGGTCACGGGTTCGAGTCCCGTTTGAGCTTTCCTGAGACTGGTTGTTTTCTTTCTAGTAAACATTTTATCATTTAAAGACAATGATTGGTTAAAATATTGATTTTAAAATTTAAATCATGAAGATAAGTAGTCAGAAGTTAAGTATGACGACATCCGTGGTCGAGTGGTAAACACGCTGGTTCTGGCGTCGCCATCTTTGAGGTCCCTGGTCCAACAATTGGTTGGTCCATTAAGGAATAACAGTAGTTAAACCATCAAACAGGTTTTAGAAAAGAAACTTTACTTGGGATAGATAATAGTGTGAGTGAGAAAGTTACTTTAAATTATTTATTTTATTAAAATTGTTATCGTCTCCTGTATAAAGATAAAGAGGTTCCGATGATATGATTTGGAATACTTTGGTAGGGCGAAGTACATGTTCATAAAATACTACGCCTTTATTGAAATATATGCTTATTTCATGGCTGCAAATAACTGTTGAAGGTTTAACAGACTTTATACTTATTATTGTGCGTTAGGAAAATTGATTCCAAACTACCCGCTTTAATACGAACTCGCATGTCGCAAAGGCTAACCATTCTGTTTATACCAACGCGCCTAGTAGTCTAAGATCCGAGTATAGAACGACCTTCACCGAGAAGGTTAATGGATGAAAAGTATTTTATATCAAATTTAATATGTTAAATAATATATCGCGAGTAGGTTGGCTGAAAAATTTCAGTCCAGTAAATGATTAAAAGATAATTTAAAAATATTTTTTCTTAAAATGTGTCTGGATTTAACTTTACCTCTTATCAACCTATTATCTCCACTACCTCTCAAACGATACTCTGATACATCTCTATGGAAACGCAAATGTTCTCCATAGTAAAACCGAGCCTGTCGGATTTGGTACGTTCCCAAGTCGAATAATATTAAATCATTACTAGACGGAAAAATGTTAATAAATTGTCGCAGTTGGTAAGTACGTATCGGTGCAAACGCAAAGATCGACTGCAAAAAAAAAAAAAAAAATAAAAAAAAAAAAAAAAAAAAAACAATGTTATAATTGAATCTATTTATGTAACATCCTGTCATTTGATTTTAACAGTGACGTTTCTTTACACGCAAGTCAAAGAATCAAGCCCTTAACGTTTATTTGGTTTTTATTTCGTTTACTTATTGTATCATTTTCAGCAATTTAATACTGTTCTAAAAATACTTAAATGTATTTATGTCAAAGTCAAAGTCAAATTATTTATTCAATGTAAACCTTTACAGGCACTTATTGACGTCAATACTAATAATAATAAAAAAACAGTTAACTAACTTATAGTTAAGACTTAATAACTAATCTAACAAGCTATTATAGTCTGTGCCAGACAAATGCGCATTGCTACCCCCAGTACCACTGCACGCCGAAACAGAATCGCGTCGAACCGAAATATAAGCCGTGGTCATAGAATTGTGTAATATGATTTCCAATTATCGTATTGATACTGTGGTAAGTAATATAAATTGGAGAGTTTTTGAAGTAAAATAAAGTAGCGGCTGAAATGAGTTTTGGAAAACATGTCTAAGTAGAATACTATAATCTTTTTTTTTTCGACGAGTGTAAGGTGGGAGGATTACATGCAAGCACGTGAAATTGTAGACCTACGCGTGAAATGGAACTTGACATCGTCGTCAAGA
Organism: Scoparia ambigualis; assembly: GCA_963921215.1. Classification (NCBI taxonomy): domain Eukaryota; kingdom Metazoa; phylum Arthropoda; class Insecta; order Lepidoptera; family Crambidae; genus Scoparia; species Scoparia ambigualis. The sequence continues at coordinate 32,933,314 of OY992511.1, read as the reverse complement.
TCTATTGTCTATGGTCAAAACCGTTCAAAAGCTATGATAAAGTTTTCCCATTGATATTAATTACTTTTACTCATTAATTAATTTCTCTAGAAATAGAAGTTCTTGAGGTATATTATTAGTATTTTCAAAATTAACTTATAACAGCAAATTCAAGGGTCCATGCGTCATTACTGAAGTAAATGAAAACGATAGATACACTGTAAGAGTTCATAAGACTGGTAACAAATTGTATGTCTCTCATGATAACTTGCGAATCGTTAACACCGATGTAGGATGTGAGTTAACCGATTCCTTAAATGTATCGGAGTAATAATAGGAGAATTTAAGAAAATTTTCATTGTAATACTTAAGTTTTATACATAAGAACCATTTGGAGTAATTGTTTCGTATAATACCAGTCGCTTGGCCAACGACTGCGGTTATGCTTAATGATTGCACCTATAACTTATGAGTTGGCGTTTGTGGTCATGTGATTTGACTACTAAACATTATTTGATTGCCATGTGATTTGGCGTTTGTGGTCATGTGATTTGACCACTAAACATTGTTTGATTGCCATGTGATTTGGCTTTCGTGGTCATGTGACTTGACCACTAGACATTGTTTGATTGCCATGTGATTTGGCTTTCGTGGTCATGTGATTTGACCACTAAACATTGTTTGATTGCCATGTGACTTGGCTACTAACATTATTTTTGATTGCTATGTGATTTGGCGTTCTTGGTCATGATTTGGCTACCAACATGTTTGTATCGCCACGAATAATTGAATTGTGATAATCAAGTTATCAATTGTCATTAGTGTTAAGATTGCTAATAGTGTTCACGAGCCATGATGGCTGCTCGTCAGTATGGCCGTGTGGGAGAGTGGATTATAAATAAATACATTGATACATGTATAAGTAAATACGGTTTATGTTACAAACAAGCAAAATGTTAAAATATTACGCGGCATAACGATCACGCCACCTGCAGGCGCTATCGCGCCATCCCCCACTCCGCTATGCGTCACTTGTTTGTGCACCGCTATAAAATGGGGCGGTCCTCTTCCGGCGGCTCAGAAGTTGTTCGACCACGGACACGGCACGTTGTGTGCTCTGAACTGCCTCAACATCAGGTACTGATTATTTGCTATATTGCTAATATTATGTAGTTATCTCACAATAAATATGTATTATCGTTACTCTTAAATAATTAATGTTTAGTTATTTTGATTATTTGTGAATCTTTATTAATATTATGGTCCATTAAATGGTTATATTGATATTTATTGCTTTCCTTTTATTTCATCTATCACATATAAAACAAACAAACTTTAAAGTTTTATATGGGAGTTATACGAGTAGTGTTGCGTTGACATAGTGAAACAAAAAAAAATTAAGGATTTATTTTGAAACTGTAGTATTTATGCTAAAAATTAACGTAGTGTCACAAATCAATTCTTTGTTACACTATTAATCACAAATTTCCTTTGAATAATCCGCAATAACTTTCTAATTTCATTAGTAGATGAAATAGCCAATACTCCGTCCCAGTTTTGTTCCAACACATTTTGGGAATTAATCATCATGCCAGAATAATGCTTTTGGTTAATATGTGGAAATAAATCATCTGTTAAGCTCAACTATTCGCTCTCTAGAGAAATAACGATGGTTTCAAATTTGAAATTAGGGAGGCATTTACATTTCGAGTGCGATGATTTGGATTTGAATTGTGTTGGCGTCTACCAGGGATTGTATTTGGGGACGCAACTTAAAATTATCAAAAAGTAATTTACTTTTACTAATTGGGTGGTGCTAAATGAGTGACACTAACTGAGTGGTAGAGCCACGCTGCGTTGCAGCACGCATTAGGCCGGCTCGCCCGGGGTAATATCACGCTTTCACAAATATCCGGCGTGAAATAATGGCACCTAGTGCTGTTGTGTTTCGTCCGGCCAATGAGAGTTCCGGAGGCCCCTCCCCCCCCCCCCCTCACAATTGCTATTCCTTCCTTAACCCTTTTTTTTTTCTTAAAGGTCGGCAACGCATCTGCAACTCCTCTAGTTTTGCGGGCGTCCATGGGCGGCGGTGATTGCTCTCCATCAGGTGACCCGCCTGCTCCTTTCCCTCCTTCTTTATATAAAGAAAAATAAAAAAATTACGTACATAATACTGTTCTTCTGCTGGACTACGAATATCATTGAAATCAAGTCACTTCTACAATTGTTGGTATTGGCTTAATCGCCTGGCTTGCCAATGCCAAATGAGGGTTGATGATAGCACATGGGAGCTTTATACATCGAAAATTTCAAAATACATTTTTCCTAATCTGGGAATAGAAAACAAGACCTCAGCTGAACTGTTCGTGCTCTAGAGAAATAGATTCCAAAATTTCAAATTAGGGTAAATCATATAAACATCGAGTGGGTTGATTTAGATTTGCTTTTTGTTATCGTCTTCCAGGGATTGCATTGAAAGCCACAACTTTAAATTTTAATAATGTAATAGCAATTGGCCTAGAAACAGTTTTGTTTCTGGGCAAAAGTGTCTAACATTGAAATTAAGTCATCAATCGTTACAAATGATGGGTATTGACGATACATCGCAAATGCGGGTTGTTGAGTTACAAAATTGGGCTAAGCATTAAATAATGCGCAACACCTTTGCCCGACCTAGGAATGGACCCGGGACTTCAAGCAGGCGCTCATGACACACAATTTTAAGGGCGTTGAATTGGATTTGAATTGTGTTGACGTTTTCCAGGGACCGCATTTGGGACACCAACTTTAAATTATTAAACTTTTTTTTTATTTTTTTTTATTGGAAACTGATTGCGCGTTTGTCCCCGATTTCACCTGTTTGAAAGTGATAATGAGGACGAAGGTGGAGCACGCGAACTACCACAAAAGTTTTTTTTCATAATTTAAGATGAAAATGGCACTTGAAAAAAAACGACTATGAATTTGAATGGAAATGGCAGTACAGGGTCGAACTAACATAGCATAAACTGTGCAGAGGGGAGAACACTAACTCCATCCACCGCAATGGCACCTAGTTTATGTAGGTACAATAAAATCACATACATATATAAGACAATTTATGGATTGTCAGGAATCGACAGAATAAACTCAAAGTGTTGCTCTAAAATAATAAAGTTTTATTTAAACATACGTACACTTCTACACATTACATATTATTATTATTATAACAATATTATTCTACCTGAAATAATAAAGAAAGGACAGTTAAAGTTATTACTTAATCGATTCCTATATTCAACAATAATTCTTTATTTTATTGACAACATGACTCATTTGTCAAATATCAGTTATGTCACCGTGTCGCCGATAATGAAGAAATGCGCATTGACGTATGTATAAAATAAGGTTGCATATCTTTACACATATAAACACTCAACTATAAACCATAAAGTGTTAGTCAGAGTGTACCGCAACGCAGTCCACTGTCACAGTTCACGTTTTATCGAACAACATTATTGCTGATATGCTCAGCGTGACAGGTGGTAAGCCTATCGTCACTCTATGCTATTGGATGTATGTGCAGTCTTCAGTACGTTAGTCGCCCTTTACGACACCCAAGAGAAAAGTGAGATGATTATCACACAGCTTATAGTACATTATGATATAAGTGCGGTAAGATGAAAATTACAGCCGAGGCGATATTGCTAGCCCGAGCCGTAGGCGAGGGCTACAAGAAAGCAGAGGCTGTAATTATCAAAGCGCACGTATGCCATACGACGTTTTATAACATATTTGCGAGGAAAACACATTTTCCGAAAATGACTGCGTTTTTTGTTGTTTTACTAGTGCATGAATCTTTGGTAAGCCAACATATATTTTTCTTTGTTCAACAGCATAGAGCGTAGATGGGCTCATCAAAATAATACCACCAACCCCTCTCTTCCCTTGGGTGTCGTAAAAGGCGACTAACGGACTAAAGACTGCACATACATCCAACAGCATAGAGCGGTGATGGGCTCATCATAATAATACTACCAACCCCTTTCTTCCCTTGGTTGTCGTAAAAGGCGACTAACGGACTAAAGACTGCATATACCTACATCCAACAGCATAGATCGGCGATAAGCTCATCAAAATAATACTAGAAACTTCTCTCTTCCCTTCGGTGTCGTAAAAGGCGACTAACGGACTAAAGACTGCACATACATCCAACAGCATAGAGCGGCGATGGGCTCATCAAAATAATACTACCAAGCCCTCTCTTCCCTTGGGTGCCATAAAAGCTACTAACGGGCTAAAGGCCTATGTTGTCCATAGATTCAAATGATTACTAATTTTTTAAATTATATTACCGCACTAGTGCGAAACTTATTACATTACGATACTGAAATCGGTGTAATAAGAGCTTCTTTACGAGCAAATGTGTTATAAAAAATATAACGATATGCAAACTGTATGAGCTAGGGCCTTTTTTAACATTACAAAACTTGATAAAATGAGGCTGTTTGCGCGCTTTATTTGTTTCCTTGTGTGAGAGGGTAGTAGCACTATAAATGGTTATCGGTGTACCGTCCGCACAAGCGATTCTCGGCGCTCCAGCATTCCTCTGACTGTCATCAGACAGTTGCGAATTCACCGCTGAGCTGAACGCCCGCTCCCGCTAGTTCGCTTTTCACCGCCGCCGCGAACACCGCCGCCGCCACCGCCGCTAACCGCTCTCCGCCCGCGCGAGTCCGTGCCACACACCGCCGCCGTAGCTAGCTGCTAGAATCCAGGGTGCTGAAGACGCCGATTACCAGGTTAGTGTTGCTGCTTATTTCACGCAGGGGAACACTTGAAGGCCGTAACCGCCGCCCTTGGCTTCCTTCGTTCAAACTGCCCCTTTCTATTTATTTATATATGTGATAACCGCCCCCGCTCATACAGTCCACTGCGCCTAGCAATATTTACCCGCCCTCCAGTAAAACGGAGACACCAGAGGCCAAATCAAAACTGATGTAGATGACTTAAAACGTTCGTTGCTAGCTCGTACACAAACTTTTAGGATTAAATTTTTTGTGATTACGTTATCAAAGTAGGTAAAGTTCCTTTGAAAAGTTTTCAGACGAGTTTGTATGGTACTGAAGCGAGTGGAAATTACAAAGAAAAATAATTTAATATTTTCTGTAGTAGTTTTGTGTAAAAGCAGAATCATCCGTAGCATTTAAACGTTTATTTGCTGGGCTCAGGCTTTTAAAAATATATTTTTTATATGATTAAGGAAAAATGCACTACACGAGTTAACACAACTTATTTTTTTTATTACTTTATAGTCTTCATATTATCTGATATCATATTATTATTACCTGCGCTGCCTTACGTGGAAGCACACCTCCAAAACTTTAACTACTAAGGAACTAGCTATCTTATCTCCAACTGTAGTAAGTAACACAACAAAAAAACATTGATTTTACGGCGATATATTAAGATAAGATGGTGATAGTTATCTATCTAGACTTAGTACTTACTTACGGCAAGTCCTACCCAACCCTGAAAAAACATGTAGGTACCTACCACCGCTTGGAAGTATTCACTGCAGTCTGAAGCGGTCACTCCAATTCTAAGCGGGACATTAAAAAGCCGATGTCAGCACCAACTTTCCTCATAATCAGTTCGCGCGATGGTGTGGTGGTATTTTAGTTAAAAACTTCTTCGACTGTCCAACTGCACGTTTTCAAATGTGCTTTATTGCAGTTGCCTGATTGTTCCGAATAGTCCGTTTGTGTTACTGAACAGGGTGGTTGACAGGTTTTTTTTTGTTAGAAATTTCACACATTTTGTCACAGGAGAATTTTTTTAAACACATACTATTGCTGCGCCTTGTAAGAAGCGGATGGTTATGTAGAATTTTCCCTCCGATCCCTTATCCAAGGGGGCATACCCACTAAAAAGTTCTGTTACTTCTCTCAAGTGCCACCTGGATGATCCAGGAGAGCCATGAGAAGCCAATTTCAACCAACGCTTTTAGTAAGCTAAATTTTAATTCCTTAATCTACATTTTAACAAATCATAAAGGTTAATGAGTATTCTCCTAAAAGCAAACAAGCGATTCCTTAATTATATTAACAACCATTCATAAACATACACGAGTATCTTTATTGTCATTGCTCAGTAAATAAACATTCACGAAATACTACGAAAACCGACAATAACAAGAGTAATAAAGAATTGGAGATATCACAACACAACGGCAACGCCCCATTCAGTTATCCATTTGCCACAATTCATAAATATTATGCGGCAGCATTGAAAATAAAAATTGCAAACAAAGTTACACACAAGTTCTGTCTAAACAATACACAATAGTTGGCAACAGCCATCTGAGCTAGTCGTCAGCGGATGGAACTTTTCTCATTTTGCCCCGCCCCGTAAGTAAGATGAAACAACTTCAACGGAGCTGTTTGATTCTGTAGAGGTCGCGAGCTCATAACTGACTGCAACATGCCGACTCGTACGTGTGTATGTGATACTCATAAAACTTCACTCAAGTAGGTATAATAGTTAATGTATTTACTATTTTTTAAACTATTTTCTTCATACTACTATATACTACACACACAGATACATTAAGTCTGTTTCCAGAAGGTGTAGACAGAGCCCACAGCTTCCCATAAGGGCCAGAGCACACACGATACATTTAGCAGTGGTGATCAGCGATTTAGACGCTTTTTAGAAGCTGAATGCAGCGACTGAATTCTAAAACTCGCGATTCCGATACTGCAATCGAACGCAGAGAGTCGCCAAAACGCGATGCCAGTTGCGAAATCGCCGATCGCCGATGCTAAAAGTATCGTGTGTGCGGTGGCTCTCGAATGCAGTATTGGAATCGCGCGTTTTAGCGATTCAGTCGCTGCATTCAGCTTCTGAAAAGCGTCTAAATCGCCGATCGCCGCTGCTAAAAGTAGCATGGCCCTCTTGGCCCTTTTAACTATGATCCTGACACAGAGTGTCAGGATCTCCTGCTGACTGATCCCCAGAGACCCCTGCGCACACTCTTTTTAGGATTCCGTAGCCAAATGGCAAAAAACGGAACCCTTATGGATTCGTCATGTCTGTCTGTCCGTCCGTATGTCACAGACACTTTTTTCCGAAACTATAAGAACTACACTGTTGAAACTTGGTAAGTAGATGTATTCTGTGAACCGTATTAAGATTTTCACACAAAAATAGAAAAAAAAACAATAAATTTTGGGGGTTCCCCATACTTAAAACAGAAAATCAAAAAAAATATTTTATCAAACCCATCAATGGATAGGTCTTCAAAAATGATATTGAGGTTTCTAATTTTATTTTTTCTAAACTGATTAGTTTGCGCGGGAGACACTCTTAAAGTGGTAAAATGTGTCCCCCCCCTGTAACTTCTAAAATAAGAGAATGATAAAAGTAAAAAAATATATGATGTACATTACCATGCAAACTTCCACCGAAAGTAAGATCTAGTAAGTAGTATTTTTTTAATACGTCATAAATGAATTAAATTAAAAAAAATACACTATTATTAAAACATCGATCAAAGTTTTATAGAAAAAGGTACGGAACCCTTCGTGCGCGAATCCCACTCGCACTTGGCCAGTTTTTTTTCTGTATATGTACTAAAGTATGCGCATGTGTGAAACACTTTATAAATAAAAGTGAATTGCCACGAATGTATGTTCGGGCATCACTTCAGAACTAATTAAGGTTTTGTTTTGTTAATCAAGGTATCAAGTCGCTACAACTGATGGGTATTGGCCACGCTTGGTAAATGCGACTCGGTGATAACAAACCCGGGCTATTTTTTTTAATGTGACGCAGCATAGTGACTACATCCTGCCTGATGGTAAGCAGCCGATGCAGTCCAAAATAACGACAGCGCTCTTCACCGTGAAACAAGCACGGTAACAAGCGCACCCATTCATGACAACCTGCATAAATCCCGTTTCACGTCCCGCTTAAAAGACACGGGACTAAAGTAGCTGGGAAACACATGCGCCGGCAGAGAATTCCAAAGCCGAACGGTCTTACACAGGAACGACTTGCCAAATTTTTTGGTACGAGTGCTGATAGTCTGTACAGTATGATGGTGGTTCCTAAGACCAGCACGTGTAGTCTGGGAGAGGAAAGGAGAGGGCGAGGTTAGTTTAAAAAGTTCTTCAGAACACTCCCCGTAATAATTCCGGTAGAAGACACTGAGAGAAGCAATGTATCTACGCAGCTGGAGGTCCTCAAGAGAGGTTGTAACCTCAGCATCTCCAATAATGCGTACCGCTCGCCTTTGCAGTATATCAAGTGTATCGAGGAGGTATTTAGCGGAGCCGTCCATTTTATAGGAACAATACTCCCTACTCGATCGCACCTGACTCTTGTACAACAAACAGCGCTGCTCGGGAGTGAAAAACCGCCTCACCTTATTGAAAATACCCAACTTACGGGAGACAGATAAGATAAAACTCTCGATGTAGCATTTTGGATTCAGTTCCTGGCCGATGTCCATGCCAAGAATGTTGAGGTCCACTGAAATGGGTAAAGGAGAGTTCTGAAGAGAGGGAGGAGTAAGAAAGGGAGTTATCTTGACGAGAATGCACAAACCTGGGTTTTTCTGGCGTTAAACTCGACCAGTAGGCTTACTCTTGAAACACAATTGCATAAATCAATTTCCAATCACAAATCTAAAAAATGTCAATTGGCACTTTTGTAAGCGACAATAGCGCCACATTGGAATTAAATTGCGTGGAAATTGATTGAACAAATAAATTATTATCGAGATGGCGTTCCGGAATTATCTTTACTTATCCCAATATCGATACATATTAATCGCATTGGAATTGTATTGAAATTGAGTTTGCGTTCAAGAGTAACCCCCCAGGCTTATGTATCCAAAATCTGAAAACACAATTTGTCCGATCCGATTACCACAGAGGTTTTTTTTAAATACGTACATTACATATACTTAATCACAACTATTATCCCCGAAGGGTTAGTCAGAGACTATGCAATGAGGACCGCAAAAGCAGTTTTCTGCCATAGTCCACTTTTCACTAAACAGCGACTGCACATGTGCTCAGCGTGACAGATTTTGAGCCCAGCGCCGTATTTTTGAATGAAAAAATAATAAAAAATGTATTTGTTAAAAATTGTCACACCAAACGCGCCGTTCACAGTACCAATACAAGAAACCTCGTTACACTCCGATTGAGCTCCACAAAATCCCACAATTCCGCAAGCAATCGAACAATCTTCGCGACCTATTTTGTCCGGCTGATTCCCATGGCGCGGTGGCGGCGGCGATTTTAACCCTCCGCACTTTTCTCATATTGTTGCAGCGTGGTCTGGGAGTTGGGGCTGCAGAAACTTTGGACAACGGTTACAAGTATGCAGCTGTTCTATCTGGTTTGCGCGGCCGACAGTGTACATGTGACTTAACTAACACTCTGTTGAAGAAGCTATTTTGGTTAATTATTATTATGACGAATTATGGATACCATCATACAGATTAAAGGTCATGAAAAGGTTTTTACAGTATCGGCAACGCTTGAGTAACCTCTGGTGTTGTAGATGTCCATAAGCTACGGGCTAGGTTAAACACTTAATTACTTACCATATGGCTTTATGCCTTACGCCGGCTGATTCTCATGGCAAGATGGTGGACGGTGATTTTCACCCTCCGCACTTTTCTTGTATTGTAGCAGCGTGGTCTGCGAGTTGGGGCTGCAGAAACTTTGGACAACGGTTAGTGTGCAGCAGTTCTATCTGGTTTACGCGAACGACAATGTATGGTTCACTTAAATAACAGTACTTTGATACTTCTTGGATTATATGACGAATTATAGATACCATCATACAGATAAACACAAAAAAAATATTACCAACCTCTCTCTTCCTGCGATGTCGTAAAAGGCGACAAACGGACCAAAGACTTCACCATCCAACAGCATTGAGCGGCGATGGATTCACCACCTGTCATGCTGAGAACAAGTGCAGTGGTCATTAATGGTGAAACGTGGACTGTGGCAGTTGACTGCTTCTGAGGCCCTCATTGCCTGGTCTCTGACTAATTCTTGGGGTATCTGTTAAATCCCGTGCCCGCCGATAACAGTTGGCTACTTGACAGTTTTCGAAAAAGTATTTGAAAAATTACAAACGCTTATTTTATACCCCGTACAATATTTTCCTTCTCGAAAAAAAACGTTTATTTAACAAGAAAAACATATTTTTCTTTATCGATTGAAAATTTCGTGCGAAAACGGTTGGTAACGTGACATTTTGCTCTGTGACGTCACATTTCAATAAATATAGAAACCTATCTTGAAACCTGACAGACAGTTTTTGATAATTTTGTGAAATGTGACGTCATATGAAGCTCGATCATGGCCGCCCCTTGCCGCCCGTGTTTCGGGTTTTGTAATGCACAAATAAAAAATCGCAAATAAAAATAAAATATTTACAAATTATCTTAATAAAAAAAACCTATTGAAAATTATCGTTAAATCATAAACTACCATTTCCGACATATTTTGTATTTTATTGTTACAACTGTCAAATAGCCAATTAAAATTCTTTTGTGTTTGCCTTACCGGTGCGTCCGTCGCCGGGACGTGACGGGTTAATGAATAACACCAGGGGTTACTCACTCAATTTATATATCATACAAATGAGTGAGTAGCCTCTGGTGATGCAGGTGTCCATAGGCTAGACTAAACACTAACCCTACGGGTATGTTCAGAATCAGAGAGCTGAGTGTAAGTTTGTAAATATGCAAACGTTACTATCGCGTTTGTGTTAAGAGGTTTGATTCTCGGTCTTATTTACTTAGCATTAAGATCTATCTGTCAAAACTCAAACGCGATAGCAAAGTTTGCACATTTATAAACTTACACTCAGCTCTCAGATGATGAGCGCTCAACGCGCGTTTTGCTAACGCGCGTTTACAAGTAGGGTAAGTGCACCAGTAAATGAACAGTAATGGAATTCCAGAACTTTAAAAATATAAATAACGTACTTCTGGGTATCATAAATAAAACAATAATATTGTATGGTGTTCCGAATTTACTAAAGAAGAATATAATATCTCCGTTTTTGAATGAAACTCTTATTTTTAGAGAATTTGGATAATTTATGCAAAAAGAATCAAAACCACCAGTGAATGATCGAAAAAATTGAGTAAATGAACCCTGAATTCCAATAAATGAACTACTAGCCAAGTTAAGATATCTTTAAAAATAGCTAATTTCGATAGAAAATGATGTATTTCCGGTCCGAAGTGGTTTATTTATAACTTTCCTAAATAGCAATACTTTAATTTTATTATATAAACTCTTCACTTGGTGCACTTACCCTACATGTATTTTATTCTAGGAGTACACATGCTAACGCGTCATTCTATACCGTTCTATAAACGCGCAGCAGCAAACGCGCGTTGAGCGCTGATCATCTGAACGTGCCCTGGCCTAACACTTACCAAGGCGGGCCTTATGTCTGATAGCCGCCTCATTGGTTTGGTGTAAAAAATAAACTGGTTACATGATTGTATTAATTATGGCGAATTTTGGATCTTAACACACAGGTTTTTCAAATCAATGTTTTTTTATAGTATAACGTACGAACTCTCCGTTTGCAATAACGCAATACAATGATAAATTATCAGACGAACAAAGTAATAAACGCATATGCCAGGTTAATGATGTTTTTATAAATATAGGGCTGGCTATTTATAAAAACATGGAGTAATTTTAGAAATACTCGTAAAGTGGTAAAGCGCTATTAGAACTTTATGACCTACGTGTATCTAATTCCGATCGCTAATTGGAATAGGTGCGACAGTAAATACATGTTTCGAGCTGCGATCGATGGGTCCGCAATAAATGGTCGTATAATTGACAGCTCGATATAGACGCCGCTTTATAGATACCCGGCATATCGTAACACGGAATTGTGAATAGCGATGCGGTGGCATTTAGGAACTCGTTAAATACGCTTTCGACGTGTAATTATTGTAAGTGGTACAGCGGTAACGAAGCTTACAGTTAATAAGATTTTAAAAGGACGGGGTGTGGTGCCTTTGAAAAATAAGTTTTGTGTGGAGAGCGTTATAGTATAGAGTCTGAGAGTTTAACTAATTTTATTATTGTGGGTAGCTAATACAACATTTTAAATTAAGATGGTCGAATTCTGCTTGTAAAACTTTTTTTAATCACTTTTCCGAATTGCAAAGTAATAATGTCAAGATTTATTCTAATTGTTACCGCGACTTACAAAACTAAAATAGTATTATTGTTTTATATTTTAGCGTTTTATTAACGCTTAAATATACTTAAGTAAAATTTTTTAAACACTGAAAAAAGAAAAAAAGTTACTAAAACAGTATTTTGAACACAATGGCTTGCTAGTTTAGTTGAAAGAGAGTCAGTGTTCTAATGCATAGTGACAATGATTGTTTAAAAAGTTTTCATCATCATCATAAAATGTTCATAAAATTCTTTCTGACCTACTAGTAAAATATGAAACTGGCTCAAATATTGCCTATCGACTTATAGTATCGAGTGAAACGATGCGCAAAAAGTCATGTTGTTTGGGTGACGGCGCGTGTCGACTAATGTAAATTATCGATTTATCGGTTCTAGCCGCCACTGACTATCGAGTTTTTTTAGTGTTATTCGTGTATAGCTGTCGTGACAGTGTTATTATTTTTTCTTTTTTATTGTACAACGGGTCAGCCATTGGACTTCCTCTCACCTGACGGAAAGTGACGTTAAGGCCGAAGGTGGATGCGCGCTTCACCTGGGGTAAAAAGTTTTGGAATGTTCATAGAACTTTACTGACATTAACTGGCTTCAGTGTTTTTATCGACTATAAGTACCGAGTGAAACGGTACGCAAATAGGTATGTTGTTTCGCGACGGCACGTGTTAGGGTGTTACCAGACCAATCGATCGATCGTCGATCGACGGCTTCGACCGATGGTAGAATGGATTAGTCGACGTCGATCGATAGTGTCTACCAGACCTATCGATCGATCGTCGATCGACAACATCGATCGATGGTGAAATGGATTAGTCGACGTCGAGCGATAGTTTCTACTAGACCAATCGATCAATGTCGATCGACAATCGACCGGTAGAATGGATTGGGTGTTAGATCGAGCTGTTTGATTAGACGCGCCGGCCGCTTCACTTTTTTTATAAATTTATTTCGTGCCCATGGATACTAGTCGTAATAATAGAGTTCATTGATTATGCTTATAGTTGATGATAATGAGTGATGATAATATAAACGTTTAAATGCTAAATGATATTCCCCCCAAACCCCTTGGGAAGCACTTTAGATTAAGCAACACTGAAAAAGGGGGGGAAGGGGAGGGGGAGGGAGCCAAAGTAAGGAAATGCATAGTTTTCAAGATATTTTTATTTTGAGGTTATGTTAGGATATTTATTTAGGTTAATTTTAGGAAAAAAAAAACAAATATTCTATTAAGTTACCATTACCATACCCCCTCCATCCCCGTCCCTTCCCCCCCCCCAGATATTTTTGAATGGAGCTAGTTTTCTGTTGTCTAATAATCCAATATTGGCATCGTGTAAATAGAGACAGTCCACTACATTGGATAAATTTATTTCGTGCCCATGGATACTAGTCGTAATAATAGAGTTCATTGATTATGCTTAAAGTTGATGATAATGAGTGATGATAATATAAACGTTTAAATGCTAAATGATATTCCCCCCAAACCCCTTGGGAAGCACTTTAGATTAAGCAACACTGAAAAAGGGGGGGAAGGGGAGGGGGAGGGAGCCAAAGTAAGGAAATGCATAGTTTTCAAGATATTTTTATTTTGAGGTTATGTTAGGATATTTATTTAGGTTAATTTTAGGAAAAAAAAAACAAATATTCTATTAAGTTACCTTTACCATACCCCCTCCATCCCCGTCCCTTCCCCCCCCCGCAGATATTTTTGAATGGAGCTAGTTTTCTGTTGTCTAATAATCCAATATTGGCATCGTGTAAATAGAGACAGTCCACTACATTGGATTGTCCTCAAGGCATTTTTGCTTAGCATTGGCATTGGCTTATTGGACTGGCTTAGTGGATTGTCTCAAGTATTGGCTGCGTTTAAATCCAGCATAACAACATAACCTCAACATTCAAGATAATCGCTACGCAAAAAAAAACAAAAACCGCTGCTTAAAATGTCATTTGCATAAAATAAGCGATCTTTGGCTTTAAAATAACCTTTTTTTTCGGCGGTAGTTACGAAAACACAACAGTTGCATCCTGCTTATATTTATTCTTTAAAATTAATTAATCTAATTATTTACAAAGTATTTACCCCTTAAGTAACAGTACTTAGTGCAATAATCAACTGACATTATTTGCAACTTTGTCAATGCACTAGTGCTTTCATAATAAAGCACTGACCCGCCGGCCGCCTAAGCATCACTTTCACATCACTGCACTCAAGACCACACTGCGCTGCCAAAATGACTACAGACTACCAGAACATGCACACGTCACTGGCTTCTACTATGATGAAGCGGATGGCTGCTTTTGAAGAGCAACTGAAGGCATCCCAGGAACCTGCATCCATCGACCGCCTCGCTCAAGAGTTTAGTGATTTCAAAAAGTATGTCTGTGAGATGCTGTCACTTCTACAAAAGGAGATATCTATGCTCGCCAGAGTCACCGATGAAATTGACATGCGGCACCGTAGAAAATATCTTATTCTACATGGAGTGCGTGAAGATCCTAACGAAGTTCCAAGTACAGTTGTCCAATCACTATTTAAGGACAAGTTGAAGATGGAGACTTCCTCAACATCAACTCTTAAGGCTTGCCACCGGCTGGGTGAAAGCCGGGAAGGCAGGGTACAGCCCCTTCTAATCCGATTCACTGATCATTCCATCAAAACTGCAGTTTGGAAGAAGAAGACCCATCTTAAAGGTACTCGTGTTGTAATGTCCGAGTTCCTTACTTGTAGCAGGCAATCATTATTTATGGCGGCACGACACCGCTTTGGTTTAACTAATTGCTGGACCCTTGATGGCAACATTTATGTTAAGGATCTCACTGGTAAGCGGCATAAACTCGTCTCTGAAGAGGAACTTGCTCTCATTAAGGGAGCCCCAGTTCAAGCCCCCGTTGCGACTGTTGGTAGTGCTGGTGATAGCCTTGTTTCCGCCTCCGCTCTTGGCGGTGTCGGGCCCTCTAAGCGTCTTAAGCGCGTAGTCAAACAGAAATAACTTATATCACTGTTTCTCACCACTTATCGTTTCCTTGATTTTATTTTTATTTTGTTTTTGAATGTTACCTTCATTTTGATTTCAACTTTGCAGTTAATTTTATATTTTAACAAGTCGGTCATCCTTTAAGTAAATTTTACGTCACTCACAATGACAAAACAAAACAATATCAAACTGTCACACTGACGTTTGAGTTAGCGTTCCGAAACGTACACAGAACAGTCTACGTTCCGAGACGCCTTAAATTTCTTTTTTATTTGTTACATTTCACGTAAATATTTTGTCTGTGATATGTTTTGTTTAGTTTTTATACAAATGACTGATTTGTAAGTACATTTTATATTCTTTGTTTTGTGTTAGTGTATCTTGTTTGTGAGCCGGCGGGTTGGTGCAGAATAGATACTGTGTCGGTGATACAGTATTAAATTATTTCTGTGCTTATGTATTTTAGATATTATTTCTTATTAAGTATATATTATGGATTTATCTTTTCATTCTTGCAACTCCGGAATATCTTATGATTCTGATGATGACTCTTTCCACGATGCCCTTTCTCTTTCTAGCATGATTGAACGTGACTTGATTGCATTTAAGAAGTTCCTTAATGTCTGCCATATTAATGCTCAAAGCATCCCGTCACATCATAGTGAACTCATGGCAACATTTTCAGGTGACTGCGTGCATGCCATTCTAGTGTCTGAAAGTTGGCTTAAACCTGATTTAGTCTCTGCTGTCTATCCCTTGCCTGGTTTTGTACTCATACGTAACGACCGACTAGGGAAGGGCGGGGGCGGTGTCGCCATCTACCTACGTAGCAATATCCCGTATAAGGTTCTTGATATGTCCCCTTCCCTTTACTCGGCCACAGCAGAGTACATTTTTCTTGAGATCATCATTAGAGGTGAGAAGGCGGTTCTCGGTGTAGTCTACTGCCCTCCCGGTGTTGACTATCATGCCGGCTTAGAAACTGCACTCAAGCCTCTCAGTACTAGCTACTCACACCACATTATCATGGGAGACCTAAACACTGATCTTCTTAATAACTCCAATTCCTCGCATAAACTCCTGAACATGATTTCCTCCCTTAATTTTTCTGTCCTTCCGCTCAGTCCCACTCATCACAATTTACATTCTCCTGACACTTGGCTTGATCTAATTATTACCTCTTGTACTGACAATGTCCTGACCCATGCACAGCATCCTGCTCCTGGTTTCTCACGTCACGACCTTTTACTTGCCAGTTATAAACTCAATACGACTAAGCAGAAACCAGTCGTGGTACCTATGCGTAATTTTTCCCGCATTGATCATGACGCTCTTAGGCATGGGGCTAGTGTTATTAACTGGTGCTCCTTGTTTGAGACTGCCAGTGTTGATGTCAAGCTTGACTACTTGAATAGGGCTATCGTGGCGTTGTTTGATGTACATGCACCGTTAAGACAGGTCAAGCTGAAACGGCCCCCTGCACCCTGGTTTACCAAAGTTGTGCAAATGGCTATGACCAGACGCGATTGTGCTTTCCGAAAGTTCAAACGCGAGCGCTCAGGCGGCAACTGGGAGTCATACAAGATTGCCAGAAACCGTTGCAATCAGATAGTGAGGGTCGCCAAACGCAGACACATACACAACAACGTTACAAATTGCTCTCCATCTGATATCTGGAAATTTTTAAAAAGTCTTGGCATTGGTAAGGCCTCAACCGATCTCCTGCCCCCCACTCTCTCTCTCGATGATCTTAACACATATTTCTCGTCTGCTACGACTCTCGACCATGCCACCATATCAAGGACCCTCAGTCACATAGCTTCCAAGCCCTCATCCATATTAGAATATTTTGTCTTCTCTTCAGTGTCCTCAGATGAACTTTGTAAGCTCATCCACTCAATCAAGTCGAACGCGACTGGCGTTGATGACATGAGCCGTACCATGATTATTACCATCCTGGATGAGATTACCCCTGCCCTTTTACACCTAGTAAATTTTTCCTTAAGTACTGGAACTTTTCCTGCTTTGTGGCGTAAAGCCTATGTCTTACCCTTACCAAAAACGTCAAACCCCAGTACTTTAAACAACTTTAGGCCTATCTCCATATTACCATTTCTCTCGAAAGTCCTTGAAGCTGTAGTAAGTAAGCAAATATCCCAACACGTGCATAAGAACTCGCTTATAACTGATTTTCAATCCGGTTTTAGATCTGCTCACAGTACATGCACTGCTCTGCTTAAAGTGACTGAGGATGTGAGGGAGGGCATGGAGCACGGTAGGGTTACTGTGTTGATCCTTATCGACTTTTCCAACGCCTTCAACACTGTTGACCATGACCTGCTGCTAGCCATTCTATCACATTTAAAAGTCTCTTCAATAGCGTTGGAGTGGTTCTCGTCCTATCTTCGCAACCGCGAACAAGCTGTCAGAGCTGACCTGAAATTATCGAAATGGTGTAAGCTCCACACTGGTATTCCACAAGGAGGTATCCTATCTCCCCTTCTTTTTTCCCTGTTTATCGACACTCTGATCCCCCACATTCGCTGTTCCTACCATTTGTACGCTGACGATCTGCAATTGTATCGGCAATGTCATGTTGAGGATATTGACGAGACGATAGCTGCCCTCACTGGCGACCTTCGTAATGTAAATGATTGGTCCAAACAGTACGGAGTGTCTGTTAATCCCATCAAGTGCCAAGCTATTGTTATTGGTAGTCCACGACAACTCCGCAAACTTGACCTCTCTGTTGTCACGCCAGTCTCTTTTAACGGTGTCAACATCCCCTTCAGCTCCTGTGTGAAAGACCTTGGTCTGCAGATCGACAGCACACTCGGTTGGTGTCTTCAGGTCACTGAGGTTAGCCGGAAAGTGACTGCTGCGTTACGTTCTCTCTATAGGCTCAAGAACTTTCTGCCCCTAAAAACCAAGGTTTCTCTTGTACAAACCCTTATTCTCCCGATTATTGATTACGCTGACATTTGCTATCCCGATTTAAATAAAGATCTTCTAAACAAATTGGATCGCCTTCTCAATAATTCAATTCGCTTCATCTTTGGCTTACGTAAATACGATCATATATCATCTTATCGCCTCCAGCTGAAATGGCTGACCATCCCGCAACGTCGTAAGTCCAGGATTCTCTCAACTTTATTCTCAATTTTAAACGATCCTCACTCTCCCTCTTATTTAAAAACTTGTTTCCCTCTTCTCAGCTCTTCTCATGCCCGGCACCTTCGCTCATCAAACAATCTTCTTCTTGCCACTCCCCTTCACCACTCAGGTTTCGTGGGCAATTCCTTTACGGTACAGGCCATCCGTTTATGGAACGCTCTCCCTGAAAAAGTTAGACGGGCCCCGAGCAAAATTATATTTAAGAAAAGGATCTGCGATATGCTTCTCCAAGAGTCTTCATCATCCTCGTAAGAGTTTTCTATCACCGTATCGATGGGTTAGACGAACGGTATCCGTCGATCGATTAAAGCTACCACACCTATCGATCAACGTCGACCGACCGTCGTCGATCGATTGGTTAGTCAAACGGTATCCGTCGATCGATTAAGGCTACCAGACCAGTCGATCAACTTCGATCGACGTTGATCGATGCCGTCGATCGACGATCGATCGATTGGTCTGGTAACACCCATACTCTACAGATGATTAGGTATTACCGATGAATCAATTCTAGCCGTTGGGTTTAGTCGATGACGACTAACTATCTATCATTTTTTTAAACTATAATCCTTATTGACCTATAATTGGTAAACATTAAACTTTCTTAAACAATTTCCATCGCCTTTTGTTGTAAATCGAGCGTTAGAGAATCGGCATGCAGGCGCCTGTCAATTTTCAAAAACAAAACAAAGCAAACTAATACAAAAATCCATTACACTTGGCTGTAGATACACAAGTGGTCTGTGAGATACACAAATGTTTTCAATCGAATGTTCAACTTCGAGCGAAATTATTGGACAAACACTGTTACGTCTGTAAGCGTGCTACCGGCAATTACCGATACACCGATTATCCACACCCTATCGCTAATTTAAAAACTAGTGAAGTTGGTATCACGAGGTGCCCAATCGATTCGAAGCTAACGCTCGTTCACGATTGTGTAAGTGGAGTTTATTTTGCATTGTCAGTCACCGGATGGATGGCCAAAATAAAATAATTTATTTTGGCTTCATTGATAATATCAATTATCAGATCTGTATGATAATGATTCAGAAAGTCACACGTGCGAATTCATTGCGAAAGCCGCACAAATTAATGGAAAAGGCGGATAGCTGATGATTTGTTCTGTAGGTAAATCATGTCGTCGGCAAATTATGCTTGTACTTTTACTAGTTTTTCTTATTTTTGTTTAAATACCCTAGAGTCGTAGCTCAGACATAATGTTAAGCGAGTAAAGTATTAAAACAGTGCTGCATTTTTAATCGTAGACTCAGCTCTCAAACCCTTCTTGTTATTGGTTAATACAGAGCGACAACATATGAACCAACCACGTAATTGTCCCATCCGTGTTTGGTAACGGGCCCTGCACTTATTTTATCTGCCATAAATACCTATCTCATAAAACTGTTATTCTAGCAAAGCATCTTATAGATAACTTTTGTCGTAAAAGTAACAAAGCAAAACCTTTCCTTCAACGGTCGCAGGTCAATGAACCCACGTGATTTCTACTAAAATTAATGAACCACTATGATTAATGATCTCACGAAAGATCGCGCACTCTGATAAAGCGGCGTGGTGACTTTATTCAGGATGATTATGTCGTAAGACCTATTGTATCGAACCATTTAGGGCGCCGAAGCTAAAATGGCCTTGTGTGATTTTGTTTTCGCTTTCAGATTTCTGATCTTTGTTAGCGTCGTATTCATTTTGGGTAAAGCCAAAAGGGAAAGGAAAATAAACACGTTTTCGTGAAGGCCTTATTCTATTTTATCTTTGCTTATAGTGCTGATCCCAGGAGTGGGACGTTCTATAACTGAACTCTTTCTCACATGGATAAAGTCAAAGCATTTTAAGATCACCAATATCCATCAATTGTAGTCATGACTTTGCCCTACAGTGGGACAGATACAGGCTGTACTTGTTTTTTTTTTGTAATAAGGTTTTTTTTCAAGAAAACGATACTACCGACACGTTTGAAAGGGTGCCCAACTACTCATCCTAGTAAGCGGCGGTATAATATATGATTCGCTTCAGGTGACATCTTTTTCGATTTAGCTACTCAGATATTTGTTTCCCTGTAAAATTTTCATTATTTTTAATTTTTGATATTAATATGAATATATAATTGATAATAATTACATACATACATATAATCACTACTATTACCCCGAAGGGTTAGTCGGAGACTATTAGGCAATGAGGACAGCGAAAGCAGTCCTCTACATAGTCCACTTTTCACCAAATAGCGACTGCACATGTTCTCAGACACTGTGTGACAGATGGTGAGCCCATCGCCGCTCTATGCTGTTGGTAGTACACGGAAAGAAATTATTAGTTGGTTTTACCATATTTCAACAAAATTTTAGGGTTAATATAGCACCTACTCTTGAGTTTTGTTGAATGAACAAAAACTGTATTGTTGATCAGTTACGGTAATTTTAACTTATTACTTATTTGTTGATTCAACATTTCATTAAAATGGTAAAATTAACCCTCTAACAAGGGGTTAATATAGCACCAACCCGTGGAATTTAGTTGTTTTTACCAGTAGCACAATGGTAATTTTAACCGTCTAGCAATATGTTAATTCACAAAAACAACCAACCATGACAGTAAAATTGACCTTCTAACAAGATTTGCTTTAACGTACTCGAAATGTTAAAAATAGATGTATGTTTGTGTTGAATCTACTTGCTTTTAATGGTTAGTTTTACTGGTTTGCACTTGGTGCAAACTTGTGAAAACAACCAACCATGACAGTAAAATTTACTCTCTAACAAGGCTTGCTTTAACGTACTCGAAATGTTAAAAACACGTGTGTGTTTGTGTTAAATCTACTTGCTTTTAATGTTAGATAAACCTTCGAACTCAAGGTTGTGTTAACTGATTTACTATATTGGATCAACTCGTACTATATTGTTGGGGCAACCCAAAATATTTTGGGTAAATCCAACAGTATTTTAGCAAAATCGTTTTGTTGATTCGATCAATGTCAAGGTGTTGAACTAACCCACTTTAAAGGTTAAATGTACTGTTCAAAAATGAGTAGGGTTAACAGTCCAGCACTGTTGAACCAATTTTTGCTGTAATAGTTAGATCTATATGTATGTTTTGTTGAATTAACCTCAATTAAATGGTAAAATTAACAGTGTAGTTTTGTTGAGGCAATAAGTATCTTGGTGTTGTATTAACCCGTAATCAATAGTAATTTTAACATAGCAGTTTTGTTGTGTCAACATCTACTAATTTAGTTGGGAACACTCAAAATATTTTGTAGTATCAACCTAGACATAATAGTATTTTCAACAAAACAGTTTTGTTGTTTCAATAAGTGCGTTTGTGTTGCATCTACCTGATAAAATACTATTGAATCAACCTTTCGAAGTAGAGGTTGGATTAACACGAGCTACAATGTTGTATCAACTTTCGCTATAATTGTTAGGACAAAAACTTGGATTATATTGTCAAATAATTATTCAACTTAGGGTGATATACTTAAGAGGGTTTACGCGTTTCGGTTTCCCATACAAATTTCCAAGTCGACATTTTTATAAACCAGTACCTAGGCCAATTTTGATGAAACTCTGCATGTTGAGATAAAATTTAAAGGTCTAAATAGTTTGTTGAAACATTTCCAAAAAACGTTTATTTAACTGAGTTATTGCGATTTTAAACTTTAAATCGCAATAACTCAGCCAAATAAAACTTTTTTAAAAATGTTATCAACATACTATTTAAATCCCTGTATTTTACTTTAGCATGCAAAGTTTCATTAAAATTGGCTTCTTGGTCTTTAAAAATTTCGACTTGAATAATTGTATGGGAAAACGAAATGCGTAAACCCTCTTAATGAATCACCTTAACTTGAATCATGTTGAAATATATACCTCGTATACTCGTACGTATAACATTATAAAGTAGTTAATTTGACAATATAATTCAAATAGTCCTAACAATTATAGCGGAAGTTGATTCAACATTGTACCTCGTGTTAAGCCAACATTTACTTCGAGAGGTTGATTTAATAGTTTTTTTATCTGTGAGGCTAGTACGCTAAGTTTTATGTCGGACATAAAGCATTCGTCCCTTTCTGGCAAATATGCGTGTGCGAGAGGGACAAATGCTTTACGACGAACTTATAACCGAGCGTGCTAGGGGGACAGGTAGATGCAACAAATAATATTGACACAACAAAACTGTTTTGTTGAAAATACTATTATGTCTAGGTTGATAATAGGTACAAACACAACAAAACGGCTTTTTCATAAATACTATAGGTTCTAGGTTAATACAACACTAAGACACTAAAATAGAATGACCTAATATTATTTAAATCACACAGATAGAAGGTAGACACGACACTAAACAAAAGTATCTTCTAGCTAATACATAGATATACATATCTTTAGCCTAACTAAGAAAACAAGTTGGTTCAACATAGCAAGTACTTACTGTAAAAAGAACATTAAAAAACGATTCATACGGTAAAAAGTTTATTCTTAAACAATTTGGTGACGGTTTTTAGAATCTTTAAACGATGTTAAATAACGTACACAGTATTTAAAGTCTAAATTACCCAGCCGCGCGTCGCAGCATACTTTTGGCTACGATTGGGTGTCGCGGAAGACGCCCGCTGTCAAGCTGCTAAACAGTCCCCCGACGCGACGACGGACGCCTGGAAAATAAAAATAGTTGAACTTACATATATATGTGACGATAATAATTAAAATAGGTTTAAAATATTATTTGTTATTTTTTACAGTTTATTTTTTGTGTCGAGGGGTTTTTCAAATTTTTTATTTTATTTTTATTGTCTTTTTTAAAGTGATGATCTTCAAATGGCTGATCAGGTCATGGTTACCTTACCATATACTTTCAACATCATTGAAGTAACACGATACCAAATTTCGAATCTATAGGACATATGGATGGTAGTCAGATCCCCTCATCAACTATTAAAGAGCTGATGATTTTCAAACGGCTGATCAGGTCATGGTTACCTTACCAAAAACTTTATATATCATTGAAGTAAAGTGGTACAAAATTTCGAATCGATAGGACCTAAGTCAGGTAGTCAGATCCCCTCATCAACTATTAAAGAGCTGATGATCTTCAAATGGCTGATCAGGTCTTGTTAACCTTACCATACCATTTTTAATTAGTCCACGCTATCCCACTAGTAGGCAAAGGTCTCCTTAATTTTTTTTAGTTTTTTTAAATTAACATTAAACCTTCTGGATTTATAGATGGATCTGGTAATAAGTATAGTACTCGTATCATAAACTTTCTACGGCAAATAAAGTTATTATTTTTAATGCATATTTTTTTGCTTAAAACATATTATTGTATCTCGGATAAGCCTCCATCAAAACTAATGCAGAAAATTGGTTGTAGGTAGAGAGTAGGTAGGCGTTTGTCTGGCACAGACTATAAATCGTTAGATTAGTTGATTTTTTTTATTATTATTAGTATTGACGTCAATAAGTGCCTATAAAGGTTTATATTAAAAAATAATTTGACTTTAACTTTGACTTTGACATATACTTTCAATATCATTGAAGTAACACGGTACCGAATTTCGAATCCATCGGACATAAGGAAGTTAGTCAAATCCCCTCATCAACTAGAAAAGAGCTGATGATATTCAAACGGCTGAACAGATTTTCATGAAACATGGCTAAGAACACTCGGGATAAAACTATCTATGACACAAAAAAAAACTAAACGAAAATCGGTTCATCCGTTTGGGAGCTACGATACCACAGATAGATACACAGACAGACACGTTATGCTTGTAACATATGTTAAAAATATTTACAAGTAATGTTTCATTCCAACACTTACGCGTGATATTCCTCTTGATTTCGAGTATTTGTTACTATTGGATGCCGGGCTCGACGGCGCTGATATTATATCATAAACATTATCACTTGCTGTTGCCGCCTCCGAAGATGTGTCCTGTATACACAAACATTTAAATAAAGATGGGAAAACTGTGGTTTTAACAAAAATTATGTGTTATTTTAACTATAAAGGAAAGCTTTTGATTCAACTGATATATATTAGTTGAATCAAAAGCTTTCCTTTAGTTAAAATAACACATTATTTTTGTTTGATTCAACTAATATATATCAGTTGAATCAAAAGCTTTGCTTTAGTTAAAATAACACATAATTTTTCGTTATAACCACAGTTTTCCTTTCCATTCCCTTAGTTAAAGTAACACATTATTTTTCGTTAAAACCAGTTTTCCTTCCTTACAATACAAAGCTTTTGTAGTAAGTAGTAAGTATTGAACGTGGCGACACGCGGGACTGAAGGCCGATTTACACACCCATAAGTAAGTAAGTAAGTAAGTAAGTTGAACTTACTACTTTCTTGCTTACCTACTTAAGCGATAGGTAGACAGACTTACTTGCCGCCCGGCGTCCACACGTAGTTTTTACTTACTTATGCTATGGACATGTAAATCGGCTATGAAATAATGTAACCACGTTCTTGCAAAATGTATGTAACCGATTGCGTTGCGAGTTGCGACACGCAGCGTGGCGCTAAGCTTTAGTAATCAAACAACGAAAACAATAAACACGTAGGTACCTTCAAAACGTTTGACTGTTTCCGCCGAAATACCCATTCGGCTAAATATACGAGACCTTAAAAACAAAATAAGTATTTAATTAAGGTACCCAGGCCGGTCGCGTTTTACGGCGAAAAACACTAAACACGATAAAACTTATGTGCTGGGTAGATACACGTTTTTATATTAAAACACATTTATATGTCCGCACACTTACTTAAATCCATTACACACTGAACTGTCCACCTCACCTCCGCAAGCCGTGCAATTTATTCGAATATTCACGTTCAACTAAGCAGTCGGCAGCACAGCGCGCCGCCGCCGGCGCGCGCGCGGTTTTGCTTGATATGAACGGCAACGTCGCTTCGTCAATCGATAATTTTTGTACAGGACCTTAACCTGTTTATATATTTATTTTAACCCTAGCCCGTGAGTTAGTTTAACTATGTGAATTTGTTGACTTAGTTATAAATGTTGCTGTTGTTTTTAACTGTTTATATTGTTATCCCAACTGTTTATGTAACGGTTAAAACAAACATTTAAAAGGGAGAGTTTATACATAATTTTATCCAGTGCGTTGCAAGTATTGACACGATGAATTTTTCTTTGTAGACTAACGACACGCCCTTTTTGTATACAGCTTAATCTACAAGATGAAATACGAGCTTGGTTAGGCAGAATATACAGTTGAACATCTGACGAAAATTCTCCCGGCGCCCACTTATTTTTAAGCTAGATTTAGTTATTAGTTGATAATAAATACCTTAGACGTGATGAAGTGCCCGTTATTATAACGGGATCCATTTTCTCGCCTAAAATTTTTGTTTTCATTTAATTTGGCATAACGTATTAGGCATATTTTTATTTGTCATAATAATATTTTGACTTAATTGTTTTTGGCATACTATTTCAGTAAGCATAAATATGGTTTAGGCTAATGTTTTTCGCTCTAATTTTGATTTCCATACAGTTACAAGGCATATTGTTTATTCGTCTAATAGTTATTAGGTATAAAGATAGTCTGGTAGATTAGATAAGACAGAAGGTGAGGTTACAGTTTCAAAATCCGCTATAATTTGGATTGGTTTTTTAACAGGTTTTGTCTTTGCAATATTTTTTATTTTATTTATAGCTATTTGAATCTGAAAAACCAAAAGTAGCTATTAGGTACAGTCAAGAGCAAAAATATGTAAACAATTGTAACTCTTAATACAATGGAATAAGAGTCAAAGTGTTTACATATTGGTACTCGTGACTGTACATTAAATATAAATTGGTTACCGTAGTGTAATAATAGGTTAGGGTGCGGCGGGAGTGTAAGCCGCCAACATGTTTATTTTATATACGAAAAGTATTTTATTAAATGCAAACACAAAGTTTCCAAACCTTACTTTTTCCCTATATAATTATAATGCCTATCAAAATTATGCTTAAATATCATTATGCGTAAGCAAATTTAGGCTTTAAAATAGTATATTTAACAATTATTATGCTAATAGTAGTTATGCTTAAAAAAATGTGCCTAAAAAGTTATGCCTAATTAATGTAACTATTAGGATAAGTAAAAGTATGATGATGAATTATGACATAAAATTTTATGCAAAAAAATAGGGAACCTATTTTAACACCCAGGACAATCCATAACAATAGTAGCATGACAGTGATGTCATGCTACATTATCGGGCAAAAATTCGTGTCGCATTGACGCGATAAAAACTTCGTGTTTTTTCTACGGCAAACTATTACCTATATAATTATATCCTACTAATATTATAAACGCGAAAGTTTGTAAGTGTGGATGGATGTTTGTTACTCTTTCACGCAAAAACGACTGAATGGATTTGGATAAAATTCGTCATACAGATAGTTTATAACCTGGATTAACACATAGAATACTTTTTATCCCGATATTCCCACGGAAACGTATGGATGGATGTTTGTTACTCTTTCACGTAAAAACTACTGAATGGATTTGAATGAAATTCGGCATACAGATAGTTTATAACCTGAATTAACACATAGAATACTTTTTATCCCGATATTCCTACGAGAACGGGAACCACGCAGGTGAAACTGCGAGCGGCCGCTTGTAATTATATAAAACCAGCGGTCGCTCGCGGTTTCACCCGCGTGGTTCCCATTCCCGTAGGAATATCGAGATAAAAAGTATCCTATGTGTTAATCCAGGGTGTCAGCTAACTCCATACCAAATTTTATTAAAATCGCTACAGCTGTTTAGACGTGAAGAAGTAACAAACATACACACTCACAAACTTTCGCCTTTATAATATTAGTGTGATGATTTTCGGGCGAACTACATTGGATCAAATGAAAACAATGGGCCTGCGTTTAAAAACAAAAGAGGTTGTTTTACGGGCCTAGGTAGGTGTATTAGGCTGTATAAAATTCCTTTACATATCATCTTTACTCATCGCACCGGTTACTTAGTATTTCCGGACCTAATTGAAGAAAGTCATGTCAACATTTCATTGCAAGTTTGAGAAAATATCCCTTTGATGTGCGGTAGGATCAGCAAACTGTTTGTGTCCACTCACTTATGTCATTGTCAATAGCAGTGCGATTCTCTAAGTTAAATAAAGCCTTAATAGCAGCGGCTGCCGCAGTACTGAGAATTAACTCTGTCTCTCTTATATTCATAGAATTGGAAAGAGAAAGCAGATCACAGCCATGCGCGCAGCGTTTGTGTCGCTTAGAGAATCGCATAGCCGAACTTCTCGTGAATAGACGCCCTTGCTTCTTGAGCGCGCGCAGATAGTAATTTGCGACGTTGCCAGCAGATCAGCACAAATTATTTAAATTGTTATTTCAACTATTTGTGAAAGGGTTAAAACAAACATTTGAGAAGTTTGTGTCCTGTTAAAGCACTAATTATATGTTAAATTTCATGAAAATCGTTAAATACAGCCGTTTTCGACAATCCATTAAAAAAAACCAAAAATTTTTCGTTTAATGGTAGGTACCTACTTACCTATTAAGGTAGGTACTTACCTACCTACCTATATGGCGTTTAATTCAACTTTACATCTTGTTATCTTCCAAAACAAGATCATAGGGCCGGACATACAAATGCATTTTGCCCTAACTATAAATAGGTATCGAACTCGCTCACAAATTTTTACGAGAATCGGTTGAGAGAGCGACCTATACTATAGACGGAAAAGCTGAACAATCAGATATACGAAAGCAAATACAAATATAGTTTTAGTCAGTTTGTCTGTATTGTAGGTAGGTATGTGACACAATAATTTTATCTCAGATAGCATTTAGGTAGCGTTTAATTTAACAACATACATTTGAAAACGTTAGCTCAATCATTCGAACACGTTGATTTTGCTTTTTGCCATGCTGTTGTTTTTACCTGATTATATTGATAGGTATCCTAACTGTTGTGTGACGGTTAAAACAAACATTTGAAAGGGTCAGTTTAACCATTCGAACAGGTTGATTTGGCTTTATGTGTTTGCTGTTGTTTGTACCAGTGTATATTGTTATCCCAACTGTTTGTGTGACAGTTCAAACAAACACTTGCAAGAGTTGTGTGAATCGTTTTGTTGTGTAGGATTTAATTTGTTTATATTATTATTTCAACCCTAGCTCGTGAGTTAGTTTATCCATTCAAACATTTTGATTAGGCTTCATGTGTTGCTGTTATTTTTACCTGTTTTATTGCTATACCAACTGTTCGTGTGACGGGTATAACATACATTCAAATACGTTAGCTCAACCATTCAAACTTGTTGATTTAGTTTTTTGTCTTGTCGTTGTTTTTACCTGTTTATATTGCTATGTCAACTGTTTGTGTGACGGTTAAAACAAACATTTGATAGGGTTGTGTGAATCGTTTTTTTGTGTGTAGGACTTAACTTGTTTATATTATTATTTTAACCCTAGCTCGTAAGTTAGTTTATCCATTCAAACATTTTGATTAGGCTTCATGTGTTGCTGTTATTTTTACCTGTTTTATTGCTATACCAACTGTTCGTGTGACGGGTATAACATACATTCAAATACGTTAGCTCAACCATTCAAACTTGTTGATTTAGTTTTTTGTCTTGTCGTTGTTTTTACCTGTTTATATTGCTATCTCAACTGTTTGTGTGACGGTTAAAACAAACATTTGATAGGGTTGTGTGAACCGTTTTTTTGTGTGTAGGACTTAACTTGTTTATATTATTATTTTAACCCTAGCTCGTAAGTTAGTTTATCCATTCAAACATGTTGATTTGGCTTAATGTTTTGCTGTTGTTTTTACCTGTTTTATTGCTATCCCAACTGTTCGTGTGACGGTTATAACATGTATTCGAAGCGTTAGCTCAACCATTCAAACTTGTTGATTTAGTTTTTAGTCTTGGTGTTGTTTTTAACTGTTTATACTGCTATCTCAACTGTTTGCGTGATGGTTAAAACTAACATTTGAAAGAGAATTTTAAACCTAGCTCTTGAGTTAGTTTTACTAATCGAACATATTGATTAAGCTTTATGTGTAGCTGTTGCTTTTACCTGTTTATTACTGTTATCTCAACTGTTTGTGTGACGGTTAAAACAAACATTTCAAAGGGTTGTGTCAATCGATAATTTTTGTACAGGACTTAACCTGTTTATTTTTTTTAACCCCAGCTCGTGAGTTAGTTTAACTATTTGAATTTGTTGATTTAGTTATTAATCTTGCTGTTGTTTTTAACTGTTTATATTGTTATCCTAACTGTTTATGTGACGGTTAAATCAAACACTCTGAAGGGCTAGTTTAACACATTAAAACAGGTTAATTTAGCTTTTGTATTGGTGTTGTTTTTACCGGTGTACATTGCTATCCCAACAGTTTGTGTGACAGTTGAAACAAGCACTTGAAAGGGTTGTGTCAATCGTTTTTTTTTGTATAGGACCTAACCTGTTTATGTTGTTATTTTAACCCTTGCTCGTGAGTTAGTTTTATCATTCGAACATATTGATTAAGCTTTATGTGTTGCTGTTGTCTTTACCTGTTTAATACTATTATCTCAACTGTTTGTGTGACGGTTAAAACAAACATTTTAATGGGTCGTGTCAATTACTTTTTTTGTATAGGATTTAACCTGTTCATATCATTATTTTAACCATCATTCGGGTGTTCGTTTAACCATTCGAACGTTTTGGTTTAACTTTATGTCTTGCTGTGTTTTTTACCTGCTTATATTGTTATCCCAACTGTTTGTGGATCGGTTGAGACAAACATTTGAAAGGGTTATGCCAATCAGCTTGGTTCCAACATTAAAATTTACATTAAATCAACTATTGGGAATAGGCATAATTAACAAAGTTATTTTCTTGCTTCTGGTAATCGACAAATGGTTGAATATCTTTTGTTGTTTTAACGTATTTGTTTTGTAAATTTAACTTAAAAAATGGTTATTTCAACAACTTGAACAGTAGAATCAACAATTACCTATTGAATTAACCATGAATTGTTACGCCAACATGTACAAATAGGTAAAAACAACTGTTTTCATATCAACAAAAACTTTTCTGTGAAAACAACAATTTGTTCATGTTGCTTTAACCCATCACTTTGTTAATTCAACTAATGTGTCGCCAACCCGTGCAAAATCAACCTTTTTGTTCTTTCAGTGTATGTCAGTCTTTAGCTCTTTAGTCCGTTAGTCGTCTTTTACGACACCCAAGGGAAGAGAGGGGGTGGTAGTATTATTTCACTGCTACACAATACGGTTAATTTATATTTATTGTAGCAAGCAATAGCTGTTTCATATAAACCGATTGACAACGATACATATTAATGTTGGTTGTTCTCTAAGTGTTTGTGCGTACACAAAATTGATGAAATTGGGTGGCTAACAGCGTAATAAACCAAGCACTTAAAATGTCACAATAATTATTACTGTTTTATTGGTACTGTTTTGAGCACGAGGTTATGAGTGTCTGTAAAGATAACTCTTCTGTTCTGTGGCGATGATGTACTAATTACTTAGAAATAGCAAAACCCTGTTATTAACATTGCTGTGGCTGATTTTATTCTAGATGTTTTTATATCTATTTATTTATTTATTTAAATGGTATACACAACAGGTGACAATCAACATAAAGATAAATAATGTAAGTAATAACAATTTGATCAAGACCGACACCTAAATAAGTGAACACACAGCAATACCGACATGCAATGCGAAAACATTTATTTGCCAACAAACTATTCTTCCTTTAAACTAGCTACTTAGAATTCATCAAACGACGAATTGACTTTTAAGATTAAAATTATTATTAAAATGACTACGTATACAAGATTTTATACAATATTACAATGTTTCATTGATTTAATAAAAAAATGGATAGGTATTACAATTCATTACATTAAATAAAAACAAAAATACGATTACCAAATTAAAACTGAACAATATTATTAAATTTACAATACAAATAAAAAAAATTAAATTAAGTTTATAATTTTAAATTAGACATTTTTTATATATAGTTTTAAGTTATTTTTTTGTTTTTAAGTCCAAGGCGTGTTGTTTTTATTTTCCTTCTGTTTTATGTTAGTCGTTAGTGTAAAACAAATCAATAAAAAAGTGCATAATAGTCATCATCATCATCATCAGCCTATAAACGTCCCACTGTTGGGCACAGGCCTCCCACGTGAACAACGCACGTGGGGATATTGGACCATAACCCACCACGCTGGCCCAGTGCGGGTTGGTGGGTTTTAATGGCTGCCATCTTACGACAACAACCGGGACCAACGGCTTAACGTGCCTTCCGAAGCACGGAGGAGCTCGAGATGTTTTTAAATTTGGTCACCCATCCAGCGACCCGGCATTGCGAAAGTTGCTTAGCGAGCAAGATCGCAAGCCGAACGCGCTAGCCGCTGCGCCATCGAGCTCCTCATAATAGTGCATAATAGTGCAATGTGTTAAAATACAATTTTTCTAAACTGGGACTTAAATATGGTATGCTTTGTAGTGTAGATATCGGATAGCAACTGTTTAAATACAAATGAGTTGTCCGAAGCCTAGAGTGGCAAAACCAAATTCTGGCATCTCTTTTCGCCACATACTATTAACTTCTACTTTAACAGTAGACTATGTAAAAAGATTTTCAAAAGTTTTGCCGTTGCTTATTTCCATGACTTTCGTATCGAAACGAACCACCCTCCCCAAATCATATTTTGAATTGTCCTCGTCAGGAGAAATAAACCATTTTTGTACTCGTAAATGAACACTTAAAAGGGAATGGCAGTCCAATCGGTGCCACGGAGGTTACAAATCCGATTACGAGTTCTACTTTTGTGGGGATTACGACGTATAGAGGGAGCTGAGAGGGCGGGGGTCCGTCCGTACTTCGCTTAGTTATAAGTAGAATACGACTCTACACTTATACGCATAAGAAGAGTGCAGTATAGAGTAGGTATAAGAAGATAATAATAATATAATAGTAGTTATGCATTAATTTCTCAGAAACAATCATGGACCATTTAACTTATTAGAAAATAGCTTGATGAGACAATCCTGAAATTTATGATAGAGATCGGTCTAAGTCATTCCAAAATCAAGACGTGTGAGCCGGTTTGTGAAGGGTAATTGACTGGTAGTTAACCTGAAGTTATAACAGTCAAAAATTGTAACACTTATTGGACAAAAAATATGTTAACGGGACAATTTTGTAAATAAGTACATATATCTACTTACTGCTACACGATGCTGTGGCCGAAACCTTAAGTTTTAATACAATGCAACGCAAAAGTTTATTTATTTACGCTTCAACAAGTACCTACATTTGTATAGGAAATACATTCAAGCAAATTAACAAAATAATAATAATGTTAAAAATTATAACTTTAAGTAGATTAGATTAAAACATAATAATAAAAATGTCAAAGTATAAAATTTCATCATTAATCATTTAAAAATAAAAAAAAACAATACAGATTAATCTTTATTGTTTTTATATAAACTATAAGTAAGTATGTGAAAAATAAAAAAGTAGACAATTGCTGTCTTATGGACTTAGAGTAACGCACCGATTCATTTTCTCTTCCCGGTTAATTAAGTAAATTTCGCAAAAAAAGTTTATTTTATTTAAAAATTTTTTTTAAATAAAATTTTAATGTAGGTAATTACTAATGTAAAGCTGCCAGCTTGAAGTGGAACTGGGCTGGACACGTCTACCGCATGTCTGACGAGCTGTGGACTAAACTCGCCCTTGAGTGGAGTCCACGCAACGTTAGACGACGTTGCGGCAGGCCCAGAAGGAGATGGCGGGACGAGCTGGACCACTATATGAAGGACTGGCAAGTTACAGCCCTAAACTGTGAAGAGTGGAAGGAGGGTAGGAAGGCCTTTGCCCAACAGTGGGACAAACCGGGCTGAATAAAAAAAAATAGTAATGGAAATTTAGGAACAAAATTACGACATCGAGTATATGGTTGGGTCATATTTACATATATTGAACAGCAGTAAGAAACGAAGAGAAGAGGTTGTTAGCTCCAGCTACTGAGAAGTACAACAACGTCGCACCATATTTCTAGAAAATATTCGCGTCTCAAAATGTCACGGTTCGTACAGAACCAACTGTGCGCTCCCCAAATTGCTTCCTTAAATGCTTATACATCAAATTCATTTGTAATGTTTTTTGTATGTGATAGGTAAACAATTTAAAAAAAAGTGAAAAAAGTACCTACAGTATAGTTTTATTACATTTTTGTTATGATAAGAACACTCGCAACATCAGTGGGACAAACCGGGCTGAATAAAAAAAAATAGTAATGGAAATTTAGGAACAAAATTACGACATCGAGTATATGGTTGGGTCATATTTACCCTTTCTGTCGTTTGGTTACGTGTATCTACCGATGCTTGCACAATGCTATTGAACAGCAGTAAGAAACGAAGAGAAGAGGTTGTTAGCTCCAGCTACTGAGAAGTACAACAACGTCGCACCATATTTCTAGAAAATATTCGCGTCTCAAAATGTCACGGTTCGTACAGAACCAACTGTGCGCTCCCCAAATTGCTTCCTTAAATGCTTATACATCAAATTCATTTGTAATGTTTTTTGTATGTGATAGGTAAACAATTTAAAAAAAAGTGAAAAAAGTACCTACAGTATAGTTTTATTACATTTTTGTTATGATAAGAACACTCGCAACATCATAATAATATTATTACATTCGTAACTCTAAATTCAATTTCATAAGAGTCAAAATCAGCAAACATTGTAATCGTAGCTTCGCTAGTGACCGTACAAACAACCACTGTGACCGAAATTATACGAAACTCGGAGCGTGTAACTGGCAAATGCTTATTACCGGCCAAATGCAATATTACGATTCAAATTTCGGCTAGCCAATTTTGTGGACAGCCCGAAAATGATATACGACTGCTTTGTTCCGGATGGTAACGGACGGGCGCGCTGAAGAATTAAACATACATACATATATATAACCACGACTATTATCCCCGAAGGGTTAGTCAGAGACTAGGCAATGAGGACAGCAATAACAGCCCTCTACCATAGTACACTTTTCACCAAAAAGCGACTGCATCTGTGCTAAGGCGTGACAGGTGGTGAGCCCATCGCCGCTCTATGCTGTTGGATGTATGTGCAGTCTTTAGTCCGTTAGTCGCCTTTTACGACACCCAAGGGAAGAGAAGGGGTGGTAGTATTCTTTCACCGCTACACGAAACGGTTATTTTAGAATTAAACATAGATGAATAAAAACTTTTCTAGCTATCATGGCAACTTCATCATTGTCATTATAATCACTGATTACTGAATCAGGCAACCCAACGCATGCCACTGAGCCCAATCGTCGGCTCTTCTTGTCCAACTTCCGCTAGTTACCCTACATTTAAGGCTAGGTGTTAGTGAAAAGTTAAAATAACCCGTTCTTAGGATTAATTTTTGAAGTAGTAAACAGGGAAATTAAAATCTGCGAAAATTATGAAATATTGTTGAGGCTTTATCAGAATAAAGCCTCAACAATATTTCATCTTCATTCTACAGATAGAATACACCCGATGGAAACACGATTTAATAAAGTTGGCTCGATAAAATAAAATCACAAAGTTACATATTTTTGTGTCACTTTAACTCCTTTTTTAGGTTTTATTCTTAAATAAGTGATTTGATATTATGAGTTATTTACCAAAATGAAATTTATAGATAACTTGAGGTAATATAACCGATCGTTTTTTTTTATTACATCTATCAATTTTTTAAAATATAAAACGCGCCTTTTCGTACCACTTCGCTGTTATACCTTCATACCGTCGTCGAGAGACCGAGATAGAAGCGCTCGAAATACCTCCCCTTATACTTATGGCTTCGATCAGAGATGTGGTCTGTGGATCACATACAAAAACTAAATACTCAATCCTATACTAAATCGTAGCGGAAATGTAGCAGCGTTGACATATTATTTACGTATATATATTTTAAACGAACCGTGCCGCGTAGCGGTGAAGAATACTACTACGCCCTCTCTTCCCTTGGGTGTCGTAAAAGGCGACTAACGGACTAAAGACTGCACATACTTCCAACAGCATAGAGCGGCGATGGGCTCACCACCTGTCACGCTGCAGTGCAGTCGCGTTTGGTAAAAAGTAGACTACGGTAGAGGACTGCTTTGCTGTGCTCATTGGCTAGTCTCTGACTAACCATTCGGTGATAATATTAAAGATTATATATGTACCTATGTATAAGTATGTATTTTAGAAAAAAAAACTATTTTCCAAAGACCTCTTTGTCATGTTGACCACTTAGCACGCATACACTAAAGGAAATTTAACTTAACATATAAATATTAGTAATAACAAAAAAATTGCAGTAGGTACCTACTGTATTCCATGCTCCATCAAGAAACTTTTCCATTTAGAGGTATTTGTGTACAATTTTACTTATAAAATATAAATTTCATATAAAAGAGATCAATTTCAATTTGATATTAAATTAGATATTATTTTAGGATCAAATAAATTTAAAATCAAAATTGAAGAAAACACAGTTTAACACAAAGTGTGAATGGCATAACTTAGAATGAAAAAAAATACCTTTTACTCGTAACTTACTCAATATACCAACCTTCTCATCATAGCAAGAGCTTGAATAATTTGAAATAAGCTGATTATAAAAGGGAAATCTCCCAACCGGAGACATTTGGGCAAACTGGGTTCAATCGTATTACGCGAATAATACTTACTTTGTGAAATTATTTGTGAATTTGATGGCAGCGTAATTTTTATACCGTAACGTTGTAGATAATAAATAAGCAAATATATTGATATTTGCTTATTGACTGAGCCGTTTCGATTATAAAGATTGAGAGAATGATGGTAGAGACATTAGGTCCGTGGGGACCGGGTGTCAGCCAGCTTTTTAAAGGTTTATAATTACTCAAAACACGTATTACGTAGGCCATTAAAATATTTGAGATGATTCTGTGGTTACTAATTTAGTATAACAGTAAAAGAAATCTATTTAATTGTAAACATAATTTTACAGAAAAAAATAATGAAATTGGCGAGAATTGACAGTTCGCCAAAAAGGAATTTTGCAACGTAAGCGTTTTTAAAAATGTCGAAATACTCTTCTACTCACCGTATTTCCTAAATAAGTGCACATCAAAACAATCGCATACTAATTATCGTTAAGTATTATTATGGTTTGTTTACATTTGTAGACAGTGACATTCCAATATATTTTTCTTTCTGACCAAGCGCCATAAACACGGCAACGTTCTTTGTTAAGGTTGTTGCTCACTACACCTAGTTCGTAGTTCCGCAAAAAAATTTGAGGTGGCTCTATGGATATCAATTGATCCGTACCGTAGAGCAATTGAAACTATGGCATAGTGTACGAGTACCTTTAGTAAAAAAAATGAAATTATTGTCAATTTTGACGGTTCGCCATTTTTTTTGCATAGGATTTTTTTGTGCTAATAATGTGTTAATTACTCTTCGTAATCATCGTTCTTCCTAATAATGTGCACATCAAAACAATCGTTATGGTTTTAGCTTTCGAAAATGATATGATTCTTTATAGTTTGAAACAGTGACTTCCAAGTAATAACGACTTCTAAATGTCGATATAAAAAAAATATTTTTGTTTTTTGTCTTGGAATCTTCATTTTTGTCATTTTTGTAATAGCTTTTCGTAATTAACTGTTAACTTATTAAAATACTGAGTTTTCTAAGCATTTGGTACGTAGTTTAGGTTTTGATAAAGCTTTAGCAATGGGTTAGTTCTAAGCTTTTTTGTCAGCTCGGGTAGTCTCGGTCAGAGTCGGCCAACTTTCGGACAGCTGTCAGAATGACTGGACGGTAGGAGCCATATTGTATATACGGTCGTGGACGGCTAAGCGCTCCTGTATACGACGCCGCCACCGCGCCGCCGCCGCGCCGCCGCCGCGCCTCTACACTGTGTATACGTCACCGCCACCGCGCCGCCGCCGCGCCGCCACTGCGCCGCCACCGCGCCGCCGATACATAATGTGGGCACGCGGGCGGCGGCGGCGCGGTGGCGGGCTCTACGCGTCACGTATCCAGTGTAGAAGTGCGGTGGCGGCGCGGCGGCGGCGCGGTGGCGGTGACGTATACACAGTGTAGAGGCGCGGCGGCGGCGCGGCGGCGGCGCGGTGGCGGCGTCGTGTACAGGAGCGCTAAGGGTGGATTCGACCAAACTGGAATAAGACTTACTCCGAGATTAGTCCATACAAATTCGACATTTAATCTAGGTATAAGACCTTATTACAGTTTGGTCGAATCCACCCTAAGTGGCACAACTGACGGAAACTATCCGAGATCTTAGAGCCATCTACTTAGTCCTACGTATAAGCCTCGTCATCCAGCGTGGCAATGCTGCCAGCCAGCTGGGTAGGTACTCTGCCTGATTTTGTTTATAGTTTCTATTTCAGTTAGTTGTATGTTGTATTTAGTTTTAATTGTATGTATAAAATACTACACAATCATGCAATATTATTATAGTATGGTGTGAAATAAAATATCTTAATACTTTTAACATCCGTACCTACTTAAACTCTAGATTCAACTGATTTATTCATTTATTTTTAATTTCAGATTAAAAACTTATCTTGTGCTTACATCTAATAGGTTTAAGTGCAACAATAAGAGTTATTTGTCACTAGTATTTAATCATATAGCATGATTAATAATTAACTATGGTGAACTTTTGTTAGGTACTTATAAGTATTTTAATTACAAGCCAAACTTTAATTCAACATTAAAATTTAACATAAAATTTTAAAACACCATTCCAAATCCCGGCTTTCATATCCCATATCTAAAGAAGATAAGGCTATACCACATGAAACACTAAAGTTATTAAAAGCTTACATTCCCACAAATTCCGACAATTGGAATGGACCGCAGTTTGGGAGCACGCCAACGTTGGCCTCATAAAAACACCATCGCTCAAAGTTCACGATCTGGGTTAATTTTTTAGCGGAAACGCAATCAGCGTGGCGGGATCGGTGCAGCGGCATTTTTGCCATTTCGGCCATTTTGTCGTGCGCGCACACAAAATGGCCGGCCGGAACGCACATTCAAATAACATTCAGTTTCGGCCGCGGAACAATGATGCTGTGGAGACGGTTTCATGAAAATAAAAATGTTCAACTCTTAAAAACAATACTAAATTACATTAAACTGTAAATAAGTTATCTGTTAACAATAAGACCACCTATTTTGTAGTCTATCTCTGCGTCAGTGTGTTTGTTTCTATAATCTTGTGTATAATAAAAATATAATTATAATTCTTATTATTGTTTTGTAACGATAACTAACGTTAAAAAATATAACATCTCACACAAGTATGTTACAATTTCTGAACTATTGTGAGAAATTAACGTAACACTTTCAAGATCTAAGTGCTCAAGTCACATCATTAGACGTCACAAAGTTTTAGTTAAGTTAGTAACAATCATTACGACTGACTTGAACTGTGAACTTTAATGGAAAGCGTAGGTTTCTGAGGGCTTGTCCACATCAGCGGTTGTACTGTGAATGCAATGCACCCGTGCAGCTATAACTATATCTAAGCTATTTCGTACTTTTTGTATCAAGAACAATAAAAACAACTTTAAATAAAAATGTTTCGAGCCATCAGCGTTATCCATGAAATCCTCTAAAGAATACACAAACATCAATAAAAAAGCAGCACTCATCCAAAAGTTGTGTAAACTTCACTCTTATAAAACTTTTAACGCCGTTATTAACTCCAATAATAATTGTAGTTTGTGAAATAAAAAGCAGACCGGTAATGAGAGCAACTATAAGTAATAAAAAAAATAGTTTCACCATAACAATATTAAGATGAGGCATAACTTTCGTGGTCATATTTTTCCATATTTCTTCCTTCTTTTACGTTTCATATAGTTAAGTGGCCATT
This sequence comes from Scoparia ambigualis, assembly GCA_963921215.1. Lineage (NCBI taxonomy): Eukaryota > Metazoa > Arthropoda > Insecta > Lepidoptera > Crambidae > Scoparia > Scoparia ambigualis. The sequence goes on along the minus strand of OY992511.1, from coordinate 32,893,952 downwards.
CTTGATATTATTGTATCCCAGTTTTTAAGAAAAGTGATTTTAATGAACCGGTGCAATTACTAAATCTAGCTCGATGTTTCTTTTCCATACTTGACTATTCTCGTAAATTCGAACGCAGAATTTCGTGTGCCTCTTTAGCGTAAGTTACACATGCTAGCAATACGTACCCGAACGGGCCAGTTCAAGTTTTGTTTTAACTATAAAAGGCAAACAAACCTTCTGTTTTAAATAAGTAATGCACGTATTTGCAACACCTGCATTGGATCGGGAAAGGTCAGAGGAGACTGGAACAAAATAAAGGAGGCCTATATACCCAGCAGTGAGTGATAACAGGCTGAATGATGATGACGTAACACTGCAGCTATGTTCGCGAACAAGCATTCGTGCGGCAAACGAACCAATGTATACTGACCCTAAGGTTTAAGTGGTGACAAAGTGGTGAGTTTTTGCACAATTAAAGTTGGATTCTTAATGCATTTCGCATTGCAAGATCGATGGATCGCCTGCTCAGGTTGTTAAAGCTTCACCTCGTTAGTAACTTTCATTTGCTGTGTTGCTTTAACGATTGCAATCTTTTGATAACATCCGGTATTACTAACGACTTTATGTGCTTACCGAAGTTCGGATAAAAACCAAGAAATATTTTTAGGTCCCTTTTTTCACTACGTGTAACCACTTTCAATATTTATTTAAAATGGTGGTTGCTAACAAACGGACTTCAACAAGAACAATCTCCAACCAAACCGAGTACAAACGTCCCCCGCAGGGAATCGAACCTGAGAGCCTATGAGTCTGAGACCGGTAGTCTATATCACAGTGGCGGTTAAAATTGTCTTACCTTTAAGCGTCTTTCTTAAGTAAACGTTACACAAGGTTATTCAGGCGGGATGTGGCAATTTGATCTTCATTACATTGCCACCTACCACGAGTTTACGAACTATTCTTAGCTTCAAGTGTAATCGAAACGAGCATGACGCGAGTGAGTGACTGCGTCAAGTGTCGCGAGTAAAATGTTGCAAAAAACACAACTGGAAAAAGGACCGTTCACTATCAGTGAATTCCGGGACAAAAGTTGCCCCAAAAAGTAGTGGAGCGAAGTGTAAAAAACTGCGGTTGACCAAATGAAAGATCCAACGGACGCGACGGGCGGTTCTACAATATTTGCAGAGCGCGACAACTGAATAGTCTAAAACGTTAAAAGTAGGTCGGGGACTTTCAGATTTGAAAACTAGACGCCACACGTGCAATGTTATGGAGTGGAGACCTCATCATCATCATCATCAGCCCATAAACATCCCAATGCTGGGCACAGGCCTCCTACGTCAACAATAGCACGTGAGGATATTGGGCCATAACCCACCAAGCTGGCCCCATGCGGCCGACCAACGGCTTAACATGCCTTATCCGAAGCGCCGAGGAGCTCGAGATGTTTTTATTTGGTCACCCATCAGGCGAACCGACATAGCTAAAGTTGCTAAGCGGGCAAGTCACAAGCCGAACGCGCTAGCCGCTGCGCCATCGAGCTCCGCAGTGTCAGACAGTCAGGAGTGGAGGCCGTGACACGGCGAATGGAGAGCAGGACGCAGATTTGTTGAATGACGATAATTTGCAGAGTGGCTGTGTAGTATAGCAGCTCACTTAAGGAATACTACCAACCCCTCTCTTCTCTTCTACATACATCCAAAGCTTCACTGCACATACATCCAAAAGCAATGAGCGGCGATGGGCTCACCACAATCATCACTGACTGGTGCGAGCTAACTGCTGGTGTCCCACAAGGCGCCATACTCTTTCCCCTTCTTTTTTCACTTTTCATTGACTCTCTCACTGCTCGACTTCATTCATCTTACCATCTGTATAGTGACGATCTCCAATTATACATTCAGGTCGATAGAAGTATTTTAAATCGGGTCGTCGCTAGCCTCAGCGAATATTTGTTGGTATTGCCGACTGACTGGTTCAATTGTTATGGCATTTTCGTCAATTCCACTAAGTGTCAAGCAATTATCATTGGTAGTTCCCGGCAGCTGTCCCTTGCTGATTTGAGTTCTGTGCCTTGTTTGGTGTTCAATGGGAATTGCATACCGTATCATCCCCGTGTCAAAAACCTAGGCCTCCTTTTTGACTGCTCTCTCACTTGGGAAGATCATGTTAACGAGATTTCTCGCAAAGTGGCCAATTCATTACGGTCTTTGTACAGGCTGAAATGTTTTCTCCGTTCCAGCACCAAAATTGCACTAGCACGGGCTGTTGTTCTCCCCATTATTGACTACGCCGGCGTCTGTTTCTCTGACACTATTCAAAATCTTCACAATAAGTTGGATCGTTTGCTAAACAGCTTGTATCCCATTTGTCTTCGGTTTACATATCTCACTACAAAAGGCAACTTAAATGGCTGCCTATCCGCAAGAGCAGAAATCTTAGAGTTGTCTGTTTGTTATTTAATATTTTACATAATCCCGTACCCCCGGATACCTGAAATCTAGGTTTTAGTTTCTGGGAGCCCCTCATCAGCGTGACCTTCGCTCTAGTAGCAACCTTACTCTCCAAACTCCCGCTCCTCATACTGGCTTTGTCTCCAGTTCTTTCACTCTTTCCGCTATCCGTCTCTGGAATGCTCTGCCAATACAAATCCGTCGTGCTCTGAGCAAAGAAGTGTTTAAAAGACCGGTATTGAATATCACCTAACTTCAAGTCTCCCACATCCTTACCGGTTGACTGGTAAAGAATGCCTTGTGGCGTTAATTCTATCTTTTGAAGTTTTATATGTGAAGAAGGTTACATAAATAAATATCATACTGAGCACATTGTGTAGTTGTAATTTTGTGAATCGTGTATTGCTTCCCTTATTCCTAGTCTCTGATTAACACTTTTGGGATAACATTCGTGAATCTATGTAAGTAGTAATAGCACAGAATAAGTACAGAAGGTTTACTCTCAAACGACTATCACGCGAAATTAAAACTTATCGTGAGACCAGAGCGTTAATATTCCGTTAAGCAACGCTGAATCGGTATCGATTTGACGTCAGGAGCGCAGGGTTTCCACTCATGGATATATTCAAGTACGATTACGATTTAAGCGACGACGCGCGACGTGGAGCGTGCGTCGAGAGCGGCAAACTTTACTGCCATACACCTGCCCAGGAGGCGCGGCGCCTGCCGAACGTACCTAAACTGCGGAGTGACACCCCCTGGTAGTAGTAAGAGGGCCAAAGATCGGGCTCATTGAATGACTCGAGCTGATTGTGATGAACCTAAATATATAATATTGTATGAGTGAGGCCTTTGCCCAGGACACTTACGGCTTACATAAAACACTAAAGAATAGGCTGTCATAACTTAACCTGTCGGAACTCTGAACGCACCACTGCGCACCATATTGTTGCTTAACGTGGTAATATGGTCACCTAACCAGTGACCCGGCATTGCGAAAGTTGCTTAAATTGACAATTTGACAGTAGTAAAAATAAAATATGTCGAATAAGGTATATAGTTTATAATTTAACAATAATTATCCAATAGGTTCTTTTTGATTAAAATAATTTGTAATTAATTTGAAGTGAAATAAATCTATTAGTTTTAGAATAACGACTTCTACTCGTATATTATTATAAGGTAGAAATGAACTTTTTTTTTCATTTTTCCCAAGTCCATTGCGATTTTTTTATCTGACTGACTAACAAGACCCGAAATACGGGCGGCCATGATTGAGCTTCGAGTGACGTCACATTTCTCAAAATAAACAAAAACTATCTGTCAGGTTTTAAGATAAAATTTCTTTGTTTAGTGAAATGTGACGTTTTCGCGCGAAATATGAAATTATTCAAGAATTTTTTTCTATTAAATAAAGCTTTTTTGAGATAAAAATAATATAAGAGGTAAGTATAGAATAAACGTTTGCAATTTTTAATATACTTTTCCGAGAGCTGTCAAGTATATAGCCAATAACATCGCAAATCGAACGCCTCAGCCGTTGCGTCATCCTCATTATAATTTTTTTTTTTAAATTAAACTATAATGTCTCTCTGTTGGGCAAAGGTCTATATATTATATTTAGTAGTTCAAAAATAATATTTTTTTTTGATTACACTGATTTGAATGGTATATATGTAGCAAATACAGGCCACTCAAGCTAATTGAATTTCCGTCGCCGGCCGGCAACGAGACCTAAATTAGATTGCGCGTTGACAGGCGCCAGTGGACGGCATTTAGCGTGATATGTGAGCTCGTTAGACCGAAACTGTTCAGCTATTTGCGGATTTGGGATCCACATAGCCTAATGATTCTAACTAATATTATATCCTGTAATAAATGCGAAATTGCGTGTTTGTTTGTTTGTTACACTTTCACGCATTAACAGCTTAACAGATTTTTATTACTGTTGGTATAGAAATAGACAGAGCCCTGGAAATTGTCATAGATTATTTATTCTCTCGAAAATTTATCAAGTGAAGCCGCGGGAGAAATATAGTAATATTTCAATATTTTGTTGCTCGTATAGTATGTAATACCTTTTTCGCGATTGCATTTGAACACCGATTACCGATTTCGGCTACTACAAAGATAAAGTTTCTTAATAAACTTTCTAACTTCCTTTGATTATCAGTCTCTTCTTTACTTAATAAGATTAAAGTAGATTCCGGTAATTTATATACGATTATTACTATTTTAAAACTCACACATTAGCACCCTTCAGAGGAAACACTACGTCGAAGTGGCTTGCAAAAATCTCATACAAAACACAGAAAAACGACGTTTCATTGTCCCCTGTCCCCTCCTTAAACATACAGACAGAAAATAATTATCTTTCTTTAACCGATGCTGAAAAAGTAACAAAAATTGGTCTAGTTCTGAAGGAGGAAACAGGGGACTACGAAATGTCGTTTTTCAGTGTTTTGCATATCATATGTTAAGAGAATTTTGCATGCACGTCTACGTAGTGTTTCCTCTCTATTTTACGACAAGAACCGAGCCTTCCAAAACATGGAGGTAACTGGTTACCGATCCGTCGACCACAATTCTGAAGATTGCCAACTTGTAACATCGCAATACGAACGTGCAAACCGTTGCTTCTCCAAAACAAAGAATATTATGCATTGTTTGTTGCGAGTTTGCAATAATGTTTTTAAATGCTCTTCATAAAACAGAACGATCCTTTAATCCCGGCATATCCACCGTAATAACTCTAAAAACGAAAAGAGTATTTTGAAATTTAATTAAAAACATATTACATTGTAACAAAGCAAGGATTAGCTGCTTTATAGTCATTTCTAATAATCTCTTTGGGTAAGCATATTTTTTACGGCGCTTCGGACACAGTGTAGTAGACAAGTAGGTTTTTATTGGACTGACTATATCCACGAATAAGTAAATGATGTATGATTTGAAGATCCTGTGATTGAAACAGATCTGAGAAACAATAGTAAAATGATAATTATGTATAATAATGGCACTTTTAAACACCATGCTTAAAAATATGAAAATGCTACTGTTGTGGTAATATTTTTATTTTTTTTAAACTATTGTATTAATTGTCAATTATTTAGTTTAATTTTTAAATCTTCTAAGAGGCATTTGTTTATTATTTTATTTATTTAGTTTATGTAAGTTCATAAACTAAAACAGCACTCAGCCGTAATTAAATCCACGGCAACCACATTTTAATGTAATTTTATTTATTCACTTCTGGAGAGATAGGTAATGTAAATATTTTGTGTTACTGTCACCAAGCATTCACTGTGGCAGAGGCAATTTTAATTAGAAGACATCATTAAAAATTTAATGGTGAGAAATATAATGAAGATATACTTTTACGGCGAAAAAGAGTAGTTAATCCCACTCCGTAGCTTTGTAGAGATGGTTGTCTCTGTCGACTATTTATTAATTAATAATAAATTATAACATTGCTACATCGGTTTAGGTATTACAAGCTTCAACCCATGGCTTCGCGCACCTAACCAATTTGTTTGGTCTCATTTCTATTCATCGTTCAGATTAGTTGTGTTGTGTTTTTATAATGTACAGTATACATACTGTCCTACTGTCGGGCAAAGGCTACAAAATGCGGGTTATGGGCACAAACTGGTGCTATACATAAAAACATCTAAAACAGACTTTGCCTGGTGATTAGGCTACTGAGCTTATGTAATTAAGAACATACATTAACCCTTGAACTGGTACAGCATTAACCTCTCAGTCTTGGAATCGAAATGTCTAAAATTTTGACAGAAGGTGCGATTTAGCGGGAATGTAAAAAAAAATTTTCATGTTAAATTTTGCGTTCACGAAGCATAAAATGTACCACAGAACCGAAATAATCGACATTGTTCATACTAAAGTAGTAAGTAAAGTACAAAGTCAAGTGGAGTGGGCCATATATGGCCGCTTGGGGTCTAACGGAATAGCGAGTTTTTTTAGGTGCGACCATATTGGGCCGCTTGGGGTTAAATATTTTTTATTGGTTTTCCATCCTATTACAATTGGATAAGGTTTAAATTATGGTGGCATGTATATTGCCATTACCAGCTAAAGGGTTTACATACGTCACGTCCGTTTCCCGGAGGGGAGGTAGAGACAACAGCTTTTTCTAGTAAACATTTTATCCTAACAGATTTTCAGTTGCTACCATTCTAAAGCACTTCTTTTGTTTAATTTACTCTCGCAACATTCCTCATGCATGCGTAGTAAGTACATTATAATAGCATACATCACATCAGTCATAGAAAAAGAACACAGTTTCCATTTTGGCGTAGTTACCGTACTTAGTTAAAAATAAATCAAAAAATCCTTCATTTAATTACGGTTATTAACAAAACGGGAGCAAGTTGTAACACTGACGTTTATTAAGTGCACAGTGGGGTAGTAAAAGAGTTTACGGCGATGCAACTTGGTGAAGCCAATTAAGGACTGCAATTTATGGGTCTTCGCCACTACCCCTACTAAATTGTAAAGTTTAATATCACTCTCAAATTCAATTTCTACGAAAAGTTATTTCTGCCCGTTAAATAAAGGTTTTGAGTTGATTAAAAATTGCTTTGTCACAAAAGATCGAATATGTCTCAAAGCTAAACGAAGTCTTCTTTTTCAATTTCTAATTTTATTTTCGCTGTAAATTGGTCATTAAAGATATTCAAAATAACATTTTTTTTTATATAGTCTGTATAATTTTCCTTGTGCAAAGTCAAAGCGGTATAATTAAAGCTAAAAGAGCATCACTTAACCGGTTAACAATCTCGCAGCCCACATACGGGCCATAACAATTGATTAACCTATTGTTATATTTTTTGGACTGTAAACCTGTTAACACCACCACTTTCTTCAAAAGCACAAATCGTTGCTAAACGCTTTTTACGAAAGCCTTAAACAAGTTACATTTATTACAAAACGTCTAACGCCCGCGAAAACTTCACCGCAAATCTAACGAGCAGATTTGAATAAATATGAAATTCGCATCAAATATGCAAAAAAACGGAAAGATTTTAAATAAAAAAAAGCTTGACTCTCAACGCAGCGAGTGAAGTTTGGCAATCATTCGAAAAGTTCCAATTTATTGAATGTGAAATGTGATTTCGCACTGAGCGCGAGCAACCATTGGCGAAAACATTTCACAACGTGTTGGAGTTTCTAAATTAATTTCTAGAACATTTAGATTTTTCATTTAACTAGTTCGATGTTTTTTTTTCTTGAGATAACCCATTTTTTATTAGTTCAGTTAGAAATGTTATCTGTTGATAAGATCTCTAATGCAATTACGACTCGACTAAGTAACTACTAATTGATGCTGACTTATGCATTAGTCATTCATAGGCATGATTAATGTAGTATAGTTAATAGTATTAGTGTTCGTATTTATTTTAATTTAACTTTCTTGCTATAAATCACTCTAAGGCTAAGGTGTCTCAGGCTTCTGAGTTTTGTCACTATTAACCAGATTGTAATCTCCATTTCCTAATTAAAAACTGTCATTACTTCTGTTGTTTAATAGTTCAAATACTTACCTGCACTGACCGGTTTATTTCGAATGACCATAATTTGTAATATTGTATGTGAAGGAAGTTTTGTTTTCGTTTACAACTGTCTTTTTAATTACAGAATCGCCAGCGTCTCAATTTTGTTACATCTGTCCACTGCAAGCCTTTCTAATGATCAATTATGATTTATAGAAACAAAATATCTAAAACATTCATTTATAAAAATTGGGTTTATTTATATTTTAAAAGAAAAAATCGACAATAATTATACGCATTCAGTCACATGACATTAAACGGAAACCAAAAGCCATTTTAAATGTCATTTTATTGTTGTGAAATTTCTATAGAACGAGCCTCAAACGAAACGGATATTTGGCACGGTGTGACGTCATTTACTCAACATGGCCGTCTTAAGCGTTTTTGCGGTTGATTATAAAAACGCAAAATAAATATTGCAAGTTATTGATTTTTTGGAAAATAATGTATTTTTAGGATAAAATAGGTAAACAGGTATCGTTTTAATATGATTTTAAAATTTAGTCATCTAGCCTCATGCCACCGCACCCAAGCTTCGTCTTTTCTCATCCAAATGCCAAACATTTTTTTTACAGATCGTCTTAACTGAGTTCTAGGATTGGTCTTGACGCCTTACCTTCCTTCTTACTTCGATCACATATAAAAAGTAGATGTATAAACAGTGATTTCGAAACGTCGGCTCAAACAGAGGCGAGATGTTTAGGAACTGTGGAGTTTATGCTATGTTAATGCACTGGGAGGTTCTACGTTGAGATTATTTGTGAATAAAACTTATATTAGAATGTCAAACGTCTAGTTAGAGAGATCGGTCTGAAGTGCCAACATGGATAGACTTACCATGTGGTATTTTATATGTCATGATGTAGAACAGAATCGTAAATAAATTCATTCATTGGCCTTTGCGTCTATTGCAGACTATGGTGCAATGTTGGGCAAACACCGTTTTTGGTGGCTGAAAAGTCCGATGCGAGAGCGACATGTTCTACCGCAGGCCTGACAATCGAAGTTTACGACAGATGGGACTGAGTCGCCTTGACGTTGTGTCTTTCTCTTGTCAGCGAGTGCCGCGAACCAGGTTTTATCGCAAAACTTGCGACCCTCCAACACGTGTTTACGCCATTCCGTCCGTTTCTCAGCAAGCTTTTCCCAGTTTCTGTGGTCAATTTGAAAGGCAGACATGTCTCTGTTAGCGCAATTCTTAAAGAGAAGCAATGACCTCCCAACGTCTCTTTTTGCATTCGCGACAGCACCAAAAAGAACACGTCGTGGTATTCGAGAGGGTTCCACATGCTCTAGCCAGCGCTAACGTCTCTGTTTGAGAAAAGCGGTCAGGCTAGGCAACTGTGCTATTTCTAGAACCCTTTCGTTTGTGATCCTGTCATGCCATGATATGCCCAAGATCTTACGAAGGCAGCGCATATGGAAGGAGTTTAAATGACGTTCTACTTTTGCATATGTCGTCCAGGTTTCGGTTCCGTACAAGAGTATGCTTAAAATGGAAGCTTGAAAGACCAACATCTTGGTCTTTGTTGTGAGATGCTTGTTTTGTAATACTCGAGTACTAAGCCTCCCGAACATGGTCGCCGCCTTTCCGATACGTATGGCGACCTCCGCACTAGAGGTCGATACTAGGTAGCAAAATTTGCCAACTACCTATATTAATCCAAAATAATGTACCTACCTATATTAATCCAAAGAAAAGGACTTATAATTTAAATCGCCCCCACAACCTTGTCAGTAGGTACCTACTCATTTCGCTTAGTAGTGTGCTAAGTGTCAACATTACATAGTGCTTCTTAGAAAAATTGCTATTATGCCAAAACACCTACGTCAAATGTATATGCCAAAGCTTGTGCAAGGATTGCGTATCCAGTTTTTTAGTATCTTTTCACTCCTATTACTCAAAAAGACCGTCATTGTAGCGTTCCAGAGCTAGGGAAAAATAGCTTTTTTTTGTTGGTAGTATTATTTTGATGAGCCCATCGCCGCTCTATGCTGTCCTTAGTCCTTTAGTCACCTTTTACGACACCCAAGGGAAGAGATGGAAAGTCTGCACATACATCCAACAGCAAAGAGCGGCGATGGGCTCATTAAAATATTATTAACAACCCCTCTCTTTCCTTGGGTGTCGTTAAAGCAACTAACGGGTTAATTTTTAATAAAATAAACCACATCATGTTGTATTAGATTGTTTTATTTTCTCGTATTCGTATTGAAAAGTAGAGTGTAACACACGGTGCTAAAAACCCATTAAAACTCGGTTTCTATTTACTCCTTTGCTAAAGCTCGGGAGTAAAACTACCTCGTATATAATGGGTCATTTGAGCCCCTTGTCACAGAATAATATTACTAGCTCTTGTATAATAATCTACTATTAATATTTAAATTTTTGCATTCACAATGCTATATAGATGGATATAGGATAATTTTTTTTAGAAAAATATATATTTTTTTCCTAGTTTTAGACTTATTCTTGACAAAATGAGGCGGTGTCACTGCCCGCCCCGAAAACTTCCAGCACTCAAAATAATCGATGGCTCGTACAATAGCGCTATCGTAACGCTCCATTCGATTTGCTATGCCCTTCATCCTTCATCGGAAACCATCGACCGCAGAAGTTAACGAGGCCAACAATGGCTGACGGTAAAGCCTTAATTTCACGGCTCGTGCCAGTCCTTTAGATATTTAATGTTTATGCCCGCCGTTAAAGGATACGGTCAACAAATTAAGAGGATACCTTGGGATTCGACGGAGAAAGATTTGTGTGGACTCGTGGAAGTTATCAAAGTTTTGGTAGTGATCAACGCAGACTGGTAAGGTAGCTTGTGCGTTGTTAGCCCTGGCAGCTTCTATGTATTTTTAATTTATTAGACACAGGTGTGTTTTGTAACTTGTGATTAAGATAATACCTATTAATTGTAACGTTGACTTGATTCCCGAAAGCCGTTCTTAAACGGCTGTTCCTAAAGCCGTTCTTATATGGCATACAGAAAAAGCAAGCCTTTATACTACCCCACAAGTGGGCAAAGGCCTCCGTCCAGACGAGTCTCGTATGGTAGCTGACGAGTTGAATTTTGTTTATGCAATCCAGCATCTGCTAAATATATTTGTATATAGCTATATTAAAGCTATATTTATAAAAGATGACGTAGATGATCAGAGTCAAAACTACCCAACTTGAAAGAGTCTTTAGCTCGACTTTCAAGCGAACAAAAAATATATTTAATCAAAGAAAAGTCGGATTACGATGGCGATTAATTATTTTTAGGAAGAACAACATATTTGTTCTATTAGTCCATAAGATAAATATATAAAACATAAAACGAAGTCGTACTAATTAAACACATTAGATTAGTTGTTATGTAAATAATATATTTAATTTCATAAATAATAATAGTATATTATTTAACTAATAACATTGTAAAAATTTCGTAATCCACGTTATTCCAGCACTCATACAAGAAAGGGACAGACTAGTTTAACACTCTATCCAGTTATTGTCTGACGCTTGGGATTAATTTATAAGGACACCAGAAGATAATATTAGTACTGGGTCCTGCCCTATTATTCCCCCTATTCATTTCTCGAGAGCTAATAAAGACAGCGATCGTTGAAGGGAATTGTTTCTTAGATTGCTTATTAAGCGGGCCAAATTGTGAACTGAATTCAACTAGGAGCTAGGAAATAAATTTGAAACGTCCGTGAAAAATATTGGCTACGTCAAATAAACAGCTGCCGATTTTATTGTTGAACGAAAGAGGAGACTAAAAATTTCAAAATGCTTTATTTTGCCAACTGTTTTATTGTGTATATATATATATATATATATATATATATCTTATAGGTATATACCTATAAGAGCTAGGAAATGCTAGGAAAATATATATATATAATTACGACTATTATCCTCGAAGGGTTAGTCAGAGACAAGGCAATGAAGACCGCACATGTAAATATGTATGGACATAGTGCATGTACGAGCATAACATATTAGTAATTTGTATAATTTGGCAAGGACATATTGTTTTGTAAATGTCGTTACTTCTATATTATTCTGTAGAGTTTTTTGCACCCGTTCTTCTCCACAGCTAAAAGACTTCCTGAATGGGTGGAGTGGGTGGGCGGATCCATCCAAATAAATTTAGACGATTCAAAATGCTTATTTTAAGTTTATTGAATAAAGAAATTTTTGAGTTTGAGTTTTGAGTGCTCAGCGTGACAGGTGGTGAGCCCATCGTCATTCTAAGCTGTTGGATGTATGTGCAGTCTTTAGTCGCCTTTTACGACACCCAAGGGAAGAGAGAGGGTGGTAGTATTTCTTTCACCGCCACGTGACCCGGGTGTTAACTGTTTTAGTTGTAGAAATAATCTTTAGCTGCTGTTTAGATGGTGCTCCGTAACACACGTTTCCAAAATTCATTCGCTTTCATCGTCGTCATCATCTATAAACGTCCCACTGCTGGGTACATGCTTTCCCACTTAGACAACAGCACTTGGGGAGATTGGGTCACAACCCACCACGCTGGCCCAATGCGTGATTTACCTAATCAATTCTATTTATAATCACGACCTGCCTATACCCCGAAATATATTATACTATACTTTCGAACAGAGCCCCGTAATACGTCGACCCAACCTTCATTCTTCATTACCCGGAAATATTTCAATGAAATGAAATCCGTATAATGAAACGCTCGAGGCAGATAAGATTTTTCAGCTGTCAAGCCCACTGAAGCAGCATTGTTGACGTTTATTGGGAACTAAATGTACGTAGAACAATAACAGAGACATCGGAATTGTATTGGCGTTGTGTTTGGGGCTATGAAATAGGCGGGTGGAAATGATAAATTAATAATAAAACTATTTAAGTTTTATTATTAATTTACCAAATTTTAAACAGGTCTATTAAGCTTAATGTTATCAACAATGAAGTTTAAGGAAACGAGATGTGACGCTAAATAATCCATCTCCATAAATCACTCCGTTTATTTGTACTGTTACCGTTAGGTTTTGCCAAAACCAAACTCGTGCAAGAGACCATCTGCGTTAGGTCTTTTTTTTGAGTGTGCTTGCTGTCAGTCGCAGATAATCTTTACAGCGTAACCTTGCTTGTTTAGTTACTGCGAGAAACTTACAGGTTCCTCAAGCCGTTAGACCGAAATTCCCCAGAGATTTTCTAGCGGGGGGTGACATCTCGCCGCAAGCGAGTCTCCGATCCTTCCCCTCAGATTCTCTGGGGGTTCGAGTCGGTTCGAGAGCGGGAAATGCGAGGGCAGAGGCACGGTACCTCGGCTCAGGTTAACCGTGTGATGGGGGGTACGCGAGAAACTAGGTTTAAGGTACGAACGTATGTTATAGAGCGAGTGTGAACGCACTCTTGTTCTACTGTCTTGGTCCTAAACTACTGTGCAAGTTTAGTGTGTCTGGGTCAGTGGTGTCGGGCTGAGGCGCGTTTGCAATCGTTATTGCATCATCGGGAGCGTTAGGTCTTAACGCTGAAAAGCGTTCTTCAATCCCCCAGAGAGTGGCCCCGTGAACACGTGTAGTTCTCTGCCTATTTTCCAGATAGGTAACCGAGAGCTGTCGAGCTCGCTCATTTCTTGTCGCACGCTAAAAAACTCTACACCAAACTTTGCCTCTTTGTACGACCCACTTGGGTAGTACACTCAGATAATGTCAGGACAATCTACCTGCAGGTAATTGAGCCTATAATCTGCTACGGTGCGGCCATATGGTCGCGTGCTCTTGCATATCAATGCGTAAACAGGAAACTTCCGTCCCTCCAACGACTTTTTGGAATAAAAATTATCCAGGGCTTCCGCACCGTTAGCACCGCAGCCTCAATCTCGCTGGCTCAACTCACCCCCCTCCCGGCCAGAATTGCTGCCATCTCAGACGTCGAAAAATCCAAATTAAATGGGTTCTCCTCCTTTTTGCCCTCTGATATCCCTATTGAAACACTATCAACCCCATCAGAACTGCTGCACCCATCTGAGCGGTGGGGCGTAGAATATCGAGAGATCTCCTCTGCCTCAGATCTCCTTCGAATAGGCGTCACTAGTGGCTGGCGCATTTTCACCGACGGGAGCAAACTCGATGGTCGAGTCGGTGCGGCCATGGTAATATACAACCCTAACGGAGAGCGGACGGCAGTCAAGAAGTACAAGCTTCATGATCGCTGTTCCGTCTTCCAAGCCAAAATGTTGGCTCTCCAAAATGCATGTGAATATATCGTTGAAAAAAAACTTGAGCACACATGTATACTTTCGGACAGCAAATCGGGTCTCTCCGAACTCGCAAATCCTAACAGCCACAATATGTTTGCAGTCAGCATTCACAGAAACCTCAATTTAGCACGTACATCAGGGCTAGTCGTCGAATTCGCATGGGTCAAGGCCCATGTTGGATTTGACGGCAATGAGGCCGCTGACACTGCTGCGAAAGAGGCCACTCGGCTGCACAAAACGCCCGACTTCCTAGCAACGCCTGTTAGTTATGTAAAACTTACCAATCGCCAGAACTGCCACATGGCAGCAAAATCCCTCTACGAAGACCCTACCACCTGTATCCACACCAAACGCCTCCTTCCTACATACGAAGACCTCCAGAAATACCTCACTCATGTTAAACCTGTATTTGCTATCACTCAATTCTTAAGCAATCATGGCTATCACAAGGAATATCTTGCTCACTTCCACATCGTTGATGACGGCGTCTGCCCTTGTGACGGCACCACCCAACAATCTTGGAAGCACCTCCTTGAACACTGCCCACGTTTTGAGAGCAGACGTTTTGACCATATACTCCATTCTCAACTGGTAAATATAGATCCCTTTAATATCATAGATGTTATCAATAAAGAAGCAACAATAAATTCTCTACACACATTAATAACATAATTATATTGTCACACAATTAAAAGATTACAATAAATAAAACAACGTGACCTAACAAACCAATGTTACACAATGAAAAACTTGGAATGTGACCTTGGAGTAGACCGTTAGCTCCGAGGAAACATACAAATCCCCTATTGTAAATTCATTAAAAAAAAAATGCACATACATCCAAAAGCATACAACGGCGATAGGTTTTCCACTTGCCACGCTGAACACATGTGCAGTTATCATTTTGGTGAAACATGGACTGTGGCAGTGGACTGCTTTTTCAGTCCTCATTGCCTAGTCTCTGACTAACCCTTCTGGGATAATAGTCGTGAATATTATGTCTGTATGTTACTATCACCACAACAATCTAAAATCACATCATTTCAACTACTTGCCATTTTCGTGGCTTCACTTTGACAGATGACCCGGTAACGGAAGCCTTTTTGAAAACAAATCCATTTGCTAAAAAACGGTCCATTACCTTGATTTATTCAATTATTCAATAACAGATGTATTACTGGGCTCTTTTGCGTTCTGGGATAGGGAATTTCGGTAAAAAGTACGAGTATATTGTATACGTAGTCTTTATAGAACTCAGTGTATAATCTATATAATATAAGACTAGTGGCCTGCCCCTGACTTCGTCCGCGTAATCACCTCGTATCCCGTAACAAATTAAAAATATAAAAAATATACAAACCTTGTTCTGACACTTACAAACAGAAGAAAAAAGGATTAGTCAAATAGGTTAAGCCGTTCTGAAGTGATGCGCCATTAAACATTCGGGTCAGTTGATTTTATCATCATCATTACATATTATGAAGTAAAGTCACTATTTTTCTCTATCTGTGGCACAGCACTATTCTCCTAAACCACGCAATAGATTTTTATGCGATTTTCACATAGAATAATAACTATAGCATAGAAGGAGTCCAAATGAGACTCGTATAGTTGTCCTATTTTTTCAAATGGGCCACACATTGAAAGAAAAGAGACAAAACAAGTTGTCAAAAACGTCAAATGTCTAGCGAAAAAAACACCGGTCACCATTTAGGCTACAAAATTCAAAAGCGACTTAGGGCCGATTTAACAACGTCAGATGTTATTAGTTTGTTAAAGTATAACAAAACCATTTTGAAATGTATTATCAAATCAAGGCTTTTCTTTTTTAACAAGTTACATTTTAAATTGGACCCGTCATACTTTATCAGATGGATATGTTATATCTGGGTATTGAAAAATTAGCCCTTAGACAATTATGTAATTAGAATGGTGACCAAACGGAGTGCACACTCAAATGTAATAGCACTCCTTCTATGCTTTAGTTATTATTCTGAGGGTTTTCACTAAAAGATAGAACGTTAACTGAGGATGGTTTTTGTTTTTATTTTGAAGATAGGTATGGTACTTTTTTTTAAATGGCTGAACTATGACGGTCTTTCTAAGTTAGCGTGGGCGAAGGCGCGGGCGAGCCGCTAGTTATATAAATAGATTCGCTCTTGTAATAATACTGAAATAAAAGACCCCAACGGGGTCTACTATAATTCAACGAAAAACGAAGGTTCGATCGAGATTTCGTTAGTTTCCTAACATGGTTCGATTTGTTTCGTAAGTTCGTCTGCAAGAAAATAGTTTGACATAAAAATTCTCTAAACCTACTCTAAATTCATTTTCGTTTCGTGGGAAAATTTGAATTTGACAAATCTTTGTTTGTAATTCTAACGTCAAATTGACGAGACCAAAAGTGTTACCTTTTTACTTTCGTAAGCGTGTTTTTTTGCATAATATTTATTAAAATGACTGCAAGAATGCTTTAAATCGAGTATGCCCTGCGTGAGGAACGCATAGAGCGTAAAAGAAACCGGCGCTGCCTGCGAAATCAGTTAAATATAAATTTAATTCTTGACTTAGAGTTTGTTGGAAACCACAGACTCAGTCGGCAGTTATTTGAGGAGTTGTGCGCTGAAACAGTACCTTTGTTACCCAGAAAAGCAAGAAGGCATGGAATTAAGCCCACTATTAAGGTAGGTGTAGATTGTTATAATTGTCTTACATTCAAGATTACTGTTCTTAATTCTCATCCATGCTAACTTTTTTCAGATCCTTACAGCATTAAACTTTTATGCCCGTGGTAGTTATCAAGGGTCTGTTGGGTCTGTCTGCCACTTCTTCAGCTCAGGCACTAGAGGCAGGTCGAAGGACTAGAGCGATTTTAGTGCAAATGTTAAGATAAATTTCTTCCAAGTTATAAAATGTTATGCAAGTAGACTAAATAAAATGTATTTTAATTTATTTATGTTTTGTTTTAGGAGATAATTTTAAATACATTGCTGTGAGCTGAGCCAATAAGAAGAAGAGCCAATAAGAAGTAAGAAGATTCACTCTGCGAACTGCATAAATATTATGTTTGTATGTGTATGGCCATACATAATTTTTTTTTGCCTATTTACAAAGTTTTATTTACCTAAGTAAATCTTTACTTAAGTAAACTACCCCTATCTAGAAGCAAATAGGTACTTAAGTATTGAAAATAAACAACCAAAATTATAATCTAATTATTTTTATTGATGATACCTTTATATCTTAATAAATAAAAGGTAACAGTAAAATCACATATTTCGGGGATTGCCCATGAAGAGTAAGTAATTTGCCTTACTGTATATCTAAATACTCTCTGAGTAGTGCATTTAGTTGTAGAAGGGCAGCCCTTATGCCCTTATGCAAGTTCTGAGTTTCTTATGTTTTCTCTCACCACACGCCCCTCCTCGAGTAGAAACAATCTGCCTCTGACATCAGAGACACTAGCAGCAACCCACAGACATATATTTAATAAAGTATAACTTACTAGTGTTTGCTGAGCAAGAAGTCTTGCTGGTAATAATAAATGCCTTGGTAATGTAATCACTAATTTCCCTGCAGATGTAAATTAATTACTTATTTTTCTACGATAAAACACCTGTAAACCTTTTATTTATACATTCAGCTATTGAGTAATATCATTTTCTTTTTATATTACTAAAATCACAATTACCTATAATCATGCTTTTTTGAAGAATTGCTGGCTTGCTGACTCTGTACGCAGTCGGGGCGAACTTCTTTCTATTTCATTGTTCTGGGGCATGGGGCTGGGCATAATAGTCTCTTTAGGCGAAAGCTATGGAAAGATCGGTGATGACTTGTTTAATCAAACAAGGTGTAAAAATAAAAAAAAGATTTAACGGAATAGTTCATGATCATTATATCATCAGCCTATAAACGTCCCACTGCTGGGAACAGGCCTCTTACGTGGACAATAGCACGTGGGGATATTGGGCCATAACCCACCACGCTGGCCCAATGCGGGTTGGTGGGTTTTAACGACTGCCATCTGACGACAACAACCGGGACCAAAGGCTTAACGTGCCTCCCGAAGCACGGAGGAGCTCGAGGTGTTTTTAATTTGGTCACCCATCCAGCGACCCGGCATTGCGACAGTTGCTTAACGGGCAAGATCGCAAACCGAACGCGCTAACCGCTGTGCCATAAAGCTCAAATAAAATAATTTTAACTAGTCATAGAATTCTAATACACTTCTGGACACATCTATTGGTCCACCTTGCATTTTCAGTTTCGTTTAGTCCTAGCTAAAAATTTATATTAGGTCGAGCAAAAAGTTTTTATACAGTTTTGAACCAGGCACATTCATAATTTTATTCAATAGTCTTTTTTTAAATTTCGAACACAGAATTTAAAGAAACAAAAGACAATTTGGAGCCTGTTCGTTGATATCAAACAATCGAATACTAAGAAAACTTGATTTTATTGGTTTACTTGGATTTAATTCTTGAAAATAATCTATGGATACTTCGCCTGAAGTGGCCGCCCAAGCTGTGGCACTTATCCAGGCCGGACACTACCAAAGAAATGTGAGTGCTCAACTTAATTTAAGTCGATCTGCGGTCCGAAATGTTTATCGGAGGTACCTAGAGACTGGCGGCTTTGTTCGTCGCCAAGGAAGGCCACGATCTCGGGTCACAACTGAAAGGCAGGATCGATTCATCGTGATGACCAGCTTGAGAAATCGTCACCTTACCTCCATTGAGATACAAAACCAACTTCGCGACTTCCACGGAGTATCTGTGAGCGCTCCAACTACAAGCCAGTCACACAAGCCAGCTAATGTCCCCAACCTAACGCGAGCCTACCGAACAGCGCGTCTTCATTTCGCGCCAGCAGCATTGGAGCCGTGTACTCTTTTCTGATGAGTCTAAAATTGCGTTACATGGCAATGATGGAAAGAAGAAGGTCTACCGACGTAAGGGAGAGCGTTTTGCACAATGCTGCTTTGAAGAGAGGGTTGCTTATGGCGGTGGCTCATGGACTGTCTGGGGCGGTATATCCGCGAGTGGCAAAACTCAACTTGAGGTTATTACGGGACCACGGCTGCCAATATTAAATGCTGAACATTAGTACTGAACAACAGTACATTTGTGAGTGCTTAGAACCTCACGTGATGCCATACGTGGACCATGTGAGCCCAAATTTCCTTTTTATGCATGATAATGCAAGAGCCCATACGGCCGGCATCGTCAGGGAATATCTTCGGGATGTGAACATCACAGTTATGGACTGGCCAGCCAGAAGCCCAGACATGAACCCGATTTAGCAAATGTTGGGACTAGCTAAAAAGACGTGTTAGAGCTTGTCAGCCAGTTGCCCAGACGATGCAGGAGTTGAAAACTGCCATAGAAGAGGAATGGGAGATGATCCCTAAAAATTTCAAAGAGCGGTTGATAAACTCTATGCCTAATCATATGAGAGCTGTCGTAGATGCCCATGGAGGCAACACGCGTTATTAAATTAAACATTTATTTGATAAAACATGTTTTTTATTCAAAAATCAACTGCCTTCATCAAGGCGTATACCCGACTTGTTAGGCGTAGCTCCATGTCGTGTGGTATTCTGAATTCAAATTTAAAACAATACGATCGAAAAAGATGGTAAAATGTATCAGATTTAAAACTGCATCAATAGTTTTTGTTCAATTTAACAATCATATTTAAGTAGGGGCCATAGAAACCTAAACTCTAAGGTGGGCCAATGGATGTGTCCAGAAGTGTAGTACACAAAAATAAATAAAAGCAAATATTGTCGACAATGATAGAACACAATTTAAATAATGAAGTAAGATTACCTCGCCAAAAGCTGGTACTCTGGCTCTAGTTTGGCGTTCACCAAACCCATCACTCATTATTGACAGAACCTTCAACTCCCTCTGGGTGAGATGGCATGCCGTCGATGGACCACCTCCAGTTGCTGAAGCCGACCTTCGTGCATCAGCAGCAGCTTTCTTGGCCATATGTTTTCTATCAAACCACACCTGATCAAAATAAAATAGTAGTATAAGATTTATTTGTCAGTTTTAATATAATTTATTTAGCGGTTTTTTATATACATAAGTAATTTAATTTGAAACTTACTTTTTGCCACTGTTTTATGGTTTATGTGCAACCGCCCATAGAATTGAGCGTATTGCACAATTCCAACCAAAGCCTTTTGGCCGCAACCTTTCCTTCCAAACTCCTCAATCTCCCGTGAGAAAGATCTTTATGCTCGTCCAAGAAATTGAGGAGTGTGTCGATTTGGCCCATTTTACTCTAAAAATAATTTGTTAGTGAAAAGTAATAATAGTATTAAAAGAGAGGCGATATTTTGAGTGAAAAACATTTAACAAGGTAAATATTCAGTTACCGAGTTTTATTAGAAAAAATATCGAAACAAACTTTTCAGACTAATCAAAAATAATGCAAACAAACTTGTAAAAGCGCGCATTATTATACGGTTATTTTTGGTTGTCATACGTTACTACCAATTATTTTCATAAAATAGTTTCATAAAATATCTCTTAAAATTTGTCTTATAATAATGTCAGAACAAAAGGTATGGATGAATTAAGTGCAAAGTAAAATTTTGTTTGTTAATTGATAAGTTTTACATGAACTTAACAAGGAAAGTTTAAGAAACTATAAGTTAAATATAAAATTAAAATATTAAGGATAACTTTTTTAAATTTTCAGTTTAAGTAAAAACCGTAATTTACCGTAGTTGACATCAAAATGGGCCTACACTATATCATTCATTTCATTCGGTCACGAATATTGTCTGTGAATGCGAAGGTTCGTTTTGGAGAAAGAGAGTAGACCTCTGGTCGTAAATAATAAAATTTTAAACTGTGTTTAGATCTCTTTAGAATAAAATAAAATATTAGAGTCACTCTAAAATAAAAATACTAATTAGTTATTTGTAAAAGCATAGTATCAGTGTTGTTTTATCAAGGCAAGAGTGAGTAGGCATCTCGGCATCTCCTGAGTAAGCGTGTAACACCCTGGACTACATCCTGCTCACCAAGCAGGTTGGTATGATCAAATGCTTACCCAGTTTATTTTTAAAAAATAAAAAATTCATTCCACTTTTCTAACACAGAGAAACAAATCACATCATATAAATACAAATAATAATTTAAGTCCTTTTCCGTGAGGTCGTATTTTTCTTTTAGTACCCAACTTTCTTTGTAAATTTGTATGTAAGCTTAAGAAAAAGATGCCTCATAAATTTCCCATTAACCTAAAAAAATTAAGATAAACCAAAAGAAGTTATCACCTTATAAATAATAAACGCACTTCCAAAAGGGATTTTCCGGCGAATATTTATTGGGAAAAAATTTAGATTTACATTCATGATTCGAGTTAAGTAGTCAATTTTACAGAAGACAATAGATAAAAAAATACATTCGAATGTGAACCTTAACTTGTGGTGTTACGAAGCATTTTGTCCAAGTCGATGGTTAATTTTCACTTTATTAGGCCGTAATGGCGCAATAACTCATATTTAGTGAGGTAAACTTGGAATTAAACAGACTTAATATGCAGATACTTTAATAAGTGTTTTAATTAAAATCTATGGCCTGTCTTTATTTAATAATAAGTTCTCTAGTAGGCTTATTAATAAAGCGCAATCTTCATGAAATGTCACACTAACGTGCTAAAATTTTATTGAAGTTTAATATTGAATAGAAATAGAAAGTGTGTGATGAAGAAAGGTTATTTAAAGTTTATATTACCACTTTAATAAGAAAACTTTGTCATCGTAGTCTGCTCATAAACTACCTAAATCTACATAGGTACCTGTTATACATTGGAATTCTTAATACGTGGATAATATAAGCCTACATAATGCACTTCAAAACTAATAAAATAATAGTTAACAAAGTTTTAGTTAAGGGGAGGTATTTCGGGCGCTTCTCTCTCGCTCTCTCGACGGTACGGACGGTAAGGGACGGGTATAACAGCGAAGCGGCGCGAATAATCGCGTTTTATATTTTTTTAAATTGATAGATGTAATAAATAAAAAACGATCGTTTATAATTCCTCAAGTTATCTATGAACTTCATTTTGGTAAATGACTCATAATATCAAATCACTGATTTTAAGAATAAAACCTGGAAAAGAAGATAAAATGACACAAAAATATGTAACTTTGTGAATTTATTCTATCGAGCCAACTTTATCAAATCGTGTTTCCATCGGGTCTATTTCACAGATTAAAGCCTCAACAATATTTCATAATTTTCGCAGATTATAATTTTACTGTTTACTACTTCAAAAAGTAATTCTAAGAACGGGTTATTTTAATTTTTCACTAACACCTAGCCTTAAATCTAAATTACTAAATTTTACACGGACTTACTTCGGATTTTGGGAAACCTTAAACTTTAAAGAAGACTTTTTCCTACGCTTTTATAACAAAGTTAAAGTGTAGTTCTTACAATAATGTAGATACAATACGCATTCATGAAATTGTATTATAAAAATAAAATATTTTTAAGCAAATATACAATTAATAATTTTATAAAAAAATATTAAGGAAGGTGCGTGCTACTCAGATTTAAACGCTTGCGGGCGAATATTCGCCGAACAATGGCTACGAAAGTATTGTCCTTCTTTCATAAACAGTCCAGCCAGCGTGTA
Source organism: Scoparia ambigualis (assembly GCA_963921215.1). NCBI lineage: Eukaryota > Metazoa > Arthropoda > Insecta > Lepidoptera > Crambidae > Scoparia > Scoparia ambigualis. The sequence continues at coordinate 32,871,050 of OY992511.1, read as the reverse complement.
CCATAGACACGGCCACACCAAAGCCATGTCTGTCACGGCCAAACGCATACGCCGCAGCCAGACTCTATTCATTACGAAAACGCTAACATTTCGCTCGAACAAAACACACCACATTGCTAATTGTACCTACAAATAAATTGTTATTAGAAAATACTAACTTTACATTTAAAAACTGTTGTTGATGCGCTGGTAGTCTTCAAACTCACACTCAAATCTCTGCTTAAGTACAGTTAGAAAAGGTTTAGGTCAATTGGTGCTATTCATCACATATATCGATATCCCTTTCTAACTGTATTCAAGCAGAGATTCGAGTGTAAGTTTGGTTTTAGAATACGAGCCTAAATGGTAGTAGTCTCTCCCGCATAGAGCGGCGAGGGTGCTCACCACCTGTCATCTGTGTCCTCAGCACCTGTCACCTGTGTGCTCACCACCTGTCATTTGTGTGCTCACCACCTGTATATGTACAAAAACAGCAGATTTGAAAAAAAACCCACCAACTCGTTTTAAACCCGCTTGGTAAGTTATGACCCAATCTCCCAATGCGGTGAAAGAATACTACTCTACCCTTGGGTGTCGTAGAAGGCGACTAACGGACTAAATACTGCACATACATCCAACTGTTTAGAGCGTTTTTGGCTCACCACATGTCACGCTAAGTACATGTGCAGCCGCTATTTGGTGAAAAGTGGACTATGGCAGAGCACTGCTTTTGCGGTCTACATTGACTATTCTCTTACTAACCCTTCGGGGATGGCAGTCGTGATAATATGTATGTCTGTTTGTATGTTTTCTGTGCCCAGCAGTAAGACGTTAAATTAGGCTGATGACAATTACAAATGACAAGCTGTGTTGTGATGTCAACTGTATCAAATAGTGTTTGTACAAAAAAATTGCGTTATTATAATTGGAAATCCTTAACAACAAGCTAAGGTTTCAAAAGCAAAAAATAAATTAAAAATTAAAGACAAAATATATAACACGAAATTTAATTTCAGTTCGAAATATCAAGTCAGAATAAATCGTTTGTGAATATGAATATTAAATCAAGTTATAACTAATTTAGTGGCAGGTCTAGGTCTAATACATACATAGATATAATCACGACTATTATTCCCGGTTAGTCAGAACAAGGCAATGAGGACCGCAAAAGTAGTCCTCTACCATAGTCCATTTTTCACAAAATAGCGACCGCTCATATGCTCAGCGGGACAGGTGGTGAGCCCATCGCCGCTCTTTGCTGTTGGATGTATGTGCAGTCTTTAGTCCGTTAGTCGCCTTTGCAACACATAAGGGAAGAAACGGGGTGGTAGTATTCCTTCACCGCTACGCGACGCGGTTAAAGTAAGAAAAAATCTTTTGTGGTCCAGATTGAATATTAAATCAAGTATACTGATTTAGTGGCAGATCTAGTTTTAATCAGGTCGGTTTATAAATAACTTATAGCAATTTAATAAGTCACTAAAGCATTAATTTCAAAGAAGTCAACTACTTACAACCTGAATCAAATATAAAAGCAATTCCTTTACAGCGAACCGTAGAATTTAATATTTGATCGATTTCCTTTAAGAAGTATTTTACAACGGCCACCGTCCGTAATCCCACTTTCTTATTTCTTAAGAAAACAGAATTGGTTGACAAAATTGAGGTCTCACAAAACGAAGTGTCGCTATTGGGAAAATAAAAGTATTCCACATACAGCAATCGAAACAACTTTGTTGTTCTCTTCATAGGTTTATAAGGGTGCTTAAAGACAGTTCTTTTCAGCAATTGAGTAGGAAAAGTTGAGGTTTAAAGTCTGTTGGAACATTGTATTTTTTTTAAATCTACAAAAATATTTTAGTTTAGTTTAAGTGGCTTAAGTGTATATGACGATTGTTAACGAAAATAAAAGGGTACATCGTTAGCCTGTAATTATCGGTAAATATTCTTGCTTAAAAAAAAAACTTGGTTTGAAGTTGTGTGAAGTGTACAAAAATATTTTTTTAATTTTGCAAGTGGTTCGAGCTGGCTAAGGAAAGAGAGAAATGAAAATAAATAGGGGAGACTTCTGCACATCAGTGGGACACTGTAGTTTGAGTAAAAAAAATATGAAAAAAAAAACATCCGCCTATAAACGTCCCACTGCTGGGCCCAGGTCTTTCCACATAGACAACACCACATGGAGAGGTTTGGCCATAACCCACCACGCTGGCCCAATAGGTTTTGACGACTGCCATCTGATTTGTATTTAAAAAAAATACTTTTAAAATAATTTAATTTGAATGGGACTTAATTACTTATTTTAGCACATTTAGCTATCGATTCAAACATAACTACGATACTTTACGAATTAAAACTTTTTGTTATGTTCAGACACAAACATTATAAATTAATTAATAAATTATTTTCATGAAAACACGGGAGTTTTACGATGTCTGAGGTGTTGGTTTTGAGTCCCCGATATTTTGGCGCAGTTGCATGCACCATGATCACGGAGTAACAAATAATTAATAAAAGTCTGCCGTGCCCCGAGACGTCCATTAACTTTTAAAGCAATATATCTTTATTATTGAAATTTTGCATTCACAATGCTTTTAAGATATAGGAAAAATGTTTACAAAAAAAAACCAGTCTCAGGAAAGCTCGAATGGGACTCGAACCCATGACGATTGCCGGTCCACTGCTCTAACCGCTAAGCTACCGAGACTCCAGAAGACTCGTTGAATTATTTCTAGTAGTTGATTATTTACGCTGCAATCCAAAGGTCATGAGTTCGAGTCCCATTCGAACTTTCCTGAGACTGGTTGATTTTTTATTAGTAAACATTTTTCCATTTAAATAAATTTTCTTCTCTATTTAGTAGCAAAACAAATCCCAAATGGATAAGATAAAATAGTAGGTTTTATATAAGAAAGTGACAGCAAGATACTTAATTGTCAATAAAAGTTAAAATTGAGGTCTCTTTAGTACGGCTGTTGGTGTGGATCATGTTTATTACACTTAAAACGGTTAAATGAAAACATTACTCTTAGACTCCAGACTCACAGTACCTACTCCACTAAGAACGTACCTACGATACCTAATTTACATTTTAAAATTCAATTAACTTTACCGAGTAAAAAGTCCGTGGAAGACTTTGAACTACTTCGATGCTTAGACCGCAGCAAAAATAATTTGAAAAATCTTTCTGATAGCAATCTTATTTCATTTGAAGACCAATCGTGGAGGAACATCTCCTCCCCCCTTCCCCCTCCCGAGTACCACGAAGTCGTCAATTAAGTTTCACCTTGTTATAATAAGATTTATGAACGAGGGAGTTTAATTCAATAACTGTTGCAATTCTACATAAGTTATTGCATTGTTTTATAAGAAACTTATTACCTTCACATTATTCAATTAAAAAAAACTTGATAGATATAGGTACTCGTATATATGGTTTGAAATACTAATGTCCAAATAATAATAATATCCAAAAATTATCATTGTCCAAAAACAAAAATGCCCTAAACTAAAAACGTCAAAAAATAAAAATCTCCAAAAATTAAAATATCCAAAAATAAAAGAGTCCATTATATGAGCTCAGCTGCCGTAAACCCAGAAATTTAATTTCTATTGTTAGTAAGCTCTAGAGTTTTCGTGACAGACAAGGGGATATTGGTGGAAGACTGCCTCAGTAGGCAGGTTAGATACTGTCTCGTGGTACGCATTTGCAACTCTCATTTTGCAGTTTCTTTCGCATAATTCGCATTGCACATTTTTTGTACACATTTTAGTTAGGTATGTTACATTTTTTTTTTTCATATCGTTTTTTTTTATTTTATTCCGTTTTTTTTTAATTTTTTATCCGCAATGGTAGGAATGTAGTGCATACAGCCACGATTATTATTTGTGTAGTTCAGTAATATTTAGTTACATTTATCCATACCTTATCTTATTTGTTTATCCTTACACAATTTTGTACGTATGTTTATCAATATATTATTTATGTATCTAATCTTTTTCTGTTATTTGACGTCACCTCCCTTTAAAGGCCCTGTCAGAATATCAGCGCTGCTTTGTCACTCTGCCCAACTTTGAGGGACGTGGCAGCATATTGCTGAGACAGGGTCCTTGTTGGCCTCACACACTACTAGCTAGGTACCTGTTTTTATTTAATTTTTATAATTTTGTTTTTTATTGTATCATTTTTGTTTTGTGATCCTGTGTTATTTTGTTATCTTTTATTTATAATATATTTTTTTTTGGTAATTTATATTTACTGTTAAATGTGCTGTATTGTGTGATAAGTGTGTGAGTGTCAATAAAAATTTTCTTATTCTTATTCTTATTCTTAAAAACAGTAAGAGCAACCGCCCAGCAGTGTGACAAAATTGGTTATAATAAAACCTAAAAAGCTGAATAATACCGACCCACTAACTCGCATTAGGCCCACCAATCACGTTGGGTGTAGCGGTGAAAGAATACTACCACCCCCTCTCTTCCCTTGGGTGTCGTAAAAGGCGACTAACGGACTAAAGACGGCACATACATCCGACAGCTAAGAGCATCGATGAGCTCACCACCTGTCACGCTAAGCAAATGTGCAGTCGCTATTTGGCTATTTGGTGAAAAGTTGACTATGGCAGAGGACTACTTTTGCGGTCCTCATTGCCTAGTTTCTGACTAACCCACTCTCCTCATGAAACGCTGTGAGAAGTAAACAGTGTGACCTTTGTAAGCTGACGATGATACTGCATTATAAAACGAGTACTTGCAACGTTCGACAGAGAAATCGAAATCCTTGGTAACTTTGATGAAAGTAGCGCAGCCCGGATCGCGAAAGCTCTCGGGTCACGGGTTCGATTCTCATTAGATTAAGGTCATCTTTTTTCAAATACAATTTTCATTTATCCTACTCCCTACTTAATATTATAAACGCGAAAGTTTGTATGTATGGATGGATGTTTGTTACTCTTTTACGTAAAAACTACTGAATGGATTTGGATGAAATTCGGCATACAGATAGTTTATAATCTGAATTAACACATAGAATACTTTTTATCCCGATATTCCCTCGGGAACGGGAACCACGCGGTTGAAACCGCTAGCGGCCGCTAGTATAAAATAAAATAACGAGGTTTTTACTGAGTTTATAAGCTGACCTCCAATTACTAGGTAGCTAGCTTCAAAACGATTTAAGATTTATAATACTGCGCAAGGTATTCATGAAAAACAACATGTTGAAAACACCAGTCATTATAGCGCGACTGTTAGGGCTGCCACCGCGGAGTTTTGACATGTGACAGTGTGAAACCGCCCAATAATTCTATGTGCCCTTAAACTTTTGACAGGTAATTACTGAGCCTTACCTACTTCCCTTGTGAACCCTTCCGAAAACTTCGCAAGCACTACAAACGAGTTTCGACCTTACAACTAGCACAATAAGATTTGTGTTTCGAAAAGGTTATGCATGGTATAATCGCGTGACTGGTTTATTATATTATTTATTAGGCTTTAATACCTTTTCAATGGGGAAATATTTTGTGAGGGCTCCGCGTGCTTTGGAGGTTGTGAACGATTATTAAACAAAGTTATAATAATTTTTTCATTTAAATGACCCATTACATATTTTCTAGTGCAAATATTTTCAAGAATAATATACAGTTGACGCCCAGATATCGCTAGAGAAAAGTCGCGGAAAATATTCGTGGATTGCAAGTCAATGATTGATAAGCATGTGTATAGGTGTTCAACCGTCTTTGTGGTCTAGTTCGATTCCCAGCGGGGGGTACATTTTTGTGATATTGGTTCAATTTGTTGTAGTGCTTGTTAAGTCCGCCTGGTGTTCTGTTAGTTTAGAGATAAGATAGCCAGTTTCTCAGTGGTTGAGGATTTTGGATGAAGCGCGCTTCCTTCGGCCTTATCGTCACTTACCTTCAGGTGAGGTAACAGCCAAGTTTTTAACGTTAACGTTAGTCGTCTTTTACGACACCCAAGGGAAGAGAGGGCCGGGGATGGCAGCATCCTTCACTACGCGATACGGATAATATTATTAGGTATATATTATTATTGGGGTGGGCGAGAACTACCTCCTAGTAGTCCACCCTAGGCAACGGTATCATAGGCTCCCTAGTTTGTGGTGACGGCTGAATATTCTCTCTGCGGTGATAGGCTCCGCAAGGAGCCGCCTGGTATGCTACCGCCCTCTTGCCGGAGTCCAACACCAAGCAGTCTTACTGCATTCCGTTGGTGTGCAGGAGTACCAGTGCCATTGGGGATAGGAAGCGGCTAGTTACACTGTTTGGAAGTGAACGGTGCTGGTGTCACGACTATTTCGTACAGGGCAGTTCGACCTGGAGGGTAGCGGGATCCGAGGCACGGTCTTGGCGTTGGCCGACCGCATTTAAAAGGGGCCCAAGTAGTACGCTAGCCACGTGCAAAAGACTGCCCCGCCAAGTGAAAAATCCCAGAAATGCGTCACTGTGCCAGTTGGCGGCTGGATGGGAGGACCCGGTGGACATTCTTGGGGAGGTTCGGGCGTCCCCGCAGTCTTCAGATCGAGTTTCCCACGTGACAGTTAAGTCGGAGTACACCGGTTGGTTCGCGCAGCGGTGTCTCAGCTGTATTCCACATCTTCAACTTCACCCCTCTCATGCAATGTAAGTCAAAAAAAAAGGTTGAAACAACGGCTGCACTTCCTCCCAAAAAAGTGCACCTCTCTAACATCCGTGGTTTGCACTCCAATCTCGAACAGGTCCACCACCATCTTGAAACCGACAAACAGTTCTTATTTATTTTGACGGAGACGTAGATAGCAACACCGTCGGAGGTGTCGTATCTCAATTACCCGGGTTACTCTCTTGAACACAAGTTTATGAAGTACGCCGGCGTCTGTGTGTTTGTGCGCGATGACGTTTCTTGCTGTAAGCGTCTCCGTGGCTTTGAAAAAATTAGGTTTTCCGCTTTATGGATTTTGGTCGACACCAGAGTGGTGAAATTCATCTACGTCGGTGTTTACCGCTCACACCGTCTCCCGGTTGTCTCCCGGTCCGGGGATCGGGAGACAACCAGGCTCATGAAATATTTATCAGAGACAGCAGATCTGGCAAATCAAAGGTATTCTGCAGCGGAACTAATTTTTCTTGGAGATTTTGATGCTCACCATAGTGAGTGGCTGTTCCCGTACAAGAAAACTGACAATGCTGGACGAGAAGCGCGCAAGTTTGCATTATCGCTGGATCTCATCCAGATGGTGAATCTGACGACACGGGTACCTGATTCTGATGGTCATACGCCAAACTGTCTCAATCTTTCACTGACAACGAAACCTAATATACACTCAGTATCCGTCTCAGCTCCCCTTGGAACTTCCGATCATTGTGTGGTGAAATCCGTATCAGTCTGCTCGCCTCCTAATGTCAGCCCTAGGGGCACGAGGCGTGTCTGGCGTTACGAGTCAGATGATTAGGACGAGATGCAGACCTTCTTTGCATCATACCCTTGGCGCCAATTGTGTTTTTCTTCGAACGATCCCTCTAGTTCTGCAGACGCGATCGTGGAAGTGATTCGTCAGGGAATAGAATACTTTATTCCGTTCTCTGACGTCCCTCACGGTCACAATGCCCGACCTTGGTTTAATGCGGACTTTGCAAGAGCAGAAGTACGTAAAGAATCCGCTTACCAAGCCTGGATACGCGCTTGAGGCCCGGATGGTTCGTGCGAAAAAGAAGGCCTTCAACTCTGCAGCTAAGCGATACAAAAGAATGATCCGCAAGGCGCGATTCGACCACATAAGCTGCATAGGAGCCAGACTAGCATCTCACCCTGCTGGTAGTAAGCTGTTCTGGTCCCTGTCCAAGTCGGTCGAGTAAAATTTTTGCCGGTCCACTTTGCCCCCCATGCTGCGACCGACCCGATGGGAGGTTGGCCCACACTGCATCGGAGAAAGCAAATCTTTTTGCATCTCTGTTCGCGGGCAATCCACGTCTAGATGCAAACCTTGCAAAGCCACCAACTTTACCTCACTGTGGTGTTTCTATGCCAAGTGTCACCATTCACATACACCAAGGAGGTAAGAAAAGCTTTGCAGAATCTGGACGTAAATAAGGCCAGCGGCCCGGACGGGATTCCAGCTAGACTGCTTAAGGTCTGTGCCCTGAATTTTTCCAGGTTCTATAGCGTCTGTACCGCCTTTCTCTTCTTACTAGAGCGGTTCCTCAGTCCTGGAAGCTTGCGAATGTGCAGCCAGTGCCCAAGAAGGGCGATCGTACCGACCCAACCAACTACAGACCGATTGCCATCACCTCCATACTCTGCAAAGTTATGGAAAGGGTACTGAATAGAAAGCTTTTGTCGTATCTAGAACCCACGACCTCCTCAGCGAGTGCCAATATGGCTTTCGGCGGGGCCGTTGCACGAGGGAGCTTTTGATGTACTTTTCTTTTTTAACCCCTCTAACCCCAAGCGGTCGCATGAGACCGCACCTACAAAAACACACTTGACTTTGTACTGTGTTTTCATAGACTTACAGACTACTTTAGTATGAACAAGTTTGGTTATCTCGGTTCTGTGGTTCATCTTATGTATTGTTATCGCACAATATCGCATAGTCTATGCTCCATTCTGTCAAATTTGACGTTGACAGTTACTGTCAAAAAAGTGTCAAAAAAAATCCAAGAGTGAGTGGTTTTCCTATTTACTAACGATTTGCTCCCACAGTATGGGAGCCATTTTATGCTATTTTTTCTCTTTCATACCATTCTATCTTTTATTCCTCTCGCTCTTCCATTCATAATTCTCTTTATCATTCATCATCTTTTATTCTTTTAAGACTGGGTTTGCCGTCTATGTTATGCTGTATTATACTTATACTATGCCACCAGATGTACTAACTAGCAAATTTTTTGTGTTTACTTTATTTCTAGAGTCTGGGCTCGTATATTTGGATAAACATGGGGGTAAAGAATTGTACGCTTCTCCTGAAAGACATATCATAAAAAACTTAACGGTAAAAGAATATTGGCTTTTTATTTACACTTTTTATCTTATTACTAACTTACTGCTAATATTCTTATTACGCTAATACATTTTTCTTACACTGCATATACATTTTGTTTGAACTAATAACTACTTGTTACATATTTTTCTAAAAAATTGTTTGCTTATGCTGATTTATTGCGCGTTCCACATGAACGAGAAAAAATCTCTCTGCCTTATTATATATCTTATATTAATTACTTTCTTACCTATTTACTTCTCTCAATTATTACTATACTTAATTTATTTATCTTAGCTTATTTAACAATATTTCACTTGCGATTTTACACACTTATTTTTAACATTTTGATCTTAATATTGTATGCTTGAGTAGGTTTGCTACGCATTCCACAGGAATGCGCCCAAATCTCTCTGCCTTTTAGTAAATTTGTTTATTCACTTGTTTATCTATTTATTACGCTTGCATACTATCTCTGCGATTTTGGTGCAGTATGTTAGAAACTTGTCCCTGATTTCCTTCGTCTTCGTCAGGTCTGGGAAGTTCCTGGGGACAATGCGGATGCCCAATTCCGCCTCAATATTGTACCTCTCACGAGTGTGTATAGGGCACTCGGAGAGGATGTGTACGATTGTTTCATGTATTGGGGCGAGGCAATCCAGAATCATGGCAAAGCGCTTGCCGTGTCGCTTGACATCTCGAAAGCCTTTGACCGGGTCTGGCACGCTAGCTTGCTGAGCAAGCTTCCAGCGTACGGCATCTCTGCTAATGTTTGTGTCTGGATTTTGGACTTTCAGAGTGAACGGTCAATCAGAGTAGCCATTGATGGCTGTTCCTCCGACCTCATGGCTATCGATGCCAGAGTTCCTCAGGGTTCCGTTCTCTCTGCTATGCTTTTCTTGTTGCATATTAACGATCTGCTTAAGCCTGGAATTGTTGGGTATGCAGATGACAGCACGGTCACAGAGAGGTATCTGTCTAGCGCAAGGGTCGGCGGAGAGAAAGTTCGTTGCTTAAGAGAGGCCATGGTTGAGCGGACAAACTTGACTTTCAGTCTTGTCTTCCAATGGGACAATAATTTGGTCAGTTTTAACGCCACCAAAACGCAGGCGTGTTTGTTCTCGGCCGAGTCCTTTTAACCTGGCTCCTACTTTTCAGGGTGTAGACTCGGCATGAAGTTGACCTCCAATCTTAACTTTGGCGAAAACATCGAAATTAAGGCTCAAACTGCGGCCATACAGCAGGGTGTTCTAAATAAGGTTAAGCGATATTTCACGCCGGGACAGCTTCTAACTTTATATAAAGCACAAGTCCGGTTTGCATGGAGTATTGCTGCCACCTTTGGGACGGCTCAGCAAAATATCAACTTGCCGCGCTCGATCTGGTGGATCGCAGAGCCAGGAAACTTATTGGTGACGATAAGCTTGTGAAAACCAAGCTTCACAGTCTCGCTCACCGTCGTTCAGTTGCTTGCTTGTCGGTATTTTACAGATTGTACTTCGGAGAGTGTGCTGTTGAGCTACACGAGCTCATTCCAACGTCCCCTTTCTACTATCGTGAGTCCATACGTACGGCGGATTATCACCCTTACTTGGTAGATATTCCACTCATAATGCGTACAGCCAAGGTATGGAATACTCTGCCGGCGTCTGTGTTCCCGAGTGCATATAGCCCCAACATCTTTAAAGTGCGAGTGAATAGGCTGCTTCTGGGTAAACTCGCTTCATCATCGGCCTCTTCTTATCCTACGGGTAAGAATGTGGCCAAGATAAAGCCCATCTATTATAAAAAAATATGTATATTATTATATAATCATTTATATTTATATATTTTGTATCACTGCCTTTCTTTCCTATTTCCGCTTTTTCCTGTCTGCCGCTGCACAGCACACAGAATTGTATTTGTATTTAATTGCATAACGAAATTGTCGCAACAAAACTGCAATTAACCATTCATAGGCTAGCATCAAAAGTATTTTGTAACTAACTAACTAACTAACATTGAAAATATATGACTGGAAGCAGTTTCATACTTATGTGAACTCAACGTGCAAAATATATTATATGTGTCATCTGAAAAGCTTTACCAGAAACATTTAATTTCTATTCCATGAAAAGGCTGGCTTTCTCGTGATTATTTTAATGAATAAATAAAAAATATGACTCCGTAGTCACAAGATACTCGCTCCGGTATAATTATGCGAAAATAATTATTCAACACAGAATCTTCATTGTAATCATTTTAATCATGCCAATGAGCGGAAGGTGTATCCACAGACAACTTTTACAGTAAATTTGTAAAACTTTCCTTGTATTCTGCCTTCGTTAATATTGTTTGGCAAACAGTTACTTGTGTTCATGTTGATTGCTTGTGAAGTTTAACAGTAATTCGGTAATTATTTGTAATGATTTATAGTATGATACCTTTATAAGGCCCTAAGAAGCTCGATGGCAAAGCGGATAACGCCTTCGGTTTGCGATCCAGAACTTTAAGCAACTCTCGCAGTAAAGGGTCACAGGATGAATGATCAAATTGAAAAAAAAAACATCTCCAGCTCCTCCGTGATTCGGAAGGCTCGTAAGATGGCAGTCGTTAAAACCTACCAACTTCACATTGGGCGAGAGTGGAGGGTTATAATGGCCTAGCCTCGCCATGTTCTGTAGTACATGTGGAAAAGCTTGTGCCCATCAGAGGGAAACGTTAACTGATGCAGGCTCTATCGATATATCACAAGTTTAACTTATGAGTCGTATGAAATCAAAGTCGGCAAAGTAGGTGGGCGAAAATGAGATAAATATAAGGCAACACTTAAAATTAAAATGTTAACCGATAACGCGGTTATTTTTAATCAAATACGGTCTTAAACCCTTCAAAAATACAAAATAAAACTGGCTTTAGGATCAAAGACAGCAATTGACGGGACCTCTTAACCATAGTCGGCAATCTTTCACTGTCAACCAATCAGAAGTGTTGTAAAATCGCTGTTTCAAAATGGCGGATTTTTTTATGACCTACGTTTGGTACCAAAGACGGCTATCTTGCCTTGGTTTGGGGTTAAATATGGCAATCTTTATATATTTAAAACCGAAGTCGGCAATCTAGCAAATTTAATGTGATTGGCACATTTATGCTTCACTTTACACATATTTTTGGCTGTTTACGGCTCAGTACACGTTACAGTAATATGACAAAATGTTTGTCATTGTTAACTATGAATCCAATCGAAAATTAACGGTTCTTGTTCAATTGCCAAAAAAATGTTGGTCCACCCTACTTTGCCGATTTTGATTTTATACGACTCCTTTTTTCCCTTAAAATTTCAACATTCTGTATGATTTTTTTATCAATTGCTATTATTTTCTTTACCAGAATGTTTGGGATATCGTAATATGCAAACCCTACTACGCAAAGTATAATACATAGTTACCCTAGGTAAACATGAAAGGTATGCCTGGGATACCTGGATTAAGTAAGGTACCGGGATTAACTTAGCAAATTCCGTTAAAAACTTTTGTTTCATCATCATCACAGAGAAAGGCGTCCGGAATTATAATATTCAAATCGAAATAACCTAAAACGGAATAAATTTACGTTTTACGTAGATTGATAAATTTTGTTAATGAGTCATGAGACAGCGGAAGGGTAGGGTCGCAAAGTCAAGTAGAGAGCAATTTTAATATAATATTAATGTGTTCCCTTATTACTAACTGGCATAATTAAATGCTTATTACGAAATCATAAATATCTAAATATTGGACGATGTTTAGAAAGAGACTAACGTTTTTTTTAAACTATCTCGTCTTTATTATTGAAATTTTTGCATTCACAATGCTATATAGATAAAGGATAAAATATTTACTAGAAAAAAAAATCAACCAGTCTTAGGAAGCTCGAATGGGATTCGAACCCACGAGCTGACGATGATGATGATGTGAATAATGCGATCTCAAAGATTGTTCACTGGTTTAGTGTAAATAACTTGCTATTAAACGAGGGAAAAACCAAATGTGTAAGATTTGTATTGCCTAATGTTAAGCAAGTAACAACTAGTGTACAAATTAAAGATAACAGTGTGAATCCTGTGGACACCACTGTGTTTCTAGGCTTAACGTTAGATGCCAAGCTTCAGTGGGGCCCACATATAGCTAAATTATCGAATAGACTTAGCTCTGCGGCTTATGCAGTAATGAAGATCCGTCAGTTAACTGACGTTGATACATCTAGATTAGTTTATTTCAGTTACTTTCATAGTGTAATGTCGTACGGCATTTTACTGTGGGGAAATGCTGCCGACATTCAAACTATCTTTGTGCTGCAGAAGAGGGCTATTCGAGCAATCTATAACCTAAAGGCTGGTGACTCTCTCAGAGAGAGATTTAAGGATATAAATATAATGACTGTTGCATCACAATACATATATGAAAATTTGATATATGTACATAAAAATACTAGAATGTTTTCAAAAAACAGTGATATTCACAACGTGAACACTAGAAGTAAGAACAAATTAGCAGTACCTTATACTAGGCTCCATAAAATAAATAATTCTTTTAAGGGTCTGTGTGTAAGATTTTACAACAAAGTACCAAATGATATTCAGAAATTAGATCTTAATAAATTTAAAATCAAAATCAAAGAAAAGCTTTATAAAAAAGCTTATTATAAAGTGTCAGATTACACAGAAGACAAAGCAGCTTGGATCTAAAATGCTCCAATTACTCCAACAGCTATTTTTAATTGTCTATTATTAATTGATACTTAAATTGTATTGTAGTTTTGTATTGCTTAATTTATTATTTTTTAAATTCATATTTTGTATTTTATGACCTGGTAACGACATATTCTTTTTTTTTTGTAAATGTCGTTGCTTCTGTGCGCTGGGGTTTCTTGCGCCCGTTCTTTGCCACAGTTAAAAAATGACGTCCTGAATGGGTGGTAGGTTAAAAAGATTTGGACGATTCAAAGTGCTTATTGATTGAGTTTATTGAATAAATATATTTTGAATTTTGAATTTTTGAATTTTGAGCTTTGGATTGCCGGTCCACTGCTCTAACCACTGAGCTACCGAGACTGAAACTATCTCGTCATTTTGAATTTGAGCAAAGGCGACAAAACAAATGCTCAGAGCTGCGTGGTAGCCGGTTATTCAAATTATAATGTCGTAAAAGGCGACTAACGGACTAAAGACTGCACAGTGCAGTTTTTATTTGATGAAACGTGGAATATGGCTCTTAGACGGAAAATAGTGGGAGTGTGTGTATGTATGTAAATAATGCATAAATACTGTTTATAAGTAAGGGGCTAAAAGTACTTTAATGTAATGCCACATGTAATAAGTAGGTACAATGGAAGGCATATATATGCCTATAATATGCCTTCCACCAATGATCAGATATTTTTGCATCATCACATCTTAATGCTGGTGACTTTACCTACATTGAACTTTAAATTTAACTTGTCGTCGGGCGGTGAAAGAATACTACCACCCCCTCTCTTTCCTTGGGTGTCGTAAAAGGCGACAAACGGGCTAAATTCTGCATATACATCCAACAGCATAGAGCAGCGATGGGGTCACCTTAAGATTCAACTCTATTTGTGTTATTGTTTTTTGTGCTGTGTTATTTTTAACCTTGTTTTTGGTCAATAAATATTGATCTATCTATCTATCTGTTACGCTGAGCACATGTGATTACGGCGCTATTTGATGGTAGAGGAGTGCTTTTGCTGTCGTCATTGCCTAGTCTCTGACTAACCCTTCGGGGATAATAGTCGTGATTATGTAAGATTATAATGTACACACGTTAATCTATAGGAGTACACGTGTTGGTCTACGGAGTCACCCTTTACTGTTTCCAATAATCCATCGCGCACCAAAAGAGGGTATAGTCTACCCGCACAGCACATTTCTCTCTTTTCTATATATCCTTCAAACAAGGCGTGAAAAGGCACCTCGTAGGCCAGCAGGGTGAAGGACTGCGCCTTTTTGACGCTACACCAGTTGTCTTTGCGCCTGGACTCTACTTGCACCTAACATCAGGTTGGGGTGGATCCATCTGCCGTGCTAAGTACAAAAAACAATTATTGTGATTACTATTTTAATATTCTTATTTTTTCATGCACTTTTGGACACTGTTTTTCAGGAGCAGCTTTTTAAATAGCTGACCCTAAGCCACGACGTAATAAATTGAGATCTTAAGCCCTCGCTATAAAGGATAAGGTTAATTACTTAATTAATAATTGAGCTCGGGCTTGCGAAGCGGTCGCGGCGTTGTAACTCGTGTGTGAAATTATAAAGTGTTTGATGTTGTCCTATACGGGATTAAGTTGTAAGTAGGTATACAGAATTAACGAGAGATTACGGCGTAATGTAATTATTAATTGAATCACACCGTCGGCAACACTTGTAGGCGATTATTTTGGAGCCCGTGTAAGCGAAACAAAATGATGTAGATATTTTATGTACAGTCACAATATTTTCATGTAAACACTATTTATGGTAAACTCTAAAATTAGTCTAGGTATCAAAATGACAAGTTTTAGATTTATTTGTTTAGTATCAGGCAACGCAGGCCCATAGATAATTACCTTACAGGCTAACATTCATACAATAATAACATTTTGTTAGTAAATATCAGAACTTTAACTTTGTTAGTGAATTAATATTAGCACATTTTTTGTGTCGTATCGGTGGCACTTATAGGAATTCTTACACGAAAACGTCTATAAACCACTCCCTTCGGCCAGAACTCCTCCTTCATGAAGGCTTCCAACTTTGCTAATGGGACTCGCACCACAAATGCTATGAAGCTGGTGTTGTGGCGCGACTCCAACTGCTCCACCCGCAAAAGGAATTTGGTCTTCGTTTGGATGTAGTCTGCAATCTCCTGCGCGGTAGTAGTGTAGTGCAGGCGAGTCAGATACATGGCCGTGGTCGGCGTCGCAGCACGCAGCAGGAAGTTGGGCCCTGTCGGTGCAGTGCCGCGACGGTTCTGGCTCACACGACGCGCCTTCTTGTGCCGGACCACAGTGAAATCATCTTCAATACGGTCCGGGACAACAGCTCGCGGAGCCACGGCTTCATAAATACTAAGTTTAGTTTGCGGCATGAGATTGTTGATAATCCGCCCACATAGTATTTGTAGATATACTACTTACCCTATCTGAGTACCTATTTGACTGTAACATCAACAAAGATACGACTGGTTAAGTTCCTCAGTAGAATGAGGGTTCTGGCTGAAGTGCTCTTTTACCCCGCTTTTACTATGAGTCATCTGACGAGTGTCCAAATTAATCGTACTCAAACGTGATTCTAAAGGCACGTTAAGCCGTTACTTTCGGATAGCATTCGTAATATCCATTGAGTAAGCGTGGTACCCACCACCCAATATGTGAGCCGATCTTCCTAATATTACGTGGGCCTGTGGGAAGTTTCTGAGCTTGAAAACCCACATAAGTTGTACGTAACAAAATACTATAGTATTTTGGTTAATAAGACAATTGTTTATTCTCGATTTCGTTTCATCCTTGAGTCGATCGTTAGTCATTTCCTTGTTATGTAACTTGTACGGGTTGCCTGCCCGGCTAACAACACAAACAAATTGAAACGTGTATATTTAATCAAGCCAGACGCCTGACCTCTCACGCGATCACTGCGTTATTGCTAAGTAATTATCATATCGATTGCCTTGATTTGAATCTGCTACAAGTAGCCGTCTATAGTAAGTACCTACTTCTATGATTGGATTTACATACAATTTGCAAATAAATTACTTTTCCGAAAAGTTCTAGGTGTAGTTCTGTTTAACCTCTCAGTCTGGCAACGAAATTTCTGAAAATTTTGACAGCAGGTGCTATTTGGCGGGAATTTATATTTGAGGAAATAGAAAAAAAAATTATTAAAAAAATCTGTTAAATCTAAAAAAATTAAATTGGCGTTCACGATGCATAAAATGTACCACAGAACCGAAATAATCGACCTTGTTCATACTAAAATAGTCTCTAAGTGTATCAAAACACAGTACAAAGTCAAGTGGAGAGCGCAGCCAGCGCGGCCATTATATGGCCGCTTGGAGTCTGACGGAATATCGGAGTTTTTAGGTGCGGCCAAATATGGCCGCTTGGGGCTTGAGGGGTTAAAGCAGCATGTCGATTCGCTGACTATCCATCATTGATCAAGCATGTTGTCATCAAATTCGCATTCTCTAAATTCGACTCTAAACTCTAATAACGACACAAAGGTTAGTCTTGATCGGAACGTGAACTAAGCTCGAGATAACGATCGAGCGTTAGAGAATCGCACCCCAGGTGCCTGGAAGGATAATCGGGAAAAAGTATCCTATAGTATAGTACTTTCGGTACCTCCGTCTATTTCTCATTGCTCCTCTACTAATGTGAAAAGAATAAAAATTTACAGAATTAAAGTCATTGTATGAACTAAACCGGAAGAAATATTGTGTATTTTTAATATATATTGGCAAAGTGTTTAATATTATGGCACTGGATATTTTTAGTATTGAGCTTAAACATTAATTATTATTTGTTTTGATCACATTTTGTTTTTTTTACATTTTGGTCCATTTTTACCTTCGATCTACATTCAAGTTCCTTGCTTCACCGTTTCCGTTTTTCTTTTACGGCTCTTCTATTGTTTTGAGAATCGGTACTCGCTTTGGGAATCAACTTAGCCACAGCTTTGTTTTCACATTTTCACTTATTTTTCTTAATCTGTGCAAAGCCGCTTACATGTTTAGGCCCTTTGAAATTCGAATGGAGTAAATCCCTTTTTGTTTGCTGTATCTCGCTTTCAAGTTGATGTTTTGTTCGAGATTACCGGTGAAACAAAACGAAGATTTACAAATGTTAAGCGAAAGGTGTCGGTGCGTACGTTATTTTTTTTATGGACTAATACTGAAGATGTTTTTTGGTCCAATGTTACTTTTGTCCGGTGACAGAAAAGTATGATCGTCTGTATGTTAGTAAAATAATAACAAAACGCTATTAAAATGTGCAAAAAATCAATTCATAAAACACAGTAAAATGAACTCGAAATGCTATTCAAAGAAAGGGACACAAACGTTAAAAAACCGGTTACAACAACTGCGCTTGTGACAATACCAGAAACGGTTCCACAAAATACATCCATAGAGTAACCCAATTCCCGTTCAGATGACGTCACGCGAAGGGACATTTATAAAAAGAGGTGCCACACTGAGACAAAGGGAAAAATCCTATTCGATGACTTGGAAAAATTCAATTACACGGCTGTCCCGGCTGCATTGTAATAGACAGCCGGGCCGACTGCTGTGATTATCTCTGCACACCTAATAGTACCAGCATCACTCATATTTCCACACAAATTATTTAACTGCTATATTATGGTAGTGTTATACATAGACTATAAAGTAAATTAAAATATAGTAGTAGGTGTACAAACAAAAACCCTGTAAGGTAAATTGCCTTCACCGTCAATTTTATAAATAAAATTCCAATTATAAAAGTTATAACTATTAACTCTCTAATAGTAAAATTCAAATTTTTTACATGTCATTTGTGAGTGCCATGGCGCTCAAAGTGCTATTTCTCAGTACAACTTCCCTCTTCAAGAAACCTTGTCATCATATATTTTTTTTTAATTAAAACTTACTCCGATTTCAAACGAACTATTGAAAACTTTCAGTCAATACTTTCGAATGGGCACACTATACGAAAACACGGGCAAAACAAACTGATCAAGCCCAACCAAAGCCGTCGAAATCTCGCCAATTGTAGTGCGGAAAGCAATTTTGAATACAGCACTTTCCTATTACGGAGTTAGTGAAGCGTCCGGTCGGAAGGGATTAAAGTTTTATCATAATCCGTAGATGTATAGCTATGGGGTCTGCGAGTTGGACATATCGCTTGACTGATACTTGTAGTATAGCGATGTTTTAAAATGTAATCACTCGAAAATTCGTAAATTGTCTAGAGCTTAGTATTTAAGGTTTGATCACATGTAAAAAGTAGAAACACAATCCCATAACAATCGTTGTGCAACAGTGACAGCTGTAACACACACGGTTTTTTTTTAAGTTTACATATCTTTTTATATCATTCGGTAACGTAAATAGACATTTTTTTTATTTTATTTAAGTATTATTCAAATTTGTCCGACACAATAAAAGTAACTCGTGGATACCGGGCGAACTAAAAATGACGTGTAACGTAAGGTAACCTAACATAGGTATCCTGTGGTATCAGAGTTCAATAACGCGCGGTCCCGGTCGATTGCCCATGATTAACGGTATTTTTGTGGATATGTTTGATCAATTTTAGTTTCTTCATTTTTCATATTAAAATAAAATTAAATCTGTAGCTTTGGATTAAGTTACTCTATAATATGAAAAAAATATGTGTACAGATAAAAAAAATCATGTATACATTTGACGTAGCTACGGTTTTCGCAGAATAGCAATTTTTGAAGGAGTACATCGACATGTTGACACTTAGCAAGCACACTACCAAACTCATCTCTCATCATCTCACAAGGTACTCTTTTTGTGCAGACGTTTTGAAAACGTTGGTTGTGCGTCTAGTATTTTTTATGTGAACGAAGGTAAGTAAAGTCAACTGAAGACTTGGAGCCTTGAGCAACTGAGACTTGTAACATAGTGATGTGTAGAGATGAGAGCCTTGAGCAACTGAGACTTGTAGCATAGTGATGTGTAGAGATGAGAGTCTTGAGCAACTGAGACTTGTAACATAGTGATGAATAGAGATGAAAGCCTTGAGCAACTAGACTTGTAACAAAATGATGTATAGAGATGAGAGCCTTGAGCAACTGAGGCTTAAAACATAGTGATGTGTAGAGATAAGAGCCTTGATCAACTGAGACTTGTAACATAGTGATGTAGAGATGAGAGCCTTGAGCAACTGAGACTTGTAGCATAGTGATGTGTAGAGATATGAGCATTAAGCAACTGAGACTTGTAACATAGGGATGTGTAGAGATGAAAGCCTTGAGCAACTGAGACTTGTAACATAGTGATGTATAGAGATGAGAGCCTTGAGCAACTGAGACTTGTAACATAGTGATGTGTAGAGATGTAATCATTCGAAAACTGTCTAGCATTTCATTCATAATTTAATAAGGTAAGCAACGTCAACAGTTCAAATAGTGTTTTTGTCAGTGAAATTGTCGTGCTATGATATGGAGGTAATTATCCAATATCCAAGAAAAGAAAGAAGAAGTAAAAGAAAATGCCATTGCTTAGTTTCTTCAGTTTAGTGGTTGAAGATTCCGGGTGTAGCACGCGTCCATCTTCAGACTTATCGTCACAATTACCAACAAGTGAGATGAAGGCCTAGCTTACCCGTAAGGAAAAAATAACTAACCAAAAAAGTTTCGCGCGAGTTCTCTTTCAACGCCATTTTAAAGACTTACAAAAAAAACAGGATATGTTAATATATTTTGATGGGAGAGGATAGTTTCCGACGTTTCAAAGTAACGGTTAAATCGGGGATCACCCGACCCTTTTAGGGGAAAGTTTTAACAACGAGATATTGCAGAATGCGAAATCGAAATTGAGCTTTCGAATACATGTTGTATTTACTAATTAGCCAACTTTTAGATAACGGGCCAAATATCTATATTTAATAATAAAAATATGTGTTTTAATTTTAATTGTTTATTTGCAGTGTACAAAGTACAACCAGACCAATAATCATACTTATTTTTCCACAATGGCAAATCACTTGACCTCCTTCGCACCCAATGTCGAAACAGTACAAAATGCTACTAATATGGTTATAACGGGGCTAGATTTAGATAAGACGGTGCTAGTCAGTTCAACTAAAATAAATCTTATCACCAAAAAAATCGAGCACATTAATAATTATGTACCGTCCTTTGGAATCGAAACTTTACGTGTAAAGCCGAAGGATTAATCAATAGAACATAAAAGCGGTTATTCTCTTAAGTTTTTCACTAGAATATTGAATAATTCTATTAATATTTTTCAATATAAACACAATAACGCTGTTTGTACATTTTAACCAATCAGTCCCATTTGTTTTTGTATGTACGCAAAGGTAAATGAGAAACAGCTAAAAGCTCCATTTGAATACTACAAATACACGTCAGCTAGAAACAATATCCCTATCAATTCGGAGTAGCCCAACGTACAAAACAATAGTTTTAGAAACAGCAGCAGCGTATTGTTGGATCTTTGTTAACAATGCCACGACAAGAAAATAAAAACACAATTTTGACATGTTTTTAACTCTGCCCAGGGATTATTCAGGGATATTATGATTCTCTATCGCTCGATCGTAACCTCCCGTTCACTTCGGCCCTCACGTTCTGATCAAGGGTGACTTTTATGACGTTAGTATAGAGTCGAATTTTAAAGAAGGCGGATATGATGACGACGTGCTTGATGTGAGCTTGACGCAACGAGTTTCGACGTTCGACACAAATGTCACTTTAGATCGGAACATGTGGGTCGAAGTGAGCTCGAACTTACAGAATCAATATGCAGGTTTCGATACCCGGAGCTCCGAGACCCGATACCAGATAGCGGAGAATACATTATTGTTCATAAATTATCGTACATACATACGTACGTATGTATTAAATACACTTTTAGTATTACATTTGCTGTTCTATCAAAAAAGAAGCTATTATACTTATATTAAGTAAAATTATTTCATTATAACATTGATAACATTTTGCTGGAATATGGTTAATTTACGATATTAAGGTGGCGCGTTGTTGAATTTAAATCTATTCTACGATATTACACAATACATTTTAGTCTAAGATCCGAGTATAGAACGACCTTCACCGAGAAGGTTAATGGATGAAAAGTATTTTATATCAAATTTAATATGTTAAATAATATATCGCGAGTGGGTTGGCTGAAAAAATTCAGTCCAGTACCATTAATGATTAATTAAATATTTAAAAAAATATTTTTTTTACATTGCACTGGTTTGGTGTGTGTGTGTTTGTAATGAGCTTATCTTTATATAAACATAAATTTTATTTATCTAACCAGACGGTTGCAAATTACTAATATTGACTTGCCTGTTTACACCTGCCTACCCAATGTTATGACAGGAAAAAAATAGTCAACCTAACGTTTGCTTATTATAGAGGCTTCATACTTTCGATTGGTACCTATGTAATTTATCTATTATCAAAACAAGTGCAAAATTTAAAAAAATATATTTTTAAATATTTAATTAATCATATACTGGACTGAAATTTTTCAGCCAACCCACTCGCAATATATTTATTAACACATTAAATTTGATATAAAATACTTTTTATCCATTAACCGCTCGGTGAAGGTCGTTGTATACTCGGATCCTCTACTATTTCCTTTAATCCTTAATAAATCAATTAAAACAAAAATTGTTTAAACGTCATAAATGTCAGCTGCTGTAATGACGTTCTAAATTATTATTTTAACACTTCATTCATGTCATATCGAACGACTTTGAAAAATAATAGAGTGAGTACTATGATTGAATGATCCGTGCGATAACCGGTTGCAATCTGGTATTTATGTTACCACACTGCGACGAAGCAGAGAAACCAAATGTTCCTGTGTCGGCTCGTCCCAATTTTCAGTCGTAATTTATTTATTTATTTATTTTATTTATTAGTACACAAACAGAATTACAACTAAGAACAACATACAGCAACAAGTGGAAAAACACACAGGATAAGTTGCAGCTCCAAAAAGAAGTGTACATTTACATGCATTATCAATAAATAGTTGATATAAAGATAAATTAAATTAGATTACAATAAATTAATTTAAGTTATTAAATCGATCAAGTGCTGTTTAAAAATTTACGAAGATAACAATACATAAACTCATAAAAAAATGTATCAAAAAAGTTTTCATGACAATCAATGAGAAATCAATAAATAAAGGTAATTACATAAAAAAAATATATTACACGAGTATTTAACAAATAAGTATGATATAAAAAGAAGGAATGGGCTAACCTATTGACAGTAATTTGCAAACATCCGTCTTAAATTTGTAAAGTGATAGGTTATGGATGTCAGGCACGTCGCCAATATCTGACGCTAAATCATTAAAGTCGCGACAAATACGATGTATGGGATTGTTGAATGCAACATTATTGGAGCAAAGGGGCACTGCAAAGGTGAGCTGCTGCCTCACCGATCGCGACGGTACTCTCAACTGGAGTCTATTGAGCATTGAGGTTGACACAAAGCCATTCAGCATCTTGTAGAGAAAGGATATACCGTTTATTTTACGGCGCTTCTGCAAGGTCTCTAGCCCAAAATACTTCAGTCGATCAGCGTACGTGAGAAGGTCTCGTTTACGGCCATGTCGATACGTCAGTACTCTAAGAAAATGTCTTTGTATTGCCTCTAAACGGTCTATATGCGTAAGGTACTGGGGCGACCAGATTATGGAAGCGTACTCCAGTCGGCTCAGTATAAGGGAGCGGTACAGATGCAGCGCACTCTTAGAGGATTTAAATTCCCTAGAAGCTCGGCATACGAAACCCAACAGCTGGTTACATTTTCTAGCCACAGTATCGAAGTGCTCGTTAAAACTCAGCTTGCTGTCGAATACAACGCCGAGGTCTCTGACCATCTGTTCACGTGCAAGCGTCTCTCCACCGACTTTATAATTAAAGATCTGTGGATTTTTTTTGCGAGTGAACGTAATTACAGCGCACTTACCGACACTTAGCTTCATGTTGTTTTTTGTACACCACATCTGCAGATAATCAATGTCAGATTGAAGTGACAGGCAGTCTTGCAAAGAATTAATCTGCGCATATATTTTTAAGTCGTCAGCATATAGCAGTTTCAAGTTACAGAGTTTAGGCACTAAGTCATTGATGTAGACATTGAACAATAAAGGGCCTAAGTGTGAACCCTGTGGGACACCAGATGTTATAGAAACTGACTGTGAATAATAACCTCTTAAAGCAACAAGCTGACTACGATTCGAAAGATACGATTTCAGCCAGCGTAAAAGACAACCGTGTACACCCATGGAATCTAACTTCTTGAGCAGGACTGTATGACTAACTCTGTCGAAAGCCTTCTGGAAATCTGTATAAATTGCGTCCACCTGACCACGACCATTCAACACCCCGCAAATAAAGTCCATGTATTCAATGAGATTACTTACCGTTGACTTACCCCTAACAAACCCATGCTGTTGTTGGTGAATGTGTGGGCTTAGATGATGATATAACTGATCGTAAATCAGTAATTCGAAGACCTTAGCAAAACACGAGAGCAAACTAATAGGCCTGTAGTTCACACAGTCACTGGGGTCGCCAGACTTGTGGATGGGAATAATATGGGCAAGCTTCCACTTATTCGGAAAGCAGCCCGATTTCAGTGATTTTTGGAACAAGATGTGCAAGGGTATGGAAAGCGCACCAGCACAAGACCTAACAAAGCATGGTGGTATGCCATCAGGACCTGCCCCTTTATTGACATCTAGTTTCAAGAGGATTTTGCGGATATCGTCTCTAGAAACAACAATGCTTGAGATGGAGTGGGCAACGGGGTGTTCATAAGAGTCCTCAGTTTGGTTTCTTGATTCAGGCGCAAAAACGGTGAAGAAGTATTCAGAAAACAATTCAGTTACCTGCTCCCCCCCACAAGCAGTTCTATTGCCAAAGTGTGTACTCATAGGAACAGAAGGGTTTTTCCTCTTACTCTTGACAAATGAGAAAAAAAGTTTAGTTGATTTTGATAGGGAGTTCTCCACATTATTTTTGAAAGACTCATAACAGGTTTTGATTAGTTTCTTTGATCTACGCCTTAGAAGGTCAAACTCATCGTAGTCTCTGGGGTTGCTTGATTTTTTGAACTTCTTATGAGCTCGCTTCTTTTCGATGATGCAGGCTTTTAATGAAGCCGAAAACCAGGTCGGGTATAGAGAGCTGTGTCTGCTCTTTAGGGGGGTATTTTTTTTAATAGTACTATCAAGAGTGCGGTAAAAGCAGTCGACATCATCATTAATGTTTGTATGCGTTAGTATGCCATCCCAGTCAACATCGTTCAGCTGTTCAGAACATGTCTCGGTGTCGCATTTACGGAAGTTAAATGTTTTTCTGGTCTTACCTGGCAGGTTTCTAACTGGTAGAAAAAGGTCCGCCTCAACTTGAAAAGCAGGATGGTGGAGGTCAGGAGTAGACAGGGGAGAGCACTCAGACAGTTTTATGTTTTCTAGGTCAGTCATACATAAGTCAAGAACTCTACCATTATGATTGCACACGTTGTTATATTGATACAGACCACCCAGGCCCAACAGGTCAATCAAAAGAGCAGATTTGGCGTCGTAGGCATCACTAGGCAGAAACCGAGAAGGATACATGACATCAGGAGACCATGACAGGTGAGGGAGGTTGAAGTCGCCCAGGATAATAGTTTTACAGTTATCATTGTTGTTATTCAAGAGAGTCTCACAACACTTTTCGTAGAAGGTTTGACATAGAGACAGATTAAGGTCTGGTGGTAAATACACAAGACATATATTAATAGATTGTCCCGCGGGACTCCCCGTACAGTGAACTGTAACCCACAGGTCTTCAATGTTACTTTCCAACTCAGAGTGTCTCGCGGTTGCATAACTTCTCTTGACAGCCAACAAAACCCCTCCTCCGGAGTGCTTAATTGAACAGCTCGTTTCTCTGTCCCTACGATAAACGACGTACCTGTCATCCACAAATTCGCTGTCAGAAAAGGAAATATTTAAGTTTGTTTGTTTGTTAATTACTTAACATAGACGGAACGGCGACCAAGTCATATCTCAGTGTCAACACAAAGGTGTTGTAACGGTTACGAATCTGCGACTAAAATTGCTATATGGGGTATGTATGTATGTACAATCTATAACTACTATCACGGCTATTATTACATAGGGTTAGTCAGAGACTAGGCAATGAAGATTGCAAAGCAGTCCACTGCCACAGTCCACGTTTCACCTGATCATGTGCTAAGCTTGACAGGTGGTGAGCCAATAGCCGCTTTATGCTGTTGGATGTGTGTGCAGTCTTTATTTATTAAAACTATTGAAACAATATATTACATGGCAGACTTAATGCCTATGGCATTCTCTACCAGTCCACCATAGAGTGGTGCAGAGATGACATGGTAGGTGCAATTAGCTGCGGTGACAAAAGGTGTGAAAAATCAATAAAATATATACATAATAAATATATAATATATAAATAAATATTTTATATGGTGCACGCATTTACATAATTACTTTTATTAGTCTGTTAGTTGCCTTTTACGATACCAAACGGTCGAGATGCATTGGTAGTATTCACAGCTCACGTACATTATGTGGATACTTCTTTTGGCTAGGAATAGTTCTTGGTTAGTTCACTTGGTTAACTACCATCATTATGCCTTAGTCCGTGGCCATAACGTTACCACCATACCATACCAATGCTAGTGCATGTGCTTCGATAGTTAGCGATAACCAGATGAGATTGTTGAAAGAAAGGATGTATGAACAAAAGCCGCTTTTCCGGAGATAAATAAAAAAGTCGATAAGAAAAAGAAGAATTATTTCTTTTTTTAACTTAGTATGATTAACGTTGTGAATTAAAATACTGACCGGAAAATAGTGTTCCACAGAGGTCAAATTCATAACACAACGCCCCGGTCTGATTCTCATAATAAAAATGCAGCTAAATAAAACATCTCACAATTCTACGGCATGCCCTCTCACAAAGATTGTGGTTCATTTTTGTTTGTTTAAAGTTACACGGCGCCGGAGCGATTGCCTTTAAATTTTATGACTGAGTTTAGGCATGGTCGGGTCAGTTCATAAGGAATTCATCAGCAAAAACTTTAATAATGCACCGCTTCGTATAGCACTTGCACAGTGGGGCTCGGAATACAAGTGTAATTAATTTAGTAAAGGCAAGTGAAGTCTGCAAGGTATATATCTTATCCATGAAGGTAGGTATGTGCGAATGAGACTCATATAGATATCTATATCATCATTAGCCTATAAACGTGCCGCTGCTGGGCACAGGCCTCCCACGTGGGGATATTGGGCCATAACCCACCACGCTGGCCCAATGCGGGTTTGTGGGTTTTAACGACTGCCATCTTACGACTACAACCGCGACCAACGGCTTAACGTGCCTTCCGAAGCACGGAGGAGCTCGAGATGTTTTAATGATCACCCATCAGGCGACCCGGCATTGCGAAAGTTGCTTAGCCGGCAAGATCGCAAGCCGAACGTGCTAGGCGCTGCGCCATCGAGCTCCTCATATATAGACTCCTATAGACATCTATATCAATAAAAATCAATTGCTGAATTGATTGTACGCGCGTCACTTTAGAACGGCTTGACCGATTTGGCTGATAATGCGGGATACAGGGTGTTCACGCGGATGAATGATTCACGTGGGTGGGCCGCTGGTTTTTTTAAATTACTACACCACCGCCACCACTTTCGAGTTCTAGTCAGGCCTTGAAATACCGATATTTTCAATTACTGGTACCTTTAAATTAAATAAGGTACCGGTATCGATTTGATTCATAAGACAGGTTAAGCGATGTGTACCGGTAAGTAAGATTGTAGTAGGATTGTAGTAATACCTTTATTACACAGATATAATACAGGTACTCATACCGGTACTAATACCAGTACCAAGTAACCAAATTTATTAGTGCGAACGAGAGATACCGAGTAGATAAATAAGTGGCGCTTGGATTGGCTAACGCACTGCATTTCGCACGGCCGCAGCCGCAGAGGTCGCAGTGGACGGAGTGCAGTGCATATCACGTGACAAACAGACTGGCAACGTCGCAGATAGATACCGGTATTTTTTAAGGTACTATTCCGGTACTCGTGGAAGAATCAGTATCCAGGAACCGAAATGGAAAATACTGGTACTTACTTAAATAATACCTGTATTTTCGGTACCGTTTCCAAGCCCTAGTTCTAGAACTTTACAGACTTAATACTAGACTATCATAATATTAACCGTGTCACGTAGCGGTAAATGAATACTACCACCCCCTCTCTTCCCTTGGATGTCGTAAAAGGCGACTAACGGACCAAAAACTGCACATACATCCATCAGCATAGAGCGGCGATGGGCTCACCACCTGTCACGCTGAGCACATGAGCAGTCGTTATTTGGTTAAAAGTGGACTATAGCAAAGGATTGCTTTTGCGGTCCTCATTGCCTAGTCTCTGACTAACCCCTTCGGGGATAATAGTCGTGATTATACGTATGTATGTATCATTATTATGGTTCATAAGTTAAGGACTTAAAATGTTTGTGTAAAAACCTACCTCAGAAATAGTACCTACAACAACGTTAGTACTTATTTAGAACTGTGAACGTAACCATAAGTCTACTACTTAAATATGTAAACTAAAGCCTATTAACCTACACATGCCACGTATTTTCTGAAGTGTTTTGGTTTTGCTTTCATATGCTGCTTTATTGCTTTATGTGTTTGTGAATTACATCTATCTATCATAACCTACTTCTTGACAAAACTTGTGTTGTTAAAGTTTAATTTTAGTGATTTTTCTAAGTTGTTATTTAAAACGTCAATCAGTCTCTATCAACATCAAAGAGACGACAGAGTACGATGCGTAAAGAAGGATTATCGCTAAATATAGATTTGAGAGTTTGCTACACTCTTACCATCGGGTGAGATGAAAGTAAAGAGCTTTCCCTTTGTGGTATGATAAAAAAAATGAAAATCATCGAAAGAAAAATTACGCGTTCTTACTGAAAATTGCATTCGCCGGCTTTCAAAATAATGATAAATATTTTATTTTTTGAATAATCTATAATAAGTAGGTACATTTTCAATGCCCTTTCAAGTCGTGTAGAGCACGAGATCTGTGGATTTTATTTCTGCCTCAATTTATCTATTTTTACTTATAACCTCATCTAACAACAATGTTGCGTCTATTTAGCTCTACTACAGCTTTTCTCCTTATTTCATCTAACTACGAAGGTGCGAGGGTGAAAGTATTATTTCTTACAACTCCCATACATCACACGCTCGAGAAATAAAGGGTATGCGTGTGCAATAGAAGCAAACACGTATTTATTTAGGAAGCCTGTTGCGTTTGACAGTCGCCCCTACTTATTTATAGGGAGATGATTTAGGTTTCTATTTACTTTATGTATACGAGTAGCTAGTGCACAGACACAAAGTCAGTCAAGGTCAGACTATGTAAACAGTGCTTGTTTTTAGAGTTCCGTAGCGAAATGGCAAAAAACGGAACCCTTATGGATTCGTCATGTCTGTCTGCCTCTCCGTCCGTATGTCACAGCCACTTTTTTCCGAAACTATAACAACTATACTGTTGAAACTTGGTAAGTAGATGTATTCTGTGAACCGCATTAAGATTTTCACACAAAAATAGGAAAAAAAACAATAAATTTTGGGGGTCCCCTATACTTAGAACTGAAACTCCAAAATTTTCTTTCCTCAAAACCATACATGTAGGTATCTATGGATAGGTCTTCAAAAATGATATTGAGTTTTTTAAAATCATTTTTTTCTAAACTGAATGGTTTGCGCGAGAGACACTTCCAAAGTGGTAAAATGTGTGTTCCCTCCCCCTATAACTTCTAAAATAAGAGAATGATAAAATTAAAAAAATATATGATGTATGCAAACTTCCACCGAAAATTGGTTTGAACGAGATCTAGTAAGTAGTTTTTTTTTAAAACGACATAAATTAATTAATTTTAAAAAATCACTATTATTAAAACATCGATCAAACTTACACCGAACTACAATAACTTTTATATGATGTTACTTGCTGCTACGGAATCCTTCATGGGCGAGTCCGACTCGCACTTGGCCGGTTTTTATTGTTTACTAGCGGTCCGCGTGGACCCCGTACCCTGTAACGAATTTCCAAAAACTTTCTGTCATACAAGCCTTGTCCTGACAAATACAAACACAACATAAAAAGAAATAACCAAATAGGTTCAGCCGTTCTAAGGTGATACGCGTACAAACATTTCGGCAATTGTTTTTTATTAATACATCTGTATTAATAAAAAACAATTGAATTGAAAAAAAGAAGTGAACTTGAAATCTCTCAAGTTCACATCTTTTAGGTAATGGCAGCGAGCGCGACTAACTTAAAATTATAATACTATCGCAATGGCTATTTAAAGATGGGTGACCAAAAATAGTTGAATAAGATCTATGCGAACACTGCACGTTGAAATGTGAAACACTTTTTACGGCTAAACTCGCGTTTTATACTACTTTTACAGAGTCTTCTTGTGACCAAGGACCCTGTAAAGGCTCGAAACGTTAGGACTAGAATAAAACTATTAATGTAGTAACATTTTAAAAATACTTATCTACATTATGAAAAGTATGTAAATTACAGCACAAAAAAGTTTTTTTTTTTGTAAAATTGTTCGTGTAATTTATTTGACGCTGTAAATGAAAGGTGGAATCGAAATGCTCTTGCTGAGTATCTTGCCACCTCTTCTTAGTACAAGGTTTCCCATGTTTAAGACTTACGAACCAATGGCGTAACGACATTTTGAAGTGCTCAATTATTATAGCCTGAATTGAATAAATTATCAAAACAAAAATATTGAATCTTGAATCTATTGAAACGTAGGTAATTGAACGAACCCTGATGAAATCACATAAA
The DNA here is from genome assembly GCA_963921215.1 of Scoparia ambigualis. NCBI lineage: Eukaryota > Metazoa > Arthropoda > Insecta > Lepidoptera > Crambidae > Scoparia > Scoparia ambigualis. Next base: position 32,840,426 of record OY992511.1, on the reverse strand, counting down.
AACAGAGTTCTATCGCTATGCATAATAAAGCAGTTAAAAAAATCGCGTACGTCGATCACAGGGTCTACTTTTCTGGATCTTCTTAACTCGTGTTCATGTAAATTAGTGTTTCAATAAGTAGATTTTTTGTTATAGACCACAAATTATATTTTACCTTAATACCTTAGTGGCCGATCGACAATGTGGTTGGGATGGATTTAATTCCCAGTTCGGGAAAAGTGTTTTTTCGATTTTTCTATGCGTAACCTGAATTTGTGATGACAGCAAGAATCCACATTTGGCAAGCCCGGTGATCTTTTAAGCCAATACCCACCATCAGGCTTGTATCTACCAAGAATAAATCGGGTGGATTGGCGTTTCTAATGACCAACTATGATTTATAGAAACAAAATATCTAAAATCTTCTTTATTAAAAAATGGGATTATTAATACTTTAAAGAAAAAAATCGACAATAATACGCATTTCAGTCATAACCTTGACATTAAACGGAAATCAAAAGCCGTCACGCCGTGACCAATGTCATTTTATTGTTGTGACATTTCTATAAAACAAGTCTCGAACGAAACAGATGTATAGCACGGCGGGCGTGACGCCTTCACTCAACATGGCGGTCCGGTAAATTTAAATTGGAATATAAAAATGCAAAATAAATATTGTAAATGATCGATTTTTTGAAGAATAATAATGTAGTTTTAGGATAAAATAGGTAAGTATAGGTTTAACAGGTGTCGTTTTAATATGATTTTGAAATTTAGTTAACTAGCATATTCTATTGTACCAAAGACTTGCTTTCAAATATGTCTCGGTTTAGCAGTGAAACAGTAAAGGTTACTTACAAAATCGACCTTTATTCAAAGGAGCTAACATAAAACATTCTTATCTAACATATTATAATAAGGTAACGTGTACCACTAAACAACAAAATTGACTTTTCGTTACCTACCGAACTTCGCGTAATGCATAACGTTGGGACTAACCAGAAACCAGTGCGACGACCTAGAAAATTCAATTACCGCGGTTGCTATTCACGCATTCTAATGTGCTGGCTGGGCGTGTTACGAAATCTAATCAAAGTTTATGGTCGCCCTTGCGGTTTTTGCCGCTTTACCTTGGATTTGGGCGAGGGTTAGGTGCTGGGAGAAGCGGTGAACTTGTTACTAACATTTGGACAAGTTTCAGGTCAACCTTTGTGATGTTTAAAATTTACCCAAGTTTCATGTCAACTACAGTATTGTTAAAATTGTTTTTTTATAAATCACTCGCAAAGCATAATTATATCGTGGTAAGAACACGTAACTGATAATAACGTACAAACTCACTCTGAGTCATTATTTAAATAACGATTTGCACCTTATTCGTTTAATGGTTTTGTTGAAGTAATGGGAAAGCCGATTGAGTGTCTTCATTATTGGGCATCAAAGAGTTACGTGAAGTGGATATTTATACTTACGTAAAAATTTTTAAATCATGAAAATATATATATCCGGCATATAATAAAACTGTGAATTTATTTCAGGCTTATTGTAATAATCATTTTAGATTACTTTCTTATGAATTTAGGTACTGGTACATTTCTTGGTATTGGCAGCCTCAAAATTATACAAAAAATGTTTGGTAAATGTTAAGCCCTTTTATATTTTACTTTCTTTTATATTCAAAACGTAAACATGTCATTGTCCGAAATTTCAATCAAAAGTAGTGACGACTGCTTTCAGAAACTGTTTGTCTCATGATTTAAGAATGATAATTATTAATAATAATAATCATGTCATCTCTGCACCACCCTATGGTTAACTGGCCTCATGCATGAATTCCGCCATGTAATATAATGTTGCAAAACTTTTAATAAAAATAAATGTAAAAAATAAATAAAAAATTTAATTGAGCCTTCACTTTAACCATTTTAGTAATTAACATTTTGCATTCCATACAATCTTATTTTATTTAAAATCTGCGGATTCCCGCCTCCCACCCGTATTTTTAACCGCTACTCCGTATGACTCAGTTCAGAGTTGAAAAGTTTATGCTAAATCACTAACTCCAATATACCACTGAATTACATTCTTTTGTCCAGGTTAAAATATACAAGGTATTCTATTGAGATGTTTGGAACAAACAATCAAGCATAATATATTTAGTATTACAACTTAGCTATAAGAAATTTTCTCTTTTTTGCTAGCAATAAGAAATCTTCAATTACGTTGAGATAAATATACTGATGAGCAAAAAAGAACGGTCAGTAATATAAAGCTTCTATAAGCTCAAATATACCTTTTTGAAATATTGTATAACATTCATGATAATAGATATTTAATAAAATACTTTTATATCGAGCCCTATTTAATGGAGATGGATTTTTAGTAGAAAAAAACTGATATATTAATAATAGAGATTTTATTGCTGCTCGCACGTGTACGTCTCTCGTGAGACTTGTACCAAAATTTGACTATGTAGTATGTAGGTATGTTTTATACTGCTTGAACATAATGTTACTATTTATCATCATCATCACCATCATCAAAAGCCTATAAACGTCACACTGCTAGGATTTCCACTTAGATAACTACACTTGGAAAAATTGGGCCTACCCACCAAACTGACCCAATGGAGTTTGGTGGTGGGACCTCCGAAGCACGGATGAGTTTGAAATGTTTTTAACCCGACTCGGCATTGCACACGACAGTCTCGTGAAGGTACCTAGCAGGTAGACGCTGGATGAACATAAGACCAGACGTGGTGGAAATCTTTTAAAGGAGAACTTTATCCAACAGCAGTTGTTGTTTGATTCTTGATGATGATGATAAATACAAAAACATAAAATTATACACATTTACATATAATCATTCACGACTATTATGCCCGAAGGGTTAGTCAGAGACTACGCAATGAGGACAGCAAAAGCAGTCCTCTACCATAGTCCACTTTTCACCAAATAGCGACTGCGTAACAGGTGGCGAACCCATCGCCGCTCTATGCTGTTGAATGTAGTGCAGTCTTTAGTCCGTTAGTCGCCATTTACGACACCCAAGAGAAGAAAGTGGGTAGTAGTATTCTTTCACCGCATTGCGACACGCTTAGCACACATAAAACAATAAAACAGATAAATTAAGAACCTCCTTCTTTTTAATGTCGGTTAAATTGATATTATTATTATCAGAAGGCTAACAAATTCTGTTAAGTGGTTACATATTTTCCCCTTGCCTACACCACATCTCCCCAATATATCGAGTGGGCCTTTATATTCACATCGGCAACACTTTACATAACTTTTTTTGCGGAAAGTTCACACGAAGCAATTTGGCGCGCCACAAAGAGAAAGGAAATCTGAAATCCGCGCAATACTTAGACGAACGTTGTTATCGATACGCGTACCTTGGGTTATTAACTTTCAAGGTGTTCCGTGTGTGTAGGTATGAAAGAAATTACTAATTATTGATGACGAAAAAATAAAGATATCATACTCTCTCATATAATTTTTTTATTACTATAAATAAATAAATGCGTGTTGAACCCAATACGTATTGACGTAATACACGTTAGACGAAATGTTTGTTGGACAAAATGTATTTTGGACCAAATACGAAATGCATGTTGGACTTTATACGAGTCGGACAAAATGAGCGTTGAAATACAATTTGGACGAACTGCGTATTTGACCTACGGCTAACAAATCGTTTTAAATAATGAATACTACCAACCCCTCTCTTCCCTTGGGTGTTGTAAAAGGTGACTACCGGAATAAGACTGCACATAATTCCGACAGCATAGAGCGGCGATGGGCTCACCACCTGTCACGCTGAGCACATGTGCAGTCGCTATTTGGTGATAAGTTGATTATAGCAGAGGCATGCTTTTGCGGTCCTCATTGCCTAGTCTCTGAATAACCTTTCGGGGATAATAGTCGTGATTATATGTATGTACTCTCAGCAAGGTTTAAATTCAAGCAAAAAGAAGACACAGTCGTTTGAGCATCGAGCCACAGTCCAACAGTAAACGATCTTACAAGTTAGGACCGTTTATGTTGCTTTCACAAATTTGTTGAAAGCACACTGTTCATCATCTTTATCGACGACCTCTGTAACGTCACGCCATCCCTGATTTCCCGGGTTCAATTCCCGGTCGGGTCAATTTAGAGAAAAACCGTTTTTTCTAAATTGATTTCGGGTCTGGGTGTTTTTTATAAATATCTTTTACCATATTTACAAGTTTCAAAAGAATACTCACCTTGGTCTAGATAATTGGTGTGAGCGTAAACAAATTTAATTTAAATTTAAATTTAACTTATCAGCCTATAAACGTCCTACTGCTGGACATATGCCTACCCACATGGACAACAACTAACACATAAGAAGATTGGGCCCACCCATAACTCACCACGCTGGCCCAATGCAGGATTTTGGCTTTTAATGACTGCCATCTTACGAATTGTCGTACGTGTTTCGGAAGGAGTGAGTAAGAGAGGAGGAAATGGCACGGAAGAGCTTGATATGTTTTAAATTTGGTTATCCATCCAATGACCCGGCATTGCGAAAGTTGCTTAACTAGTAGTATCGAACTTAGCGTAGTCTTGCCTTGTTTTACTTACTAGTAATTATGTATACGACCTTTGTAACGTTAACATAAACTACTAACTACCAACTATTCGTAACTACCTACTATGCCTAACTACGTACTTCGTCGCTGCTAGTTAACATTATCACGCTTGTAAATCGTAGCGCTACGATACTGATATCGTAGCAATCGTAGCAGTGCTACATATGCTACGGGCGACAACAGTTACTAAACGGTTTAATATACCGTAGTAGAGTAGAAGCGATCTTTTATTTATGCTATACATAAAAGTAGCGGCCGCTCGCGGTTTCAACCGCGTGGTTCCCGTTCTCGTGGGAATATCTGGATAAAAAATATCCTATGTGTTAATCCAGGTTATAAACTATCTGTATGCCGAATTTAATTTAAATCCATTCAGTAGTTTTTACGTGAAAGAGTAACAAATATCCATCCATACTTACAAACTTTCGCGTTTATAATATTAGTAGGATAGGATTAGCGGCCTGCCCGCGACGTCTCGTCCGTGTCAACATCCAGTAACCCGCGACGAGTTTCCATACATTTTCATTCCTACAGACCTTGTCTTGACAATTATTATAAACAACTAAAAAAGAATAAGCCAAATTGGTGAAGCTGTGCTTAAGTGATGAGCGAATATACATTCGTGGCAATAGTTTTTATTTAAATACAAAAAGGTGGAGCGTCAATTTAGGTGCCCAGAGTTGAACAAGGAGTATTGTTGGAGGATGATATCGGGATCAGTAGCAATAGTTTGGGATATGCCTATGCCGAGCAGTAGACTAACTCGGGTTGATGGTGTTGATTATTTACGGCGGGCTGGGAAGACCACGATACCTTAACTGGAAGAGCACTTTACAAGGATTGTCAAAATGGTGCGGGTTTAAATCCTGTTTGTGGAAATGTTTTCGACATTTTTCTATTTGTAATTGTTCGCAACAAAATCTGCGTTATCTATACGAGTATGTATATAAAAAAATTGGTTGCCTGTAAAGTCGGTATACGGGCGAAAGTTTTACGTGACAACGACTTTGAGTGGTAAAATAATTTTAATGTGAATATTCATTCGTATAGTAGGAAGAAGGATGAAATAATAGTAACAATTTAAAACATTTATTGGACGCGTGCCTTTCACTTTTTATGTCTGTCTCTCTCGCTCTTAGGCGGGCTAACCATGCCCGAGTGGAAGGGACGCGTGCCTCTCACTCGCTCTCATTGTGAGCGCATAACGTGAGCGGAGCGTAACGCAGTTTCTTGAAGTGTCACCCGGCAAACCAATTTATAAGACGTTGTCACGTCAAAAATAATTATAGCAGTGCGTTTGTCTCGCTAAAACTCAAGAATGACTGAACCGATTTGGCTAATTTGAATTTTAAAATATTAGTGGAAGGTCAGGGAAGTTATAAACGATGAGAAACATAAGTATTAAGTAGCGGAAAATACTAAAAATGAATATTGAATTTTCCAATACAAAATGTTCATAGCTGTGAAACATTACATGTCTTTGTCTTTTTAAAAATAAAAAACTGAAATTTGGTTGTCAATTATTTACAGGTGCGTATGAGGTCCGATCTCTTTGGTCTGTTTTGTTGGAATACAAAACAGTTCTGTTTCAGAAATAAAAAAAGTCTAAAAGTGAGAGATGGCTGTCGAAGAAAGAAAATAAATAAAATTAAATACATTTCAAGACGACTAATAAAATCTATCATCAGTTTGTCAAATATTTATAGGTGCGTTCAGAATTTTGTCTGATTCAAAGCTGTAGTATGAGGTCCGATCTCTTTGGTCTGTTTTGTTAGAATGCAAAACAGTTCTGTTTCAGAAATAAAAAAAGTCTTAAAGTGACAATTGTTAGTCGAAAAAGAAAATAAATAAATATGTCAGAGGGGGCGTTAGATTTAAAATAATAGGCTCTCGATAAAGTACAGGCGTCTATTTTCCCAATGCAACACAATTTATTACAAAATAATTGCCGTTTCTGTTTCCGTTTAGTTAAATCTGACATAGCTTAATAAATAGCGTGATAAAGTGGGAAGCATAATACTACAGCCTAGAGCTAGGAGCGACAAATATTTTTTTTCAAGACCATTATTACGCGGGTCACTACAAAAGTTTTGAGATACAAAAAAAGTATAAAAGTTATTCAATTTTTTTTATTACAGTTTCTCAAAGTACTCTCCATTAGCTTCTATGCATCGATTCATCCGCCTAAACCATGATTCATAGCATTCCCGGTACTCTTCTTTAGGGAAGTCTTCTACGGCCTGCAAGTAGGCATTCTGTGCATCCTCAGGACTGTTATATCACGTGTCACGCAGTCCGAGTTTGATTTTCGGAAAGACGAATAAATCGCAAGGAGCTAAATCGGGGCTATACCTACGGAGGATGACACAATTCTTCAATCTCTGTACTCTTCAAAAAATCTTTGGTGACAATGGCCTTGTGCGGCGACGCATTGTCATGATGCAAAAAGAGCCCCCTCAAACCAGTTTAAGGTCGTTTTTGTTTTAAATTATTAAATACAGTAGGTAAACACACTTCAATATACCACTTAGCATTTACAGTTTTTTGATCGTCTAAGGAAATTGTGGCCACATGACCACTTGCAGAAAAAAATGTGGCCACCATTTTTTTCCCAACACTTCGCCCGCGTTTCACCTTTGTTGGAGGTTCATCATCGGGAAACACTCAAATTGTCGATTGCCGTTTAGTCGGTGGATCATATTGGTAAATCCAACTCTCGTCTCCAGTAATAATGTTAAAAATTGACCGTCCTTCTCCGTGATCAAATTTTCTGAGCACATATTTGCACCATGTCACGCGAGCTTCTTTTTGTTCTGAAGTCAGCGAGTGAGGCACCCATCGTGAACATAATTTCCTGACTCCAAGCCGGTTGTGTAAAATTTCATTAATAGCTGGCGATAAAATCTTCACACCTCTATGTTTATTAGTCACTTTTGGGTCTTCCTTAGTATTTTTTTTCACAACTAGGACGTTTTCTTCTGTAACTGAAGTCGCGGGCCGGCCACTTCTTTCATCATCATTTAAGGAGAAAATCCCTCGTTTAAATTTAGCAAACTGTCTGAAAACTGTTGCACGCGATGGTGCATAGTCCTCAAACGCGGAAACTGATCACTCTCTTCACTCACATTCATTTAATCTAATTATAATCGTACAAAATCATCGCACGAAAATGTTCTCGCATATAATCCATAGTTGAAGATAAAAGCCCGCGAAATTGAAACAAATATCAAACGTCATTTTTTTATTTTTAAATATTTCATCAAATGGTTTTCTATGTTCCAATTACAAATAATTTATCGTTAAAAAAAGGTTCAATTTAGTTGCGTTCTTTTTATAAATTTTGAGCATCTCAAAACTTTCATTAGTGTCAGTGCGCGAGAACTTTTTAATTGTCACTTGGTTGTCAAATATTTTTAGCTGCATTTAGAAATTTGTCTGTTTCATAGCTGTAGTGCGATCTCTTTGGTCGGTCTTGTTGGAATACAAAACAGTTCTGTTTCAAAAATAAAAAAAAGTGTAAAAATGGACTTCTTGGCGGGAAAGTGAAGGAAGCGTCATGTCTGCAGTTTTGTTTTATTTTCTTCAATTTGTGTTTCATTGAATATTAACGTGTGATAATGGTGGATTATAACTGTTAAGTGTTCGTGAACGTGCATGAGTTTTAGTAAATAAAAGAAAACCGTGCAACATCACTTTTCAGATTCTCTCAAGAAGTCCGTGTGAGATCACAATTAATTCCCACAGCTTTATTGAGTCTCAAGGGATTTGGAGGAATATCATTACCAATAATCGTTACTATGAACTATCACTCATTGTCATCTACTATAAGCAATTACTTATTAACTTAACACTGGCTAAATGTGCTGACCGAAAAACTTTGGCCATATTTTTCACAAATATAATGAAGGTGATACGACGTTCACCGGGTCATCTAGTAAATTATATAAATCGTCTATATAAAAAACTCAATTGCTGCTCGTTTTTTTTGCTAAAACTCGAGAACGGCTGAACCGATTAGGCTAATTTCGATTTTGAAATATTTGTGGAAGCTCAGGGAAGATTAAAAACAGTAAGAAATATAAACAATAAGTAACGGAAAATCCTTAAAACGTCAATTTAATTTTCCAATACAAAATGTTCTTAGCTGTGAAACTATTGATGTGTTTTGTCTTTTTAGAAAAAAAATTAGTTGCCTGTAAATTCGGTATACGGGCGAAAGTTTTACGTGACAACGACTTTGAGTGGTAAAATAATTTTAATGTGAATATTCATTCGTATAGTAGGAAGAAGGATGAAATAATGATGGACGCGTGCCTTTCACTTTTTATGTCTGTCTCTCTCGCTCTTAGGCGGGCTAACCATGCCCGAGTGGAAGGGACGCGTGCCTCTCACTCGCTCTCATTGTGAGCGCATAACGTGAGCGGAGCGTAACGCAGTTTCTTGAAGTGTCACCCGGCAAACCAATTTATAAGACGTTGTCACGTCAAAAAATTGTCACTAGGTTGTCAAATATTTATAGGTGCGTTCAGAAATTTGTTTGTTTCATAGCTGTAGTATGAAGTCCGATCTCTTTGGTCTGTTTTGTTGGAATACAAAACAGTTTAGAAATAAGAAAAGGGTAAAAGTGGACTTCTTGGCGGGACAGTGAAGCGTCATGTCTGTTTTATTTTCTTTAATTTGTGTTATGTAATATTAATAACAATAATATTAATGTATGAAAATGGTGGATAAATAACTGTTAAGTGTTCGTGAACGTACATAAGTATTGACAAATAAAACAAAACCGTGCAACATCACTTTTCAGATTCTCTCAAGAAGTCCATGTGAGATTTCAATTAAGTCCAGCTTTATTGAGACTCAAGGGGTTTACCATTAAACGCTCATATTATCACTAATTATCATCTACTTTGTGCAATGAAAATATTAACTTTTACTTATTAACTTGACACTGGCTAAATCTACTCACCAAAAATTTTGTATTCAATTTTGACCATATTTTTCACAAATACGAGTATATGTTGGTGGTACGAAGTTCACCGGGTCATCTTTATTATATTAATAAAAAATCAATTCCCAAAATATTTGAACGCGCATCACTACAGCCCCCTTACTCTTGAAACCGATCGCTATTGGATCGGCTTGGTAATGTGAATTTTCGTACTCCTAAGTTACGATACCAGAGCTAATATAGATTCATATTGCGTGGATATTGAGTGACAAATACAAAACTCAATGCCATTTAGTTCACCCTATATGAATCCAAATTAGCGCTGGTGTCGTAAGTTAAAAATACGAAAATTCACAATACCTATTCGATCCCATAGCGATCGGTTTCATAAGTAAGGGGGCTGAACGGCTCAACCGATTTGGATGAATTATTTTTTTGTTGTGTTAGTAATTGTCAGGACAAGGTATCTATGACAGAAAATTTTTGAAAATTTGTCATGGCGTATTCACGCGGACTATGTCCGCTAGTACAAAATATATACATACATAATCGCGATTATTATACCCGAAAGGTAAGTCAGAGACTAGGCAATGAGGACAGCAAAAGCAGTCCTCTACCATAGTCCACTTTTCACCAAATAGAGCTGCACATGCGCTCAGCGTGACAGGTGGTGAGCGCATCGTCGCTCTATGCTGTTGGATGTATGTGCAGTCATTAGTCCTTTAATCGCCTTATACGACGCCCAAGGGAAAAGAAGGAGTGGTAGTATTCTTTCACCGCTACGCGACACTGTATCGGACACCTTTTTTTTTTTTTTTTTTTTATAAAAGAGGAAGGCAAACGAGCAAGCGGGTCACCTGATGGAAAGTAATCACCACCGCCCATGGACACCCGCAAAACCAGAGGAATCGCAGATGCGTTGCCGGCCTTTAAGGGAGGAATAGGTTCAAGGAAGGAATAGGAATTGGGAGGGGAGGGGGGGAGGGGCCTCCGGAACCCTCACTGGTCGGACGAAACACAACAGCACCAAGTGCCGTTATTTCACGCCGAATATTCGTGAGAGGGTGGTATTACGCCGGGCGAGCCGGCCCAATGCGTGCTGCAACGCAGCGTGGCTCTACCACTCAGTCAGTGTCACTCATTTAGCACCACCCAGGGGTCACGTGTAGGGTCTCAAGGGTAAACCTACGGACGCGAGTAACTTTAACCCCCAAAAACCTGCTTAAAATAATGAAAAAAAATATATCCTGTTGAATTTTTGTAACTGAGCTGCTTTAAGTACCTAAAGCCAAATTGAACATACAGAAATTTAAATCTTTCATACACTTTTCCAACAACTAAATCACTTACCATCTAGAATTCGAAGCTGAACATTCCGACAACCGCAAATACCTGGCGAAGGTACCGGAAGTCGGTCACGTGGCACCGGAAGTGCTGAGCGTACGCGGCACATTGTTAATAAGGGGGCGGCGCTTCCGGCACGGCAAGCCTCCAAAAGAGAATTGTGGAAAGTGCCCGAGAATCGCTGACCTTTCCAATTGTTATGTGCAAATTGTTTCTTATGTTGTTTAATGGAAATGGGGCTTTATGACTGGCCTCACATGTTTTGTAGGAGGGATTCTGGTTTTAAACATTTCTTATTTATGAAAGAAATGCATAGTGGTATAACTACGAGTTTCAATTACCATTCGGACTTAGGTAGTCTTATTAGACAGAATAGCACACATTTATATGAAAGTTGCTGGATTTCCCGAATTTGACATTCAATCTCTAGAATCACATAACAAACATATAAAAAAACATACAACCGAATTGAGAACCTCCTCCTTTTTTTGAAATCGGTTAAAAAGACATCAACCACAAAGCACAGCTATGATATTTCGATTAACCCCTTGAAGATCGTAAAATCAGACACAATTAAAAATCAATTGTTTCGCGACCGCCGGTGGTTTTATGATCCTTGACCTATTAAATTAATTTTGACAAACATTTTCTTGTCGTCGATCGCATCAGACGATTTTTAACACAGAAATAATGACTAGACTATTGACTCCATCTACGTTATGAATATTATCTATCTACTCAGCCGGTAACATCCACTGGTGGATAAATGCCTACTTTTTTACGCTACTTCATAAATAATTGACGGTATATAGGTAACTTTTTATTTTGAGACGACCAACAGCTAAGTCTCCGGTAAGACTACGGACCCTGTAAAGTATTCGAACTCTCACAATTAAAATAATCACATAATTTAGAAATTAAACGCGTGTTTTATCCGTAAACATTGTTTCATTTCGATTTACAAGACATTCGAATAGTCACACTAATATTAATCAATTTCTGTATTGTAACTTCATTGTTTTCAAACTACAACGCAGCGTCGCAGTCAATACCAGTTGTTCAATTAATTAAACAATAGTGCAACATGGCTGACTTAACAATTGACAAACGAAAATGGCGCGCGCTACCAAATTTAAGTTTTTGTAAAGTGCACCTTTTGTTTCACGTTTTTCAGTGATGAAGCGTAGCCACTGTGACCATTAAAAGTTACCCAATTTAAACCACCAACTGTCTATCTGTCAACTTTGATTGTTATTAGTTTTCCATTGAGATTCGGTGGCTCGTTTATCGCGTATAATAATATGACTCGTACATACCTGTGCACTATTTTCAAAAGCTTTGGAAATTATGAATATATTGTTTGTTTTATAGCGCATCGACTAAAGCGTTAGATTTGTTATTGCAGTAGTTAAAAATAACAAATAGTTTTAAACTAAAAGTGAGAATAGATGTCAACGTCATAAAATATGCTATGTGGAAAGCAGAGTTCCGTGAAGGGACTCCCTTTCACCTGTCACGCAAAGCTCAAATATTAATTCAATTATTTTTCTACAATTTGGCATTTGTAATAATGGTTTTAAATTAACGTTATAAGTAATAAGCATCGTTCGCAATATATAAACATACATATAATCACGACTATTATCCCCGAAGGGTTAGTCAGAGACTAGGCAATGAGGACCGCTAAAGCAGTCCTCTGCCATAGTCCACTTTTCACCAAATAGCGACTGCACATGCGACAGGTGGTGCGCTCATCGCCGCTATGCTGTTGCATGTATGTGCAGCCTTTAGTCCGTTAGTCGCCTTTTACGACACCCAAGGAAAGAGAGGGGGTGGTGGTATTTTTCTACGCGACACGGCTTAAGAGGGTTTACGCATTTCGGTTTCCCATACAAACTTCCAAGTCGATATTTTTAAAAACCATTAAGCCAATTATGATGAAACTTTGCATGCCTAAGTAAAACACAGGGATCTAAATAGTTTGTTGAAAACAGTTAAAAAAAATGTTTATTTAGCTGAGTTATTGCGATTTAAAGTCTACTATAGAACGTTTAAAATCGCAATAACTCACTTAAATAAACGTTTTTTAAAAATATTTTCAACAAACTATTTAGATCCCTGTATTTAACTTTAGCATGCAGTTTCATTAAAATGGGCTTAGTGGTTTTTTCTTTTTTCTGTGTCTTTTTTTCTTTTGTCTGTGTGGTCAAGTTGGCCACACTGCAAACTATATGGGGTGTCCACGCGCCCCGAGGCGCACCCTTCCCAAATCTCGGCCATCCCCTCCGGCGCCTAACGCGAAAAACTATCCAGCCCTGCCTAATGCAGGACTAAATCAGCCTTCTCCGCCTCTAACACCAAAGGCATGGGGCCCCCGCCCTGTGCCCTTACAGCCCACCCTTAACCAAACCAATAACCCAAAAACACCCCCTGCCCCTCAGCGTTCCGCACCCGGACCATCCCCTCCGCAATGCGACTCTGCCAGTGATGCCGAGGTCGTCTACGGCGTCCTCGATCGCATCGACATGAGAGAGTTTCATATCCTAGCCGATAAGTTACGACGCGCCCGTTGTGGTAGAGACCGCGTTATGGCCTTATGCCAACACCAAGCGTTGATTCGCGCTTTAGATTAGTCACTAGGCTGGATCCTCTTGTCATTTCATTTAATTTCATTTCATTCAATTTCATTTCATTTCATTTCATTTATTGTTTGTTTCCTGTGTTTTCTGTGTGTTCGCGGTAGTTCGGAAGGTTATACTTTATTAACCTTCTAAATGGCCGCGAACAACAAATATGTCGCTATGTTAGGAATGCTGACCTATACAGAGATTTGGAGCTTCCAACTCTGCAGCAAAATATCAAAAATCGCACCCTAATCATTTAATACGCGAGACGTCGGTGTATTTGGAAATTTGTATGGGATACCGAAATGCGTAAATCCTCTAAACACCCGACAAGTTTATATGTTTAAGCTATATTTATATGTTTATTTCAATGTTTCTTATTTGCGTTAACTACAGAAAACAACGTGAGATGCAGCAGTTTACATGTTGCCGATTGTACATATCGCGTGACCGAATTGATTATCACGCTATAAACTAGAGGTTAATGACCACTGAGTACTTTGTACAAGTGCCTTTTGGATTTCCAGCCGTTCGTTCCAGCTCGTTCAAAATTTATTTACTCAACCAGTTGAATGTAACTCCCAGCAGACTGAGCGAGCGTAAGTCGTTACGGTATGATTAGTTTGCCATGCTTACTTATTTCTTTAACTTTTATGTTACTAATTAGGTTCTCAGAGTCTGCTACAGTGCTCAATTACGGTTTGCAGAGAGCTTATTGAGATTCGACAAATGCAATTCGCAATCGATTTTACTTACGCATCGGAAATGTTGTATTTCTTAACGTATTGGACTTGCAATCGTGAAAGTTAAGCGACATTCTCAATTCAAAGTCACCGGATGGGTGATCAAATAAATAATATAAAGCTATGATTGATACTGCCGTGCTTTGAAATGGACGTAAGTAGTTGATCTCAATTTGTATCGTAATAATAATTGATACATACATATATACATTCTACTAACATTATAAACGCGAAAGTTTGTAAGTATGGATGGATGTTTATTACTCTTTCACGTAGAAACTACTTAATGGAATTGGATGAAATTCAGCATACAGATAGTTTATAGCCTTAATTAACACATAGGATACTTTTTATCCCGATATTCCCACGGAAACGGGAACTACGCAGGTAAAACCACGAGCGGCAGCTAGTATACTATAATCACGACTATTATTGTCCCCGAAGGGTTAATCAGAGACTAGAGTATGCGGCCCGCAGAAGCAATATTAGTGAGTCATCAGCTTAGCATTGATACGTATCCATTCTAATGATTAATAACATAAATTACAATAAAATAAATTTTCCACTATTACAAAAGCTCGATACTCAGTAGTAGCTACAATCGATACATGGATAATTTCCATTAGTCGACACGCCGTCACGAAACAACACGGCTGTTTGCGAACCATTTTACCTCTCTACTAAAAGTCAATGGAAATATATGCATACATTTAACTACGACTATTATCCCCGAAGGGTTAGTCAGAGACTAGGTAATGAGGACAGCATAAGCAAGTTAAGTCCGTCTGGCTAGCTACCACCATCTTATCTATGTGTGTCGCCATAACAATGATGTTTATAGCATAGTTGTGTTCCGTACAGTTTGAGATAAGATAGCCAGTTCCTCAGTGGTTGAGGATTCCGGGTGATGCGCGCTTCCACCTTCGGCCTTATCGTCACTTACCATCAGGTGAGATGAAGGCCAAGCGCTTACCCGTTGTAGAATAAAAAAAAGCAGTCCTCTACCATAGTCCACTTTTCACCAAATAACGACTTCACATGTTCTCAGTTTGACAGGTGGTGAGTCCATCACCGCTATATGCTGTTGGAGTCTTTAGTCTGTTTCGCCTTTAGTCGCCTTTAACGAATCCCCATGTTAAGAGAGGGGGTGGACTACCACTTAAGAATACTAATTCTTTCACCGCTACGCGCCACGGTTCTTAATACTATAATTGCGGATAATAAATTGATAGTCGTGAAAATCTTACAATATGCGTTGAGATAAATACGCTAGTTTATGTTCCAACCTCGCCGTTTGCTCATAATTAATGTGAGGTCTGAGCCTTGCAGTGGGCATTTATAGTCTGGTTATAGAGATTTAGGTTTTTAATTCCAGTTTCTCAGATTTTATTGTAACATTGCAGACATCGTAACATTGCAGTCGTTTACACATAAACCAGATTGGGTAATTCCCTGTAGTTGGAATTCAGGTTTATGTGCGCTTTTACCTTCGGGCTTATCGTCAATTATCAAAAATTCACTTAACGTCACTTACTGTTGTCATGAAGGCTATAGCATACAATTGCATGTTAACTTTATAGGAGACATTCTCGTTGAAGATCAAGTCATGTGTACCCTTAACCTTAGTATATGAAGCAAAGGATGTGTTTCAGGTAGTGTTGGCCAATACTCGAGTACTTAAAGACTAAGTCCTAATGTAGGGACTGGATTCAGTTTGGCAGAGCTCGCTTTACTCTGACTAAAATGAGTCCTTTCGTCGAGTGCTAATACAAAAACGCTCGACTCATAGAACTGAGCTTTTATTATGGAACTCAAGTTCTTTAAAAACACTTAAATCTTTTTGGAGAAACTAATTTAGTACTTAGAAAGTACTTCAAAAAGGGTTGATTCTTCTTGTTTTTTGGGATTTTAGGCTATTTATTGATTATCAAATACTTTTCAATCAACTTACAGTGGTTTTTGAAAAAACTTCGGAACTAGCAATGAACTCGAGTCTCGAATCGAGTGAGGATCTTTTAATATATTATTGTAAAAAGACTCGAGTTTCCGAAAAATATTGTAAGGACTCGTGAGTCTTATCACTGACAAAAAACCTTGAGCTCTCATTTACGAGTCCAGGTATCCAAAAATCGAGTCCAGTCCTTAAAATAGAACTTAAAGAACTCGAGTCATGGCCAACACTAGTTTATGGTTAGTATGAAATGGAAAGCTGTATTCTCTCCTATTTCTCATTGATATGTGACGTCATTGTATGTATGTAATTTATCAATATCAAACATTTTGTTACTTCGTTGTAACACTTCCACTATCTCCTGTACAACGTTTCCGTAGCGAAAAGTTTAAACAATTTTATCTCATCACACACTCGACTTTACATTGCGCGAAACTCAGAAGTCTAAAGTTGTCGACGCTTTGTGACGTCAGATGTGCTCTGTAGTTTTAGGGTTCCCCAGTAATTAGGTTTCCCAACATCCCGCGAATATTATAAAGTAAAACAAACGCGACTCGCACAGAGATAGTTCCCGGCTAGTTCCCGACTCCCTGTTGTTTTATTTTTTATATTCTCTCCCGAAACTTTCTGCCGGAGATGAAAAAGTATGATTAGGTGCAAAGTTTGCAGCCAACCTTTCTTATTCGTTATGACAAGGACACCTCTTCTTCGGAATACCTACCTATAAGTTATTTCACATTATAATATTTCTTGAGGGTTTACTTATATTATTTTGCAGTAAGAATATTTGTTACTTTTGGTTTAGTGTGGTGTTACCCACACATTTACTTTAATTTAATTATATCTATATGCTAAAAAACAATTAATAAGTGTGTCGCGTAGCGGTGTAAGAATACTACCACCCTCTCTCTTTCCTTCTCGTAAAAGGTGACTAACGGACTAAAGACTGCACATGCATCCAACAGCATTAAGCGGCGATGGCCTCACCACTGTTACAAAGGTGCAGTCGCTATTTGGTGAAAAGTGTCCTTAGTCCATATTGCCTAGTCTCTGACTAAACTTTCGGGGATAGTCATGATTTTATTTATGTATGTTTATAATACATGAAATAGCCGTCAATTAAGTGAAGCGATGGACTTTATTTTAATGACGGAGGCCTTTGCCCGGCAGTTGGACAGTATCTGTATACTCTCCTATCTGTATAGATCGTACAGCCTGTGCTGTACGACCGACCCATCGCTGTAACTTCTGTGCTGTGCAAGTTTGTGTGAGCCGGTATGGGTTCAGACCCAAGCGATCAACGGGTGATCTTCTAGCGCACGTTACCCACGCATGGGGTGAAGCGATGGACAAGCGTGGCGAATCTCTGGCAGTTAGCCTTGATATCGCCAAAGCTTTCGATAGAGTATGGCATTGCTCCCTTCTTTCCAAGTTGCCGGCCTTCGGTGTGCTGCCCTGTTTGTGCGCCTGGGTTGCAGACTTTTTAGAAGAGCGTAGGATCCGTGTTCTTTGTGAGAGTAGTTCGTCCGAGTTCTACAACGTCAATGCCGGAGTACAACAGGGTTCTATGCATATCAATGACATATTGTTCTTGGGCAATATTCATTGTTATGCGGATGACAGCACGGTGCATGAGCGATACTTAGGACATCCTGCGGCAAAGCAAGCCCATATCGTAGTGAAAAGGCAAGAACTGGTTGCCAAACTGAACCTGCTTCTCAAACGTGTCTCAAAGTAAGTATCTAAAAACCTGTTCGAGTTTAACGCCAGAAAAACCCAGGCTTGTGCAATCTCGTCAAAAGTCGGAAAGGAACTCTATTTGACCCATTTTAGTGGACCTCAACATTCTTGACATGGATATCGGCCAGAAACTGAATCCAAAATGCTACATCGAGAGTGTCATTTTAACTGCCTCCCATATGTTGGGTATTCTCAATAAGGTGAGGCGGTTTTTCACTCCCGAGCAGCGTTGTTTGCTGTACAAGATTTAGGTGCGATTGAGTATGGAGTATTGTTCCCATCTATGGGACGGCTCCACTAAATACCTCCTCGATGCACTTGATAGACTGCAAAGGCGAGCGATACGAATTATTGCAGATGCTGAGGTTACAGCCTCTCTTGGGGACCTCCAGCTGCGTAAAGACATTGCTTCTCTCAGTGTCTTCTACCGGAACTATTACGGAGAGTGTTCTGAAGAACTTTTTTAATTAATCCCACCTTTTCCTTTCCTCCTGCTCCTCTCCCGAATTACACGTGCTGGTCTTAGGAACCACCATCATACCGCGCAGACTATCAGCACTCGTACCAAAAAATTTGGCAAGTCGTTCCTCTGTAAGACCATTCGGCTTTGGAATTCTCTGCCGGCGCATGTGTTTCCCAGCTCCTATAGTCCCGGGTTTAAGCGGGCGAGAAACGGTATTTATGCAGGCCGTCATGAATGGGTGCGCTTGTTACCGTGCTTATGCTACGGTGAGGAGCGCTCTCGTTATTTTGGATTGCATCGGCTGCTTACCATTCAGGCAGGATGTAGTCACTATGACATGTAAGATAGTCTACTGACCTCCTCAAATGACCTCCTCCCTGTACCTCTCAGTAGTTCCCTAGTTGCGGAAGAAACACTTCCACTTTTAGCCTTATTATCTCATCCATCCATCCATCAAGTGATTTAAATAAGGCCGAAAACTTCCCCGTTGCTATTGATAAAAAAATAAGTACGCAGTAAGATAAAAAGATTTAATAAATTCTTGATCAATTTGCTAGGAAAGTACTTGTTCGTACTTAAATCTGGATGAATTGTCAATGTGAACAATCAGTTAGGTTTAGTGTTTGATCTGTGGATTAATCAATTGATTAATCGCTGGCGTGAAGCTCGTGCGAGTGACAGGTTCCGTTTGTGTGTGTGCACGGAGCCTATACCAATATACCGGATCTGTTGTTTGGATACGGTCGGCTTCAGAAGTAGTTTAACATAATGCGTCTACAAACACTTTTAAACAAATAATTAATAAAATTTCTTATAGCTCACACCAATAATCTAGCCCAAGATAAGTATTCTTATGTTCTTATGTTCGTTAAGATAACGAAAAAATATAAAAAAAACACTCAGACCCGAAATAAATTTTAAAAACAGTTTTTATCTAAATTGACCCGATCGCGAATTGAACCCGGGACCTCAGACCAGGGGTGCTAACCACTTGACTACGGAGGTCGTCACTTTTGTACTATGTCTTATTATCTACTGCGTTCCGCCGCTGTGTGCCATGTGGTATAGCAGCTCACTAAAAGAAACCCGTCTCTTCCATTGGGTGTCGTTAAAGGCGACTAACGGACTAAAGACTGCACATACATCCAACAGCATAAAGCATCGAGAGGGCTCGCTACCTAACCGCTGACCACATTGTAATTTTGTGAAAGTGGACTACGGCAGAGGACTGCTTCAGCGGTCCTCATTGCCTAGTTTCTAACTAACCCTTTGGGGATAATAGTCGTGACTATATTATTATGTATGACCTTATGTATCATAATTAATTAGTTGAATCTACTTAACACAAAACTCAAAAGCATATGAGCAGAGCTAATTTCGATTACAGATATTCGAAGACAGCTACATAAAAACCGTAGCAAACGCTCGTAGTTCGTAGCGTGCGTAGCATAGCTTAGCACGTAGTTTCTTATCTTCTTTTGAATCTGTGTGAGTATTCATTTACTGCGTTCTTGTCATAATAGTTGTACTAGCGCGAATGTTCCGAGCCAGTTGCTGTGACTAAAGTGTTAACTTACTTCTGAAGCTGACTGTACATAGACATGTTTTAGGCTAAATCAGGAGTTCGATCGTAACGGACATTGTTTAGGTTCACATGCCAATAGAAATTGATAAACACTAAAAATTTTGTTTTGTTGCTACTCTGAAATAGCGAGACAAAACCAGTTTTTTTTTTTTGAAACAGTCGATTTTTTTTCGCAAGTTTAGAGTTGGTCCTTTTAAAATAGTTAGTCTTTGTACTAAATAGGATAACTTAGATGCTGGATTACATATACATAAAATCACGTCTATTATCCCCGAAGGGTTAGTCAGAGACCATTAGACATTAAGGACCGCAAAAGCAGTCCTCGACCATAGTTCACTTTTCACCAAATAGCGACTGCACATGTGCTCAGCGTGACAGTTTGATCGATGCTGCTGGATGTATGTGCAGTGTTTAGTCCGTTAGTCGTCTTTTACAACACCCAAGGGAAGAGAGGGGGTGGTAGTATTCTTTCACCGCTGCGCGACACGGTTATGCTGGATTATAATATACATATTATAATATACATATAACCAAACATCTTGTGTATGTCCAGGTAAACTGTATGCCCTAGGTACTAGTATTAATAATATTCAAATTGTGTCGATAATAACATTTGCTTTGAAATGGCTACAGATTGTGGATCAACAAGTACCTATAGCCTTAATAGGTCAAGTATCATAAGACCGCCGGCGGTTGCGAAACAATTGATTTTCAACTGTGTCTGGTTTTACGATGCTCAAGGGGTTAGTTATGTGATCAGATTGGGCTAGAACTAGAGGCTTAAACTAATTTCTGTTGAATTTCAGTTATAATAGTTTGAGTAATAGATTAAATATTAGAAGCTTATCATAATTAGTAAGTTATATTAGTTGTTTGTACATAATAATAGTTACTTTATATCGGTTTTATCTAGTTACTTGATACAAAACTCAATTTTGAGCATACGAGCGAGGCTAATTTCGATTGCAGAAAATCGAATACAGCTACATTAAAACCGTAGCAAACTATCGTAGTTCGTAGCGGCGTAGCTCAGCTGTAGTCTGTTATGCAATGATTTCTGCTATCAATTTCTTTAGTTACCCTATACCTAATAAATTAAAACCAATGACTTAACAAAATATTTTTATTTATACTGATCTTATCTAATATTACAAATGCTACAGAAATACCGTAGCAAGCTCTTGTAGGTCCTAGCAAGCAGTATGAGCTCTTTAGTTATTCTTTAATAAATTTTAACCAATATATTTCTATTCTGGAGACCAAGAACGGGCAAGCGGAGCATCGCCAGACCTCCAACTCGTTGGTCCGACGACATCAAAGCGATCGCAGGGCCGATCTGGACTAGATTCACTGGCGATCGGGCTGGTTGGAGGAGGACTGGGGAGGCGTACGTCCAGCAGTGGACGATGATATGCTGAAGAAGAAGAAGAAGAATATATTTCTATATACTTTATTTATTATATTATAATTCTATATCTTGTTATTCTATGATAATAACCAATATATTTCTATATCTTTTAACCGTGTCGCGTAACGGTGAAAAAATACTACCACCCCTCTCTTCCCTTGGGTGTCGTAAAAGGCGATTAACGGACTAAAGATTGCACATACATCTAACAGCATATAGTGGCGATGGGCTCACTACCTGTCACGCTCAGCACATGTATTGTGCAGTCGCTATTTGGTGAAAAGAGGACTATGGTAGAGAACTACTTTTGCGGTCCTCATTGTCTAGTCTCTGACTAACACTTCGGGGATAATAGTCATGATTATATGTATGTATGTATCTTTTTATATAAGTATATAATCATCGTTAAATAAAATGTGTCATCATCAGATGATTTTATTTATTTATGAACTTCTTAGAAATGTTACTAGTAAGTATCGGGATATTCGTAATAACACTGTTTTTCTTAATAAAAAATGCTGTTTATCCTTATACTTACGGTTTCAAGGAAATATGAAAGAGATAAATATTTAAAACAATTTTCCTATACGAAGTGGATTCCTTTGATATTGAAGGTAAATAAACAATTAAGTACTGTTTGCATACTTTAACCATTTATTATCTAATATAGTTAATATAAACACGTTAGATTTAACAACACTTATTAACATTCAAATACTGTATCAGTAGAACAATACCTACCACCAATAATACAGAGCATAATATTGTAACTCCGCTTTGCATCGAATCCGCGATGTCGAAGTCAAAGGCGGTGATCTTACCACTAGACTGTAGAGGCAGTGCTTACGTAATTGTTAATCCAGTAGAAAGTAAATTGAAATAGCCACGAAAAAAAAAGTGAGAAGTCAAACAACACTCAACCCCCATAGATTAGATCGCGCAATTATCCAAAAGTTTCAGTTGGTAGGCAGTAGAAAAAAAGAAACCATTTCGGGAACCAATCATTAAATCTAATCGGCCAAGATAATTACGCGCGGCTCGAATCAAAGTGGTTCCCTCTAAATAACGGTACGTGTGTCGGAGCCCTAGTAAGTTTCGCACCTGTGAGCTCAGTCATTCGCCGTTCGACCGTCGAACAGAGCGGATGTCCAATACGTAACGTCAGTGCAACCGCCGCGCGCCGCCGCGAGTGCGTGAACTCACATCTCGATACGTTGACGATCTCATCGGTGATTTATATTCCTTGACATTTTTTTTAGCTTTTCGTGCACATAATTTTGCTCGAGGGACGATCGTCGATGGAATATCTAATACGTGAGGACCTTTTTCTATTATGCTAATAGGACTGTTGTTTTTCAAAGGGTCTGGTGTGCTTCGTTAAGGTATTACACGCATTACTACGGAATACAAATAGGATATGGTTTTAGTTACGGAGCCCGGCGGTCTAAATGTTGTCACCACAGATATCAGATGTATTCCGTGGTTGTCACGAAAAGATTCGAGTTCTGGCTTATTATTATGTCTCTTGTAAATTGCCTTTACTTTTCATGAATATGTCATTCTTATCTTTAATAAAAAAAGGATTGATTTTATCTAAAATTTTACAGAAACGATAATAATAATATTTAATTTAACATATAAATATTCTTAAAAAATATTGATTTCTAAGGTTTACGCGAGCACAACACATAGAAAAAAACACTTTTTAAGGATGAAACTCGCGTTTCTTTACAACATTTTAGAGTTTTATATTTTATTCCTGACGTTTCGAACCCTGTCCGTGCTCTCAGGGAGACTGTAACTCTAAAATGTAGTAAATAAACGCGAGTTTCATGCATAAAGTGTTTCATTCCAATACGTAAAAAATGTTATTCACTAATACCTAGTAAACAAATCGAATTGCTTTATTATGCGTCATATTTTTTCAATGCTTTTATACAGAAATAGGAGCTGTTAAAATTCAAATTACGTTAAACAAAGCGCTTAAGAAAACTTTTTAAAGTAATTTCTAATTGCAATAAATTGGAGTTTACGCTGTTTCACTTAATATTTCGGACTTGTGCTAACTTGAGTGTTGTGGTCGTGTTATTTTGTGCATAATTTAGTCAAGAATCTTAATATTATAAAGGTATAGGGTTTACGACAGATAAACGTGAAAAGAGTTGATTATTGTTTATAAAAAAGTTAGGTACGTACTTTTAATTGAACCTCAAGAAAAAAGAACAAGTCATTACAAAATTCAAAGTTTTGCCTGTGTGATAGGTGTTTTTTTTCATAAGTAAAGACTTTATTAGAAAGAAGTTGTTTTTTATTAAATTCTGTAACAAACGTTTACCGAAGTATTGTTTATAAAAATATTTATCAATTAGTTTTGAATTTGTATACACGTAAGTCAATCTCTAGAGCCCTTCACCTTTGCCCTGAGATTTTATTTGCTCACTATATAATCTTTTGATCATCGTGAAATAATACTTTGCGTTTTATATAAACTTATTCACCCCTGAAACCTCGTCTTACCAAAATAAAATATTCTTGTCCTCATTATTAAACTCTTTACTGAGACCTAAAAGAAATAAAGATCAACTGACAACCTGCTATGATAAATAATTAGTAATTTCTGTGATGGAAGAGAAGTTATTTTTTATTAAATTCTTTAACAAACGTTTACGGAAGTATTGTTTATAAAAAACATTTATCAATAAGTTTTGAATTTGTGTACACGTAAGTTAATCTCTAGAGCCCTTCACCTTTGCCCTGAGCCATTAAATGCTCACTATCTAATCTTTTGATCATCGTGAAATACTTTCCGTTCTAAATAAACTTATTCACCCATGCAACCTCGCTTTACTAAAATAAAATATTCTTGTCTTTGTCATAAAACTTTTTACTGAGACCTACCTATTATGAGTATAAAACTGGCATACAAAGCAAAAAGTTAATGTCAGAAATGTTGGATGATAACGTAGACTGATACATAAATGGGGTGGCACAAAAGTCTTGTTGTATACGCTACGAAGAATCTCTGCGACGAAATGAAAAACCAAAATATCTTTTTATCCATTAGCAGTAAGTTTTTAAATTCACATTGCTTTTTTATTACAACTTATCCGGTATCTTTATTTATGTTTAACTTTGTAAATAAAAAAATTGTTAAAACGTTGAATAAAAAGTTAAGCTCAATATTTTACTACTGATTATTGGTAATTTCATGTTGTGATTAAACCACATTCATAATACAGGTTCTATCAAGTATAAAAGTAAAAGGACTTACTTATTTATTTTTAACGGTTAGTATTATTAGAATTAAATATCGCGTAGCATACGAGTATCAAGCTCACAATCAAGAGCATAGCAATAACATGGGTGCCATTGTTTGTGCCAAATATTTGATTTTTTACTTAATTAATGTCAATTTTCACTAGGTTTTGAATATCAATGTAGGCAGTAGGCATACTTGACATGTAGCACCCCATAGAGATACCATACATTTATAAGCAAAAGGCCCATAATTTCTAATGTATAATTCATAACAAATAATTGATAACATACCTACTGATAGAATTACTGTAACCTATAGACGCTGCTGGATACGCGTACTGGCCATCCGTAGTTTTATATAGTAACCCTACCAGCTAAAACAAAACACAGCTACAAACTAACTCGTCCAAAATAGATAATTCAAATTGACTATAAAGTTTTTACTATTCGACTGAAACAATATTATTCGCGATCGAATACCTGTCGTAACAACCAATCTCCGCCCCGGCTGAGATAATCAAACATTTTACACCTCCAATCTTCTGACGAAACTGGGTTACTTTATAACATGTGTGCGCATAAACAGACTCAAACACAGACGCGCGTGTGATTTCACATGGAAATAGGAGGGCTTCGGAGCTTTCCGAGAATAAATTAATTCATGCTAATTAAACCGACATCATTAAATGCACGCGGTTATTATAAACGTGCATACAAATAATTATAACAATTTAGTTATTCTAATATACACGAAGAATTTTTATCGGTGATCATGACCTACTGATTCCGACTAAGTAAATTATGGCCATTGCAATAATAAAAAGTGTTATGTACTTACATGTTTTCTTTTTATAAATTTAATATGAAATTTTTTAATAGTTTAATTAGTGAGGAGCTCGATGGCGCAGGCTAGCGCGTTCGCCTTGCGATCTTGCTCGCTAAACACCTTTCGCAATGCCAGTTCGCTGGATGGGTGACCAATTAAAAACATCTCGAGCTCGTCCGTGCTTCGGAAGGCACGTTAAGCCGTTGGTCCTGGTTGTTTTCGCAAGATGACAGTCATTAAACCCCACCAATCCCCATTGGGCCAGCGTAGTGGGGTATGGCCCAATTTCTCCACGTGCTATTGTCCACGTGGGAGGCCAGTGCCCAGCAGTGGGACGTTTATAGGCTGATGATGATGATGATGAATTAGTTAACCAAAATAATTAGAATGTTTGGTCTTCCTACATTTTTATGAAGTGAAGAAATCTTCTTCGTCGTCATTAAACGTCATCATCGCTGTACCTGTACTTCAGAAGAGTTTTTATTTTTAAAAAGGACGAGTAAGATGACCGTGATTTTAATATTCATAGTTAGGTATTAACTTTACTTCCCAGACAAAAAAATAACAAATGGAATGCTGTCATGTAAGTTTTATTATTATTGCATTGGCCATCATTTACATAGACTGAATCAGTAGGTTCTGATCACCGATAAAAAGTGAAAAGAATATATTATACGTGCGAATAAATATGTATGCATTAATGTAGGTAAATACCTAATGTTGAAACAATAATCCCTGATCTTCAACCCATATTTGGCAAGCCTAATGATTAAGTCCATCAATTTCAGCGATCCATGAATTGATTTCAATGACAGCGGCCTTTGCTCAAAAATATGACGCGAGGTACAAACTTACATGTAAGCTGCGTGGATATCTTTTCTGTGCCACATTTGTATGTTTACCTAACTGTTTAGGTTCTTGTGACACTGATTAAATTATTTTAATTTCGATATATACAATATTTTTGCGACAATCACACTCTTAAGTTATTGAAACGTAAAAAACGCGGAGTAGTCAATACAGCCGTTCGAAATGCAGAGGACGTGGCGACGCAACGTGACTAAGAAAATGTCGGGCTTTATTGTTGCATTATTACTAGACCTTAAGTCGGACAATTTGGAATTGTTTGTCTCATTTAATAATACGTAATTTAACCACCCATGTTGTTTGACGATTAATAAACAAGCCACGTCACACGTTGACGTCCATTGAGAGTTTTAGCTAGACAGGCACTCATTAGCGTTACAAGAACTAACACAAATGGCTTTCGACATGTCTGTTTCATTAGATACGTCGGTAACGTAATCCATTTTACAGAAAACATAATTTATGGAAGGTTATGATGAAGACAAAGATATATGAGTACTTACTGTTTAACAATGCGGCGGCTTAAGATTTTGTCATTAAAAACTGCTTGCTCACTTTATATAAAATGATTTTTTATCTTTTTATTGTCTTTTTATGTCATGCAATTGAAACCACACTTGTTTCCCAATATGTTGGTTCCATACTACGGTTGGTCGAGTGGTCAACATGCCGGTTCTGGCCAGAGTTTAATGAAAAATTGCTGTTTTTCTAAATTGTATCGGGTCTGGGTGTTTTCTATGCGTCATAAAATGTATTTATGTATGTTTTTCCGTTATCTAGTTAACCATAAAAGCAACTAAACTTGATATTTGGCGTGAGTGTGGGAAAGTTATTCACGTATTATAAAGATAATTGTATCTTAAACACACATGCATGCATACGATTGATGAAAGCGAAGCAGTCCTGTCAGCCTTCAGATAAATGGTGGCGCTGGCGGAAGATGTGTGGGCCGATACTTATGTATAAGCAATTAGCCGGGATCGCAATTAATCATTGTCTCAGAGATTTTTGGATTAAGCTAAAGCGCTGTTGGAGTTTAGAATGTGTGGGGTAGATAAGGGAATTGGAGTGTTTCCCGGTTTTTTTTTTGTTGAAAATATCTATTGTGTTCGGTAAGTACAGTTTAATTTGTTAATGGTTAGTATTAATTCAGGTTTTGTTTAATATCGTGCTATAACCGATTTTAAGGCTTTATTGATAAAATAGTATGTACTCAATTGTAGTTTTAGTTCCTAAAATTATGTGTCGAAAGTGGGTGAGGTTTGTTAATTTGTTAATAATGATTTGCTTTTTGTCGAAATAGACAATACTTTGTACAAAAATTACAGGTTCTATATTTTACTATAGATAAATAACATTTTATTATCTAATTTGTACTAAATAATAAAAAATTATAAACAATTTATAAAATTGGCATTGTGGCTTATGAAAGCAAAATCTTCCTGAAAATCTTAGGGTGAAAAAAGTTTAAAGTTAAGGGATAGTCGATCGATTGGTTGTTTTTAGCCCTTTAGTTATGCTATTGCTTTTCGTCCGTCAGTTTTGATTAATAAACTTCTTCGCAGAGATAGGTACTCGTCTTTGTGTCATAATTTAGCCGACGAATTTTAATACCGACCTTATGTAAATTCTAGAAAGTTTTTAAGCTTAAAATAATAATTCTACCTTCCATCCAATACGACAGTATCAATCTACAATTTTTTACGTAACCGTAGCGAGTACCTATTAAAACGTTCTTATCAATTAAGTAAATATATAGAAAGAGAAGTCCTTACTGACTGAAGAACGATAAATATCGCTCAGCTTAAATCCTTGGACCTAGAACACTTTTTAGAACACTTGGCGTAAGCAAGAAAAAGGAGAGGTGCTTTTATGCTTCTGTGTAAGATCAATTCATATTTTTCTTTTATCGTCATTTAAACGCAATCTATTCGTTACTAAAACTGACCATTTTATTTTATAACACTACAATAAGATGTTTGTCTACAATAAGATAACGGAACGGAACGTAACAATATTTTTAACATTATCGTTATAGCGACAGAATAACAAGATAGTTATTATATATTTTTTATTTTTTATTTTATTTTATTCAGGACAATAAACAATTACACAATACTAGTTAAATTAAAAATTAACAATAAATTAGTTCATTGTGTAACCAGCGACATTGTCCACAATAGAGGTAAATACATTTTTATCGAAACAGGAACAGACAACAACTTTTATTGATTCTATGAAAAAATCTGTGCTGTGAAATCTAAAGCCAATAATTGTGTTGTTCAAAATTCTAAAATACCTAAGTACACAATAAATGCGCAACAGAAAATGACCCCAAAATTGGTTGGATGTACCACCTGCCTAGGATCCCATTACACGTGTAATTAAAATCTAGAGCTGGTCAAAGCACGCCCACCACAAACCTTGACCTGTTTTGCGTACGTTGGCACAACACCCAAGTCTCATGACCACGGACTCTGCGCAGAATATTCGGTATTAAAACTTCAAAACGTCAGGCTGTTAAAAATGTTACACTAGGGAGTTTAAACAGTTTTTTTTTAAATTATATAAGCTGATATAAATACTTACCGGTATTTTAATGATAGAATTTTATATTCTCATTAGAGTGCAATACTGAACTTACTAACGCCCATTGGGTGGCCAATAGCAAAATTTATCTAAAAAAAGAGATTAAAATATCTATATTCTGAATGATATACAGTCCTTCTTCAACATGGTGGGCTGTGTATGTACATGAATAATTCATCGAATTCATTATTCATAAGAAACGTTCACTTCAGCTTAAAAATATTGCAAGGATTAAGTATTTTCTTGCAGTTTGGGTGAGTTTCGCAGAAATGTATAACTTCGGAAAGGTCCAGATAATATTTAAAATGTAATTTAATTTTTAATTTAAACTTTTCTTAACATATATACATACATTAAAGATAAACCTGCACATTTTCTTACAAAGAAAATTTTTATTAAACTCCTTCACGAATCAAAATGTGGTATTCACTCCAAATCGAAAATATACCTTTCAGTCTATGTAGCGACTACAGCCATCTGTTTTTTATATCTACCAAGAAGTATTTATTTCCCTATTGGGAGCAGCTGCAATTTTCTTTGATGCGTAAAACGTCGGAAAATTAGGTTGCGTATCCTTTTTTTCTGTACTGTAAAATGTTCTTTAGTCACAACAAAACTAGTTTAAAATAGGATTACAATTGTATTGATTCGAAGTCAGACGACCGATCATGTTTACCACAATGGAATTAGGTATGTAAAGAAACATTTATATTATTATACCTTTACCTTATAAGGCTTAACAGCTACCGCTATTTCATCGACCTTAAACGTCGCCTAAACAACAACTTCAGCAACAGTATTTAATTTTTTGTTCCGACAGTTTGAGGTATGTTAGGAGAATGGTAGCAGTGTATAGAGGTATCTCTGTGGTCATACTACCTCGCTGAGTCATACTCTACACAGAAATAAAAAAACTAAGAGGCAGAAAAGAAGATGAAGCAATCCAGACGAAGACTGAGCGAAATCTTAACAGTCAATGACCTCGATAACCATTTGTTTTTCACAAACGATACGATATTATTATAGCCATCCGTGTAATGAGCCGTAAACACCATTATTTAGTATTCACAAATACTATGTAGCACGTGATCGTGCATGCCTCTGGCGGGTTAAGCGTGCATACAACGCTGGTTTCTCGCGATTGCCATCTTTAATAGCTTGTTGGTTAGAAATGGCGGTGTCGTGAAAAAGTTTGATAGCATTATTACCTTTTTAGTAAAGTAAAGTATAACCTACATACTGTCCCACTTGTGGGCAAAGGCCTCCGTCATTAAAAAATAAATAACCTTTCCTACATTCACACCAATTATCTAGCCCAAGAGAAGCTTCGTCATGAAACTTGTTAAATGGTTAGTGGACAACGGATAAAGATATTTAAAATATTTAAATACATACTTATACATAGAAATCACCCAGACCCGAGACAATTTAGGAAAACAATAATTTCTAAATTGACTTGACCGGGGATCAAGCCCGGGACCTCAGAAATGGCGACACCATGAAAACTGGTTAACAAACCACTCGACCATGGAGGTCGTCATTGAAATCAAGTCATCACTTTAATTAATCACCACGCTTGCCAAATTGTATTTAGCTCTGCAGCTAAAAAGACATAAAACTGAAGCTTCTACGCCGGAAGTGAGAATCCGGGTGAAGCGCGCTTTTTCTTTGGCCTTATTGTTGACACTTACCATCGGGTGAAATGTAGCTAAGTAGTGAAAAATAATAATAATAAACTAACTGGGTATCTGTTGATTAGCCCCTCAAGCCCCAAGCGGCCATATTTGGCTGCACCTAAAGACTCGCTATTCCGTCAGACCCCAAGCAGCCATATATGGCCGCGCTGGCCGCGCTCTCCACTTGACTTTGTGCCGTGTTTTGGTACTCTTAGAGACTACTTTAGTATGAACAAGGTCGATTATTTCGGTTCTGTGGTACATTTTATGCATCGTGAACGCAAAATTTAACATGAATTGCATTCGATTTAAAAAAAAAAATCTGTTTCCGCAAATTTAAATTCCCGCCAAATGCACCTGCTGTCAAAATTTTTAGACATTTCGATGCCAAGACTGAGAGGTTAGAAATTTGACATAAGCTACATACAAATTTATGTAAGCCTTCTAACTCTAGTTGACAAAACAACAAATAGATTTATTATTACATTCGATCGTTAGATAATCATTAGACCAAATTTTCCTTTTCAATTATTACTTACCGCCTTATCATGCAGTTTCGAAGTAGTAACAATCGACTTTCCACGACGACGTTAATAACTTTTGGGCCTTTGTCACATTAAACTCGTTGCTAAATGAGTTCCATTGTCAAACTTCGCTGTGTTCGTGGTACAATTAGCATAAAAGCATAAGCAGTACGCAACCTTTAGCGTGGTATAATATTTGGAAAATGTTTTCGTGAGTCGATCCTACTCGAATTTTGACCTTTCACAGTTTCAATAAAGTTGAATTTGACTTTATAAATTAATGTAGTTACTTCATTATGTTGAATAAATTAACTTTTTGATCAGGTTTTTGGCGTCGAGGTGTTGTAGGCGATTATCCTCAAAGGTTCAACCGCATTACTGACGGAGGAACGCTAAACCCACCTTTGCGCAGCAGAGCTCGTCCTAATCCTTTACAGAGATGTTGCATCTGGTAAGATGGCGCTTCTGGCGTAAGATGGTACATCTCTATAACGTAGAAACTGACCTCCAGGTATGCGCTTTCTCTTTAACAGCTGTGAGTACTAGATTAACTTCGAAGAAAAACAATCGAACAATTATAATACGTAGGTAGTTTATATGACACGGCAATTAAGTAATAAGCTACTTCTGAGTCCAACCGTACGTACGGTTAGCTACTCCAATTACAAAATGCTTTTATATGAAAGCTTAACCTAATTATCCCAAAATAAAGCGTATGTGCGTTTAAATCCGCGTTCCAGAATAATATATCTGCTGCCTACCCGCATTCAGGTTGTGTAATGGACCTTCTTTATTATCTTATGTACTCTCCCTACTCCACATTTTTTATTTTGTGGTATAATTTAAACTTGGACTGACCGATATAATTAGGGTAAGAGCGTAGGCTTGCCCTGTGTAAGGAAGTGTGTTATTATGGACAGGTTTAGGAGATTAGTATTCGAGGCGGTCAATGACTTGTTTTCAAAGATCGTGAAAGTTAAGCTACCACTACCGAGGTCTGTACCAGGGTGGGTTATACAGAGATGGTTCTTGATATAGTTTCCGTGCTTTGGAAAACGTTAGTCTATTGACTTAAATGGGAAAATTGCATTTTTATCATTACTTCTTCATTACGTACCACAATCTACTATGATCTTAGTTGATGTTACAGTTAAAGACATTACAAGCTTAGCTTTCACAATTGTGCACCGATAACCTTTGTGCGCCAAGGTTTAACTTGTAATTAGAAGAAACCGCCTATGTCATTATAATAGAGGTCCGCCTACGACTTCATCCTCGTGTTTCCCTTTATTCAAAAGGAA
Source organism: Scoparia ambigualis (assembly GCA_963921215.1). Taxonomy (NCBI): domain Eukaryota; kingdom Metazoa; phylum Arthropoda; class Insecta; order Lepidoptera; family Crambidae; genus Scoparia; species Scoparia ambigualis. The sequence continues at coordinate 32,807,985 of OY992511.1, read as the reverse complement.
TTTCAAAAAGTCATTTTGTAGCGGATGGAACAAATTGGCCATAGTTGAAGATTTTTTCATCATCATCATCTTAATTTCAGTCCGCAATCACCCACTGCTAGTTATAAGCCTTCTATATTGTATACTTAACCAAACATTTTTCTTATTGAGCATGTGGTGCCCTCCTTTAAGTAATGGGACACTTAGTTAAGAACTTTCTGTAATAGCATAAGTATTGATTGTATTAGTGTACTCATTGTTGTAAGATCCTAATTAAATAAATAAATAAATATATTTTGTCCAAGTCCCCTCTGTCCCGTGCCGATCTCATCCAGGTGTTGCGAAGTTAAAGTTCTTTCGGACGTAATAATACACGTAATAGCACATCTCATAGAACAGGAACCAAAAAAAATAAAACAAATGCTGCTCAATTCGATTACGCACTTCCGTGGAAAACAAAAGTTTAATTTCATTAAGAAGCGAAATTAAAATGATCCTCCCCTTTTGTGGGAATGGTAGGTAGCGCGTTTCCAACTGAGCCCCACTTTTAATAAGTCGAAATCTTTTGTTTCTTACCCCGCCGTCCTGTAATGAAAACGATTTACTTTGCCCATCTCAAATAGCCCGACCAATTACGGCGAAAATGTCGTACATACAATTTCAGTAATAAGGCCGGCCCGCGGAGTTTCACGTTAGCCCTTGATTGACGAAACATCAATTGTGAAACTAAATGAAAGAAAAATATGATGGAAATACAAGAGTTTTATAGTCTAATTATTTTTGTAATAGTCGTGTTGAGACGACTCCATTTTTAATTCCATCTATCGTAAAAAAATTACCACTAGAAATTGGTTTAATGCGTTATTTTACTGCGTCTGTGGTCTAGTTTCTAAGCCACCAGTCCCAGACCCATAAGTCCCAGGTTCGATTCCAAGCGTTATTACATCTTTGTTTACTTGGTTTGATTGGTGATTGGGCTTGTTAGGTCCGCCTGGCTAGTTATAACCATCTTATCTGGAGTCTGGCGCCATAACGAGAATGTTAATAGCATTGTTGTTCCGACAGTTCAGAGATGAGATAAGTAGCTAGTTATTATGCGGTTAAGGATTCTAGATGAAGCGCGACTCTACCTTCGGCCTTATCATCACTTACCATCAGGCGACTTGAAGGCCAAGTATTTACCCGTATTGGATAAAAAAAGAAGTTATTAGTATTAATGTTTTCTAACAACAGTTATGCCATGTAGAAAGCTAACAACTTGTGTTAAAAATGAGTTTACGGCAATAGTCTAACGGAGCGGATTGAACCTCGATTTGTAGCAATTTATCCGTTGCGCTACCGAAGCATGTTTGCCTAGCAGAAATGAAAAAAAATAACGCAATGAGCTGCTGGCATATCCATCTTTCAATATCAGACGATTTACACTAACTTTAGATTTAATAGAAATTCTTGATTTAATAGAAAAACTATCGTCCCATATCTACAGTGCTGGTAGTGTGTCATTAATAAAATGCTACCGCCCCATCTGTTCCCTTGGGTGTCAGAAAAGGCGACTAACGGACTAAAAACTGATTATACATTCAACAGGCAAATTAAAATCAGTGGATTTGTAAAATACTTTTCTATTGTGCAGAATTACGTACAAAGAAGCGCGGTAAAAACCATAGACACAAATGATGCGTAATGAGGTTGGCATTCAAAACTTCATGGAGTTTGGCGCTTAGAGTATGGTGACGTGTGACTAGTGCTGCTTCAGTAAATTCATTTAGTCTTGAACAAGCATAGGGCGGCGATGGGCTCACTACCTGTCGCGCTGATTGCAGCGCGAGCAGTAATGAGCCCATCACGTTTCACCAAAGGACAACTGCACGACTCCGGCGTATGTTGGGCCAATTGTCAGAATGTCCAAGGCGACAAAATGTCCTGATGATATAAAGATCGTTAGTCAATATGTACAAGTGTCTGAATGTCCAAAACCGTTGGTCAATATGCACAAGTGTCTGAATGTCCAATAAGTCATAACATCCAGATGTTATAATGACCGTTGGTCAATATGCACAAGTGTCTGAATGTCCAATAAGTCATAACATCCAGATGTTATAATGACCGTTGGTCAATATGCACGAGTGTCTGAATGTCCAATAAGTCATAACATCCAGATGTTATAATGACCGTTGGTCAATATGCACAAGTGTGAATGTCCAAGAAGTCATAACATCCAGATGTTATAATGACCGTTGGTCAATATTCACAAGTGTCTGAATGTCCAAGAAGTCATAACATCCAGATGTTATAATGACCGTTGGTCAATATGCACAAGTGTCTGAATGTCCAAGAAGTCATAACATCCAGATGTTATAATGACCGTTGGTCAATATGCACAAGTGTCTGAATGTCCAATAAGTCATAACATCCAGATGTTATAATGACCGTTGGTCAATATGCACAAGTGTGAATGTCCAAGAAGTCATAACATCCAGATGTTATAATGACCGTTGGTCAATATGCACAAGTGTCTGAATGTCCAAGAAGTCATAACATCCAGATGTTATAATGACCGTTGGTCAATATGCACAAGTGTCAGAATGTCCAAGAAGTCATAACATCCAGATGTTATAATGACCGTTGGTCAATATGCACAAGTGTGAATGTCCAAGAAGTCATAACATCCAGATGTTATAATGACCGTTGGTCAATATGCACAAGTGTCTGAATGTCCAAGAAGTCATAACATCCAGATGTTATAATGACCGTTGGTCAATATGCACAAGTGTCAGAATGTCCAAGAAGTCATAACATCCAGATGTTATAATGACCGTTGGTCAATATGCACAAGTGTCAGAATGTCCAAGAAATCATAACATCCAGATGTTATAATGACCGTTGGTCAATATGCACAAGTGTCAGAATGTCCAAGAAGTCATAACATCCGATGTTATAATGACCGTTGGTCAATATGCACAAGTGTCAGAATGTCCAAGAAGTCATAACGTCCAGATGTCACATGTGCAGTTGTCCTTTGGTGAAACGTGGACTGTGGCAGTAGACTACATTTGCGTTCCTTATTGCCTGGTCTGACTAACCCTTCGGGGATAATAGTCGTAAACATATGTGCGTATTTATGCCTTCAGACAATTGCTCAAGAAAAGTCTTAAATATTCAGCCTCTTGACACACTACACTAAATTGCGTTACACCCAGTCCCTCGCGTGATTATTTCTCACCAGAACTCGAGATGTGTCTCAATTATGCAGATGACATTATCTTGACACGTCGTCATTTAATAAGGCGCATAATTTCGTTACACTGTGAAATTGTGTACTAAAGCGATTCGCTTTGCCTATCTCGAATAGCCGAGCCAATTATCCTTGAAATTCCTTAAAACAATTCCGTCGTAATCAGAGACGCAGACCTTTGAAGGCGGCTACACATTCTTATGTCCTGGTAAAGTTGAAATCTTCTTATAAAAAGGAGATTGCTTTTTAAAGAAAAAAATTAAAATGGCGACTGTTTTTAGATCGACTTAAGGCTTGGGTTAATCGCCTCGCTTGCTAAATGCGGATAAATTGGATCACGAGCAAACCGGAAGTTGCCTTAGTCCCTAGAAAAATACGAAGATCACTTTGTCCGATCTGGAAAATGAACCTAGGTCGATTGATTATTGGTTTTCGACTTGCTTTGCCATCTGCCACAGTGTCTATTACATAAATTTTATAACTAGGACGAAAGTAAGGACTAAATAGGTACCCATCGCCATAAATTAAAATACGGTAGTGCAATAAATATCGTCACGTAAGCAACGCCAGTTCATTACGTATATTCAGAATATCACCGGCAATGATGAATGTTTGACATTATTATTATCTTCACCCCACCAGGAGATTTATTCACCAGACGTGAGCACGACCCGGCGCAGTTTTGGGGGCATTTTTCACACACCTCCCGCAATAATTCCTTCTCGAGGACCCAAGATGTGTCACGTCGTCTTGCGCTAAGAAAAAGGGGAAAGATTGACGTTAATTAAGTAGTAAGTTGATATGTTCGTCGAGTTGATCTAAACACTTTTAGAATAATGGGATATCTATTTGTAATTAATTCAAGAATGAGATAAGTTCATAAATAAAAACAAATAAATAAATAATAAAATAACTTTTCCACTCTTTTTATTAGATTTTATTGGTTAGATAAAAGATACACATACTTTTTATACATAGAAAACACATATATACATATAATCATGACTATTATCCCGAAAGGGTTAGTCAGAGACTAGGCAATGAGGACCGCAAAAGCAGTCCACTGCCATAGTCAACTTTTCACCAAATAGCGACTGCACATGTGCTCAGCGTGACAGGTGGTGATAGCCCATCGCCGCTCTATACTATTGAATGTATCTGCAGTCCGTTAGTACCTTAAGTGCCTTTTACGACACAGATGGGAAGAGAGGGTGTGGTAATACTCTTTTACCGTTACGCGACGCGGTTATAGAAAACACCCAGACCAGAAATCAGTTTAGAATAACAGCAATTTCTAAATTAACCCGACCGCGAGTCGAACCCTGGACACAAGAGATGGCGACGCCAGAACCGGCGTGATAACCACTTATCCACGAAGCTTTTCTAACCAGTTGAATAGAATATAATTTATTGCCAAAACTGTCTACAAATTGTGCAGATGATAATGCATAAACTTAAAACAACAGTACACCCGTATCGGATATGCTATATAACAAAATAATAATATAATTATCCGTGCGGTGACGGAGAAAGAATACCAATCGCCGCCCCTCTCTCCGTCCGGTGGGTGTCGTAAGAAGCGACTAACGGACTCTTTCGAGCGATGATCTGCTCCACTGGTGGTAGGGCTTGACCCGTCTGGTTGGTGACCACCGTACGCATGGTGTAAAACCCGTCAAGTGACTGCTTGTCGGTCGCGTTTCGGGATCAGCCAGCGTATAACCAGAGCTCGAGAGGATGATGCTGCGATGTATTTGGTCTGTGGAGGCTTCCGTCAAACCAGTGCCAGGAGGACTTCGTTAACCTGCCGACCAGGGAGACCCGTAGAAACGGTTGTCCCGCTGGCCGCCCGTGGCACAATACAGGGGCCCAAGCGAGCCTAACCAGCTCGTGAGGCTGCCTCACCATGCCACGCATAATCTCGAGGTGGTCCGTCGTGCCGGTTGGTGACCGGAAGGTGGGGTCCCGGCGGCCATTCCCGGGGGGGTACGGGGGCCCTTCCGTTTGGCAGGTTAATAATACTCGTCTGTGGGCAAATTCCTGGGGAAACAGGCCACCACACTTTGACCATTCGCATCGCGGCATCATTTTCTCGATTCACGCCTCTCTCTTTCCACTCCTAAAATGACAGCGCCTAACAACAAAACTGGTTCTACAGCGGTGCACACCCCCATCACAACCTTACCGTTTGAGGTGAAGTTCGCTAACATCCGCGGACTCCATGCAAACCTCAATGCCGTCCACCACCATCTTGAGACGACACGGCCAGCAATGTTGTTCCTGACGGAGACGCAAATAATCCGCCCAGCTGACACCACCTACCTGAACTATCCCGGCTTTGTGCTTGAAGAATCCTTTAAAGCCAAAGCCGGAGTTTGCTTATTCGTTCGGGCGGATGTTTGCTGTCGCCGTCTGCGCTGTCTGGAGGACCCTTCCTTCTCCCTCCTAGTGGTACACGTCGACTTAGGCTCTCATTGCCGTGTCTACGTCTGCGTCTACCGATCCCATAACGGCGACATGGAGACAACTCGACTAATTGAACATCTTAGTCGGGTAGCAGATGATGCGCAGGAGCGGTTTCCATCGGCGGAACTGGTGTTTTTGGGGGACTTCAACGCCCACCATGAGTTGTGGTTAGGTTCCTCCAAAACAGACCATGCTGGTAGAACTGCCCAGGCATTCGCTCTCACGCATGACCTGACGCAACTGGTGAACCAGCCCACCAGGATCCCATAGTTATATAGTTTACCATGCGCCCTCCTTACTCGACTTTCTGCTGACGAGTCGCCCAGCTGGATACCGGGTGGAGATTCGAGCTCCTTTAGGTTCCTCGGATCACTGCTTGATATCCAGCACAGTGCCCTTGGCATCGCGCCCGCCAACAGCGGTTTCGAAACGCCAGATTTGGCACTACGCGTCGGCAGACTGGGACGGGATGCGGGAGTATTTTGCATCCGTCCCTTGGAGGCAGCGCTGCTTTATTGGGAAGGACCCGACCGCTAGCGCCACTGCCGTTGCTGATGAGATAGTATTAGGAATGGAATACTATATATCACACTCCTATGTCATCAGCAAAGGCAGACGCAACCGCTGGTTCAATCGCGAGTGTGCCAGCGCTGTTGACAGCAAACAGACGGCATACCGCGCTTGGATCAGAGGTAAAGCTCATGGGGCTCCCGAAACTCGCTCGCTAAAGCAGCCTATAATAATGCCACCAAGTCGTGTAAGAGGGCCTACATTAGAGCGGATGCCCAGCGCGTTGCACGAGTAGGCCAAGAACTCCTGACGCATCCTACGGGCAGCCGTAGCTACTGGCGTCTGGCCAAAGCTGTGCAATCCAACTTCTGCCAACCCTCGCTGCCACCACTGAGATGTCTTGACGGAACTTTAGCTCACAAGCCGCAGGAAAAGGTCGATCTCCTGGCCAAACTCTTTGCGGCTAACTCCCGGATCGATGACTGTGATGCACAGCCACCATCAATTCCTTACTGTGGCCACACAATGACTGATATTAAAATCAGGCAGTGTGATGTCCGTGCGGAAATGCAGTCAATCGATGTCCGGAAAGCTAACGGTCCTGATGGCATCCCAGCAATAGTCCTGAAAATGTGTGCAGCGGAGTTGTCCCCTGTGTTAACGCGTCTGTACCGTCTCTCGCTCTCTTCGGGTTGTGTGCCGGAATCTTGGAGAGAAGCTAATGTGCAACCGATCCCTAAAAAAGGAGATCGGTCAGATCCGACTAATTACCGCCCTATAGCCGTAACTTCAGTGTTGTGTAAGATCCTAGAACGAATATTGAACAAACAGCTTATTCGATACCTAGAAGATCACTCCCTAATTCACGATCGTCACTATGGGTTTCGGCCAAAACGGTCAACGGGTGATCTTCTAGCGTACGTCACACATCTCTGGGGTGAGGCTATTGACAAGCGTGGCGAGTCACTGGCAGTTAGCCTTGACATAGCCAAGGCTTTTGATCGGGTCTGGCACAAAGCTCTTCTCTCCAAGCTCCCGGCATACGGTTTGCCCGCTCAGTTCTGTACCTGGATTGCCAGCTTCCTGCATGAGCATAGAATCCGTGTCCTTTCGGATGGATGCGCTTCGCGGTTCATGTCAGTGAACGCTGGTGTTCCTCAAGGCTCCGTTCTATCCCCCACGCTGTTCCTTCTGCATATCAATGACATGCTTCCTCTTGGAAACATTCATTGCTATGCAGATGATAGCACAGTGCATGGGGGATATAACGGGCACCCAACAGCTGGGCGGGTAGATACCGAAATGAAGCGAGCAAATCTTGTCATTGAGCTCGATCGGATGTTGGACCTCATTTCTAAATGGGGCTCCGATAATCTGGTGGAGTTCAATGCCAAGAAAACACAGGTGTGCGCGTTCACAGCGAAAAAGTCGCCATTCCTTCCCCTTCCCTCTCTTCAGGGTACATCTCTAGGCCTGCAGAGCAGTATTAACATGCTCGGTATGGATATCCGCTGCGATCTGAACCAAAAGGACTACATCGAAACCGTGATTAAAAATGCCTCACGTAAACTCGGTGTCCTGAACAAGGTGCGGCGATTCTTCACGCCTGATCAGTTGTGTCTATTATACAAGACACAGGTGCGGTCTTGCGTGGAGTATTGCTCTCACCTTTGGGACGGCTCCGCAAAGTACCTTCTCGATGCCTTGGACAGATTGCAGCGCCGCGCTGTATGCATTATCGGCAATGCAGAGGTCACTAAAACTCTCGAGCCTTTGCAATTGCGTAGAGATATTGCGTCACTCAGCGTCTTTTACCGTTTATACCATGGTGAGTGCTCTGAAGAACTCTTTGACCTCATCCCTCCTTCTCCCTTCCTCCATAGGAGTACGCGTGCTGCTCTGCGGAGTCACCAATTTACAGTCTCTAACATTCCATCTCGCACAAAGAAATTTGGTGACTCGTTTCTTTGCCGCACTTCCAAAAGATGGAATAGTCTACCAGCACACGTATTCCCTCCTACCTATGACATAGGGTCCTTCAAACGAGGCGTGAAGAAGCACTTTGTGGGCCGGCAGAGTGAGGATGACTGATGCTACGTCTCTTACGCTGCACCAGTTGTCCTCGCGCCTGGACCTCATTTCCACTTAACATCAGATGGAGTGCGGTCATTTGCCGGACTAAGTATTAAAAAAAAAAATGTAATGTAATAAACTAAAACATAAATGAAAGGGTAAACAATAATACTACAATATCAAACTACTTACTTAAAATAATAAAAATGTAATGGCTCTAATAGAAATATTATTAAACATTTTTTGTATCAAAATATTCAGATAGGCTGTAAAAGGGTCTTTTGACAACCAAGCTTTAAATTTAAATGTAGGTAAGTTCAACGCTTGAATATCAGAAGGCAGGTGATTAAATATTTTAAAAATATTTAATTAATTAATTAAATTTGTTTACGCTCATACCAGTTATCTAGACCAAGATGAGTATTGTTTTGAGACTCGTTAATATGGTAAGACAACGGATAAATAAATATACAAAAACAGAAAAAACACCCAGACCCGAAATCAATTTAGAAAATAGTATTTGTCTAACCGACCGGGAATTGAACCCAGAGATGGCGCTACGCCAGACCAGGCGTGCTGACCACTCGATCACGGAGGTCGTCAACCCACGGTTGTCGTTTTACTACATTCATATATACATACATACATCACGGCTGCTTCCCAGGGGGGTAGGCGGGGACCACAGATTTCCATTTGCCAAGATCCTGATACACATCCTTTGCTTCACTTACTCTCATACATTCTTCATACATGCTTGTCGGTTTAGGGTACCTCTCTTCACTTGACCTTTAACGAGGAGGTCACCGATCTGATCTAAGTACGTTCGTCGCGGTCTTCCCCTTCCAACTATCCCATTCACTCTCGCCTCGAGCACCTAAATTTTGAAACTGTAACTAAAATCTGTTTTGTTAACAATATAATACATCTAAAATCAGCAAATGTCACGTGGGTGACTCAAACCCACGATCGTAAGCAAATTAACAAGGGCCAATTATGTTAGAATGAAGTTTTAGATGAAAAGATATCAAAATACAAGCTTCGTGGTTTTGCTATCTCAGTTGAATATTACATTACTAGCGGCCCACGCCTTCGTCCACGCTAACTTAAAAAGACCGTCATAGTTCAGCCATTTAAAAAAATATTTTACCAAATATAAACAAAAAACATCCTCAGTTAGCGGTCTATCTTTTAGTGAAAACCGCATAAAAATCCATTGTGAGGTTTAAGGGAAAAGTGCGGTGCCACATACAGAGAAAAACGGCGGCTTTACTCTATAATGTATTGATGATGATGATTATTACCCAAAGTTTTCCTTTCTTCTAATAACTCATAAAGCCAGTTTAACTAATTATGTAATACTAAAATTAAAAAGTGTAACTTTTAAAAAAAAAAGAAAATAATCCAAGAAACATTATTAAATTATAACTAAAACTAAATAACTTAAATATTATTTATAAAACTAATTAAAAACAAAGTTACTAAAAGTAATACAAAAAATCTTTTTTTATCCTTCTGGATATCCTCCGCATTCCTTCGCTGGATAGCCAGGCTTATTCGCTGACCCAAGAATGCCCCAGCCCGCTGGTCACCCGAGGACTCAACCAAACGCTCGGCGAGATCCCGGAATAAGCGTTGAGCGCTTGGCCCCCACGGTCCGAGGGTCTCAACTCCAAACGGCTCAAATATGCAGGTGTTGCTAAGATCGACATATTTGAGCTTGAGGGACTCTGCTGCTGCAGCAGCAGTTCCAGCCTCTAAAGAGGTTTGGGGAAGGTGGGACGAGGCCAGGGTGTCGACGTAGGTTGCGTCCCACACCAAGGGCCGGCCCATCTTCCACGGAACCAGGGTCATGCCATCGGGTCTCTTGCCATCGCTTCGTACCAAGCTATTCGGTTCTAGAACGGCTGGTATGGAAGCTCTAGCAAGGGCCCGGTGGATGATGTCATTGAGACCGGCGTGGCGGGGAATTCTCCCCGCACTTTTGCTGCAGGAAAGGCCGTGATGGCCAAGCTCATCCACCATGTCACCGCATGGGCAGCGATGTGGGACATTACACGGTGCTCCCAAACAAAGTGAGGAAGCTAGACGAAAGGTATTGTAATATACAAGTAATATTTTAACTGAACTAACTAACTAACACTTATGTCTAAAAACACTGTATTGTGTATTAAATCAAATTTAGGAGTTACCAAAATTCTGATTGTTTGTTAAAACTTGAGCAACACTTCAACTGTGCTTATTCACTTATTTATTTTACACCTTGTTATCAACTTCCGGCACTTGAGTAGTAAAGTATAAATGTCTAAGGCATTTTTACTACTGCTAACGTACGTGTAATAGACAGACCTATTCCGATCACTGGTAATGAGCAATCAATACGAAAAAAAACTTTGCGACATTTCTTATTGCGAACAAAAGGGCATCATTGCCCTTTTTGACGGAAAACTAAATTCTCTCGCCTCACCCGTGTATAGCTTTTTATAGCTTTATTACCCTTTTATGTGAGCAGACCCCTTCATAGGGCAGTATTCGAGCATCTGCCATAGACTTGTGCTAACGTAGATAGGAGACTGCTGAGTGAAAAGAGGGACGCCATTTCTAGCGTCTAGCGGAGTAGTCAAACTGATTGATTTTGGGGTTGGTTAGACAAATCGTGGTTCAATCCTCATATCCATGCTAGACTATTGAGTGGTTCAATGTAAACAAGCGAATTCTGATAGAATTTGCAGATGTAAAAAACCATTACGGCCTGCAAATTAAAAACGCTACATTAAAAAAATAGATACTCAGTACTATTTTTTTTTGTGGAAGCCTCTAGAAAGTTCTTATTATTTAATTTTAATAATATTCTTTCAACGACTTGGTAAAGGTATTTTGACTTTGTCTTTGAATAATAATGACAATATTGAAAGCTAACCTAAAAAAGGTGAGGAAAACATAATTGTTAAAAAAAACCTATACAGTGCCTCAAATTAATATCGTGTTTTTTTATTCCCCTCCTAGAGAGGAATAAAAAAAAGACTACTCCAGTAAAAGCACTAGTCTTTTAACCTGAATTACCTTACTATCTTATATCATATCTCTAATGTTTATATAAAATAATTATCTGTAGCTAGCCAGGCTGATTTTAAACCAACCTACCAACCCGCTGGGAATTGCAAACCATAGACCACAAAAGCGGTTGAAATATAAAGTAAATCGTTTTAGAAAGCCTATGTGATACTTAACCAAGAAGTGGTAAGATCAGCAATAAATTGTCAGATACCTGTCGCCGTTTATTAAGTCTATGGAATTTATCTGATTATGTCAGAGGGGAGCGGGGGCCATTGTATATTTCTTTTCCGTGTACGTGGAGCAAGGGACAATAGTTTGTACATCGGGCCCCGTCTCAGTAATAAAGGTAAAGAAATCCGTCCTCATGATTGAGGTCACAACCAGTGTGACCTTTTTTCATTTAAAGATGGCTGGCTTGACATAATACGTAGTGGTCAACTGCGAGAATTCGCGCAACGTATGATTTGCGACTATTGTTGCTGAGGTTACGTGTCTGCGAAATAGGAAGTGGACTATTACGTGTCTATGGGGAAACTCACTTATTTCCATATGGCTTATAAAAATGTTGGTGGGCTCACTTAGGGCTAGTCATAAGAGCATTGTAGAGGAAGGTTTGTCTGCTCTGATCTGGATAATTCGTGCATGAGTCCTTTTTCTTTTAAATTTGTTTACGCTCTTACAAATTATATATCTAGACCATGATAAGTATTATTTTAAACTCGTTAATATGGTAAGATAACGGATATATATATACATAAACATAGAAAAAACACCCAGACCCGAAATCAATTCAGAAAAACAGTTTTTAATATATAAATACGATAAATTTTAATACAACTGCAAAATGACTACAAAATGCGATACGCCATCCGTCCGAATTCAACTTATGCTCACAGAATGGAGATTTGTAATATTATGCACAAATTTATTATCCTATTTCGATAAAAACAATAAATACAACTGCAAAAATTATTTTTACTATAAAATGCGAAAATGGGCATTTTACGCAAAAATCACATTCGAGATGTAATAGGCCTCTTAAAGCCCGAGTAAATAGGCTACTTCTGGGCAAGCTTGCTCCATCGTCGGCCTCTTCTTAATCCTACGGATAACAATGTGGCCAAGAGCAAGCACATCTATTATAAAAAAAAACTTACAAAAGATATTATTATTTAATAAAATAAAACATCACAAAATTTAAAACTCAGAAGTGGTCTCCGAATTTATACTCCGAAAAGTCACAATTATTTATATCACACAATCATTTTCCTCTTGAACAAAATGAAAATTGTTATTCTGCTATAATACTCTATTAATACATTTCAATTATAGGAAGATTATAAACGGAACCGCACTTTTGCCGTTCGGTACTCGGAAAATTAAACTTGACTAGTGAATTGGCCAAGAAATTAATTAATGATACGTAAGACGGCAAAAGAAGCCAATAAAAACAACAACCAAGTCCAATTACTTAGTAACAATACAACTGCTTTGCCAACCAGAGGCTTCAGAAGTTTTTTTATGTGTTGTTTTATTTCATTTAACCTGTCATCAAGAAAAAGGGTCATACCGGCAAACGGCTTGAGACATAATTTGTACCCATGTAATAGTAGATTATTAACCAAGGGGATAAAGCAGTGTCTTCTGTCGCGGGTGACGATTTAAATCGCGAGCGTAACGAAGGACTCGAGGTTTACTCCCGAGCGTAGCGAGGGTGTTAAAAAGATAAATCACGAGCGAAGCGAGGGATTTAAGACGAGTCCTGAGTGTAGCGAGGGATTTAAGTTCACCCAAGACTAAGACAGCTTTATCACCGAGGAAAATACTCTACTTTTCGTACCATTTGCAAAAAAAATACTTAACACAATAATAATAATATGAGATAAGCATTTATTAAAAATAATAACAATTAAAAGTAAAAGTTACCATTCGAAACATTGGTCCAATTATTGATAGAGAGAGTTACATTTTTGTTTGGTAGGTACATTTATTGTTGATGAGTTAATTTGTATTTTTTTTTTATTTTTTTTTTATTTTTCTTTTTAATTTGATTTATTTCCTTTTTCAAAAAGATGTATAATGCTTTAGATACAAACTCAATGGTGTTAACACAGATGTGGTTCAGTATAAATTTCGGTAAGTATTCCAAATTTAAATCACATTCTCCCCCTAGAGGATGAATGAAATTCAGTACATTTTTCTTTCCCTGTTTTTATCAGATTAAAAATGACTATTGTTATGTTCGCTTTTTGTGGCATAGAATGTCACTTTTTTGAGCAAGTGGTACGAAAAATAAGTTTTTAGACTATACTGTTCATTCGTGACTAACTGACTGACATGACTCAACTGTCGCGTTCCAGCTTAAATAATATGTTAAACGAGGTTTAACGTAACGTAACGTAAGTAGGTAAAACACTTTAATTATCCCCGAAGGGTTTAGTCAGAGACTAGGCAATGAGGACCGCAAAAGCAGTACTCTGCCATAGTCCACTTTCACCAAATAGGGACTGCACATGTGCTCAGCGTAACAGGTGGTTTTTTTTTATTAACTGCTCCCGCTTTTTTAACAGGTTTTTATTTTCAGTTTTTGCATTTGAACTTGAGCTTTAAGAGCTCTACTTTCTATCTTTATTTTTTTTTATTATCTTTTTTTATTTCTTTCTATTTATCTCTTTTAATTTTCATTTACATACATTTCTTAATTACTACATAACATTCTTTGCTTCTATTTTACAATTTTTCTTACTTTCTAATACATTTTTTTTTAAATATTATATTCTAATAATTTACATTTCTTAATTAATTAATATTATTACATCTAAAGATTATTTTCTTATAGATTTCCTTTCTTTAATTATACATGTATGTATTTATTATTTCTATTTTACATGTTTACTAGATCTAACTAATTTCTTACCTACATTTTTCTTCTTTCCCTATTTTAATCCTGCCACAATGTGGTCTTGCTTACTTAATTCTATTACATTTATTTGCTCTAATTGTCCCTATTTCTTTTATTTACAATTAAGACGATATTCTTGGCAAATTCCATTACAAGTATCCTCTATTTTTTATTTTCATAATCTTCTTAAGGGTATCTTTGCAAAGTTTTGTGTCAATTTTCTGTTACTAAGTGTACCTAGCTTGTGTGTGTACTGGACATTCGAGTAATATGTGGAAGATGTCCTCGTCCATTGTCGGGTCGCAGACACACGAGGGGCCATCCCTGCGCTTAAATCTGTGCACGTATGCACAGAATCCCCCGTGGCCTGTGAGAACTTGCGACGCAGTCCGGTCGATGGACATCTTCCTCACCGTGTTATATGCCTCCACCCCATTAGGGAAAAAGACCTTAGTGGTCGCGGCTGTGGCTTCGGTTCTATACCTGCAGCCCCACTGCTCGATCGTTTCCGCCCTTAAATGACGTTTAACGAACGAGATGGGGCTGCAGTCATAGTCCGCTCTGGTCTTCAGTTTGAGGGCGGCTTCCTTCGCTAACTCATCCGCTCTCTCGTTCCCTCTCACTCCGACGTGGGTCCGTATCCAATAGAGAGAGACTAGTTGGTGGTTGTCTCTTAGGAATTCTAGGTTACCCTGTATCGCCTTCGTGATTGGGTGCGAGGACTCTGGATCAGTCAGCGTCTGGAGAGCCGACCTCGAGTCGCTCAGAATAGCCGCTTCTTTAAATTTTTTTGCCAATAATAAAACTGGTCGCTTGGAGGATGGCATATAGCTCGGCTTGGAAGACCGTATAGTATGGCTCAAGTCTGAATTTTCGGGTACACGTCTCAGCCGTCCCCTTCCAACAGGTCAGGGCGGCTCCGACTTTCCCCTCCAGCTTGCTGCCATCCGTGTAGATCTTGACCAATCCTTCTGCTAACTCGCCATCCTCTTCCGCGTTTTCCAAAAGGGTAAATTTTGAATTTAGTATCCTACTGGTGTTTTCGGTGAATGGTACTCGCTGCTCGACCCTCCTGCCACTTAATACTGCCTGGGGTTTCCCGCGCTTTGCCTCAAAAATGCCGGGATGCTTCTTGGATCCGGAGATCCAGCGGAAGCAGCCCCGACAGTATTAAAGCAGCGTTAAGGGAAACTGTTCTGTTGCTTTCTGTAATTTTCTGCGCGAAACCTCTCAGTACATTGAGGGTCTTCCGGGAGACTGCCTTTTTCGTTTCCGCGGGCCAGACGCTTGCTGCGTACAAGATCACGGGTTCGATTACTGCTTTATAAATTGTCCTGATAATCTCAGGATGCAGTCCCCAGGCGTAACCGGTGGTAAGCCCATCGCCGCTCTAAACTGCTGGTTGTATGTGCAATCTTTAGTCCGTTAGTCGCCTTTTACGACACCCAAGGGAGAGGGGGTGGTAGTATTCTTTCACCGCTACGCGACAAGTTTAATATTAAAATTAGTGCTCTCTAAATGTTATGTTATTTTCAAATTGTGGTCTACTACGGTATACTGAAAGTCATACAATGCAGCATGTGCGTGTGACCAGACTAATGTTACCCACCATTCTAGTTTGATATAATCGTCAACAATACAGCCGCTCATTAAGTTTGAACACTTATTTATATTTATAAAAAAGTGAAGTCCTGCCTGAAGAATCATGAAGCGATCGCTATAGTATTAAATAAATAAATTATTACAATAGTGGTATCATAAACGGTTTTGTAAGAAGACGTCATAAAGCTTCCTTACCATGTATCAGTATTGTCGTTGACAAACGGTTTGAAATGCCGAGAAAAAATCTTCTCCTAATCTGGCATTAGCTATGTAAGTACATTGAACAATTTATTCAACTCTCGATTTGACTACGGATTTTAACGGAGCTGCGGTACCTAAGACTGATATTCCACTTGAGCAGTATGGTAGCTAAGCGATGCACGAGGGAAAAAAACCAATAAAATGACTTCTTTTTACACCATCTTAGTGAAACAAGCGATCTTACTGAGCTATGAAAGAGACTTAGTCTTTTAAGGCCTATTAAAAAGACTAGCCTCCATCTTACAGGACTCGACTCTAAAATAAAGACTAAAGGTTCAAGATTTTATTAATAAGACTTAGTCGTTGTATAAGGCTAAGCAATTTAAACGACTAGAGTTGTTTTCAAAAAACTAAAAGACTAAAATTTTGTTTTTGAATGTTTCATTAAGAGTAATTTAATAAAAACTTCAGTATAGACAACAACCGTAATTTAAAAAAGAATTAACAATGTTGCTGCTTTCCGATTTTATTTTAGTCATGAGTTACCAAAACGTTCGATTTCTTAAGTGACACGCCAGCCCAAGGCGATAAGGCGCTTTTAATCCTTTTAGTCTTTTAAGCCTTTTACGTTATAAGGTTAAAGACTACGACTGAAATTAGTCTTCAGTTTGCAGTCTTATGACTAAATAGTAAAGGGTTACAAGACTAATCTAGCCTAGTCTTTTTAATAGGCCTTAAAAAACTAAATCTCTTTCATCGCTAATCTTACTGGTAAATTTTACGTGCGGTGGCAAAGCAGCTTTAAAGAGGAACATTCAACTTTTCGTTATTTCATTGTTGTTAAGAGTCATAATTGTAATACGCTTCCCTCATTGTACCGTTTTTTTATGGCATGCCAAATAAAAGGCGTCGTTTGAAAGTTGCTCACAACTTTGTCATTAGCAACGTTGATATTGTTTGCGTCGGAGTTTGGGTGACGTGACTGCGGTAATCGAGGTCATCGCGGGAATACCAAGTTGTCTCCATGCGGAATGTCATTTCAAGAAGGTCTTTTTAAAAGCGCCACATTATACACAAAACATAATTAGTTTTTATTATTTATATGCTGCTGGAAATACATACACGCTTACATCACAAGTTCAACTTATATACTGCCGTCGTAAATGAAAACACAGTAACATCAGTTACTGTGTTTATACATGGTTTGGTTCTTTATAATTACAAGACCGAGCTCTATCTGGGAAAATTTTCGATTTGTCTATATCTACCATCGTTAAGGAGAAACAATAAATAAAAACACAGTAACTTGATACAAATCAAGAAATTTTTAGGAAAAAACACAGCGCGTTAGAATTTTTTTATAACAGTATGTTTAAATACTTTATATTGCATTTAAGATTTTTTTGTCGTAATTTAGTCTTAAATATAGCATCTTCACTTACTAGGTATGGAGCTAAGTTATTGAAGCTTCTTATTATTAGGTTTGAACTCAGTATGTGTACAGTTACTGTGTTGAAAAACACTAATGTTGTGTGTCTTTAAATGTTCGAAACACAGTAACATGTAAAACTAAGTTAGACCACAGTAACCATGCAGTTACTGGGTTTTAGCTTAAAAAATGATATTTGATAAATTATTTTGTTATTCTATAACACATTAACTGATTTTATTATTTATTTGATTAATAAATCCTAGTTATTTATATACAGAATTAAAGATTTATGCATTTTTAATATTTAAAAATGTAATTTTTAAAATAACTTAAATATTTTGTTCTTAAACGTAACGATTTAACTATGGAACTTCAATCGCGTTTTCTCTACTACTACTAGTTTTGGGCTCCCGAGATTTCTAGATTCCCACACACACTCCACATAGGAGATCGGGAACGGGATATAACCCACGACATACCCAATTTGGGCTGGTGACAACGAGTGTTATCCTCCAATAATGACTGAGATATTTTCGACCACCCTTCCGATGAGTAAGCGTTATGAAAGTTACATAACTAAAAAATCCCGAACATGTTAACTGCTGCATCATCGTAGTCCTAAAAGTAACTATACCTTTTACTATTATTTCCTCAGCTATCTTAATAATGTAATTTAAAAACAAATACAAGTGTTTGACAGGGCTTTAACGATAAACTGCTGAGTAAAAGGATCTAGTCATAGGTACCTTTTATACTCGACATTTTGACCGAGTTGCACCGGTCGTGGTGACAGGCAGATTTGTGTATACAAACTCAAACTCAAAATATATTTATTCAATAAACTCAATTAGTGAGTTCTTTGAATCGTCCAAATTTTTAACGTACCACCCATTCCAAGAAACCACAGCGCACAGAAGCAACGACATTTACAATAAAAAGATATGTCGTTACCAGGTCATAAAATACAAAATAATTATTTGAATATAAAATATACGGTAGGTACTATAAATTAAATAAATACAATTAGAAATAGCTCTTGGAGTACTTGGAGCATTTCAGTTCAGAGCCAAGCTGTTTTGTCTTCTGTGTAATCTGACACTTTATAATAAACTTTTTTCTTTGATATGGATTTTAAATGTATCAAGATCTAATTTCTGAATGTCAATTGGTACTTTGTTGTTAAATCGTACACACAGACCCTTATAAGAATTATTTATTTAACGTAATCGTTTAAAAGTGTATGATGCAATTTCTATTGTTGCTTCTATTACGTATTGGTCTTCACGACTAATTGTAACAACATTAATCTGTATTTCATTTGACAGAAGTTACCATGTTGGTGATAAATAAATTAATAAATAAATGATAATGTAGTACCAATTTTGATCGCACAAATTGAAACGACGCAAAGTATTAAAAGCAGTCCATTATATTCAATAACACATAAGCTATACTCATTAACAATATAGTTAATGAGGTGTGCTGCCTTCGTTTCTATTAATTTAATTATTTGCCGAAACTAAAGCTGTTTGTTTGCACTCGGCGTATATTGGACATCTAATTGTACACCTGCTTGTAGTAAGACAGTGTTGCCAACAAATTAGTACAATTTAGTACTCAAGTAATAACATGTTTATTAAGTGAGAGATAAAGGGCAAATTAAAAAGCATGAATAGAGAAGAGAAAACGTACTTACGTAGTCTTTTTTCTTATTTTAGGTAAACGAAAAACTCCCTTGGGCCGTTTCCATAATATTTGTAAATATTTGACCATTGAATAGATGTAATTTTGTAAAAATATTTTTATACTTTTTTACTGTAGGTACCACCTCGTTGACCAAGTAGCAGTTTTGCTAAGCGTTTGCTTAGCCCGATATGTCCATGGCCAGGGTTAAAAAAAAATATCACGGGTTTCTGATCTCGTACCTGCATTTGGCGTGGTGATTAGCGCGTGTGTGGGACAGTATTAATGCTTGTTTTTACTTATATTTACATCTTTAAAAAAGCACTAACCAAAAGAACAACTACCGATGTGTGATTCGAACTCACGATAGTCAGCGTCCCATCTATGTAGTCTTTTTAGGGCTATTTTAATTTAACTTGTAACTTTTTTATATAATTAGTACTCGTATTATAATCCGCCGGCCATCACTACGGTCGACACAGCTGCAATAGTTCAGTAATTTGGAGCCTTTGCCCTGTCATTACACGGACGGCAGTGAGGTCCTTTAATTACCACTAAAGCTTAACTTTATGTAAATAGTTCAAATTAGAATAAAGTTTGTGAATTAGGTTCATTATTATGACAACCTCTTAATGGGGCTACCGTTTGGCATTTGGACTGTTGTTGGCCATAATAGTTTTGGTAACAACCTTTTCCAAGTTATCGGTGTAAATATTTTAATATTTTACATGTTTTTATCTTCAAAGAGTTTGATGGCACGGCGGCTAAGGCGATCGCTTCGCGATCTTGATTGTTAAACAACTTTCGCAATACCGGGTCACAGGATGGGTGACGTCAAAACCCACTAACCCGCATTGTGCCACTATGGTGGGTTATGACACCAATCTCCCTATGTGCTGCAAACCGTTTGGGATAATACTAGTACCTAAATCTACGTATGCATTACATTGCTAATGAGTAGCACGGCCTGAGCCATGTGAGTTTCTTCATTCTATTTATCATCAGCCTATAAACGTTCCACTGCTGGGCATAGGCCTCCCACGTGGACAATAGCACGTGGGGATATTGGGCCATAACCCACCACGCTCATGGCCCAATGCGGGTTGGTGGGTTATAACGACTGCCATCTTACGACAACAACCGGGGCCGACGGCTTAATGTGCCTTCCAAAGCACGGAGGAGCTCGAGATGTTTTTAATTTTGTCACCCATCCAGCAACCCGGCATTGCGAAAGCTGCTTAGCGGGCAAGATCGCAAGCCGAACGCTCTAGCCGCTGCGTCATCCAGCTCCTCCTCCTCCTGCTCCTTTATATGTTAGTTTATTTTATCAGTCATCAATTACCGTGCTCGAAATAAAATAAAGAATGCAAACTAAGCTCCATGCCACTCAGAAAAGAGACAAATTGACGTGGCGGAACGATCGCAAATATTAAAAATAGCCCATTTTATTTGGCAAGTTGCGAGGCGGTTCTGTCTCGCGTTTCCCATTTAAAAGCGGCCTTCCTTTTATTAAAACTCGCGAAATAATACAACATTATATTATATTTCATGTCTATTCGTGGGTCCCGAAAAATCCCTCGTTAATAAGATTAATTTTAATCTCCGTCCCCTCTGTATTTTTGCTGTTAGATTAAAATGGTTCCTTATCCGTTCGTGTGTACTTGTTTTCATCAGTGTCATGTCTGTGCAAAGAATATCATTTTTTTAGGACGAAATTCATTAAGAGACCTTTCTTTATTTACATAGTTCAACAAAAATCCTGAGGCATCCGATAAGAAGGTAACAAATTAAAACCCAACATAAATGTATTAAAAATAACAATGAAACCAACAAGTTATACTATTTTTAAATAAATTATGTTTAAGTCAAAGGAAAGAGACAAACAATGCTTGTGTCTCCGCATACTGAGTTTTTTAATGTGGTAGAATTTACTTTATCAATGTCGATGCTTTGTTTCTTCCGATATCCGAACTATTTTCCATCTTCCTACCACCATCAAAAACCGAGTACTATTTATCCGCTGGGAATCAAACTCAAGAACTCTTGAGTCTAAGACAGGTGTTTTTACCCCTAAACCACAGACGCGGTCATTAGTATTTTAGTATTGACAAAAATCAAATAAAATCTAAACGCATATTGATACATCTCTTTTACAACGTAACGTATCAGTATATTAATATTTGAATTAATATTGATCAAGGGATATTATATAAGATGTTATAACAGAAAATACGTACATAAGAGTAAGTATAGCGAACGACAAAACTTAATTAAGAGACAAATGGTTTTTGGAACGTGCCCTCGAGCCACGTGTAAGCGTTAGCACCTTCAGAACAGGGCAACACGTTTTTGCAATCAGCACACATATAGTAGCTAAGGATATTATAATTATACACGTAATTAACAGGTATAATTATAATGTTAGGAGTGTTATTTTCGGTCCGTAGTAAGAAAAAATATGTATTGGATTATTGTACATAAAAACGCAATGACAGGAAGTAAATTTTTATGAGCGGGGGCATATACAGTATTGTTATTTTATAATTTGGTAATTAAAATCCGGGAAAAAAAATTAAAGTGTTTTAAATGAAATAATAAGGATTACCCGACCAAAGACTACACATACATCCAATGGCTTATAGCGGCGATGGGCTCAACACCTGTCACGCTGAGCACATCTGCAGTCCCATTTGGTTAAAAGTGGACTATGGTAGAGGACTGCTTTTGCTCTCCTCATTGCCTAGTCTCTGACTAATCCTTCGGGGACATAAGTCGTATATGTATGTATGTATTATATGTTTAAGAATAATGTACAAAGGAATGTATAATATGGCGTAACATTTAGGTATCCCTATCAATTTATAACTTACTATCATTATTTTATGAGTTTACACATTACGTATGTACTACATAATTTTTGATTAACAGTTCCCTTGAAAAACGTGTATTTCCTAGACATGGCACTGTCCAACCAAAGCAGTAATAATATTGCACGGCACTTTCCAACTAAAGCAGTAATAATTGACGACCTCCTTGGTCGAGTGGTTTGTACACCGGTTTTCATAGTGTCACCATCTCTGAGGTCCCGGGTTCGATCCCCGGTCGGGTCAATTTAAAAATTATTTTTTTTTCTAAATTGTCCTGGGTCTGGGTGTTTCTATGTATAATAAGTATGTAATTAAGTTTTTTAAGTATGTTTATCCGTTCTCTAGTATCCATTAAACGAATTTCATAACGAAGCTTTTCTTGGGCTAGATAATTGGCGTGAGTGTAGGGAAGTTTATTTTAATTTTTTTTTATATAATATTATTGAACGTAGTGTAAACTAAACTGTATTTTAAATTCAATATACAAATGCTGAAGGACAATAAAACTAAGGGATTTGTAAAAGCACGGGCATCTCATAAATAACAGGACGTTGGCTACAAACTAAGTTCTTTTTGGTGTCGAATCGCCAGCTTTAGTGTCTGAAGCTTTAGGAACACGTAAGTGTTTACGACAACCTTTCTAGTTCCGAAGGTCTGGCGAGGCTACGTCATTATGCAAATACTTTGAACGTATGTACATATTTTCACATAATCTTTCACTTATGTTCTTTAGAGCACTTGGGAGTAGCTTTTAAAAGTTAAGACTTTTGTAGGTGAACAGAAACTAAAAGTTTGGGAGGAAGCTAATTGTACCGTATTTTAGTGGAACTATTATAGCGTTAAGGGGATGCCGCGCGATCGCAAAAACTGACATAAGTCTCTTAATGAACTTCAAAAGTTGTCGAAAAAATATGTTTTTAGGAGTCATTCGATTTATGTACGAGTATTGTTGTTGTTGTATAAAGAATTTGTTTCAAACTTCAACACGGCCATGACCTTGTGCAATGATCAGGCTAACTTACATAAGTTCTTAAATGCATGATTTTTTGTTTATCATAAAAAGCTTTTTTAATGGATACTATGTGATACCAAAAAAACGGGAAAAATAAACAATTATAAGAAGTATTTTTATTTATTTTTTCAAAAAGGTTGCATTCTTATATCCAAAGAGGTTTCCTTTAATACTTCCCTATGTATGATGTTAAATTTAAAAAAAATATAAAAAATACATGTTTTAATTACAGAGTAAAATCGAAATATTTATTTTAATATAAAAATAATAGTATAAAAATAAAATTGATATTTTAAAAAGGCTTAAAATTACGATGTAGATCTACATCATGATGCACTAAAGGGTTGTATTTAACTAATTCAGCGCATAGCACAAGTGCCTTAAAAATACGTAAATTTTCACAATTTCGTGCAGGACCCCCTCCACTTTTTTGAGATTACGGTACAGGATACCAAGAATACGGTGTGCTCAGTTTATGGTATAAAGAAGCTTATATTATATTCATATTAAGCTAAAAGCGGCCCGCCCGCGACAACGTCCGCGTGAACCTTAGGCGTGAACACCCATATGCCGTGAGATAATCGCCGATTGTTATCCAAATAAAAATCTTTAAGTCATATGGCGGCTCCACATTAGTGCCGTGAATTCAAGCACGAATTCTCGGCATGAATTCACGGCACAAGTCGTGCCCTACACATTCACGGGATGCTCACAATCGTTCGTGAAACTGCGGACGTAGAAGCTGCTGCTGCAAAAACTTTGGTTGCTGTGGCAACATACTATTTAGACGTCCAAACAATTTTTAGAAAGCTTTGGAAAAAAAGAAGATGGTGGATGACTGATATTATGTATATCAGTCATCCACCATCTTCTTTTTTAACCAATCAAAGTATAGTCTGGAGTAAACTGATTAATTTCCTGTTTGGTAAACTGGCACAAGGCCGTGAATGTGGATTTGTACGCGTGAACGCCGCGCGAACCCTTTGTCGCGGGACAAAATACGCGCGCGATCAAACCTGTTCCCCGATCAGATCGGGGTTACTCTCGAACGCAAACTCAATCTTAATACAATTCCAATGCGATTAATATGTATCGATATTGGGATAAGTAAAGATAATTCCGGAACGCCATCTCGATATTAATTTGTTCAATCAATTTCCACGCATTTTAATTCCAATGTAGCGCTATTGTCGCTTACAAAAGTGCCATTTGACTTTTTAGATTTGTGATTGGAAATTGTTTAATGCGATTCTGTTTCAAGAGTAACCTACCAGGTGTGGCGCGCGAGCCCCGCGAAAACCGTCCACATTCACGTTCACGGCTGTTTACAGAGCTTCACGGCACTAACGTGGAGCCGCCATACATTGTCCTGACAATTACGAACACAAACAAAAAAAGGATTAGCCAAATAGATGCAGCCGTTCTGAATATTCGGCAATTCATTTTTATTTAAGTATATAGATGACATTACTTTAAAATAAAATCACAGTAACATGTTTTTATTTATAAATTATGCATTTCTAATAAAATTTATTAGGCTAATCCATATGACCCGTAAATAGTGATATATATAATTTGGTACTCAGAGTGATTTATCATTGAGATTTTAGATTGGATTGGATTTGCATTTATAACTTTTTAATAAAAAATATTATCTATCTATTATATATGGTAAAAACCAACAATTTATAATAGGCAAATGTTACGCTTATGTAAAAGGTACTTATCTTGAAAACATTTCTCCAGCAACATTTTATTACGTAAGTTTTTTGTTATACCAATAAACGTTCATACTTCAAAGGAGATTGAGCTATTTTCTATATAAAAGGCTGAAACTTGCAAACAGAACATTTTCGTGCAAAGTTATCGTATCAAAGTTAAGGTAAAACCACCAAAAAGTACTTATAGAATTGGCTGAGACATATCCACGGAATTAATAAGTACTACGTGCAATCTTATTCATTCCATGCACACACTAAGTAAAGGGCATTACTAACAGGCAAATGTTGCTAACCGATATAACGTTACCAATATTAGAAATACGTAGGCTTTGAAAGTGCGTGCTCATTGGTGGCTTTACCCTACAGCAAAAGCTTTCCAATATACCTAATTTTTTTTGACGCGCATAATAATAAATCGCGTGGCGAAAGACGATTTCGATTATGGGTAGAAATGAGCTATTTCTTCTTGCTCAATAATTTTGTGACCTTATATTATTTTCTTTGAAAATGTGAATGTTTTAGTATGGCTCGCCTAAATTCTATTATCTGCACAGGGTAACTGAAAACTTGGAAAAGAACATCCAACATAAAATAGCCGCAGCGTGGCTAAAATGACGAGAAGTGCCTAATGTTACCAGCGACAAAAGAATGCCGGTTAAACTCAAAGGTTTAGTGTACAAGTCCATAATAAGACCAGTCCTGTTGTATGGTAGCGAAACGTGGGCTGTGACCAAGAAGAACGTCCATACCATTCAAGTTGCCAAATGAAAATGCTGTGATGGATGTGTGGCGTAACCAGGCTCGATAAAATTCGCAATGAGTACGTGCGAGGAAGCCTTGGTGCGTTACATTGCCGGCAAGATGCAGGAGAGTAGGCTGGATGGTATGGGCACGTAAAGAGGCCACCCGACTACGTCGGAAATCGGGCACTGCATCTTTCACTCCCTGCTCGAAAATCAAGAGGTAGACCCAAGACAAGATGGAAAGATGTAGTGTCAAAGGATATGAGGGAGCGTCCGATTCTGACGTCGAGGACAGAGCGAAGTGGAGAAGAAAAGTTAGGAAAACTGACCCCACCACCATATCTGGGATACGTTCAATCGCGATCGCTGGTTCAATCGCGAGTGTGCAAGCGCTGTTGAGAGCAAACAGACGGCATACCGCGCTTGGATCAGAGGTAAAGCTCATGGGGCTCCCGAAACTCGCTCGCTAAAAGCAGCCTATAATAATGCCACCAAGTCGTGTAAGAGGGCCTACATTAGAGCGGATGCCCAGCGCGTTGCACGAGTAGGCCAAGAACTCCTGACGCATCCTACGGGCAGCCGTAGCTACTGGCGTCTGGCCAAAGCTGTGCAATCCAACTTCTGCCAACCCTCGCTGCCACCACTGAGATGTCTTGACGGAACTTTAGCTCACAAGCCGCAGGAAAAGGTTGATCTCCTGGCCAAACTCTTTGCGGCTAACTCCCGGATCGATGACTGTGATGCACAGCCACCCTCAATTCCTCACTGTGGCCACACAATGTCTGATATTAAAATCAGGCAGTGTGATGTCCGTGCGGAAATGCAGTCAATCGATGTCCGGAAAGCTAACGGTCCTGATGGCATCCCAGCAATAGTCCTGAAAATGTGTGCAGCGGAGTTGTCCCCTGTGTTAACGCGTCTGTACCGTCTCTCGCTCTCTTCGGGTTGTGTGCCGGAATCTTGGAGAGAAGCTAATGTGCAACCGATCCCTAAAAAAGGAGATCGGTCAGATCCGACTAATTACCGCCCTACAGCCGTAACTTCAGTGTTGTGTAAGATCCTAGAACGAATATTGAACAAACAGCTTATTCGATACCTAGAAGATCACTCCCTAATTCACGATCGTCAATATGGGTTTCGGCCAAAACGGTCAACGGCTGATCTTCTAGCGTACGTCACACATCTCTGGGGTGAGGCTATTGACAAGCGTGGCGAGTCACTGGCAGTTAGCCTTGACATAGCCAAAGCTTTTGATCGGGTCTGGCACAAAGCTCTTCTCTCCAAGCTCCCGGCATACGGTTTGCGCGCTCAGTTCTGTACCTGGATTGCTAGCTTCCTGCATGAGCGTAGAATCCGTGTCCTTTCGGATGGATGCGCTTCGCGGTTCATGTCAGTGAACGCTGGTGTTCCTCAAGGCTCCGTTCTATCCCCCACGCTGTTCCTTATGCATATCAATGACATGCTTCCTCTTGGAAACATTCATTGCTATGCAGATGATAGCACAGTGTATGGGGGATATAACGGGCACCCAACGGCTGGGCGGGTAGACAACAAAATGAAGCGAGCAAATCTTGTCATTGAGCTCGATCGGATGTTGGACCTCATTTCTAAATGGGGCTCCGATAATCTGGTGGAGTTCAATGCCAAGAAAACACAGGTGTGCGCGTTCACAGCGAAAAAGTCGCCATTCCTTCCCCTTCCCTCTCTTCAGGGTACATCTCTAGGCCTGCAGAGCAGTATTAACATGCTCGGTATGGATATCCGCTGCGATCTGAACCAAAAGGACTACATCGAAACCGTGATTAAAAATGCCTCACGTAAACTCGGTGTCCTGAACAAGGTGCGGTGATTCTTCACGCCTGATCAGTTGTGTCTATTATACAAGACACAGGTGCGGTCTTGCGTAGAGTATTACTCTCACCTTTGGGACGGCTTCGCAAAGTACCTTCTTGATGCCTTGGACAGATTGCAGCGCCGCGCTGTGCGCATTATCGGCAATGCAGAGGTCACTAAAACTCTCGAGCCTTTGCAATTGCGTAGAGATATTGCGTCACTCAGCGTCTTTTACCTTTTATACCATGGCGAGTGCTCTGAAGAACTCTTTGACCTCATCCCTCCTTCTCCCTTCCTCCATAGGAGTACGCGTGCTGCTCTGCGGAGTCACCAATTTACAGTCTCTAACATTCCATCTCGCACAAAGAAATTTGGTGACTCGTTTCTTTGCCGCACTTCCAAAAGATGGAATAGTCTACCAGCACACGTATTCCCTCCTACCTATGACATAGGGTCCTTCAAACGAGGCGTGAAGAAGCACTTTGTGGGCCGGCAGAGTGAGGATGACTGATGCTACGTCTCTTACGCTGCACCAGTTGTCCTCGCGCCTGGACCTCATTTCCACTTAACATCAGGTGGAGTGGGGCCATTTGCCGGGCTTAGTATAAAAAAAAAAAACGTAGCTTGGAAGAGAGAGAGAGAGCACAGGGTAATATTAACTATTTTTGTACTTTTTAGGGTTCCGTACCCAGAGGGTAAAGCAGGACCCTATTACCAGAGGGTAAAACAGGACCCTATTACTAAGACTACGCTGTCCGTCCGCCCGTCCGTCTGTCCTTCTGTCACCAGGCCCTATCTCATGAACCGTGATAGTTAGACATCCCCTATTCTTACATCACTAAGTTTTATTTGTACTGGCACCTCAAGACCAACCGTTAGGTTATTGCAAGAAGTGCCAGACGTTCCTGCGCCAGCAAATTACTCACGCAGGAGACCATCTGCGTTAGGTCTTGACGACAAATCAGTGCCCGCCGAAGCGCGCTCTTCATTCGGTACTCATAATACTAGTGTCTCGGGAGAGTTTCCCCGTGAACACGTGTAGTTCACTGCCTATTGTCCAGATAGGTAACCGGAGCTGTCAAGCACGCTCACTTCTTGTTGCACGAAGGGCACAACTCGCAGTTGCAGTGGCAACCGAGCAGTGGCTCGGGTCGTCGACTCTAAAGTCAACTCCCAAGTGTCCACCTTGGTCGCGGAGTAGTAAGTACACTCACTTCTCGGAGCACGTCCTACGCCGCTGGCTGGACCGGAGACTACGGCATCTAGGAGGCCGCCTCTACTAGTTATCCAGACTAGTACCGGAGATGTCAACACCAATGTCTAATGAAAACCACCGGACAAAGCTGCCAACTATAAGGGAAACTCACGTTCCCCGCAGGACTTTTCGCTTCTGGCCCCTCAGAGACCGCTACTAGGCCCCGCTCGCTGTGCACGAGTTTGTAAGTCCTGGCATACAATACCAGGACAGACGAACATTCCCAAGCTCTACAGCTAACCACACGCCACTACGAGTCCAACCAATGTCCGGATCCCGCCGGAGGCGCCTGGTTAAAGGCACGACCAGCGGGGGGCTTGAACCGGAACCCCGTAGTACCTCTGAAAACACAACCGGACCCGTAGTTCCAGTTGCGATACCCTATCTATTGAGGTCGGTAGATAGGGAGGTGATAGTTAGACAGTTGTAATTTTCACAGATGATGTATATCCGCCTCTTTAGCAACAGATACTAACAAATAAAATAAATTTAATATTTAAGGGGGCTCCCATACAACAAACGTGATTTTATGCTAGTTTTTGCTCGATATTGATAACGGCAACAGGTAGACGCATCAAATATTCACAGAATATTTAGTTATATATTCACTTTCAAAATAAATAATTAAATTAAATAAAACAAATATTAAAGAGGGGCTCCCACACAACAAACGTTATTTTTTTGCTCGTTTTTATAGATAATATTACGAAACCCTTCGTGCATGAGTCCGACTCGCACTTGGCCGGTTATTATACAAAAATAACAATACAAGAATCATACTTAGAATTTAGGGTAACATAACAGGCTGCTAATTATTTTACCACCATCCACTACTGCGACACTCGCAATTTTAATCCTAACGGTCTATTTTATCTTTCACTTTTGGAACACAACAATGCTACAAACGTAGTTATAATCGTGACCCGCATATGGAAAACGACGACAATTGCAATCACCAGATTATGGCAGATACTCATCACATCAATAATGTAGCGATAACTTGATTTGGACTTTACTCAGCAGTGGGGCAGACTATTACAATCAAATTACGAAAAGCATTTTTATATAAAAAATATATATTTTTTAATTTGTCAGTTTCATAAGCACAGGATAACATCCGGTAAGACTGTCAACAGCCAACAGAAGCTCCCCAAAAAGCTGATATCATAATTGATGAGTTTATTCAAGGCGCCCCGGCGTCAAGGATTGCCATCTCAGCCAAAAATGAAAGGGCTCATTTTAAAGCGTTACATATTTATACAAATCGCTTTTTTATACTGAAGCGCCACCTCGCGGGGATCCGGTGTCATAATGACATTTTTATGGGTCTCATAAAGTTCTTAACCCCAAAGCCTAATAGCGTCGTAGTTATCCGCTAAGTGTTTCGAGTGACCTTATTAAGGCGGGCTCTTTCAGCATCTTAAGCTGGTTTGATTTACATTAAGTCTCTGTCACACAGATGGTAGACGGAGCGCGGGCCCGCGATAGCTGTAATACAAATAACCTGTATAAAGAACAATACAACGACGCAGGGAGGCAGTTTCGACGTAGTTTTATGAGCTGTCTTTTATATTTAGGTTTTCTTTATTTTTTATTAGGAAATGTCTAAATATCTAACGCGGTTTAGCGAAAACGTTTTGGCAGGTATCTTATCTAGCCATATACTATAAGCTTAACAGTGTAAAGATACCTTTATGAACTAAGTATCATGAAAATCAACATCAACTTTTAATCTAATAAAGGGATTTTTACCATTTAGTTGTGAAGGTAATCTAATGTAAGCAAGCTCGAGTGGGTAGATAAAAAAATCATTTAAATTCAGCATTTCTATAATATACCATCATCAACATGTCAGACTTTTTTAGCGGAAAATCTGAGGTAATACCATTATAATAAGACAGCAAACCACAATAAATGCAAAGTACTTAACAAAAACTATGCACTCTTGTAGGATTCAAGCTCGTTACCCTGAGTCCAGTATCAAATATAGTTTGTTATTACTTCGCAAAGTAATAAAACGAAACAGCGCTAGGCCGCCCCAACAGGAGAGACTCGGGCAGGAACAACGCCTCTATTAGCTATCTTCCCTCACGACTTCTCATTTTTACGATTATTTCAAAAGTACTCTGGGGAGGTCCTGTTAAAGACGCGGTGTAAGTTATCAACTTTTGGATGAAGGTTAAAAATACTCTCGATAGTATCAACATCAGAAGAAATAAGTTGTACTTATCTATATAAAAAGAATAAAAGATTTTATTTATACCTTTACCTATTTACTAGAATAACTTTGACGGCATACCGCACTCGGTATCCCTTATGTCAGATTTTTAGCAGACGTCTTCAACACTATATATATTCATAGCTAGAATCGTACATCAATCGTGGCCTCTATGTTGTAGGTTCAAGAACATTTTATTAAGTTAATTAAACTATTAGTAAAATATAATAATGTTTTATCTTTAAGGTTGCTTCATAAACAACTCTTCCGTCAAAGGTTGTACAAATTACAAAATCTTTTAAGTGCTTCAGTTGTTAGACTGTAGCCTAATTACTTTCAATTTTTCTTATTTCATTACGATTTGAGCAATAAAAGTTCAGTATTTATGTTGAACAGATTCACTGTCAAAAATATGACAAAGAGTTAAATCAATATGGGCCAATTGGTCAGGTGCGGGACTGTAAATCGTTTACAGACCAAATTCCCCAACCCGCTTCTCTTTGCAACTTGCACCACACGTCAGGGTAGGCTTAAATTATAAATCAAGCGGACAGACACACCTGGGACAGTGGACTTTCCTCTTTATAATAATGCTTATGTTTGTCCTACGCTTGTCTAATAATGTTTCGGTATTTTCTTGAGCTTTCATTTTTTACTTACGGCTTTTGTACTTAGTCAGACACCGCATCTTGGTGCTGTACTGGCAGCAGCTCATTAGTAGAATACTATCGCCCCATCTGTTCTCTTAGGTGTCGTTAAAAGACGACTGACGGACCAAAGACTGCACATACATCCAACAGCATAGAGTGGCGATGGGCTCACCACCTGTCACTGAGCACATATCCACGTGCACGTGGACTGTGGCAGTGGACTGCTTTTGCGGTCATTGCCTTGCCTCCGACTAACACGTCGTGAATAATTGTCGTTGTTAGAGTTTAACTGGCCATAATTAAGAAGACTAATACTTTTTTTTGTATTTTTGAATTAAGTCTTGTCAGCGCGGTCTCTGTCAACCGTTTTGGTGATAAATGTTTATAAAATAATGTATTCTATTTCTACGATATTTACATTATTTGCACTGCGCCCGTGTCGCTAATCTCACATACTAATTATTTATTATAGTAGTGAATATATGTGTGTAAAAATTGTGGAATTTCTAACTTCAACAAAACTTTCGATTAGCGTTAAGTAGTGTAACTTCGCTTACCTATTCCCTCAAACTATCTAAGTTAAATTGCGGGTACAAGACAGATTAACTATACATGGGACGGCATGAGCTTTGCTGCTACAGTTTCTTCTTCATTATGTGGGTAATCTTCTGATCTTAGTTACATATGAGTTGTAGGAGCGAAGGTGAAGAAAACAACTCGTATCAAAGGTTTTACATTAAATTAGTTTTTTTTTTAAATATTAAAACGGTGTATCGTTTGGTCTAACTGTAACAAGATGGTAGTTATGATATGTCTGAAAATGGATACGTACAAGGTTTATCCTTTCATTGATATTGATTTGTCGAAATCCCCTCTACCTTTCCATTCGTCCCTATCCGAGACCGCCTCAGATCACCTAGGTAAAAAAATTTAAGGTCATCTTTACATCTCTGTCTCTGTTTGACGACCTCCTTGGTCGAGTGGTTTGTACACCGGTTTTCATGGTGTGGCTATCTCTGAGGTCCCGGGTTCGATCCCCGGTCGGGTCAATTTAGAAATTATTGTTTTCCTAAATTGTCTCGGGTCTGGGTGTTTTCTATGTATAATAAGTATGTATTTAAGTATTTTAAGTATGTTTATCCGTTGTCTAGTAACCATTTAACGAGTTTCTTCGAAGCTTCTCTTGGGCTAGATAATTGGTGTGATTGTAGGAAAGATTTATTATTTATTATTTATTTCTGTCTGCCTATGCAACTTAGAACTAAATGTCGTCACAGAATTTAAGACTTTAAACTATCGCTTTGCAGTACCTAACACTATTAATTTTGTAAGTAAGAACAGAACTCTCTCAGTTCGCTTGTGACCACGGCCGCAGCGTCGCGGCCGAAACGTCAAGCAGTAAGTAGATATGTACTTACTTACAACATTAATCGTGTTAGGTCCCGTTAAAATAGTTTCAAGTAAATTTATCTGTAAAGCTTGAAATTAAAATGGGACGATGCATTCACAAAGAACCTTACCTCTGCCTTTATGTAACATAACAAAAGCTTAAGTTTTTCTAATGAGACTAACAACTGGAAGCAGGCCTTTGACGACATGCCGTATGTCTGTTTGTAAGAAAGTTAACCTTTCTCGTTGAAAAATGTGCAGTTTGTTTTGTTTTTGCACGTCACTGACGAGAAATGCATAATAGTTCCACGGATTACGGCGAAGTTTTTTCTAGTACCTACTTACCTATTTGACCTGGCAGCTAATGTTTTACAATGTTTCTGTGATGTTAACGCGAACAATATACTCTCATTATAAAAAGCTACTTAATTAGATTAAAAGCATCGTACTGAAAAATATTGTGTAAGCTTATTTTGCCTAAAATAACATACATATACAAACGTACAATCACGAGTATTATCCCCGAAGGGTTAGTCAGAGACTAGGCAATGAGGACAGCAAAACCAGTCATCTACCATAGTCCACTTTTCACTAAATAGCGACTGCACATGTCGACCCTATAAACAACAAATGTAGTAAAAGACAAATAATCAATTTTACAGGACGAGCAAAAAACAAAATCGGTAAACATTGATTTTTCCATATCTTTTTATGAAATTACCTTATTATGCGCCACTTAAGCCCATTTTTCTTAGACTTTTGAGTTCTTTACTAATTTAAAACTTAAAATGATGTAGCTTTGATGGTTACAGAGATAGCATGGCTTTTACTACAAAATATAACTTTAGTAACTGGCCCTAGCGCCTTTTTTTCAAAAACTTTTTAGCACCATTATACTAAACTGAGTATAATGGTGCTAAAATGTTATTTTGACCAAAGTTGGCGTTTACTACATTTGTTGTTTATAGTGTCAATGTGTTCACCATGACATGCCTCCCGTAAGTTGGGTATTCTCAATAAGGTGAGGCGGTTTTTCACTCCCGAGCAGCGTAGATTGCTGTACAAGACTCAGGTGCGATCGAGTATGGAGTATTGTTCCCATCTATGGAACGGCTCCGCTAAATACCTCCTGAAAAGGCGAGCGGTACGCATTATTGGAGATGCTGAGGTTATTGCCTCTCTTGAGGACCTCCAGCTGCGTAGAGACATTGCTTATCTCAGAGTCTTCTACCGAAACTACTACGGAGAGCGTTCTGAAGAACTTTTTGATCTAATCCCGCCCTCTCCTTTCCTGTCACGGACTACACGTGCTGGTCTTAGAAACCACCTTCATACTGTACAGACTATCAGCACTCGTACAAACATTTTGGTTAGTCGTTCCTGTGTAATACCATTCGGCTTTGGAATTCTCTGCCGGCGCATGTGTTTCCCAGTTTCTATAATCCCGGGTCTTTTAAACGGGGCGTGAAACGACATTTATGCAGGCCGTCATGAATGTGTGCGCTTGTTACCGTGCTTTTTCCACGGTGAGGAGCGCTCTTATTATTTTGGACTGCATCGGCTGCTTACCATCAGGCAGGATGCAGTCACTATGATGTGTGACATTAAAAAAAAAGATGGTGAGCCCATCGCCGCTCTATGCTGTTGGATTCATGTGCAGTCTTTAGTCTGTTAGTCGCCTTTTACGACACCTAAGGGAAGGGAGGGCGTGGTAGTATTCTTTCACTGCTATGCGACATGGTTAGACTACACTCACAAAGTTTGAGGTATGTGCAGTCTTTAGTCCGTTAGTTGCCTTTTATGACACCCATGGGAAGAGAAGGGGTGGTAGTATACTTTCATCGCTACGCAATACGGTTAAAAAAATAAAAGCAGTAGCCAAAAATTGGATTGCTGATCAGTTTTTCAGTGTGTGTTTGTGTTTTTGTTCATCATCTTAAGCATATACCAGTTCCACTGCTGGTCACAGACTTTCTACATGGACAACAGCATATGGGGAGATTGAACCAAATCATCAAACTGGCCCAATGCGTTTTGATTTTAACGACTGCCATCGTATGACAACTGGAACCAACGAATTTACGAAGTGTTATTAAAGGTCACTCATCAAGTGACACGGAGTTGCTTAACTTTCTAGATCGTTATTACAAATACAAATCATTTATTGACCAAACTATAACATATAGGGTTACATTTGGTATGTCATAGTTTAACATAATTTATTACAAATAATAATAATAGAATACCTACTTAATTAATTTCAAATTTAATTTATTCTATATAATACATTACAAATCAGATAGTGAACATAATAGGACTGGATTCCAAATTTCAGTCATAAATTCAGTGACGTTATAGAACGGATGGTTTTCAAAAAACAATTTTAATCTCATTTTAAATTCTTTTAATGGCAATTTGGTAATATCTGAATGTAGATTATTATACATTTCTATCTTAAAAATTATCTCTTGTTTAAGTGTCTTATTGAATCTAGTTTTGGGTAAGTAGGTATAAATATATTTTTTTCTTTATTTCTTGTATTGTATCGGTGATAGTCCTTTTTCCTGGGTAATTCATCCTTTTGTGAATGTACCTGTATTAGAAACCTAACCGAACGCCTTAGCCACTGCGTCATTATAACATTGAATAGCTAAAATAATTTTATCAATTTCTTCCGACTAAGCTTATTAGAGTGTGCGTGTGCCATGTATGATACCGCCTTCCCCTACATAGTAAACGGTACAACTCGTACATTTCCAAGTTTAAATGAACGATAACGTATTTGTATTATGCTACGCCCCGGGCCTTTCTCGGGAACATGACAACGATGCCGCTCACTGGCTAATCACCCAACTTGCCCTTGATGAGTTCATTGCAGTAGTTCTAACTTACAAAATTAGGGCAAGGGTAAATGTGACTAATAAATACAGTATCGACGCTTTCAACTGGAACAATATCAGAATGTTTGCTGATTTATAGGTTTAGTAACATACAGGACAATTTATTAAGATTTTTTTTGTTAAGGTGAGCAATGGACAAAATGAGAAAAATATGGAGGAACAGAAACATCACAAAGACCGCAAAGACCAGACTTGTTCGTACGCTTGTCTTCCCCATATTTGTGTACGCAGCTGAGACGTGGACACTGCGAGAAGTGGAAAGGAGGAAAATAGACGCTCTTGAGATGTGGTGCTGGAGAAGAATGCTTGGAGTGTCATGGACTAAATTTCGCACAAACGTCTCGATACCACAAGAACTTGGCATCACTCAGCGCCTATTCTCCGTAGTACAATCTCGTATCTTGGCTTTCTTCGGACATCTTTCCAGGCGTTACAACTGCTCCATAGAACGCCTCGTCGTCCAGGGCGAGGGTACTGGACCGCGCGGGAGGTCACCCATGCGATGGACCGACCAGATAAAGTCAGTTGTAGGCGGATCCTTGAATGAGTGCAGCCGGATGACCTCCAGCAGGGAGAGATGGCGCGACATCGTGAGGCGAATAACATTTGCCCCCTCCGATAGTACTACGTAACGAGCACGACCGCTCTGCCAAGAGCGTAACGACAAAGAAGAAGAAGATAAGGTGAAGTTATCACGTTTATAATCGGTATTTAACGCAAAACTACTTAGTGACATACCTTTTAAACCCCACGTTTCGACCGAGTTGCAACGGCCTTGGTCACGGGCTGATTGCTGTTGCGGTGTATCGCCTCTTGATAGTTATTGTTCCTAAAGACTGTGGAATGTAGCCCTTTTCTTAAGGCTAGCTTCTTTTAATGCCTAGGTTGTCTAAAGTACTTTTAAGGTTATGCCCTCAAGTCTACTCCATTAAAGAGACTTGGCTCTCGAGACTTTAAACCTCTTTAAAGAAATATTACAGAATTATTTTCCTAAAACTCATAATGCTCAGTCGCTCAGTTGAGTGATCCGAATTTTGATTCAAAGTGTGTATGAATTCTATATTATGCGGTTGGTAGGTATTTCATTGTTCTTATTATTTATGGTCTTGTTGCGTTATTTTCAAATTATGTTTTCTTTTTAACTAATTATTCAGTAAGATTAATCAATTTTAATGTCCCACTTAACCCTAGAAAGATAATCTACGTCGTTTCGACGTACCGAAAACAAAAGCATTGCTCTCTCTTTTTTGTTTCGCGACATAGCGCTCTGTCCGTCTCTGCCAACTAAGTCGCCAGGCAGAGCTTTCGCGAGACAGCTGTTTTACTGTGGTAAGTACAATATTTATGGAGATATGCAGATCACGTACGTCTGTATGACGTATGATAACCTTTTGCGTGACTTTCGGACTTACTAACATAGTTGTTTATTTTCGTTTTATTAATATGTTTACGTTGTTTTAGATAATTTTGGTATGAAACAAGAGTAGCTAGATGCACTGCCCTTCATTCTAGTCAGATTATGACAGTATTAGAGGGTAGTGATGAT
The DNA here is from genome assembly GCA_963921215.1 of Scoparia ambigualis. Lineage (NCBI taxonomy): Eukaryota > Metazoa > Arthropoda > Insecta > Lepidoptera > Crambidae > Scoparia > Scoparia ambigualis. Next base: position 32,770,714 of record OY992511.1, on the reverse strand, counting down.
AACAATATACCTTCAGACAGCGACAGCGAAACAGAAAATGTCTTGATGACGCACTACGATGATGACGAAGTTGGTGATTATATAATGGTTACGACATCTGAAAATATGCTAGTACCGTCAAATCGACCTATTTTTTCCACAAACGAAAAAGTAATACCTACTTAAGACTCACGCATAAATTATTCCAACTCTGTTTATACTTTGAGGGAATAATAAACATTGTTAGTCTACCTGATGAAAATAGCATTCGTAAATTCCTATGTAATATACTGTCATCATGTTACTTCCAAGAACGAAAAGCAAATTAGCCGAAAGAACTACATGACAAATCTAATAAGTTATATCGCCTTGAATGGAAAAAAGAGTTGGCAGCTACCACGCTCAAACGACATGTTGAATAATATTAAGAAAGAGGTCCAACAGTAAAACTCAATACTTTATATGAATATTTGATTTATTCTTCAAAATCACACGGAGCTGCATAAAAGTCAAAATGGAGAGAGAGCGTGTCGATAACAGCAGTGCAAGACGTCTATTTGGCAGCACAGTAGCGCCATCTAGTTAACAATACAAAATACAAAAAAAAAAATACAAAAAAAGTTTATTTACAGCAACTTAGTCTAATACAGTCAATATGTGGTTGGTGCTCCCATTTGAGCTAAAAAAAACTTGTTGTAGGCAGCACCGCTCTTCCAGTAACAGTTAACATTACGTTGAAATGTCGATTAAACAGTTTTAAATTAAACAACACTATTTTACTTATTTACCATACACCCGCCCCATTGAAATGACACATTATTTCATTTAAAATTTAAACAACTTCAAAGAAATTTTAAAATGAAAGTACATTAAACTAGGAACAAAACAGCAAACTTAAACAAATAGTTTATGTGTGCTAGGTAACTCTTGGCATCATACATAAATACACAACCATATGGAAGTCCTACGAGCTCTACCAACTTAATACATAATCAGTACTAAATTTAGATTATTACAAGCTTTAATCATTAAAAACACTAATTTTGTACACTACAAAGTTTACAATAAAAAGTAGACAGTAGAAAGATCTACTTATAGGATAAACATTTTTATCTTATTATTTTAAGAAATGAAATTAAAGTAGCTTAACCATTATGAGGACAATGGTATATATATACCATTGTTACCATATTTTTAACTTCATACAATTGAGATAAGGTCGAAACCCATAAAAATTTAAACATGCGGTGCCCGTTGAAGGGTTAAGGCTAACATATTGATGCTTTACAATTGAGTTACACTTCTAATTTCTCCGTCTTGGGCTCCTAATATTGCGGAGGTTAGTAGGAAGATGTTTGCTGCCGCTGGTTCGTTGCGGAGGTGGAGAAATCTGCTTCCTGTGAAGACTAAGATAGAGCTTGCGCAATCTCTCCTCTTGCCAATTCTGGACTACGCTGATGTCTGCACCATTGACCTCAATGAGATATTTCTAGATAAGCTGCAGCGACTACAGAATTTGTGCATAAGGTTTATATTTGGCCTGCGCAAGTTCGATCACGTGTCTGAATACAGGACAGAACTCGGGTGGCTTCCTATCAGACTGCGACGTGAGGAGCATGTTCTGGTGCTGTTGTTTAACGTGCTGTATGACCCTCGCACCCCTCCTTACCTTAAGGAACGTTTCCAACTTCTTGGTACGGATCATAATCGTGAACTCAGGTCTAAGACTGACAACCTACTGAAACAACGCTTGACTCGTTCTGAATACTTCAGAGACTCCTTCTCAGTTAAAGCTGTTAGCCTTTGGAACAAACTCCCATCTGAAGTTCGTCACTCAAAGTCACCTGCTTCTTTCAAAGCCAAACTGCATTCGCATCTCTTGACTAGGTCCTAGTTTGCAACAACTATTATTCTATTTTAAGTATTTTATTACATTACTAGTATATTTATTAATATATATTTAATTTTATATTATATTATTTATTTATTATAATATTTTATCTGTATCGTATCTGTATTGTAAGTTTATTAAATTTATTTTTATATTAATTATTTTAATTCTATTTTTTATCTCATATTTGCTTGTTTCTAGTGCACTGCTTGTCGCTCTTTTTCTGTTGTCCTATACCGCAAAGGTTGTCTGGAAGAGATCGCTTCAAGCGATAAGACCGCCTTTGCCCACATTAGTTTTAATATGCTTATTTTATGTTTTTTCTGTATTTTTGTGTGTGCAATAAAGTGTTTTATCTATCTATCTATCTATCTAATTTGATAAGTTACAGGTTAATTATTCTGTACAAAAGCTAATGGGACAATTTTTGTAATAAGCCTAGAGTATAAACCCGTTTTGGTTTTTACAACAACAGCTCGAATATGATTATCTTTACCTTTGTACAGATCAACTACGCGACCTAATGGCCAAGACATTGGTGGCTGATTATCATCTTTCAACAATACAATAGTATTTAACACTAAATCAGGGTTTTCTTTATACCACTTATACCTCATTTGTAATGTATTCAAGTAGTCAGCCTTCCATCGCTTCCAGAACATTTGTCAAAGTTTACATAACTGATGATAAATATCTAGTCTATTATCAGGAAATTTGGTGAAATCACCTTCTGGGAACGACGTAAGACTGCTGCCGATTAAAAAATGAGCTGGTGTGAGGCACTCTTCCTCACTATCCAAGTCTCTCAATGGAGTAATAGGTCGGCTATTTACAATGGCTTCAATTTGAACTAAAAGAGTATACAAATGTTCATAGCAAAGTACAGTGTTTCCTAAGACTCTTTTTAAATGATGTTTCACAAGTTTTACAGAGCTTTCCCATAACCCACCCCAATGAGCTGAATGAGGAATTATAAAACGCCATTCAATGTTTTCTGAAGATATATAATTAGAGATTTGTTCAAAATCGTTTTTAAACATTTTATACAACTCATGAAGCTCATTTTTAGCCCCATGAAACGTAGTACCATTATCACTGAATATTTTTGCACATTTACCTCGTCTAGAAATGAATCTACGTAATGCATTTAAAAATTCTTTAGTAGTGAGATTAGACACTAATTCAGTATGAATTGCTTTAGTGCTTAGGCAGACAAAAAGAATTTTAGTTTTAATAGGTTTTCTCATGCGAGCAACCTTGACGGATAGTGGCCCGGCGAAATCTAACCCAGCGACCAGAAAAGGTCGAGAAGGTGTTACGCGACACTCAGGTAAGTCAGCCATTATCTGCGAAGCAACTTCCGCCCTATACCTGAAACAGCGTCCACACTTGTGTATCAAATGACTCACGTGATTTCGAGCGTTCAGTGGCCAAACAAATCCCCGCAAACTAGACAACTTTGTCTGCGTTCCAGCATGTAACAACCCCTCATGCTCATACTTAATTAGCAAATCGGTGACATGACAGCGTGCTGGCAAAAGCAAAGGAAATTTTTGACCAACAGGGATATCAGCATGACGTAAGCGACCACCGACGCGCAGCATTTCTTCGCCATCTAAAAATATATTTAAATACTTCAAAGACTTAGCACCGCAGTCAAGCTTTGAAGAAACAGAACCATCAGCTGTTCTTTGAAAATTTGCATGCTGCACGCATCTTATAATAATAATTTTTGCTTGATTAAGCTCTTTGGTTGCTAGAAAACCAGTGACTTTAGATTTTGCATTTTTGGTATTGCTGACAAATCGGCGCACATATGCCATGACTCTAACCAATCGACTCCAAGAAGAAATCTTCTCAAATGCATCAAGAAGATTCTTCTTATTGTCCTCATGGATAAGCATTGAGACACTTGGCATAGCAATGCCAGCATCAGCGTTTACAGAGTTGTCCAAAGGTACTGCTTGAGGCGAATGAAGCCAATGTGCATGTGGCTGTGTAAGCCAGTGGGGTCCAGCAAACCATATTTTGCAATGGGGAAGGTCCTGTGGCTCTAATCCACGTGAAGCCACATAAGCAGGATTTTCTGAGGACTTTACATGAAACCAGTTGTCTTTATGAGACAAACTTTGTATCTGGGCAACCCTATTAGACACGAAAACATCGCGCTTGGCAGGATCATTTTTAATCCAGCAGAGGGTAATCATAGAATCAGACCAATAAATTAAGTTCTCAGGAAGAACATTTAAAATTTTGGAAACAGTGCTCATAAGCTTGGTAAGTAACAGTGCAGCACAAAGCTCTAACCTTGGAAGTGATACAGGTTTGAGAGGAGCAACCCGTGTCTTCGCACAGACTAAGTGGACTGTAGTTTTTTCAGCATGACTGCAACGAATGTACACGACGCAGCCATACGCCTTCGTGGAGCTGTCTGCGAAGCCATGAAGCTCAACCTTCTCTGCATTCGGACTAAGCATGAGACGAGGCACTGAAATGATATTCAAGCATTCAAGATTGGCACAAAACGATTTCCATTTGAGCAAAATAGCATCAGGCACTTTAGAATCCCAGTCGATATTTGCTTTCCAAATATCTTGCATTATTAATTTTGCAAAAACTGTAACTGGAGCAATAAACCCTAAAGGATCATAGACCTTAGCAACATCTGACAAAATGCTTCGTTTGGTATAGTTAGTTGAAGTGGTATATTTAGGTACTTCGACCTGAAACTGGTCAGAGGTTGGTTCCCACTTTTTTACCTAACGTTTTGATACAAGAACCTTCTTTGTTGTTAAAGGAAAAATTACGTTTCTCACGTTTTTCAGGAGGAATGTGCGACAATAGTTTTGAACTATTAGAATACCATTTATGCAATTCAAACTTTCCTTTCCTCAGTAACACTTGCAATTCATTCATAGTATTTAATGTAGAGGTCAGGTCGTTCTCACCATGCAAAATGTCAGCGATAAAGGTACTGTTAAGTAATGCCTTAGACGCAGAGGGATAATTCTCACCTTCATCCTCAACCAATTTTACCAATGTCCTGGTAGCGAGGTAGCTAGCCGATGCTGTCCCATATGTGACAGTATCCAGCTGAAGACACTTTATATCATGCGATGGGGCATCTCTCCACAAAATACGCTGAAGTGCTTGATACTGGGGCTTTACTCGGATTTGACGGTACATTTTAGTTATGTCGGACACAAAACCATAAATATAGGTACGAAATCTAAGAAGTATGGCAAACATATCAGGTTGCACAACGGGACCTACAAGAAGAATATCATTTAAGCTTATGCCAGACGATGTGGGTTGAGAACCGTTAAAGACAATCCTTAGTTTAGTAGTAGAGGAACTATCCTTCATCACGGCATGATGAGGCATGTAATATTCAATTTCCTCATTTTTGTGAGGATTTATAGAAACAAAATGAGCATGACCAAGCTTAATGAAGTCATCGATAAATGCCTTATATTTAATAAAAAAATCAGGATTATTTTGGAATTTCGTTTCTAATGACATGAGGCACCGAAAAGCAACATTGTATGAATTACCTAATTTTGGTAAAAGCTCCTTATTGACTGGCAAATCGACACAATAGCGTCCATCATCATCCCTGGACACAGAATCGAGGAAGCTTTGCTCACACATTTTCTCCTGAAATGACAAAATATTTTCATTAGGTACCTCTTCTAACTGCCAAAACCTTTTAATGTCGTTATGCAGGACAGACAAATAACAGGGGTTCTTTAAACATGTAACATGTTGGCCTGCTACGGACAATTCACCACAAAATATCCAACCAAAGGCAGTGTTTATTAATGTGGGCATATTTGGACCTAAGTCGAGCTTGCCTTCCTTAAGACATTTTGCAAAACACGAAACACCAAGTATCATATCAATCTCTTTGGAAACATAGAAATTAGGGTCAGCTAAATGCAAATGCATAACAGAAGGGAGCGCCCCTTTGGGCACACTCACCATAGGTAAAGGGTCAGTAATGAAATCTAACACACCAAATTCTGAATGAAATTTAAAATCAGAACAGTTAGAATAAACTGACAGTGCAACCTTGTGATTAATTTTATATGTATGACCACCCACCCCCGAGACAGTAAGATCTGTATCTTCGAAATGAACACAACCTAACTTATTAGCAAATGCAGAGCTAATATAATTCTTTTGGCTTCCTATGTCCAAAAGCACCGTGCACTCATAGTGTTTACCTTCATTGTCACATACATACACTAATGCAGTAGGCAGAAGGGACACATGACATACAGAGGTATTAATGTCCTGTGTAATTATCGAAGATGTCATTACAATATTTCTAGTGGGATCACTTTGGGTCTCATTATGAATGGGGCCGTTGTCTTTAGCCACATTACAAGTTTGTGTATCAACATGCAACAAATTGTGATGTTTTTGTAGACACTTTTTGCAAACAATGTCTCTTGTGCAACTATTAGCACAATGTTTATTTGATAAACAAACAACACACAATTTTGCATTTTTCACAAATATCTGTCTGTCGCTGGAAGATAATTTAATGAATTTAAAACATTTTGATATAAAATGATTTTTGTTACAGTACAAACAAGAGATTGTTGACTTACCATTAGAATTAGTGCTGCTGCCAACAGTCACATGAGCAGTAGTTTTCATGGTAGGCATTGCCTTTATGGGGGCCACTGTTTCTTCACGGCATAACATGTCCAATGCTTGACAACGCTGTTGAATAAAATCAAGAAATTGTTGCAAACTAGGGAAGTCAGTGGAATTCCTTTGTAACTCGAAATCGCGTAACAACTATAATCAATTTTAGTTGATAAAATATGTATGAGAATAATATCCTGTAAGTTCGAAATATTCAGTGATAATAGGGAATTGTAATACTGCATAAAATCGTTTAACAATTTTCTTAATGTGTAAGATTTACCATTAACTTTGCCTAAAGATAAAATATGTTGTAAATGATAATTAGCTATTAGCACCTTGTTGTCATATCGCGACGTTATCGTAGACCATGCCTTCGCGTAGTTCTCGTTCGTACACTCTAAAGTAGTAACCAAAGAAGCGGCTTCGCCAACTAAGCAAGACTTCAAATAATAGAACTTCTGGACAGGAGTTAGATTCTCATTATCGTGCACCATCGTGACGTACAAATCCTTGAATGACAGCCAATCGCCGTAACTCCCACTAAACTTCGGTAGTGATATTTTAGGAAGATTAGGTTTTCGTTGCTGATCGTGCGCCGATCCGGTCTCCATCAGTACTGAACTGGAACAAGGCTGTTTTAATGACTCACGTCGCTCACGAATATCAGTGAGAAGTCTTTGGCACTTGCTTTCAATACTTAAGCCCTCACTGCTCTCGGCTGAATCCAAAGATTCTAAATTGAGGTTAACGTCCTCCAATCTAGTAAAAAGACTGCCTAATCGGTCAGCAGCAACATCCAGCGTGGCGGTGGAATTCACGTCGCCGATGTGCCCCAGCTCGTTCTCCACAAGTGTTATACGGCCTTTGACATATCTCCTTATATTTATGAATTTTTGTTTTTCTTGAGCTAAATTACTGCTGGCGTTTTCAAATTTGTCACTAGGTTGCGCCATCGCCATTTTGTCTGCACGCACGATGCTACTGCGCAGTTAGCACCGCGGCCGGCCGGCGAAATCACGAAACACACACAAAACTGCCGCAAACGCACTGATTTTATTTTCTCGGCTCTGAAGGACCATGAATAATATTAAGAAAGAGGTCCAACAGTAAAACTCAATACCGTAAAACGGGGGGACTAGGGATGCAGGGGGCAGTAGGGACAAACTCGGGATTTTTTTTAATTTGACTTCATTCATAAACTATAAAAGGTCGTAGAGAGATTTTTTTCTACTTAGTTAATAGAATATTTCTTTTCTTTATACTGGCAACATAGACTTCCTAAGGCGTCAAAATGACAGTGAAAAAGTAAATCAAAGTCAAGACTAAGAGCGCGCAAAATTATTGTCTTGAAAACATTTTAGCTTACGCGGGTGAAATCAGTGTTTGTGTGGTATTAGGGCTTTATTTTGACGGATTATTTACATAGGGCCCCAAAAAATTAATGAGGTAAGTGAATTAATAAATATTTTTACTGAAATCATCATATTTGTAAGTTCCTGCATTTGCCGATATTTTTGGGGAGAAATGGGTCAGGTGAGGGGAGAATTGGGACGTTGAATGGGGCGTCTTGGGACAAGAATGGGGTAACTTAGGATGCCTTGGAGCTGACTTGAGACGACTGAGAGGTGAAATGGGACTATATAATAGGGTTGTCAAAACAATTTTAAAGCAATATATTAATTAATTAATAATATTGTGCTATTTAAGTCGATGATTTTTAGGCAGTTTTTATTTTAAATGATACAGTTTCTCCATGAAAATAATTTATTTTTTTATTTACAGAACATGCCACGCACAAACGAGCCTACAACAGGGGCAAAAAAAAATCTTATTTAGTTGAAAGCATTATTTAGAAGGAATGGTCTTTGATTTATGTTAATTAGTTTTAAATTTTCACTTTTAGATAAAAACGTCTCAATTAGATAAGAAAGAATTTATAATTTGTTTGTTTCATTTAATTTTATAATAGCTAGGTAGGTACTTACTATTATTCTTAGGAAAATTGTTTTTTTTTTTTTGCTAGTACGCAAATAATAATTAAAGCAATACTATTTGATTTGATATCATATCAATGTATATTTCATTATAAAAAAAAAATATCCAAAAAGACGTTTTTTTATTAAAACTGTATTTTTTGTTCTACTTATTCTTTGATATCCTACCTACCTACCTAGCTTTAAAGTGTAGCTTGCCGCAATATAGTTGTAGTTACCTACATATGAACATCATTAAACTTTAATTAGTCGTAAAATTTTGCTAAGTTCATATGAAATAAACACTACCTACTTTTCTTTAAAAATGGTTAAAATAAATGGCAGCCCTACTGGAATTCCCGATTCTCCCCTCAACTGGTCCTACTGACCTCGGCTACGAGGTGAATAGGGATCGACAACATTTTTGCCTATAACTCGTTAAACCTGTAGTTAAATGAATATTAGATGCTAAATATTTATATATTTATTCACCGGAAAGTTAATAGAAGCTACCATAAGTTACACAGAAGTCGTTTTAATGGTAAAAATCTATTGTAAAGTTCAAAATTGTCCCTATTAACCCCGTTTTACGGTACTTTATATGAATATTTGATTTATTCTTCAAAATCACACGGAGCTGCATAAAAGTCAAAATGGAGAGAGAGCGTGTCGATAACAGCAGTGCAAGACGTCTATTTGGCAGCACAGTAGCGCCATCTAGTTAACATTACGTTGAAATGTCGATTAAACAGTTTTAAATTAAACAACACTATTTTACTTATTTACCACATGTCTAAACCAATATTCAAGAGTTTCTGCCAAACAACCCCACCACAAGTTAGAATGAGCAACCTGTCGTTAAAAAAACGTTATTGTGCATATACTGCCCTATCCACAATAAGAAGGACGTCGAAAACGACTTGCTACAAGTGTAACAACAACACGGCGAACACAGAAACGACTTATGCCTGCGCTGTACCTAATTGGGATATAGTGTAAAAAATATGATTATTACTATGTTGAAAAAGTGATTATGAGTAACAATTTAATAATAGATAAAAAAATGTGATTATGATTTTTAAGTTAACATATTTTGACATCCAAAGAAGACATGTTAGTTATTAGTTGATTTGTTAGAGGATTTACCGAATTATGTTTTTTGTTTAATTATAGTTTATTTGTCTATATTATTTCGGTTTTATTTACAGCACAACAACCTAAAGCAACTAAATAATTACATTTGAATTGCTTAAATATGATGATAAGTCAAGTATGAACTCTGAAAATTCAGTACGTCTTTAAGACGTATGATTATCTTTACCGTAGGTTAAAATAAGATTATCTTTCTAGGGTTAAACAGCCTCGCGCCTGCAGATACGTTCCATTTTCAATAAGGGGTTCTAAAACTAATCTTGGTCACCACGACACCATGAATAGACTTCAATGACAATACAACGCACTTAGAAGCGAATCTATTGATATATTCACAGATAATCTGCAAAAATTTAAACGTAACATATTACTTATGTACTTCTTTCGCGCCCGGGTCTGTTTAGTTAGCTATTACCTTTTACATTAAATCTTAGTTAAGTTTTAGGTTATTAAATAAAATACTGAGTTCACTTTTGCATGCCGTGGCAACCTTTAATTAAGTCAGCACTTAGAATGAGATACAGGTCAACTTACATAAGTCTTTTGTAGTGAATGCCTTGTTGGTTGTCCTAATAAATAAAATAAATAAATAAATTATAATTATTGTTGTTTTAATCTGATTGGAATTTTATAAAACTAATTGATTCTTTATTTAATATGATTGGCTTTGTACCGCATTATTTAAAGTAAAACAAATAAAATATTATTATAATTAAAACTTAATTGTATTACGTGATGATTTAAAACGCTAATCTTAAATATTCCCTTCCCTTGAAGTTGTTGTGCATTTTATCAGGTAGTACTATTTTATCCAGAATCGAGGAACTTATATTATCTAAGCTAAAATTTCCTTGCCCAGAATACTGAATGGTGATCACTCTAATAAGTACATAATATATCGGCCGCCAAGTAATTGTTAGCGTTGTACTGCATCGCCTAAGTTCGGTTTGAGGGTGACATCATCATCAGCCTATAAACGTCCTACTGCTGGGCACAGGCCTCCCACGTGAACAATAACACGTATGGATATTTGGCCATAATCCACCACGCTGGCCCATGCGGGTTGATTGGTTTTAACGGCTGCCATCTTACGACAACAACCGGGACCAACTGCTTAACGTGCCTTCCGAAGCACGAGGGCCATAAAGAACAATTTCCCGTTTGTTCTTTACGTTCTTCTTCCTTCTTCTCTTCGTGACGTTTAAGTTAAACACTGCCACGGCATGCAATGTGGACCATAATTTTGAACAGTTATCACAAAACTCTTTAATAGGTAAATTTATTACACGTAACGCACACGGCAGTTAACTTTTAAATGTTATTTAAATTTAAATGTGTCCTAAATCCGCTCATGAATTCAAATAATTTAAGTTTTGAATAGGTCAGAAAGTTTTAATTGGAACGCTGGAGCCCCTGTAAGCGTGTCTCTAGGCAAGCATTACGGACTCTAGTTGATCTGAATACGACTGGGAATGGTCAAGTCTTTTTGATTACGTCTTTAAATTATTCGCAACCTAGGCAAGGGAAATTAAATAAAGTACCTCGGTCGATTTTAGGGATTTAAAAACATCTCGAGCTCCTCCGTGCTTCGGAAGGCACGTGAAGCCTTTGGTCCCGGTTGTCGTTGAAAGAAAGATAGTAAGAAGAAAGGTCGGCAACGCGTCTGCGATTCGTCTGGTTTTGCGGGTGTCTATGGGCGGCGGTGATTACTCTCCATCAGGTGACCCGCCGGCTCGTTTGCCTCCTTCTGCTATATAAAAAAAAGATGGCAGTTGTTAAAACCCACCAACCCGCATTGGGCCAGCGTGGGGGTATATGGCCCAACCTCCCCATGTAATGTTGTCCACTTGGGAAGGCCTGTGCCCAGCAGTGGGACGTTAATAGGCTGATGATGATAATCTCGGTAGATAGATTTTACTTTAGTTGTCTTTATGTATAATAATGGTTTGTGTCAAACGAGTAATATTGTTTATCGTGCACAAGTAACTACATTTTTTTTTATTCTACAACAGGTAAGCGCTTGGCTTTCATCTTACCTGATGATAAGTGACGATAAGGCCGTAGGTGGAAGCGCGCTTCACCCGGAATTCTCAACCACTGTGGAACCTCGGAACACAAAAATGCTTTAAACATCGTTGTTATGGCGACAGACTTAGATAAGATGGTGGTAGCTAGCCTGGCAGACTTAACAGTCATACCACCAACTAAACCAAGCACACAAAGATGTGCCCCCCGCTGGGAATCGAACCCGGGACCTCTGGGTCTGAGCCCGGTGGCTTAGCTACTAGACCACAGAGGCGGCCTAAAAGTACCCCTAAGATATGAAAATATTGTACTCAGTTTGACTAGTTACTAGCCATTAGCTAGCCTGGCTGCCAGCATTATCTGAATTAATTACTAATCTGAATTGGTTACCGTAACAGCAATATTAGTATTTGTGTTTGTTTTCCAACAATGTGGATAGGATAGCCATTTCCTTCCTTAGATGATGACAATACCGGGTAAAGTGCTTCAACCTTAGCCATATGGTCACTTATTATCGGAATTAAATGTCCAACGCTTACCAACTGTAGAAGGTATGTTCCTACTTTTCCAGTGACTTTCAGATACTAAACACTGAACAAGTTTCCCAGAAACTAAGATCAAAGTAACATAACAAAAAATATAAGTTTCATGATAAATGAAGCGTCTAAGCGTCCAGTTGTGTATAGAAAGCTAAAATGTTTTGACCTATTAGGTATCTAGAAAAAGTTGTTCTGTAACACGGTGGTGTGAAATACCATTGGTATTAGTTTTTGGTATTAGAAAGGAATAGATCAAGAAAACACTAAAAGAAAATTAGACAAAAACTGCTAAAACTACAAGTTGATAAGTTTAAGTAGTAGTGATTATTTGTGAATGCCTTTTAGTCATTAAAGGTCTAATACTAATTGCGAAACTGTCGCTATCGCGTCGTATATAATTCGTCGTATATATAATTATCATAATCACAATCAGCCTACATTTGTCCACTGCAAGCAGGACATAGGTCTCTCCAGGAGCACGCCATTAAACACGATCAAAACTGCTAATCTTCTAAATTACATTTTAAAAAATCAAGTAAAATAGTAATATTCTGCCCAGCATACTATGGCGTACACTTAAAGTGTTGAGCTAATGAACTTTAATATTAGCTGTTAAAATCATAGTATCCAGTTTATTTATAAAACACAATTAGTAAACTGATTCGATTTGGTTTAGCTTATTTATTTATTTCATTAATGTTATTATAATTATATGACATACATACATCAGACATAAATTTACTATAAATAAAAAGATTTTTGTCATTAGCCCGACTATAAGCGTGAATATTTAATTGAAAAGTGAACCTTAAAATTACTACAAGAGAGTTGTTTATTTTCGCATCAAAATATTGCGTTACTGCTTTTCTTATCTACAAGACATTTAATATTTGCCATTAAATAAAAGTCATCAGACGAAATCTACGCAATTAAATTCTGGACCCTGACCCTACATCAAAATCTACTCCCGAACTCCAAATATTTGTCTCTTCGTTTTGCCAACGCAAAATGAGAATTTTCATTTGTTTAATTAAAAAATAGACGAAAGTATAACTGATACTTCCTTCAATTTAGTTACAAGGACAACGACGGAAAAAGTACAATGTTGAAACTTTAAACTTTAATATACATCACGACTGTTGTCCCCGAAGGGTTAGTCAGAGACTAGGCAATGAGGACAGCAAAAGCAGTCCTCTGCCATAGCATTAGTCCACTTTTCACCAAATAGTGACTGCACATGTGCTCAGCGTGACAGGTGGTGAGCCCATCGCTGCTCTAAGCTGTTGTGTGTATGTGCAGTCTTTAGTCAGTTAGTCGCCTTTTACAACACCCAAGGGAAGAGAGGGGTATACTACCGTATTCTTTCACCGCTACGCGACATGTCAATAAGTGCCTGTATAGGTTTACATTGAATAAATAATTTGACTTTGACTTTGTGATCACCAACCCGCACTTGGCAAGCGTGGTGACAAAGCCAAAACCCATCCATTGTAGCCAAGATTTGATTTCAATGATAGACAGACGCCTTTTCCCAGAAGTGGGATAGTGTATACAACGTCAGTCGGAAAGGGGGTACTAAGCCGAAAGGAGGGTAAAGTAAACATGATAGTAAATAACTTTTGTCTAAGAACTTTAGTCCTTAAATGGATAATTTTAGATTTAGAGCGCTTTCACATATAGGCGTTTTAGTCGCGCGACTGCAGCGCTTCTAAGTAGCGCTGCAGTAGCGCGACTGGGTATCCATACATATTTAAGTAGCGCGGCTGCAGCGCTTCAAGCTTGTGGTGGCGGATCCGCCGCGTGAACGCGTGCGATCAGCCGACGTTAGATCAGTGTTGCGAGCGCATGTGGCAAGTTGCAAATTACCTACGTCATAATCTTATGCATGTTTGATACCGAAACATTGATAGACGAAATTCAATCTCGGCCTGCCTTGTGGGATTCAAGATGCGATGATTTCAGTAACGATGATGCGATGATAATTCTATTCTCAAGGAGACGCAAAAATTCGTTGAATGATTTTTTGGACATTCGGAGATAATTATAAAATTTTCGTTTATTGTGTTTTATTACTTTGAACACTGTTGCATAATCACCATTTACACATCGATTTTTAAGTAATGAATCTATCCAGTATTGCCTCTTCCGTCTTTGTATTCGTCGACAATGGCGTCAAAGAAGTAAAAAAAGGAACAGCAGTAACAGTGTGTCTTTTTTGGAATTCATATTGGAAATCGTCACCCCTACGTTCAACGCGCGTCTGTAGCGCGATTGTCAAGCGCGTCTGTAGCGCGTCTCTAGCTCGACTGTGAAGCGCGGCTGTCGCTAGCGACGGCATCGCGACTTAGCCGCGCTACAGCCGCTGTGGTGTGAAGGGATTCGACGTGTAGCGCTGCAGCCGCGCGACTTAAACACCTATATGTGAAAGCGCTCACAGTTTTTTTTAAGTCTGGCCAACGAAAGCTGAACCTCGTAGTTATTTGATTGGCAACACTTTGTCTTTATGTCTGTCTATCTGAGGTGTCATGTCGTATGTCAAATTTAATTTTTTCTGAGAAAATTGCGCTGTGTGAGAGACCCTGTGTTACCCAATCATGATTTTTTTAATTTGGCGCGTTTTTCCTGATTCAGCTTTCGTTAGCCAGACTCTACCAAGGCTTTAAAGATGTTTGCTCTTAGAGAATCGCACTACTGAACATGACAGCGTTTCGACGACGTTTTGATGTTAACTGTCCATCTACAGACTGACGTCCATCCAAAATTATGTTTGATTTATGGAGTACGCCCTATTGAATCGTATTTACATTATTTAGAAGTCATTAGAACGTAGGGTGCTATACAAAACTATGTACCTAACACAAACATTAGTAGACAAACTGAAGCATAAAATACTTTATCTATCGTTTCTTATCCTCATTTGAAGGAACAATAAGGCTAATGCCCACTCGAATAGGTGCCGGTACCTTGCCACGTAAACACACTAACAAGGTACGGTCGACAAAAAAGCTCATTTGCACTCAGTCGACAACAGTTGTACCGTCAATCACTCAGAACAACGATCGCTGTTGAGCTGTACCATTCGTTTCGTTAAGTCACAAGTTGCGAGCGGTTCAGCTATACGTCACCCTGGATGGATTGGTCGGAATGTATGAGCGTGTATCCTAATAAGTTACCACTACTGTCGAAGAGGAAATATAGCTATTGCGACTAGTCTATTTGAACGATTAGATCTTTTGATGAGTATTTATGGTTAGGTACTATTATTTTAATCGATCAAACCTTTTATTTGGTAGCATGTAAACAATATTCTTGAAATCATTGTTGGAACCCGGGGGTAAGCAAAGATTATATCGACATAATCCGTGAAATATACAGAACTACTTTAGGCTTATTAGGCTAGAAGTGCCTGGCCCAATCTTCAAAATTGAAAGAGGAGTAAGTCAAGGTGATCCGCTCTCTCCAAAGCTGTTCATAGCACTGCGTTGCAATGGGTGAATATTGGTCTTAGATTAAACGGTACTTTATTGTCCCACTTAAGATTTGCAGAAGACATAGTACTACTATCTGAAAATCCAGTACAACTGCAATACATGACAAATGCACTAGCCAAACAAAGCAAGTTGGTCGGTTTGGAAATAAACCAAAGTAAAACAAAAATTATGACAAACAGGCAAGAAATACAAATAAATTTAGACAATACAACTCTCGAATACGTTGAAGATTACGTCTACTTAGGGCAGCTTATATCATTTAAGTCAAGCACAGAAAAATAAATAGATAGAAGAATAAAGAGCATGTGGAACAAATACTGGTCGCTAAAAGAAATATTCAAAAGTAAACTTCCTACACAATTAAAAACCAAAACGATGGAGATATGTTTGCTTCCCTGCCTGACATATGCACGCCAAACTTAGCCTTCAACAAAGAAAACTCTCGAAAAACTAAGAGTATGTCAAAGGGATATGGAAAGAAGTTACGTAGGCTTAAAACTAAAAGATAGAATAAAGAAAAGCCTAATTAGAAAGAAAACTAAAGCTAAAGATGTCATTAAGCAAACACTACGACTGAAATGGAAATGGGTTGGGCATACACAAAGAGTTGAAGACGAAAGATGGACAAAGAAGGTAATAAACTGGTCCCTATTGACAGCAAAAGAAAAAGAGATGGAGAGATGACATAATTACAGTTGCCGGAACACTTTGGACAAGAGTAGCCAGAGAAAGAAAATGATGGAAAGCATTGGAGGAGGCTTTCACCGCTATAGGCGGTCCCTACACGGAAGAAAACTAAAAATAACTTAATATTATAAAATATATTAACCATACTAACAAAATTCTTTTTTTATTTTTTATCTTTACTATATAATTGTTACGTAGTGTTGGGAAATAAAAGCTTTTATTATATTATATTATTATTATTATAAACAATATTCTTATTCCAATAATATAGAACAAAACTCTAGCCGGGCTTTAAACTGTTGCTATCTCAGTGAAATAATATGGCAATTATATTTATATTTCTTGTAGCAATTAACTTTTATTATACTGTTACACAAAAGTCCACGAACTTCGCCTGACCAGGGAATATCTTCCTTACCTTTTCACAAGTTCTCTAGATTTTAGTACTACGAGTGTGAAAAATTCAAACAACTTTTATTTCACCTTTAACAAGTCGACCGACGCGCGACAAAGTTATGCGAACCCAACAAAAACTTATGCAATCTTCTACAAATTTTGTGCGTATTCCTATTTTTTTATATACTTAGCTTAAGTTTTTAACAACAATCGCAAATCAAAGTTATTTAATGTAAAATGTATTTAATCCGAAAAAAATCATTTGAATTTCAGATGAGAAATGAAGTTTTTCAAACACAAACTTTATGGTAATTAAATTTAACTAATATAATATTTGTGGAATTTGTCATCACAAAAGACTACTCCGTAGTCACAGTGAATCAGTTTAACCTTTTTGTGGGACAATGTTTATTGTTATTGCGTTAAGAGCCTGTTGTTTACATTTTGATGTCCTGTACAAACTTCAAAGTTCAACATTGTTTAAACCAATAAACTAATTCTTAAGGAACTCTGTAGCCATTACTACAAAATACAAAGTAAAGAAAGTTCGTGTTTTAAATGTTGTGATTGTGTTTTTAGACTTTGTCAAATTTTAGACAATTTTAGTGAACAAGGTAGTAGACAGCATTAAAAATAATAATGCAATATATAAGAATATAAAACATGTAGAGGGCAATTAAGAAAGAGACTATGCATAAAACTTTTTATTGCGTCGTCCGATTTGCAGAAATATTGTTTAAAACAAATAATCAAGGTCTGCATATTTATTTTTTCAAGCTAAACCTAAAAATTAGGTGCGGCTCTCCATATCGATTGAACAACTGGTTAAAGTAATATACATTAATCCGAGAGGAGTCGTGGGCAAAAGCTAGCTCGCGTATGCTCGTGTTAGGTCCCGTTAAAATAATAACGAAACTATTTTAACGGGACCTAACACGATTAATTTTGTATGTAAGTACATATTTACTTACTGCTTGACTTTTCGGCCGCGATGCTGCGGCCGTCGTGGTCACAAGCGAATAGTTCGCTTTAAAATGAATCGTGTTAGGTCCTGTTAAAATAGTTTTAATAGATGGTATAAGAGGGTTTACGTATTTCGGTTACCCATACAAACTTTTAAGAAATTTTTAAAAACCAATAAGCCAATTAAAATGAAACTTTGCATGCTAAAGCAAAATACAGGGATCTAAATAGTTTAATGAAAACATTTTTAAAAAAGGTTTATTCAGCTGTGTTATTTCGATTTAAAGTCCACTTTAGAAAGTTTAAAATCGCATTAAATCAGTTATTTAAACGTTTTTAAAAAATGTTTTCAACAAACTATTTAGATCTCTGTATGTTACTTCAGCATGCAAAGTTTTATTGAAATTGGCTTAATGGTTTTTAAAAATCTCGACTTGGAAGTTTGTATGGGAAACCGAATGCGTAAACCCTTATAAAGTCTTAACAAATAACAAATGCAGATTTTTTTCCTCGTATTTCCTGAAAAATAGATCTAGTAAAATAAAGAACAGCCTGTAATACTGCCTCACTGCATGGCAAACGCCTCCATCATTGAAATCAAGTCATTGCTACAATTGGTACCGGTAGAAAGGGACTATATGGTAACAGTGGGGCTTTTTGAAAAAAAAAATATTTTTAACGAACGCAAAAAAATAAAAAAAAATAAACGTGAACGCAACCTTTTTTATCTCTAACATTTGGTAACTCCGTTATTTGTCAATCTCGACCAATCAGAGAGAAGAACACCGCGCGTGAGACGTTATGTTCTACATTTAGCGGGAACATACATTTTTACATTTTCAGTATACATTTTTTTTATCCAATTGTATCCCTACTTTTTTACCAAATAGCCCCGTTTTACGGTACTGGCTTAATCACCACGCTTGTCGAATGCGGGATGGTGATAAAAAACTCAGACCGCTAGCGCTCATGGCTCGCCCCGCCGCCGCCAGTAACTCGCGTCGAGTGCCCATTTGTCCGTCACACTGGCCGGCCCAAGTGGCGGTCGAGTGTGGAGTCATGTTTATGTGTTTTGCTTACTTCAGGGATGTGCTGTATACGTAAGACCGCTACGAGTGGATGCCCGGATAATTTGAGTGCAGATGATGTTTAGGATTTGGGAAAGTAGACAAGGGAAAGTGGAAGTGAGGGAAATTGACGCGTTCTAATACATAGATACATTTTTATACAAAGTCCTGTCTTGTCCTTATTTAATCTGTGTCAGTCTCTTGACTAAGAAAAGGCCTGCAGTAACGAAATAATATAGATTATAGATACTATCCTTCCTACTACCCTATCCTACTAATATTATAAACGCGAAAGTTTGTAAGTATGGATGGATGTTTGTTACTCTTTCACGTAAAAACTACTGAATGAATTTGGATGAAATTCGGCATGCAAATAGTTTATAACCTGAATTAACACATAGAAAACTTTTTATCCCGATATTCCAACGGAAACGGGAACCACGCCGGTGAAACCGCGAGCGGCCGCTAGTAAATAATATATACTTACATAATTATTAATATGAAGTCAAGTAACTTCATTAAAATTTTTGTGTATAGGTACACTTGCAAAAGTAGGATTAAGTGACACTACTCGTATTGTTAGCTATAAGACCGCCGCTTTTACTGTACTTACCTTATTCCTTACACAATAAAACTTACTTACTTACTTACTTGCTAAATATCTGAAACACAATTTTTCCGACTTTGACCTCTGGTATCTTAAAGCCTGACCAGCGAGGCATTTCAACTAATCTTATAAATAATATAATACAGTTATAGGTTTCTTTTGCAACTAACTGGAGAGGAAAATGACGTGTTTTTTTTAATAATATCATCTGTCATCATCATCATTTCGTGTTCGGTTTTTTTGTCTTTGTTTTTTTCTTTGCAAGGGCTTTTTAATATACTGGAGCTTCATGAGCTCATTTTTGTCTCTTTTTATCTTTAAATTCTTTTTCTTTTTGCTTTATTACAATATTTTCTTATTCTAATATATTTTCTGTCTTTCTTTTATTTTACAATTTCACTTAACTATATTTAATTACATGTTTTCTTATTTTCTAATAATTCCTTTTCCATTATGTTATACCTACATTACTTTTTTATATTTATTACCTATTTGCTTACTAACTAATACATTTCCTTGTACTTATGTTACATTTTCCTACATACATTTCTTCCAATACATGATTATTTATTACATTTTCGTTAAAATACCTTCTTCTTTCCTAAAATGACGTGTTACTTATTATAACAAGCTTGTTTTAACTGAACTATATTTAAATAACAGAATATAGTTATGAAGATAATTTATTTGTTAAGAAAACTCAACAGTGATTTTTTGACCATAACTGAAACATTAAGCATGTTTTTAAGAACTAGAAATGTTTCAGCTAAAGACTCGTGATTGAAAAAGTAAACCATTATCCTCCACGTTATGTCCAGTACACGACGCAAACCAATAACTCTGTCAAAGTGAAACAAAAAACAACAAACAAATAACAGTTCCGTAGTGAGCCAACAGTAAATAGCGCAAAGTTGGTCATTCACAAAACGGATCGCAGCTAATTAACGATATGACATGTACACTGGCCGGGCTAATCCAACTGTCATTTGTCACTATCAGAAGCAATAGTTTTGTTTCATGCGCTTCAATTAATCACCAGCGTGTAGGAAAGCTTTCATTGTTTGTTTGAAGTTGTGTATAAGGCCTGTACATAATAGTTAAACTTTATCGTGGTTATTTTTGTAATGTAACTGGAGTGTTCGTCTATGATAGGTTAATAATCTGCCTTGACGCGTAAAGATTCTGCCCAGAAAAATCCGGCTAGATACCAGTCTAATACCTTTTTCTGCCACCAAGCAACAAGTTAAATTTCTGTGTTCCAGTTTGAAGGGTACATACTTGATCCAGTGAAATTACAAGGCATAGTGGTTTATGAAGTGAAGCTGAAGGTCATTGAGGAAATTTATGGACAGACGACACCGCGAAGCAAGTTTTTGTGCACTGACTTGCGAACAAATTGTAACGTATCTTTATTATTGAAAGTTTTCATTCAAATGCTCTATAGATACTTAAAGAATAAAATGTTTACTAGTAAAAATTTACTAGAAATTGTAACGTAATGTTACCTTTGCAGTTATTTTACAATTTAATACTGACATAAGGTTTGGTGTGTAATTAACTGGAATGATGTAATTTTGGGTTCACGCATGAATAAATTGAAACTTGATGCCAGTTATGAGTTTCATATTATTATATGATAGGCTTGCATTAAACCGTATTGCGTAGCGGTAAAGGAACACTACCATCTCACTCTCTTCCCTTGGGTGTCGTAGAAGGCGACTAACCGACTAAGGACTGCACATGTATCCAACAGCATAGAGCGGCGAAGGGCTCACCACCTGACACACAGAGCACATATGCAGTCGCTATTTGGTGAAAAGTGGACTATGGTAGGAGACTACTTTTGCTGTCCTCATTGCCTCAATTCGACTAACCCTTCGGGGATAGTGGTCGTAATTATATGTATGTAAGTTACTACTGTCTCACCTAAAATATCAAGTGTTGATGTAGCCTACGGTGTAACATGCTTGCCAAGAAAATATCCATTCACTAGTGTTTAGAAAACACAGCCTCAGGGAAATTACATGAAAGAATATTGTAAACATTACAACGAGAGAGAGATCTGTGCAGGCCCTACTCAGATAAGATACCACGGGTCCATCTAATCCGGGTCAGGTGCACTAAAACCAAACTAAACCGTCATATCTCTATCTTACCATTCCTATCCAAGATCCTAGAAAGCGCTGTTCACAAACAACTGTTCTCTTTTGTCTCACATCACAACTTAATAAGTCCGTATCAATCCGGTTTTCGTCCTGGCCATAGTACAGTTACTGCCCTGTCACAGACGATATTCGCAACGCCGTGGATAACCGGATGTGAACGGTACTTGTTCTACTGGGCTTCAGCAGCGCTTTCAACTCCGTTCGAGCTTCCTGAGACTGGTTGATTTTTTTCTAGTAAACATTTTATCCTATTACTATATAGCATTGTGAATGCAAAATTTCAATAATAAAAAAATATGTCGTTACCATGTCATAAAATACAAAATAATAATTTTAATGTAAAATATACGGAACTATAAATTAATTATAAACAATTAGAAATAGCATTTGGAGTACTTGGAGCATTTCAGTTTAGAGCCAAGCTGTTTTGTCTTCTGTGTAATCTGACACTTTATAATAAGCTTTTATAAAAAGCTTGTAACGGACAGATTAATCGGTGATCAAATTAATGGTTAGGTACGTAGAGAACGAACAAGTTAATGTAACTATTAGTTTCGGAATCAATTTGGGATTGGAATTTGTATAATGATTGATTTGATAAACAATAGGGCGATACCGCATCGCATCCGCTTGCGTTTGATTGTATACGCATACAATGTGAATAAAAGAAATCTTAGAAAATTTTAGCCGCGGTATTTATGTAACGAATAAAAAATGTTACCATCGCCTTCTAGGAATTTGCACGTTTGCTATAGCGCCCTCTCTTGATAAAAAACTGATGCTGCTATTTATTTACGTAATTATGAAGTTTTACTTATTGTTACGAAATTGATTGGTATTGATGTTTAAATTAACAAGTAGCTTCTGTAGAGGATAGATATTCATACCAAGCATAGCCGTTTGCGTGTGATTGTATACGAATAAAAGAAAAGCTTAGAAAATTTTAGCCGTCGTATTTACGTAGTGGTTAAAAAAGTTACCATCGCCTTCTAGGAATTTGCATGTTTGCTACAGCTCCCTCTCTTGATGAGTAGATGAAGCTGCTATTTACGTAATTTGAAAGTTTTAATAATAGTCACGAATTTTATTGTTATCGATTGTTATTGATGGGCAGCTTATCAAGTAGCCTCTGTAAATGATAATTAGTCATACAATGTAAGCATAGTACGAAGAGAATAACAATAGGAGATAAAACTAACATGGCGGTCGTGGTAAACTTGTAAATGTTTTGTGGTCGGAGAACGTATTTTATTGTTCCTCCGAAACGGCTAAGCCCACGTGAATGGCGTTTATCTAGAATTATGGTAGACATAACGCCCGACGTGGTGGTGAAGTCAAAATTAGCCGCGCGGAATTATTGTAATCTGCATGTAGCATTGTTTAGGAATAATTCTCGCAAAAACTATACTAGCGCTCTAAGATATGCAATTGCTTAGATGTGTTATAACGAATCGCATACGCAAATATATTTTAAAATAGGTCTAGACATAGATAAATGATTGGCCTCGCTGCGCTCGTCTAGATACCGCGCTACCTATAGACCACAGCTCCGTAAATGCGGCAACTCATTATTGTAGTGTGTTTATGACAATATGCAAGGATGCTAGTGTGCGTGAAAAATTTGTTGCCAGCTGCTCAACTGTTACCCGAGTTAATGGGAAAAATATTTTTGCTGTGATGTATTAGTTAAGTTGCTGGTTATAAATGTAGCTCAGAAAGTATTCAAAAATTAACAATTTTAAGCGAATATTAGGTTAGACGTAGGTTTCTTCTGTAGAAAAATGGTAGGTATTATATATAGCAATGATTAGACCTCATTTTTTTTGTAGTTTTTTTATTACTACCAACCCCTTTCTTCCCTTGGGTATCGTAAAAGGCGACTAACGGACTAAAGACTGCACATACATCCAACAGCATAGAGCGACGATGGGCTCATTAAAATAATACTACCAACCCCTCCCTTCTCTTCGGTGTCGTAAAATGCGACTAATGGACTTAAGACTGCACATAAATCCAACAGCATAGAGCGGCGATGGGCTCATCAAAATAATACTACCAACCCCTCACTTTTCTTCGATGTCATAAAAGGGGACTAACGGACTAAAGACTGCACATACATCCAACAGCATAGA
The DNA here is from genome assembly GCA_963921215.1 of Scoparia ambigualis. NCBI lineage: Eukaryota > Metazoa > Arthropoda > Insecta > Lepidoptera > Crambidae > Scoparia > Scoparia ambigualis. Next base: position 32,746,988 of record OY992511.1, on the reverse strand, counting down.
GCGACGATGGGCTCATCAAAATAATACTAACAACCCCTCCCTTCCATTGGGTCTCGTAAAAGGCGACTAATGGACTAAAGACTGCACATACATCCAACAGCATCGAGCGGCGATGGGCTCATCAAAATAATACTTCCAACCCCTCTCTTCCCTTTGGTGTCGTAAAAGCGACTAACGGGCTAAAGGCTCACCACCTAAGCACATGTGCAGACTGTGCAGACAGTTGTTTGTTGCTGAAGCGTGGACTGTGTGGGCGTGGTCTGTGTTGTCCATAGATTCAAATGATTACTAATTATACCATAAACTTTTATAATAACTATCTCAAAAAAGTTGTTGATCTAAGTAAACAGTAATAAGTCGAGTCTTTATTCATGATTATTCATATTATGTAGAATAATCATGAATAAAGACTCTACTCATCATATTATGACTAAATACTTTTTCGTTTTTGTAGGCTCATTGACATGTGACAGACAAAAATTAAAAAAAAAAATTAGTTTTTCCCTTGGCAAGAAAAGCTATTTTCGCCTCGCTTTACAACGCTACAATGACGGTCTTTTTGAGCAAGAGGAGTGAAAATATTATTTCAAATATTGTCTAGGATTTTTTTCAAAACGAATACGTCCGTGATTTGCCGGTGGCGGCACTGACACTGAGAGCATTATCACTGACAATTATGGATGCGTTCATAGAGAATGTATGAAAAACACTGTGCCGGTACTGTGTCGGAGCTGTGGCTTCACTGATATGTGTAAAGCAACCTTTGACCTATAATATTACCCGAATCATAAGCTATAAACCTATTCTCAGTTTCATTAAAAATTAACATCACACAAAAACCGTCCAGCGGTTTTTGTGTCCGACCGTTTTTGTGAAAGACCGTCATTGTAGCGCTCTAGAGCGGGGCTAAAATAGCTTTTCTCGCCCTAGGGTAAAAAGTATTTTTTTTTTAATTTTTGTCTGTCACATGACAATGAGCCTACAAATACGAAAAAGTATTTAGTGTTATGTAGAATAATCATGAATAAAGACTCGACTTATTACTGTTTACTAAGATCAACAATTTTTTTAAGATAGTTATTATTATGGAAAAATTAGTAATCATTTGAATCTATGGACAACACAGACCACGCTTCAGCAAGAAAAAACTGCACAGTCTGCACATGTGCTTAGGTGGTGAGCCTTTAGCCCGATAGTCGCTTTTACGACACCCAAGGGAAGAGGAGTTGGTAGTATTATTTTGATGAGCCCATCGCCGCTCTATGCTGTTGTATGTATGTGCAGTCTTTAGTCCATTAGTCGCCTTTAACGAAACCAAGAGAAGGGAGGGGTTGGTAGTATTATTTTGATGAGCCCATCGTCGCTCTATGCTGTTGGATGTATGTGCAGTCTTTAGTCCGTTAGTCCCCTTTTACGACATCGAAGAAAAGTGAAGGGTCGGTAATATTATTTTGATGAGCCCATCGCCGCTCTATGCTATTGGATGTATGTGCAATCTTTAGTCCATTAGTCGCCTTTTACGACATCCAAGGGAAGAAAGGGGTTAGTAGTATTATTTTGATGAGCCCATCGCCGCTCAATGCTGTTGGATGTATGCGCAGTCTTTAGTCCGTTAGTCGCCTTTTACGACACCGTAGGGAAGAGAGGGGTTGGTAGTATTATTTTGATAAGCCCATCGTCGCTCTATGCTGTTGGATGTATGTGCAGTCTTTAGTCCGTTAGTCGCCTTTTACGACATCCAAGGGAAGAAAGGGGTTGGTAGTATTATTTTGATGAGCCCATCGTCGCTCTATGCTGTTGGATGTATGTGCAGTCTTTAGTCCGTTAGTCGCCTTTTACGACATCCAAGGGAAGAAAGGGGTTGGTAGTATTATTTTGATGAGCCCATCGCCGCTCTATGCTGTTGGATGTATGTGCAGTCTTTAGTCCGTCAGTCGCCTTTTACGACACCGAAGGGAAGAGAGGGGTTGGTAGTATTATTTTGGTGAGCCCATCGCCGCTCTATGCTGTAGGATGTATGTGCAGTCATTAATCCGTTAGTCGCCTTTGACGACACCCAAGGGAAGAGATGGAAAAACCGCACATACCTACTATCTAACAGCATAGAGCGGCGATGGGCTCATCAAAATTAGACTACCAACCATTCTCTTTCCTTGGGTGTCGTTAAAGCAACTAACGGGTTAATTTTTAATAAAATAAACCAATTCATATTGTATTAGATTGTTTTATTTTCTCGCATTCGTAGTGAAAAGCAGAGTGTAACACACGGCGCTAAAAACCCATTAAAACTCGGTTTCTATTTACTCCCTCGCTAAAGCTCGGTAGTAAAACTACCTCGTATATAATGGGTCATTTTAGCCCCTTGTATAACAATCTACTATTCCATGCTTGAGTCAATCAGCTGATTGCGCATTTTGTATAGGGAAAAATAATAAATTTTCGACCCATGTTCCTTATGGAAAGTTGTTCAGTTACATCGGTAGAATGCCCTTGATATAGTGTGAGCTAACATTTTTACACCTTAATATAGATCACAAATATAAGTAAACATGAAATAATATAGAACTAGGTTAAGTATATAGTAACTTTGTAAGACAAATGAAATAGGTTACCTATATAATAAAAGACAATAACAATAAATTCACATAATAAAAATCTCAACCAGGGGGACTTTATTCTTGTTTAGGCGGTAACACTGAATGGCGTTTATTGTTGACATTATTTTATGATGAAATTTCGAAATTGTACTATACTTACTGATGGTATGTGATCCCAGTGTCCTTCTTATTTTTAGAAGTATTATTTTTACACAGTTATATACAAGCAAACTGGCATTTTAGTTTGAATTATGCCCAAAATTGAATAAAACATTCGGTACGTACACTTCACTCAAAGCTGTCAGTGTGACTGGCTCGGGTACGCCGATTTCGGCGTAGTGTTTGTTGCCGCATTTGACAAGTACGAGCGACGGAGGTATCTAGTCGTGCGCAGCGAGACCAATCATTAATCTAAGGGTCTAGACTTATATTTTGTTGTATAACTTAGAATCAGAGCGTTTGGATATAAATGGAATTTTAGTCGATTTTAAAGTGTCAGTTCATAGTGGATCTGAATGTGCATTCAGAATATTTTTGTAATTGAAAAGGGGCGACTACCTCTACTTCTCTGCTCTCTAATTGGCTAGAATAATTCAAATCTTCTAGAAGCTTTTTTGTATAAAAGGGCCGAGCGGGATTTCGGTCTATATGTTCACTTCAAGCAGTCTACCGAGCAGCAACTAGCTGGAACCTTTGGAAAATCAGAAACTGAAGAAGTAATTGTAAAAGTGCGTATAACCTTGTTATATATTGTGTTTTGACTATTGTGTACATAGATGTTTTGTGAGTCAAATAAATAAATCTCCGGTCGAAGGGGTATACGTTGCAGTCGTGTTTTGTTTATACTTATTGGCGGAGCACTGACGTCGTGGTTCTGCCAGGAGCCCTACCCTTGACAAAGCTTTTCTTTGATATGGATTTTAAATTTATTAAGAACTAATTTCTGAATATCAATTGGTACTTTGTTGTAAAATCGTACACACAGACCCCTAAAAGAATTATTTATTTATTTCAGTTCTTCTTACCGTCTATTACCAAAATTATGCTCGCTCAGTCACTTCTGCTTCCTCTTCTCGACTATGCCGATGTGTGTTACTTGGATGCTACTGAAGAGCTGTTGATCAAAATGGAGTGCCTACAAAATCTGGCTATCCGGTTCATATTCGGCCTGCGCAAATATGATCATATTACGGAATTTCAGTCTAAATTAAATGGCTCCCAATCCGACGTAGAATGCACATCCTCTGCCTCTTTTACAAAATCCTTCAACACCCTTATCTCCCTCATTACCTTCGCTCCCACTTTACTCTCTTACCCCCCACCTTCCGCCCCAAACGTCACATACACCGTCCATGGAACTAGATTATGGAATAGGCTGCCTGCCAGCATTCGTAAGATAGTAAACTTAAACTAAAAAAGCACTATCTACTGTGTTGTTGGAACAACAACAATTGATATCTTTATATTTATTTCAATATTTATAATATATTATATAATAATATGATATGTATGTATGTGTATGTAGGTATATGCAATATAATTAGTTTAAGTATATTATTAATGTAATAAATATTTATAATAATATATGTATTTGTAAGTATTTTGTTATCATTTGTCCCGCAGACATTCATTCTACACCACAGCTAGGGTTGGCTGGAAGAGATCTTTTCTAGAGATAAGCTCACCTTTGTATATGTCTTGTGTAACGTCTTTTTCTATGTAAGTACACTATAGGAATAATAATAAAAAATCTTCTCTTCAATAATTTGTGTTATCGTGTTACTGTCTGACACGTGCATTATTTTCAACCCTATCTAGGTATTCTTACTTTGTAACTCGTAAGCCATAGGCCTTATTCAAAATCTTTTAAGAAACTATTAGGTTATTTTTGCCGATTTTCTTTTGGCTTCTTCTCGGTACAAGGTTTCTACTGAAGGGATTACAAAGCCGTGATTATATTTTGCTGTTCAATAAATAAGTACTTTTTATGAAATTCACTTTCAATAAAAAGAGATTATTTCATTATTAAAAGTAAACATAAAAGAAAGAAGTGTCTATAATTTTCAAATTTCTTTCAAGAAGTGCTTGCGAGAGCTTTGTAAGGTCGCACATATTTACCGTAACTCAAGGGGTTTAGATAGAAAGATAAGCAATATAATTGGTGGTTGAGTGGTTTGTAAACCAGTTTTCATGGTGTCGCCATCTCTAAGGTCCCGGGATCGATCCTCGGTCGGGTCAATTTAGAAATTATTTTTTTCTAAATTGTCTCGGGTCTGGGTATTTTCTATGTATAATACTTAAGTATGTATTTTAAGTATGTTTATCCGTTGTCTAGTAACCATTTAACGAATTTCATAATGCATCTTCTCTTGGGCTAGATAATTGGTGTGAGTATAGGAAAATTTATTCCTTTATTTATTCCCTGAATTTACCATGAAATATTGTTTGTCAGGGACGTAGTAAATAGAAAACTGCGGTCTCCATGGGAAACGAGCTTGAAGCATGTACTTATTAAACATTTATATTTTGTCTTACAGGTATTTCAACTTCTTTGCTTACAGGTAGGTATATCATCTTCTTTGAGCTACGACAATATTTAACCTTTTCCCATGAGTGTCGTAAAAGGCGACTAACGGACTAAAAGAGAATGACCATTTTACTATAGGAGTTAGGCTAGTTTTTTAGCTAACTAGCGTAACACAGCGCTTTAATGAAATAAATAGTAATCAATAACAGCAATGCTCTGAATTATGAAGAAAAAATTACATTACAATATTATGCGGGAGTTTGAAGCTATCTTCATTCTTAGCTTAAGACTTTTTAGGTATTTTGAGGTTATGACAACTGTTATCGTATGACTATTAGTTCAGTTCAGCATTTATTTATCACTTGACTTTCAACGCGGCGTTCTATAGAAAACCTTTTTTAACAGTAATCATTATAACTTAAGAGAAAAAACACTTTTAATATGTGAATGATTAAGACGCAATAGATATCGAATAGGCTGGATTGGTCATTCTCCTTTGCAAATACATCCAACAGGATTGAACGGTTATGGGCTCACCACTCCACCCCTGATCTTCATTGACTATTCTCTGACTAACTTTGGGTGTATGGTCTTTAGTCCGTTAGTCGCCTTTTACGACACCCAATGGAAGAGAGGGGTTAGTTGCATATTAGTAAGCTGTTATATCAAATGATGTTACAATAAACAGAGGTAGATGCGTTGTATGTGCTAAAAACTGGAAACAGAAAACTATGCTAATTGGCTTACCTTAGGGCCACCAATAACAATATCTGTCTCGCTTACGCTATAGTTGCCATGCTGTCTTGCTCACACTTTCGTGCGAGCTTTAGCCTATTATTGACATCACATTAGTACTGACATAACCTACCTACCTTTCTTATTATAATATCACTAGTTATACCACACGCCTCTACACCCAATAAATTTCGATTAATAAATAAATAAATAAATAAACTTTCCTACACTCACACCAATTATCTAGCCCAAGAGAAGCTTCGAAGAAACTTGTTAAATGGTTGCTAGACAACGGATAAACATAGTTAAAATACTTAAATACATGCTTATTATACATAGAAAACACCCAGACCCGAGACAATTTAGAAAATCAATAATTTCTAAATTGACCCGACCGGGGATCGAACCCGGGACTTCAGATGGCGACACCATGAAAACCGGTGCGCAAACCACTCGACCAAGGAGGTCGTCAAAACTATATTCACATTAAGAGATTAATAATAAATTATATAATATTAATAAATGTGTCAGTTGACTATATCCCTGAACTTAGTGGTCACGCTTTTATTTCTTGTGAACTGCGTATTATAAAACCCAAACCATCACCTCAGTGGATATGTTACAGGCCGTTACGGGACATTAAAGTTAAAGAATTTAATGGACTTATTGAAACTATTACTTGGGAACGGCTTTGGCACGAAGACGTAAATGTTTTTTTATCATCATTTAACGCCTATATTTTATATACATTTGATGTTTATGCGCCTATCAAGAAAGCTTTCATTAAAGACCAAAGTCCTCCTTGGATAACCCCTACTATTCAGCAGATGATTGTATTGAGAGATAAAGCGCATACCAAGAGTCGCACCACAAAGCTGGATCGTGATAAAAAAAATTATAAAGACTTTAAGCATACCGTGGCAGAGGCTATGTTCAGAGAAAAAGCAGCATATTTCCATAAAAATATTAATTCAAAATCGGTAAATTCACGCCAATTATGGAAGAATATTAAGCGCAACATCGTCAGTTTTGGTGACAAGCAGGTCGATATTCCTTCAAATATTACGGATCCCAACCTGCTTAATAAGCATTTTACTGATTTGCCTTTGAACTGCGTTTCTATTTCCGCTCTAACCTATTATGAATACAACAGGTTTAGTTCCGCGTCGTTTAGCCTTAAGGCAGTGGACAGTTCTACAGTGTCTAAGATTATTATCAATATTAAAACGAATGCTCAGGGCGTTGATGGAATTAGTCGCGATATGATCATGCTTACACTACCGAGAACCTTAGACGTTATTACTTCCATAGTTAACCAGTCAATTCAGAGTGGTGTCTTTCCGGATATATGGAAGGAAGCTCTCATTAAACCTATTCCCAAAAAGACCAATCCCACAGTTCTAAAGGATCTCAGGCCGATCAGCATCCTTCCTTTTATGTCTAAAATATTAGAGAAAATAGTATGTCAGCAACTCATGGAGTATTTGAATAAACACAACATATTACCACAAAAACAATCTGGATTTCGCACTGGTCGTAGTACGGCAACGGCATTAATGGATGTTGTGGATGACATCCTGTCCGCGCAGGATACCGGGAAGGGTACAATTCTGGTTTTGTTAGATTTTTCTCGGGCGTTTGATACTATAAATCACAATTTGCTTATCTCAAAGCTCGCGTACTATGGTTTTGATGGTGCGACTCTAAATTGGTTCTCTAGCTATCTTAGTTGTCGCTCCCAACGTGTTGCACTTTCAAACGTATCGGGTGAAACTTCATTTTCTGAATCGGTGGGGGTTAGTCAGGGTGTGCCACAAGGGTCCATATTAGGACCTATTCTCTTTATTTTGTACAGCGGGGATGTAGTAAATTGTATCCAGCACTGTAAATATCACATATATGCCGATGATCTACAGGTTTATTTGTCTTTTGATCCTAAAGAAACTTCCACAGCGGTCGAAAAGGTTAACCAGGATTTGAAGAATATTAGCGATTGGGCAGCTAAAAATTGTTTGTGTTTGAACCCGTTAAAATCAAAGTTTCTTGTGCTAGGTTCGCAGCGTCAGATAGAGAAAATCAATAATTTTACACCGACTGTGAAAATTGGAGATGGCTTGGTTGACAAGGTAACAGAAGCAAGAAATTTGGGGGTGTTAATGGACAATAGATTAAGATTCCATCAACATGTGATGGACACAGTGAAAAATTGCTTTTACAGACTGAAGGTTTTATATAAGGTGCGCCAGTATTTAAGTGTTGATCTACGAATTAAGCTCTGTGACGCTTTGATACTGTCGAAACTGAACTATGCGGACACTGTTGTGGGTCCATGTTTATTCAATTACACCAAAAGGTTAATACAACGCATTCAAAACGCATGTGCGCGGTTTTGTTTTCCGATACCGCGTAGAGCTCATGTATCTCCTTTTCTTAACCAGTGTGGTTTAATGAACATGGAGTCTCGACGTACTCTTCACCTGGCTTGTCTGTTGTTTGGAATTTTGAAGACACAAACTCCATCATATATTTATAACAAACTCCAGTTTTCGAAACGTCCACTAAGAGCAGCGACTCTGTTATCCTGTCCTCGGCACAGCACAGCCGCATTTCGTGGCAGTTTTCGGTATTCAGCCACGCTGGAACAACATTCCGCCTCCAATTAAAAATGTCTTATCAGTAAGGTCTTTTAAAAATAAATACAAAATATATCTTTTAATTTATCAGAAATTTTAATCATTGTTATGTGGAGTTGCTGTGTATTGTGTTCGTTATGTTTTGTAAAATTTGTTGCTTTTTGACTGTCTTTGTTTGTTGTAAGAAAAAGAGAAGTTAAGGCATAGGTCTTGTTGACACCCAGTTTTGTTTTGATTTGTTTTGTCAATTGACTAATTTTCACCATTCCCTGCATGTTTACTTCTGTGTTTTTGTATGTTTTAACTTTATGTCCCCTCAGGCGTCCACGGAAGACCAGCGTCGGGGTACCTACTAGGTGCCTTGACATTATGCTGAGTGGAAGCCTTTTTTGTGCCACATAGTTTAAAATTTGTTTTATTGTAATTATTTTGTTTATTTTGTTTGTACGTGTGTCACAGAATAAATATTTTTTCATTCATTTCATTAATTTCATTCATTCATATACACATGTACAGTTACTATTTAGTGAAACGTGGACTATGACAGAGGACTGCTTTTGCAGGCCTCATTGCCTAGTCTCTAACTAACCCTTTGGGGATAATAGTCGTGATTATGTATGTATATACCTTACGTAAAGGTATTACTTTCAGTTTGTATTTACCTTAGTTCCTGCAGATTGTTAGAATGACTAATAACCTCATACATTTCGCCCATCAAGCCACGACTTCGTACATAAAAGCTGTAACAGCTCTGAAAGACCTCTGTAATTACGTAATACTTCGAGAAACCTTTCAAGGGCGTGCAATATACGAGCCCTTATATAATTACTCGCGAATTGATTGAATACAATCTCGCAGAGGGGATGGTGTAATACCGCTTCTAAAATACCAACAAATTTGTGTTCGACCTAGTGATATCTATCAATGTTAAAGGTTCTTATGATCTGGTAGATCTTTAATCAATCTTGTGGGCTAGTTTTAAGACCACAACTTGGACCAAGAGTTTCTGTTGGTATCAGGGCTTGTTCTAAGACCTTCCAGCCGTTTGTTAAAAAAGTAATGCCAACAACATTGTTGTATTACGTCGATTAGAGATAACGTAGCTAGTTCCTCAGTGGTTGAGGCTTTCAAGTAACGGGTGAAGTGTTCATACATGTTTAGTTTTATCCCCACTTACATTTAGTGGATGAAAGCCATGCTCATCCTATTTATAAAACTACAATAATAACCTGTACAAACATCTAAATAGAGATAGGTAGCATAATGTTGTTACTAACACTCGATGGACCATGTGTCTGAAATAAATTGTTAAATTATTATAACTATTATTTATTCTGATGGGTGCACGTCACAACTAGCCATAGTAGGAGCTCTTGATAAGAGATAGAAACACAAGAGCCGTAGTAACAATGAAAACAATTCTGTAGCGTTAAAATTGTTGCCTCAAAGTCAGCGAGCCCACTTGCATCATTGTTGAGTGGATTCTGAGCGACCTGAAAAAGGAATTACAAACAACACAATCGTTCCGTGCAGTGTGACTAGAGCGGGATTTGTACACGCGCCGTCCGCAAAAGGGTGCGCTGAGCGATTTATGTTTACCGTCGGCAAATTACTTTGTATTTGCTTTGCCTGTCAGGGGTCCGTGGCGATAACTAGGAGCCTGGATTGCTCAATACTGCTCACACAAATTCTTTCTTTATTATAAGGTGCATTTGTATCCGGCTATGATTGGTTAAATATGTAACTTTCTATAAAGTTAATTAATTAAAATGTCTTTGTGTAGTTACTGATTTTTTTCGCTTGTAATAAAGAGTTTTGTCTTCATAAAGACAGTAAGATCGAGCTCAATAGCTTGCGTTAGGAGAGGTCTATGTCCAGTAGTGTACTAACACTGGGTTGATGATGATGATGATGAAAGTCATAATGACTTATTTTAAAATTCTCTGATGATGGGCTGCGATTGTCCCTTTCTATTAAGCGTGGCGTATGCTTGACAAGTCAATCACATTTAAAAAAATCTGCGCTAGGCACACTAAGTAATTCGACATAGCTATCTAGCCCTCTATCTAGAGAGTGTACCAAACATAGGGAGGTTTTGGCGGATCCAGTTTCTTTTTCAATAGGTTTTTTTGTCTTTTCCCAAACCAGATTTTTTATTTTAAAGTTTCCTCTATTCTCTGTGTTTACCAAATGTTTTGATCCCAAATAGTGAAGATGGTGACCGGACTCCGTTGTGTACAAACATTTTTTTCAGTTTCTATTTTTTGGAATATAGCGGTTAAATAACATTTTTATTGATACACAAGTGGTAATTAAGTTCTTTGTGATTTACTTTACATAACATTATTCTAATTTAATGGCTTTTTACATCTACAAAAGTGCAAATACTTTTTTACGAATTATTATGATCGTATTGTTGTCATCCAGACCAGTACATATTAAATTAATAAATTAATGTAATTGACAATGAACCATTTTAATTAATAACAAAAAAATTAAAATCAGAAAAATTAAAACTTAGTCACTATTTAACATATTTATTTTTATAAGTATTTTAAGTACTGTTAAAGGATAAAATGTTTACTAGAAAAAATCAAGCAGTCTCAGGAAGCTCGAATTGGATTCGAATCCACGACCTTTGGATTGCCGGTCCACTGCTCTAACCGCTGAGCTACCGAGACCCCAGAAGACTCGCTGAATTTTTCCTAGTATTTTGATTTACGCTGCAAGCCAGCATTTTTTTTCTAGTAAACGTTTTATCCTATATATATAGCATTGTGAATGCAAAATTTCAATAATAAAGATATTAAATACTGTTTTTCAAAAACTGATTACTAATTAAAGTGCTTCAATTGTGGGTTTTGTTTAATCGTGTTTTTATATATTAACTAAAAATATTATAGCCGACCAATTAAATGGTAGCAATAAAGTTTCTTATAATATTGACATTTATAAAGCCTTTATTTTTCATTCGCTTAAGGTACAATTTGCCATGAATTATTTTTTTAACTTCGAGAGTTGTTTCGTAAATCCCAAACTAATTAACGTCAGGGGCTGACTTAGCATACTAATTACATTTTTCCTTTAAAACTTTCTGCGTAACATTTTGTTTTCAATACCAGCTTGTCTGTTTTAAGTAAATAAAATATAAATTAAAAATGCGTTTTGCATAAAATATTATATAGCAAAATTTGCCATTATTGTACACATTGTCATGCGCCACGTTACTCAATAAAAGAGAGCTGGCACAAATTGTGACGTAATCACATCGGCTTATAAAAGAAACAAAAAAAAACGCTAAATTGCCCGCCATCAAACATGCAAATAAGGCCAATCAGTATAATTCTAAGCGGATTGCGCACATACCTTTTTTACTGATCATTATTCGCGGAGTGTTTCGTTCAGTAAATGCAAACACTGTTTTGTGTAGACTCCTACGGAATACCAATTATTTTTTTCCTCCGGTCCCGCGGTTGTATTGTTATTAATGTCAGCTTGTTGTCCGCAGGGAGGATGAATACGAGATGATTGTGTGGCGAGATAGGAAAGCGGTCTGTCACCATGTAACATAGTAACATGAATCTGAGCAGCGTCCTTATATATACCATAGGCCTAATATGGCTACACCTCACTGATGCGAAGATTGGTAAGTCTTGTCATTATATATCTTGGAATATTTTTTCTTTATTTTACTCAGTGGCTCTGTCGAACTGAAACAGCGTGCACTGAAAAAAGATGTCTAGTTTAATTAAAAGTAAAAGTAGTCATCTCTCCATCTTATAATTAACAAGCGGCCGCTCGCGGTTTCACCCGCGTGGTTCCGTTCCCGTTAGAATATCGGGATAAAAAGTATCCTATGTATTAATCCAATTTATAAACTATCTGTATGCCGAATTTCATCCAAATCCATTCGGTAGTTTTACGTGAAAGGGTAACAAACATCCATCCATACTTACAAACTTTCGCGTTTATAATATTAGTAGGATTAAATGCACGGTATGATTGTCAGATTCCTACCACCAGATAGGAATTTGTAATAACCGCCTCCTTGGTCTAGTAGTTTAAACACATCCCGGTCTAATACCCAGAGGTCCCCGGATCGACTCGGGGTGATATGTTTGTTGTTATATTGGTGATATGTTAATGTTAAAGTCCGCCTGTGTAACTACCACCATCTTGTCCAACATCACTGTTTGTAGCATTACTGTGTTCCGGCATTGAGTTAAGATATTTGATGATAAGATAAGCTATTTCAAGTGTCGAAGATTTTGGGAAAAGTACCATATTCGGGCTTATCATTACTTAAATAAATTAAAAGAAAAAAACCTTATCAGAGTTTAAATCCCGAAATATTTTTACAGGTTACTTCTGGCACATCACAGACCTTCACTATGATCCGTTCCACAACTCACCGGAATTCCACAGAGGCAAGTTAACCTGTTTTTATTTATTGTAAGATTTATTAATATCAAAATAATATGGACATAAATGTAGTAAATATAAATACTTCTATTTCTTAACTGTACTGTAAATCTAGAGTAATATTATACTGCATCAATGACATTTTATATAGAATCTGAATCTTTGAAATTTTATAATAAATCTATCTATCATCTAATAAATGAATAGGTTTTCTTTCTTTAATATTTTAAAACGCATATTAGAGATCATAGTCAGACATCAGCTGTAGTGAAAATGATGATGATTTACCGCTCGGTTTCTTTGTTCATTGCGTCCTTTGTACGACTATTGACTGAGACTCCGTAGTATAACCATACTATTACTTATTCTGTGGTATAACGCGCAATGGTCAAAGGAACCGTTCGCCGCTTCGCTCTGCTCAGCTCACACAGCAGCGTCGTGGCCAGGCCCTTATTAGCTTCTCAAACTTCATTGAACATGAATCAAGAATGTAGGTAGGCTCTACCGCAGGCTCCACGATATCGACTACACACTAAATGTGCCGTGGCAGGGTCGAGACAAATTAGTGAAACGGATACACAGATCTTCGGAAACACTTCTCAGTACCCATGTCTGTTATGGATCGCCAATTTTGAAATTGTATATTCGCAATATTCAATACACTCAAACTGTGCAATGCCCTAAGGGGTTGTCTCGGTCAGAAGCTGCGCAAAATTTGGGAAGCAAATAGTAATAAAGCCTAGTTCATATTGCTTTAAAGCCTTACTTAAATTTGTGTTGAACCCAGCTTGATATATGGTGAGCCTGGTGATACTCACGAAGTGATATTAATAATAATTGATTATTGTATACTATAGTAACTTTATGATTTAATGCGAAGTTTAATGTTAAATTTAGTTGGTATTCTAAATATTTGCACGCTATGTTATATGGCTAAATAGGTTTAAGTCCCATTTTATTTTTATAACATCAAAATGTAATTACCCTATTTAAAGCAAATAAAGCATTTGTATTTGTATAATATCTTTATTATCATAAAAATCAAAAATAGATAAATGCAATGTCTCTTAATGAACTAGACCATACTTACACAATGCAGTCGCATGTGTGAGTGAAGGCATCTGCAGTATGATGCAGTTTTTGCCAATTTAATAATTAAAATATTGTTTGACAATTAAAATCTAAACCAATGACAAAATACTACTGTTTATTGGGGAAAATATTCTTATTTGGGCGTAAACTAGCTGTACTTTAAATATACGCATATGCGAAAGTCCGATCGGTCCACTATCCACACACGCGCCACGCTTTGCATTTATTCGTATATTTCGAAAACCATTCGGTGTCGACTGATTTGAAGATGAAATTTCGTCTTTCACTGCATCTTTCAACTGATTTAGTTGTTCAGAAGTGACATAGTTAGATTTAATTTCTTTCAATACGTTCTGGAGAATTAATAAATCTTTTAAGATTTTAGTCGCATCCAAGTGATCCCAAGTAATCGGCGGCAACTTACTATTTACTACTACTATTTTACGTTTCTCACTAAGCAACAATTCAAAGAGTAACGACTTCGATCGCGTTATTTCTTCACTTTTAAAAGACGACACACATATTTTCACTAGACTGTCCTCATCCATAACGGATATTTTGTTTTGCACGTAAGCAAGTAACTCGTCGATTACTATATTGCACGTAATGCACTTCACCGTCGACGCCATTTTTACGTAACAATAAAAATGTCTTAGCGATCGATTACGCGCCCGTCCCCGGATACTGCGCGCGCGCCACCGTTTTTAGCGGTGAATAAACACGCTTGCGTTTTGGTGGCGTTGAAATTGACCAGGTTACTGTTACCTCACTGGCAGACGTGGCTTAACGTCTGATTCGTTCGGTCAACCTTACTTACAACTTACACCGTCGAATGTGTTATTTAAGCCCGACAATCGAATTAGACGATAGTCGAACCGTTTTTTAGGGTCAACTTTATGGAGGATATGTGTTTTGATATTAAAATAATGTTCCTTTATGTGTTGATGTTCCTTAAAAAACGAACATCAATTATTGTCTATTGTGCGCGAGCTCACTTATCGACGAAATATTGCTTAAGGATGTACTACTGCGCTGTGGTTAAACAATTTATTCGCGCTTCAATAATTATTGATGTCCATTAAAGTTTGAAACTAAATATCAGGGGCTAAATATCAAAAATGTTACATTAGGGTTCTGTGCCGTGGTTGAACACAAAGTTAAATGTTATTGATGTCCATTAAAGTTTGAAACTAAATATCAGGGGCTAAATATCAGAAATGTTGCATTAGGGTTTTGTGCCGTGTTTGAACACAAAGTTAAATGCACATACTACGTTGTTCTTCTCGCATTAATATTAAAAGCAGTGAGGCACTCGCTCTATTGAGTTTCCTCAATGTTTTTATAGCAATTTGCTAAAGAGTTCATTAAGCATTCACTGATTGAATACCGTTTTGATTATCTTAATTAACAATGAATTCACGGGATGATTCGTTAGAAGTTATTTGTGCAAATCTTCAAACATTGTCAGTCATCAAATAGGTAAGGTAAATGTTCGGAACATTTAATCAATCCGCAATCAAATCAGTGAGTGCTACAATAGCTTGCTTTTTCCGTTCATTAGTTTAGGAAAAACCTGTAAGCTATTCTGTCGTGTTGCATTACTGTACTACATATTTTACGATATTCTCGTACATTTCGTTATTTAACCCCGTTAATACATTTTATTTGTATTACTCTTTATCCCAGAAAACGTTTTATTCCCTCTGGAATTTACGACCGATCATATTTAACGTGGGCGGGGCCGCTACTGGTGGAAGTTAATAAGTTATTTTTAAGCTAGTTCTTTTTATGAAAAGATTATAAAAATACGTTTGTTTTCTTTAGTTGAATAATTACATAATTTCACGGCAACGGTAATTACAATTAAGGCCTTACACGTTTAAGCGATCGTTCTAGTTAAGCAATCTATAGGTAGTTACCGGATGGGGTACGTATGGTGTTAATAATAAAATATATCGAGGCCATGTATTTTGAAGGGCATGTTATGTGGTTGATATTGTCATTAAAATTTCAGCTAGCCGCTTTTTGAGAGCGTGGTGTGCTATATTCATTCATAAATCCTCATGGTACGTATGGTGTTAATAATAAAATATATCGAGGCCATGTATTTTGAAGGGCATGTTATGTGGTTGATATTGTCATTAAAATTTCAGCTAGCCGCTTTTTGAGAGCGTGGTGTGCTATATTCATTCATAAATCCTCATGGTACGTATGGTGTTAATAATAAAATATATCGAGGCCATGTATTTTGAAGGGTATGTTATGTGGTTGATATTGTCATTAAAATTTCAGCTAGCCGCTTTTTGAGAGCGTGGTGTGCTATATTCATTCATAAATCCTCATGGTACGTATGGTGTTAATAATAAAATATATCGAGGCCATGTATTTTGAAGGGTATGTTATGTGGTTGATATTGTCATTAAAATTTCAGCTAGCCGCTTTTTGAGAGCGTGGTGTGCTATATTCATTCATAAATCCTCATGGTACGTATGGTGTTAATAATAAAATATATCGAGGCCATGTATTTTGAAGGGTATGTTATGTGGTTGATATTGTCATTAAAATTTCAGCTAGCCGCGTTTTGAGAGCGTGGTGTGCTATATTCATTTATAAATCCTCATGGTACGTATGGTGTTAATAATAAAATATATCGAGGCCATGTATTTTGAAGGGTATGTTATGTGGTTGATATTGTCATTAAAATTTCAGCTAGCCGCTTTTTGAGAGCGTGGTGTGCTATATTCATTCATAAATCCTCATCTATACGTGCCTACGAGTTCAATAAGGGAAGTCTTTAGAGCTTAACAGTGGGACGTTATATCTTTAGAGCTTAACAGTGGGACGTTATATCTTTAGAGCTTAACAGTGGGACGTTATATCTTCTTTCTTTTTTCCATATGTTTCTTTCTACTCTAAACAGAGTAACAGAATTAGGTACGTGATTTTTAGCACAGTTACTGTTACAATATCGATAGTGTTTTTTATAATAATAAGGAGGCAAACGAGCATGCGGGTCACCTGATGGAGAGCAATCACCGCCGCCCATGGACACCTGCAAAACCAGAGGAGTCGCAGATGCGTTGCCGACCTTTAAGAAAGGAATAGGGTTAAGGAAGGAATTGGAATTGTGAGGGGGTGGGTGGGGGGGGGGGGGGCTCCAGAACTCTCACTGGCCGGACGAAACACAACAGCACCAAGTGCACGGTAGTGTATATATTCTCTGACCAAGTGCTATTATTTACTCTCTACAGTCTCTCTCTTTAGTCAGTGTCACTCATTTAGCACCTTTTTGTAATTAGTCTTTTGTTTTTTGAATCTGTTACTGTATTGTGAAGTCAGTAAATCCTTTATTTTTTTCTATATGCAAAGTTTGAATCCGGCGCGCGATAATTACTTTTTCCACAGACCTACCTATTTCCACTCGGTCGAGGCCGTAATAGAACAAAAATAGAAGCGGAATATCACAGCAAAACACCGGACCAGCGGCGGCTGCGAACTCTGCTGCGATTCAATCATTATTATTGTATTTCGTACGTCCCCAGCGGCACTGGCATCGCACTCACACGACATTAGTCAACATTACTTGCGTACGTTTCTCATCTTAATGTGAACAAATACGCAAACGCGTTGCATAAACAAGCGTGCGCCATTGAGATTCAGTAGTGTGTTTAGTGCATTGTTGTATTTGTTGCGCTAGTGCATATGGTTATGTCGGTTCTAAGGCGACATGAATTATGGAAATGAAATGTAAACGGATAGGGTAGTTACTGCAATCATAGTATTGCTTTGCGTGTTTATGTGACTCCTAACCTCTCAGTCTTGGAATCAAAATGTCTAAAAATTTTGACAGCAGGTGCGATTTGGCGGGAATGGATTTTTTTTTTGCGGAAATGGAAAATAATAAAAATCAAACGCAGTTCATGTCAAGTTTTGTGTTCACGATGCTTAAAATGTACCACAGAACCGAAATAATCGACCTTGTTCATACTAAAGTAGTCTCTAAGTGTATCAAAACACGGTACAAAGTCAAGTGGAGAGCGCGACCATTCAGGGCCCCTTGGGGTCTGACGGAATAGCGAGTTTTTTAGGTGCAACCATATTTGGCCGCTTGGGGCTTGAGTGGCTAAATTTAATGTATAACTCATAATTGTCCAACAGTGAAACAAATTTTTGTATTTTTTGTCTTAGTCGTAATTTGATCTGGTAAAATGAGAAACCTGTTGTGGTCACGGGCTGACGACCGGTGCAAGTCAGTCGTAACGTAACGTTGGGTATAATGCGAAAGATGCCATTACTAAGTAGTGCGTTGAACCCCGTTTAGTATTCTGGACACAACAGTTCAAATACACGGGTAAACATAAAAAAGTATACAGAAAGTCCCAAAACGGTTCCGACTCAGCAAAATAGCGTTATGGTCAGCTCTGATCTTCAGTCGAAACCGGTTTAGTGATGGATTCTGCCGTAGATAAAAATGTATAAACATTAAAAATTTTTTTAACTACGAACCTGTATAAAGTCTGCTTGTATGTGATATTTTAACCCAAACTATAGCGGCCTGTTCGCGATTTCGTCCGCTTGACGTATCCCGTGACGAATTTCCACAAATTTTCTTTCATACTAACCAACAATCGCAGACACAATAAAATAGAAGTTAAGAATCAATCGCCGAACATTTTGGCAATTGATTTTCAATTTTATAGATTAAAAACGCCAATAAATGTCGCACTGCAGGGCTCAATAAACCACAGCACCATGTTGGGTGTAACCCTTCCTTATTTCAAGTCAAGTCAAGTCAAATTATTTATTCAATGTAAACCTTTACAGGCACTTATTGACGTCAATACTAATAATAATAAAAAAACAGTTAACTAACTTATAGTTAAGACTTAATAACTAATCTAACGAGCTATTATAGTCTGTAATATTAAACAATTTATAGCTGATAGAAAGTGCTTAAGTTTACATTTGTTCTCCCATCCAATGGAAAAGCTTTGCGAATACTGCTCAACATTTAAGATCGTAACACAAACGCGCTACCCATACTATTGAGCTTAAGTACAAAAGCTGCAGTACGCTAGTTCAAATTGTAAGAAGCAAGTTACACAAAGCTCTCATTCAAACCGGACTATGCAAACTGTGTGCCTAAACGGTTTCCTCCAACTGTGGAACTCAAGCTTCCCATAGTACTGAACGCTATGCCGCTTTACTCCATTGAAAAGCGTGGGTGTGGGCAGCTACAGCTGACCGACAGATAGTATCATATTCATACATACATTCATCATCATCAGCCTATAAACGTCCCACTGCTGGGCACAGGCCTCCCACGTGCTGCTCTCTAGGCGTTTATAGGCTGAACATGATGATGACGTAGAAGTTATGAAATGGATAAGAAGATAAGGGTCGATGTATTATAAAAATAAGCTTTTGCCTGCGGCTTCGCTCGCGGTAATTTTTCGGGGGTAAGGTAGTCTTATAGCTGTCTCCAAGGCCTCCTCTATGTTTATACCAAAAATAAATAAAAAAAACGGATTAGCTATTTAAGCGTGAAAGCGTAACGTGCAAATAAACAAAGTCACTTTTACATTTATAATATTAGTTAAGATGCTCTTGTTATGTGTCGAATGCAAATAAATTAAATTTGAAATGTGTTTAGTAACGATCTAGTTTCAATATAGTACCAATGTAGTCAACATATTAATAAGTTGGTAATAAACATATTATCTCCAATTTTATTTTTTTCGTATATTATTTATTGGGTACTTACACATTTAATATTATTAGTTTGCTATGAAACATTATTGCGATTGATTAATGCAAAGTCTGAAGTAGACTATCAAAATGAATGTGTGCGTTGGCATAATGTTTGAGAGACCACATTATTCTCATTTGGCAGCAAAACCTCATTGTTAACTTAGGATAACTGAAATCCACTTTTCATCTTCACGATGTATTACAAAAAGCTGACGTAGCGAAATTTCAATTTTGTCTATTAGTTTTGGGGCTAGCATCGGTAATGAGAAAACTGAACAACTATACACGTTTGTGTGCTTTTACCCACACATTCTTAAGGTACTGATAGACATGCAACTAAATAAGTATGCTTATTTACATGCTTATTACAAGCGTGCTCTTTAACTGTATACATTTGCTTGCGAAAAGCATACTCATTATAAGCATGCCTTTGAATGAGATACATTGATATTGTAGGTATATTTTCTTTGCCTGCTGCAAGATAGATACTAGCATTAGCATGCTCATAGCAAGCAAACCTATTCAGACGCGCTCAAAGCACGCCCACTTCCAACCGCGCACCAGGTAGCATGCGCGAAAATCGACCGTCATCGTTCGATTTTTGAGCATGCTCGTAATAAGCATGCTAATTACTAGCAACGCTTTGACACACAAACTTCTAAGTAGCAATTGCTCAATAGTCGCATGCTTTCGTGCTAGTAATGAGCATGTCTATCGGTACCTTAAAGGTAGAGATTCGCTTGGGCTAAAGGTACGCTTGTAATGAGCATGCTAATAAGCATACTTATTTAGTAGCATGTATATCAGTACCTTAATTTATGTACTTAACCTTTGCCAGCGACTCCGTCCTGCTGCTAATTAAAATAATACCACCAAACCATCTCATCCCTTCATCATCATCATCACCAGCCTATAAACGTCCCTCTGTTCACAGGCACAGGGCACAGGCCTCCCACGTGGATAATAGCACGTGGGGATATTGGGCCATAACCCACCATGCTGGCTCAATGCAGGTTGGTGGGTTTTAACGACTGTCATCTTACTGTCGTAAGATGGCAACCGGGACCAACGGCTTAACGTGCCTTTCGAAGCACGGAGGAGCTCGAGATACTTTCAATTTGGTCACCCATCCAGCGACCAGGCATTGCGAAAGTGGTTTAGCGAGCAGGATCCCAAACCGAACGTGCTAGCCGCTGCGCCATCGAGTTCCTCAGAGATCTCTTCTCTTGGGTGTCGTAAAAGGCGACTAACGGGCCAAGGGCTGCACATACATCCAACAGCTTAGAGCTGTTAGGGGTTAAAGTTACTCGCGTCCGTAGGTTTACCCTTGAGACCCTACACGTAATCCCTGGGTGTCGCTAAATGAGTGACACTGACTGAGTGGTAGAGCCACGCTGCGTTGCAGCACGCATTGGGCCGGCTCGCCCGGCGTAATACCACCCTCTTACGAATATCCGGCGTAAAATAATAGCACATGGTGCTGTTGTGTTTCGTCCGGCCAGTAAGGGTTCCGGAGGCCCATCCCCCTCTCCCACAATTTCTATTCCTTCCTTAAAGGACGACAACGCGCCTGTGATTCCTCTGGTTTTGCTTTGGTCCATGGGCGGCGGTGATTACTCTCCATCAGGTGACCCGCCTGCTCGTTTGCCTCCTTCTTTTAAAAAAAAGCTGAGAGCTCGATGAAATCTCCACATGTCACGCTGAGCACATGATTGTCATTTGGTGAATGGTTGACTGTGGCAGTGGACTGCTTTTGCGGTCCTCATTGCCTGGTCTCTGACTAACCCTTCGAGGATAATATTCGGTGATACGTGTATATGTTTGTATAAATATTTGATTTTAACCGCCTCCGTGGTCTAGTGGCTAAGCCACCGATTTCAGACCCAGAGGTCGATTCCCAGCGGGGGGTACATCTTTGTGTGCTCGGTTTGGTTGGTAGTAGGGCTGTAAAGTCCGCCTGGCTAGCTACCACCATCTTATCTAAGTCTGTCGCCATAACAACGATGTTTATAGCATAGTTGTGTTTCGACAGTTAGAGATAAGATAGCCAGTTCCTCAGTGGTTGAGGATTCCGGGTGAAGCGCGCTTCCACCTTCGGCCTTATCGTCACTTACTATCAAGTGAGATGAAGGCCGTTTACCCGTTACCCGTAAAAAAATAAGTTAAGCTCTAACAATTACCTAGTTAAATTCGATTGCATTCCGAAATGCGATGGTATCTGAGAGACATACAAGAATTTCTATTCTTTTCTTCTTCTGCATGAAGAATAGATCTACGAATCACTTGGCCATAAATTCTCTGGGATAAATGGGAAGTGACAATAGGGCTCAGATGGAAGCTTAGTTAAGCTACTGATTGTCCTGCTACTTCAACAGGTTATGTTATCTCTTACTGTCGGGGCACAACAATGCAACTGCGGTGGTAGCTAACCAGGTGGACTGAAAACCATCGATCGAGTACAATTATTATGTTCTCGCTGATAATCAAACCTGGGACCTCTGGGTCTAAGACAGGTAGTTTAACCACAGAGGCGATAAAACATTGCTATTATACATACATACTTATAATCTCGCTTATTATCCCCGAAGGGTTAGTCAGAGACTAGGCAATGAGGACAGCAAAAGCCGTCCCCTACCATAGTCCACTTTTCACCAGTGAATAGCAACTCCACATGTGTTCAGCGTGACAGGTGGTGAGGCCGTCGCCGCTCTATGCTGTTGGATGTATATGCAGTCTTTAGTCCGTTAGTCGCCTTTTACGACACCCAAGGAAAGAGAGGGAGTGGTAGTATTCTTTTAATAAGCCGCTACGCGAAACGGCTTGTAATTATATAGCAATGTTAAAAAAGTAAATAAATAAAATAAAATAAAAACAATTTAGTCAAATTTTGTACTAGTATTGTATAGGTACCTTTTTTATTTATTTATTTATTGATAGGAAAACCAACAGCTATGTTACAATGTAGAATCTTATAGTTAAAGTCAGAAAGCCAATTACAGGTTCTCACTGTTAAGATTTACATTTGATTTTTCTCTGCGTTTTCTCATCACTTCAGATGACTGAGAATGCAACTACTCTGATCATAAAAGGATCAATATTGTGTTACATTTGAGATTTTGTCCCTTTTGGGGAAAAGGAAGAAAATCCCAAATGCAAGCTTCAGTGGGTTGTTATCAAATAAAACCATAAAATGTTCAACAGCTAGGCAGTATATTGTAAAAGAACACACACAAATATGTTGTCCAACAACAATAAAATAAAATTATAAATTTTATTTCATTCCTATTATTTAAAAGAAGGGGGGTTAGTCACAATTTTGTCTTATATTATGTTAGGTACAAATCATCTACGTTACACCTTTTAATTTATTTAGCCGAAAATAACAAAAAAAACTATCAGTTGAAATTGACCCTAGGGTCAATCTCAAATGAAAGTTCAACAAACTTTCTATTAATTTTTCCAACTATAATTTACTGTTTAAAGTAATCTAAACCTTATTCCAAAGTATATTATATCACCCCCTAAAACACACTAAAATCCTAAGAGTCAAAAGTGACCAAGCGGGTCGGTGATAATTTTAATTTAAAATAAATTTTATAATACTGTTCCTACTACTGCCTAACCAGCCAGCTAATACTTCAGTCGTGCAAGCTATGGTCGTGGGGGGTCGGGATAAACCAGTACCGTCCGGAGTATGATGTTGAAATTAAAATTAAATTACTACGTCTATTAAAATATTAAATTAAATGTTTTAAACCGTTTAACCGTATCAAAACTCTCACACGTTTAAAGCCGATACACTAGAGATCCGTGGGGTTATACCGATATAAAATTAATAATTTTGGGCGCCAGGGTCTGGATGTAGACCCGAATCTGGAGACGATGTCACCATACAACTTCACACAGGTCGAACTCGCAGATCCTCAAATGTTTCACAACTTCACCAACGCTTGGTGTAGTTGGATATAAAAGAAAATACTAGATTAAGGTTTCGAAACCCTAATGTAAAAATATGTTCCTGAATAAAGAACGATTAAACCCAGAGTAGGGGTACAAAAACCGTCAACGCCTGTGCGGCGACAGCTCGCTGGCAGCAGGTGGCCGCTGGTGCTCCGAAGAGGCAGGTCTCGCGTCCAGGCTTTAGGGCCCAGCTCTAAATCCTGGCGGCGAGACGGGCCTCTCGAAGCATCTGAAATTATCAACACGGGGCCTATTTATAACACTACACGCCTAGTTCAGAACTGTTACATAAATTAGGGTCCCGCAGTCTGCTATCTGTGTATCTGGGGCTGCAACCTATCATAACCAGGGACTCGCAGCGCCGTTGTTTCACATTTAACTAGTACCCAAGGCACTACACGGCTACGATATTTCAATAAACATAACTAAACAATGCCAGACTACTGTTGGATGGGGCCATATCCACTTAATAAAGGGGTTTGACACGTCTGCCACATGGCCAAGAGCCTTGCGTCGCCTGGCGACAAGGCAGGATTCAGACACCATGAAATATCGATTTGCTTTCCTAGGATGACGGCTTATTATATTTAAACAATGCTATTGAGATACTTACGCGTTGGGATATCCTATATTTACGCGTGGCTGCCAGCGGCGTCACGACCGGTTGGTTGTGGCACGGATTCCTGTAAATAAACCACACACTTGTTGACTATATTCTCAAGCTAATGACGCCTCAAATCCACTACATTATTACGACTTCAAATTAAAACAAAAGGTGACTACGACTCATGCCTACCTGAGTGCATTGATCTCAACTCATCGCACCACGTCACGCCAGAGATTGAAATCGTTTCGGCGTCGCAACTCGGCAGCTTTCCTTTCGCCGGAAACACTTATAAATCGAAGGCCAGCTTATGATTTCTACTCCCATTGTCGGGTAATTCATAAGAAATTGTTCTTTTAGAATTTTCCTTCAAACTAACAAAACGTCAAATATGACGTCTGTCACAACTCGCCCTCTGCTAACAGAATTTGCCAACAATAACAACAAAAGACCTAAAAAAAAAAATTAACGTTTAGCAATGTGAAATGCATTTTTCTTTAATTTAAAATTATTTTTTGTGATATTTAACTCACTAATTACCCTGTCTTAATATTAAGGAGTATTAGTTTCCTCTCTGGTAACCCCTACGGGCAGAGAAAATATCCATATAAAAAATATTACTCCCGTTCGAATGTTCTAGATAAAAGTCCTTATAGAAAAAAATAGTTCTATTTCCGGATTTGCTTGAATTAAATTTAATTACTTAAAGTAATTATTATACATATTAATTTATTATGTAATTCATTATTAGAACTGTTTCGACTATTTTTTAAAATTGAATCTTTTATGTGAAATTAAAAGCTGACAGCTACTTCGCCCCGCTACCGCTAGTCGTCGCTACGGTGGCTGTCATTTTGTCTATGGTGTTATGTCAAATATAAAACGTAAACACGGAATAAAATCTCTTTAGATTTAAGTTTAAGTCTTACTAAAACTGATTTGGAAAATTTAAAAAATGGATTTAATTCAAACAAGCTACACGGACTAATGTTTTTGGACATTTGATCATTCTAAAGCAATGATTTCAGGTAAGTACTATTCAACCATTGCGAACTTCTTTTGTAGATAAGTAAAGGCAGACAGGGCCCTGAATTTACAACGTAACAATTGGTAAAAGTTAGTATGGGTTTTTGTTAAAAGTCCCGAAAACGAGAAGCTAGCTTCTTTTTTTTTATATAATAAGCCCGGCAAATGACCTCACTCCACCTGATGTTAAGTGGAAATGAAGTTCAGGCGCGAGGACAACTGGTGCAGCGTAAGAGACGTAGCATCAGTCACCCTCACTCTGCCGGCCCACAAAGTGCTTCTTCACGCCTCGTTTGAAGGACCCTATGTCATAGGTAGGAGGGAATACGTGTGCTGGTAGACTATTCCATCTTTTGGAAGTGCGGCAAAGAAACGAGTCACCAAATTTCTTTGTGCGTGATGGAATATTAGAGACTGTAAATTGGTGACTCCGGAGAGCAGCACGCGTACTCCTATGGAGGAAGGGAGAAGGAGGGATGAGGTCAAAGAGTTCTTCAGAGCACTCGCCATGGTATAAAAGGTAAAAGACGCTGAGTGACGCAATATCTCTACGCAATTGCAAAGGCTCGAGAGTTTTAGTGACCTCCGCATTGCCGATAATGCGCACAGCGCGGCGCTGCAATCTGTCCAAGGCATCGAGAAGGTACTTTGCGGAGCCGTCCCAAAGGTGAGAGCAATACTCCACCCAAGACCGCACCTGTGTCTTGTATAATAGACACAACTGATCAGGCGTGAAGAATCGCCGCACCTCGTTCAGGACACCGAGTTTACGTGAAGCATTTTTAATCACGGTTTCGATGTAGTCCTTTTGGTTAAGATCGCAGCGGATATCCATACCGAGCATGTTAATACTGCTCTGCCGGCCTAGAGATGTACCCTGAAGAGAGGGAAGGGGAAGGAATGGCGACTTTTTCGCTGTGAACGCGCACACCTGTGTTTTCTTGGCATTGAACTCCACCAGATTATCGGAGCCCCATTTAGAAATGAGGTCCAACACCCGATCGAGCTCAATGACAAGATTTGCTCGCTTCATTTCGGTGTCTACCCGCCCAGCCGTTGGGTGACTGTTATATCCCCCATGCACTGTGCTATCATCTGCATAGCAATGAATGTTTCCAAGAGGAAGCATGTCATTGATATGCAGAAAAACAGCGTGGGGGATAGAACGGAGCCTTGAGAAATACCAGCGTTCATTGACATGAACCGCGAAGTGCATCCATCCGAAAGGACACGGATTCAACGCTCATGCAGGAAGCTGGCAATCCAGGTACAGAACTGAGCGGGCAAACCGTATGCCGGGAGCTTGGAGAGAAGAGCTTTGTGCCAGACCCGATCAAAAGCCTTGGCTATGTCAAGGCTAACTGCCAGTGACTCGCCACGCTTGTCAATAGCCTCACCCCAGAGATGTGTGACGTACGCTAGAAGATCACCCGTTGACCGTTTTGGCCGAAACCCATAGTGACGATCGTGAATTAGGGAGTGATCTTCTAGGTATCGAATAAGCTGTTTGTTCAATATTCGTTCTAGGATCTTACACAACACTGAAGTTACGGCTATAGGGCGGTAATTAGTCGGATCTGACCGATCTCCTTTTTTAGGGATCGGTTGCACATTAGCTTCTCTCCAAGATTCCGGCACACAACCCGAAGAGAGCGAGAGACGGTACAGACGCGTTAACACAGGGGACAACTCCGCTGCACACATTTTCAGGACTATTGCTGGGATGCCATCAGGACCGTTAGCTTTCCGGACATCAATTGACTGCAGCTCCGCACGGACATCACACTGCCTGATTTTAATATCAGACATTGTGTGGCCACAGTGAGGTATTGAGGGTGGCTGTACATTACAGTCATCGATCCGGGAGTTAGCCGCATAGAGTTTGGCCAGGAGATCGACCTTTTCCTGCGGCTTGTGAGCTAAAGTTCCGTCAGGACATCTCAGTGGTGGCAGCGAGGGTTGGCAGAAGTTGGATTGCACGGCTTTGGCCAGACGCCAGTAGCTACGGCTGCCCGTAGGATGCGTCAGGAGTTCTTGGCCTACTCGTGCAACGCGCTGGGCATCCGCTCTAATGTAGGCCCTCTTACACGACTTGGTGGCATTATTATAGGCTGCTTTTAGCGAGCCAGTTTCGGGATCCCTATGAGCTTTACCTCTGATCCAAGCGCGGTATGCCGTCTGTTTGCTCTCAACAGCGCTGGCACACTCGCGATTGAACCAGCGGTTGCGTCTGCCCTTGCTGATGACATAGGAGTATGGAATATAGTATTCCATTCCTAATACTATCTCATCAGCAACGGCAGTGGCGCTAGCAGTCGGGTCCTTCCCAATAAAGCAGCGCTGCCTCCAAGGGACGGATGCAAAATACTCCCGCATACCGTCCCAGTCTGCCGACGCGTAGTGCCAAATCTGGTGTTGCGAAACCGCTGTTGGCGGGCGCGACGCCAAGGGCACTGTGGTCGATATCAAGCAGTGATCCAAGGAACCTAAAGGAGCTCGAATCTCCACCCGGTATCCAGCTGGGCGACTCGTCAGCAGAAGGTCGAGTAAGGAGGGCGCATGGCCAACTATGTCTGGGATCCTGATGGGCTGGTTCACCAGTTGCGTCAGGTCATGCGTGAGAGCGAATGCGTGGGCAGTTCTACCAGCATGGTCTGTTTTAAAGGAACCTAACCACAACTCATGGTGGGCGTTGAAGTCCCCCAAAAACACCAATTCCGCCGATGGAAACCGCTCCTGCGCATCACCTGTTACCCGACTAAGATGTTCAATTAGTCGAGTTGTCTCCATGTCGCCGTTATGGGATCGGTAGACGCAGACGTAGACTCGGCAATGAGAGCCTAAGTCGACGTGTACTACTAGGAGGGAGAAGGAAGGGTCTTCCAGACAGCGCAGACGGCGACAGCAAACATCCGCCCAAACGAATAAGCATACTCCGGCTTTGGCTTTGAAGGATTCTTCAAGCACAAAGCCGGGATAGTTCAGGTAGGTGGTGTCAGCTGGGCGGATTATTTGCGTCTCCGTCAGGAACAACATTGCTGGCCGTGCCGTCTCAAGATGGTGGTGGACGGCATTGAGGTTTGCATGAAGTCCGCGGATGTTAGCGAACTCCACCTCAAACGATAAGGTTGTGGTGGGGGTGTGCACCGCTGTAGTACCAGTTTTGTTGTTAGGCGCTGTCATTTTAGGAGTGGAAAGAGAGAGGCGTGAATCGAGAAAATGATGCCGCGATGCGAATGGTCAAAGTGTGGTGGCCTGTTTCCCCAGGAATTTGCCCACAGACGAGTATTTTTTACTACTCCACGACCCCACCTTCCGGTCACCAACCGGCACGACGGACCATCCCGAGATTATGCGTGGCATGGTGAGGCAGCCTCACGAGCTGGTTAGGCTCGCTTGGGCCCCTGTACTGTGCCACGGGCGGCCAGCGGGACAACCGTTTCTACGGGTCTCTCTGGTCGGCAGGTTAACGAAGTCCTCCTGGCACTGGTTTGACGGAAGCCTCCACAGACCAAATACATCGCAGCATCATCCTCTCGAGCTCTGGTTACACGCTGGCTGATCCCGAAACGCGACCGATAAGCAGTCACTTGACGGGTTTTACACCATGCGTACGGTGGTCACCAACCAGACGGGTCAAACCCCCCCTGTTGAATGTACATTCTTTTTATGATGAACCACCGCCACACAGCTTCCATTTACCTTTATTTATTGTAGTATGTGTAGCACCACTACAATTTGGATAAGAAAGACCCTTTGTAAAGATTCACGTGTTCCAATTGCAATCATACCAACTCCATTTATCACAAGGTGGCTTAACCGGGGAGGTGCAAACTTCACGTCTCAAAGGAACTCAGTTAATTCAGCTATGCAGCACCAATGCGGACAATGCTACAACCAAACACAAAGTTAACAAAGAGCACGTAATCACCTGCGCCGCGCAGAAGGGACGCTCTTCATTATTTGGCACAAAACTAGCTATGGATCAGAGTGGTGGATTATGGCCTCAACTTGCTGTCCACACTGTGCTGTTCATATGTAAAAAGGCGTGTGTGTAGCAGTGAGATATTTATATTTATAATCATGTACATTTAGCAACAATAGGTACAATGTAAGAGTGGCTTACAGGTGTTTTATAAGTTACAACTTTTCAAGGCATTGTGAAATTTTATAACTATTACAATTTATTTTTTACTTGATCCGACAGATGTTGTCCTGTCCTAATGTGATTAAAGTTATCTTTTCGAATTTGTGAAATACTGTTGGAATATAAGCAAACACTACCACGAACGACACTGCCATCTATTAATAGTAATACGAAGTAGCTATCAAGTACTAAAACGATCATAACAAAAAATATATATTTCAAATTTGTAAAGCCGTTTTTTAAGGTACTTAATGTACATGGTGTCACTCCGCTGTTTAGGTACCTAATACGTTTGGCCTGCGCGCCTTTCGTGCAGGCCACTGCAGGAGTATGGCAATTTGCAATAAGCTGCCGCTCGCTCGGCTCGCGCGCTCCACGTCCCGCGTAAAACGAACGATAATTTCTGTGAATTTTTGTGCACCGAACAATGACTACTAAACGACGCAACGTTATAATCCGTATAAAAGATGCTGTTGTGTTTACGGGTGTCTAAATAAAGAATAAATCTAAGTCTGTGCTTCTCTTATTTTCCACCTAGCAATAGTTGCTTAAGTCTGTAGTTATTGAGCCATAAAAATCTTTAATGGTTAATCAAAATCAATTTAATAAACAGACATGACTTTCTTTTGCCAATATATAAACCTGTTGCTTAGTTGCTAAACAAGTTGATTATTGCGTTAGTTAAAGTGTTTTGATTTAAGCTTACTTTCTAAAGGATGTTTGTGAATTAATTCACCCTATTATCTTTATTGATTTATTTAATATATTCTTAAAATCCATAGGTGAGTGAGAACCCTGCGTTTCTGATGATATATGAACGCTGGAGTTGCACGATAAGTTTAAATTTCGCGTGAAAGTCGTAAGAGTACGTAATTTTTATACCTAAACTTGACTTTAGTTAGAGAGTGAACCTTCTGTACGGTAGCACTATTAGTTATTCTGTGGTATTAGCTAGATTTACGAACAGCATTTGATTTCTATATATAACCACCTCAGTATCTCAGTCTGTTAAGAGGCGGTCCCGATCCAATTACCAGGTTGGGCCAATTATGTTGCGGATTTTTTTATGTATATACGAGTATATTCATAATAACCGTTTCGTGAGGTGGTGAAAAAATACCACTACCCTTTCTCTTCCATTGGGTGTCGTAAAAGGCAACTAACGGCCTAAAGACTGCACATACATCCAACAGCTTAGAGCAGAGATGGATTCACCACCTGTCACGCTGAGCACATGTGTAGTCGCTATTAGGTGAAAAGTGGACTATGGCAGTGGACTGCTTTTGCGGTCCTCATTGCCTAGTTTCTTACTAACCCTTCGGGGATAATTTGTCGTGATTATTTAAGTATGTATAGTCTTAATCCTATTATAGGGTACGGACGGACAAGATGGTTATAATAAGGATTACTTTAAAAAAAGGCATTTTTTATGAATTTTAACAATCAGTTTCTATTTGTAATGTAACAGATACGAGTACTAATAAACCTTAAGGATCTAGTCAAAAAATCAACCAAACTTATTACTTGTAATAGGAACTTATATTTTTTTTATATCATGAACATTATTATGGGCAAAATGAATTCCACAGGCGGGCAAAAGTAATAATCACTATTTACTACTAATTAGTCATCGCACTTGTCACAAAAACTTATTACTCAAGAAGCAAGTTAACACTTGAATTTAGGTCACAAATAAAGATACATTTTATGGTTAATTACAATAAATGTAAAGATTTAACACCTAAACCATAATTTTCGATGTGAGTAGGTACCTCGAATCATTACTATTTTTCATGCACCAAAAAAAAAGGATATTAGTTGCAACTCAAATAAAAACGTGGCAACCGCACTGATTGTTGTTTGTTTACTGGCCACAAGGCAGGGTACGTCGAACGACCCTATATTTGTCTCTTTCTATCAAATACTCCTCTAATGAATCAAACTATTCTTTTTGCCCGCTATCTCCATTTTGCCCGTCCGTACCCTAGATTTGTGATAACCAACCCGCATTTAGCAAGCGTGTTAATTAAAGAAACATCTAACAATTGTTACGATGACTTGTGCCCAATTATAAAGGCCTTTGCCTTAGCACAGTATGTAGGTGAATTTCATTCATTTCAAGCCTGCTCTTAGTATTCTGTTCTTGCCAGTACCTTTGATGCTTAATCGGAATGCACGATTCTCGTTTTATTTCGGACGTTCCTGATTGCGAGTTTTGACTTTGAACGCTCAAACAGTGCCCCTCGAAAGAGAGAAAGGTAATCATCCTGCTGCGGCTTTAGCTATTCCATTCCAACACAACTATACCGTTAAAATTACTGTGTGTCGATTCTATAAAAATCATTTCGCAGCTGCTCTCGAATGCGGAATGCGGATCGTTGGCCGTAGCGTTGTGAATGAACGAATTTCTTTATGGAATTCCACTTGGAATCGCTTCGAAGCTCACAAAAGTGGCGTTATAGGGTACCTAGGTACAATCGGAGAAATAAGTCTTACATGAATAGGTATTATAATATAGCGCTTCTAAATGTGTATTTTTAAAGGCTATCATTTAGTTTATTTCAAGTGGAATTCCACGGCTTTCAAGTATTTTGTGGTCTAGTGGCTAAGTGACCGGTTTTAAACCTAGAAGACCCGGGTTCGATTCTCAGCGGGGGGTACATCTTTGTGTACTTGGTTTGGTTGGTGGTTGTGCTAATTAAGTCCGTTTGGCAAGTTGCCACCATTTTATCTAAAGTTTGGCCATTAACATTAATGTTAATGGCATTGTTGTGTTCTGACAGTCTAGATATAAGTTTAGTCAGTTCCCACCACGCCCAATGCGGGTTGGTGGGCTTTAACGACTGCCATCTTACGACAACAACCGGGACCAACGGCTTAACGTGCCTTCCGAAGCACGGAAGAGCTCGAGATGTTTTTAATTGGTCACCCATCCAGCGACCCGGCGCGGCATTGCGAAAGTTGCTTAGCGAGCAAGATCGCAAGCCGAAAGCATTAGCCGCTGCGCCATCGAGCTCCTCAGTCAGTCAGTTCCTCAGTGGCTGAGGATTACGGGTGAAGCGCGCTTTAACCTTATCGTCACTTACATCTGGTAAGTTTAAGGCTTTAGTATTCGTAGTGGATAAAAAAAGCGATTATTTTAATATTTAGAAAAATATTTGAAACATCAATATTATCAACCTACAAAACGTACTTACAAACATGCTGTTCAGACCACTATTCACCATAACCGAGAGTAGGTGGGCGTTAGATTGCCGCTAACTTGAATGGACAGTTGGTCTCAGAAGTGGTTAAACACTTTAGTACCAGTCATAGCAAATGTACACGAAGACTTTTTATTGGTTACAGGACCTACTGATTCCGGCTAAGGAAATTAAAACTTACGTTCTATTTTTTACTTTTTTGTCTGGGAAGTGAAACTATAAATTAAATCATGGCCATCCTACTCCTCTCAATAATGATTGATGATGACGTATCTTCTTCACTTCATAAAAATGTAGGAAGACCAGGAAAATATACATTCTAATTATTTTGGTTACCTAATTAGTAATACAAAATCAAATTTAAAAAAAGAAAACATGTAGGTACTTAACTACTATTATTAATGGCCATCATTTGCTTAGTCGGAATAACCGATTAAATGTCTTCTTGTAATATTGTGGATAAAATAAGTACTAAATACTGTTAAACTACTTTTAAGGCCGATCGTGCCTTCCAAACAATGGAAGAGGCTGGGAATATTTTAATTTGATTTACTCATGTTTTGGTTTGCTTGTTAAAAGCTCTAAAAACCCATCCTAACAGAAAACTAGTTATCCTACAATATTTGAAATACAGTCATCCTATCCCAAAATACAACGGTATTGCGAATTGCAAATTCGTAGGTTTTGAAAAAAAGAGTTGTTTTCACATTTTGCATTTAGTCAATAACACAATGCGGAATTAAAAAAGGAAACATTGTCCATATTCATGCGACGTATTGATTATCTTGAAGCGGAGCCTCGCCAAATAACGCTGTAAGAGACAATCTTCAATTTGCGCTCCTCTTTTGTTTCTTGCACAATACTCGTTGGCATTGTGCAAATGTAATGACGTCATCACTCAAGTATGTTTTGTTTCAGGCTGCAAACACAGCCGGGCGAGCAACGAGCACAGCCACCGCAACGGCCGCCACCGCGACCACACGTGCGACAGCTCGTGGGCCCTGATACAGAGTGCGGCGGCCTTTATGGCGGAGAGACATCCTGATACGCTGGAGTTCGTGTTGTGGACGGGGTCAGTACTAACTACTAGATAGGTTAAGGCGAGTCACCGGTAAATGCGGGCAAAACTGTTTTGCTAGATCAAAATTAAATGGTTTATGTACTTACTATTAAATTACGCTCTTATTAAAAATATATAATACACTAAAGGATATTGCCTAAAGAATGTGCTAATTTGTTACGCGATTTAGATTTAGATGTACTTTACTAGATTATAAAAAATCCAGAAAACAGGCTAAATAAAAGTCTAAAACGGATGATTTCTTACATTTTTTTTTAAATTTTCGACATAATTTTTACATGTAAATATTTATTTTGAAGTACCACAAAGAACCTGCTAATTCATTCAATCCTATAAAATCTATATGTATAGACAAAAAACCTATAAAAACCTACAAAACGCGCCTAATTAGGTACGGCGCTTTTAACGGTCCCGTACCGTCGTACCGTCAAGAGAGCGAGAAGAAGCGTTTGAAAGGACTCGCCTTAAAATTAAATATAACACTAGTCTCTGCGAGTCAGTGACGAGTGGTCAAAGGCTCGGCCCAATATCCGAGCCAATGCGAAGTCGAAAATCAAAAAACAAAAAACAAAAATTCTGATTTTTTGATGCATAGCCCGGGTTTGTGTGATCACCAATCCGAGTTTGGCAAGCATTTTGATTACGCCAATACCCATCAATTGGCTACTTGACAGTTTTCACAGACAAAAATCGCAAATTTTGTTAAAATAAAATATTTTCAAATTATCATATTATGAAAAAACTATTGGATAATTATCCTTAAATCATAACCTTCCATTTCCGACATATTTCATATTTAATTGTTACAACTGTCAAATAGCCAATTGTGGCGGTGACTTGATTTCAATGATGGAGGCCTTTGCCCAGCAGTGGGACAGTGTATAGGTTGTTATAATACTTTAGTCTCCAGCGGGCCTAGCATGCGCAACACGAGATATGTCGCGGACGATATTCTCTCTTCCTTCGATGGCGGGAACGACAAACTATCTCGGTTACAGTTGTCAAAACTCGATAAAATTATGTTGCATGTTAAGGCCCCAGTACACAGTGGCGTGTGATGGGCCATGCCAGGCCATTGCCAGCCATCGCCATTGTGTAGACGGGGTAAATGGTGTACAGTGGCGGACGCTTGTCGATAGTGGCGCGCAATTTACCCCGTCTACACAATGGCGATTTCCAAGCATGGCCCATAACACGCCACTGTGTACTGGGGCCATGGTTTGTAGGCAAAAATACCATAGACAAGCAAAAACTACGCTTGCTAGGCCCACAGATTAAGCCTTGACCACGAACCTGCGAATGAAAGTTTTCATTCCACTTTGTACTATGGAGGTGTTATTCAACGATAATAGAAAGAACGCAATCAACGGACAAAAACCGCGGGCTTCGCCGCAGATTGTTACTAGCCGAGCGGTTAGTCTGGCAAGTTTGCAGCTTTGTGAGCTGTCCGTTAAAACTTCAAAAAAGTGCAATAGGTACTATTAATTTATTAATTTAAGTCATTATGCATTTTACTAGTTAAAAATGAAAGGAACACTTGAAAAAAGATTAACTACTGTACTTCAAGACCACAACTGTAAGCTGAACTAATACTATAAGCTCATTTTACGTGAAAAGATACGAGAAAATAATTGTTAACGGTAGATTACTAATTAATTATGAGAAGACCTAGGACTCTTCCGAAGGATCGCCACTTCACGCGAAGACTCAGGTGGTTTTTTCAAGTACTTTTTTGTTCCTTATATTTAATGATGTAAAAGCAAAATAGCAATTTAAAAAATGGATTTAGGTACTCGCATTTATTTTATACAATCTGTTGCCCACGATTTTACTCGCGTTAATTTTTCTTGGGAAAAAGTAACTTATAACTTTCTTCGGGGCCCCATCTATCTGTCTACACAAAAGTTATTTTTATTTTTGTGTTATTGTTTTTTTCTGTGAATGATTTAAATATTCTCTTTATTTCCCCCCCACTTTTATGCCAAAAATTTCAAATATGTTTCATTATTGCGTATTACCAGTACTATTAGTTATTCTGTGGTATGACAATGTAATATCTAAGGTTGTTTATGTAAGTTAAAATTGTATGTTGAACGAGGTACTTACTTATCTAAATATTAGGTACTCGGTCTCGAATTCCATCGTCGTTTATTGCTGCCTACACATAGTTGTCCTCTCGTTCGGTCTTATTTATGTAATGGTTAGGTAAATATGGTACTTATTTTCTATTAATTGTCTTTGTGGATAACGGTGTTGATTGTCCAATTGAATATTTTGTTACACTAGTTACTTAAGTAAAATACATTGGTCAATTGTTTGTTATTCTAAATAAACTAAAAAGAAATCATCTAAATCGGGCTAGCGGTTTATTCGATTACCAGATAATGCAGAAAAAAAAATCAAATAATTACTGAACATCTGGATAACATTCATACATACGTTTAAACATACATAATTCTCACTATTTTCCCCGAAGGGTTAGTCAGAGATTAGGCAATGAGGACCGCAAAAAAAGTCCTCTTTTCAGCAAATAGCGACTGCACAATATGTGCTCTGGATAACACAATTAAAAAATAACTTTATTATTTTTTTGTTCAGTTACGAATAGCGATTTTTTTTTATTTGAAACATCAGCTATTAGCTTTGATCCATTATGATCGAAGGCTAATACTAGTTATGATTAAACTACTAACTACTACAGAAATACAAAGATGCCCTTTGAAAATGGTTTCAAGAGCGTTATAAATAAAGATTACGTCTTGCCGATCCCTACCGCAGGTCGAGGTGATAAATATAGTAAATACTCGTTTCGGTTTGGATCCGCACCTTTTGTTTTCATTTCAAAAGTCGGCTACGGATGCGTATGTAAAATGTCATGTGGTGCGGGATTTATGGAATGAGCTATATTGGGACCGAACGGAAATCATGCCTCATGGAAGTCAAGCCCAAAGGCCTGCGCGTATACATAATGTAGAATGGAAAATATTGTACTTGAAAATATACAAGAAAGGTCATCGTAATATTTGATGTTTTTGGCGTTAATACCGCTTAAATATAGTTTAGCTCCGTATGCAGAGATGAAGGTTCGATTGCAACCAGTAGTAATTTTTTTCAACGTTTCAATAATATCTTATCTTAATAATTTTAAAAAAGTAAATTTGTACGCCGGAACTGGCAAAAATGATACTCTCCAATTTGTACTAACTACTACTATGTAACACAATATGTTATTGACAAATAAATAATTCTTATTCTTAAATAAAGGACATGGCAAAATATAAATAAGTAAGTGTTAGTGTTCACCGTTTAAATAGGCTCATATATTTGTACGAAAACTTTATAATTTATAGTTAATTTATATTATAAACTTTATAATATAAATGATTCCGGCATTTACCCTAATTTTATGTATTTTCATGATAGTTATATTTTCAAATAAAACATGTGATATGGTTAAAAATTTTACCAATATCCTAAATTTAGGTCATGTGTGTCCTGCTTAAATCATCAACGTACTCTGCCAGTAGTTTGAAGTTGATAGAGACCAAACGACACGCCACAACGACATAAAAGACTACATTCTGGTGCAGAACTAAGCTACAATAATTCAGAGTACATGTAGCTATACACAATAGTTACTTATCATACAAACCACGCTACCATGCCACGCTCTTTTGGAATGTTTTAAGAGAAATAATTAAAGTTCACGAATCAAGAAGATTTTTATAATCTTTGTATTCTTGTTTTTAGAATTATGAGAACTCTCTACACATTGATATGAAATATTTTATTACGATTTTCTCTCGTACCATTTGATATTATTTTATCCTTACGTTTTGTACCATTTATAAGGTCCGTGGTCACATGGAGATCTGTTTCCCGTTTGTGATTCTGTTACCTACAAACATAATTATAGTACCTTCTGCACACAGTCATATTTAACAACTTAATAAAGGCATCCTACGCAAACCTTTTTTACCCGACGTTGCGACCAATAAGCGTATATACACTTTATAAGGATGGTCATGGTCAATTATTGACAAAAAGATTTCGCACCCATTCGGATTGCCACAAATTTCCCGCACCTCTCCTACATCCAAAATTTCAATCCACACAACGTACAGGCCGACAATGGCACAAAATATTGTGCGGTCGTGGATTTATGGATCGCGCCGGGAATTTTCGCGACAGGACGGAAATCACGGGGCGCGGGCGGAACTTAAAAATGTTCGACCCAGGGATCGAGTCGCTATGGTATAACCCTGTAGGGTTGGCATCGGGCAGTTTGTTTTTAAGATCAGGGACTTTTTTATGCTTGTGTTTTTATTACTTTTTTTCTTTTTGTTTGTTGGAGTGATAGAGAATAGGTTAGACGTAACTAAATAACGTTCCTCTGCTGCAGGTGAGTGAATATAAATAGCTTGGCAGGTTACAGAATTTCTGAATAGGCGTAAAAAAATTATACGTTTTCAAAGAGCGTGTAGTCGAAATGGTCGCCATGACCAAAATCGGTCGGATTAAATCATCACGATATATACCTTAAAATATTTTAAAATGAAATGTTGTTATTGTCAACACCCCAAGAAAATTCTACTACTAAGTAAAATTAATACAAAATGGTTTGAAATAATTTCAGAAAAAAGCTACAACTGCGAAAATAAAAATAAATAATTTGTGATGACAATTCTGCCTAACCCATAGCAGTTCTTTTGTTTATCATTACATTTTTGTCAACAGAGACATCCTATCGTCATCAATGGAGCATATGACCGAAGAGTTCAAGTTGGAAGCCGTAAGGAACGTCACGGACGTGCTCAGCCGGACCTTCAGCAGTCAGTTCGTGTTCCCAGCGTTGGGCCACAATGACCCACCTCCATCGAGGCGGCTGGTAGACATGTGGATGCAGTGGCTGCCAACTGAGGCCCTGCAGACCTTTGAAACTGGTGAGTTTGATGCACTCTTTCAAAAGGATATCAATTCATAAATAAATACAATCACAACTAGTTTCCCCTAAGGGTTAGTCAGTGACTAGGCAATGAGGACCGCAAAATTAGTCCCCTCTGCCATAGTCCACATTTCACCAAATAACAACTGCACAGTGCTCAGCCTGACAGCTGCTGAGCCCATCGCCGCTCTTTACTGTATTTAGTCCGTTAGTCGCCTTTACGACACCCAAGGCAAGAGATGGGTCAGTAGTATTATTTCAATGAGCTGCCACCACACAGCTTTAAAAAGGTATCAAAGTGGTAGCAAACTCCATGGTATAGGTATCCTAAGCGTATCGTCTCAGTACCCAAAGTTACGGCGGAGTTGATCCAGTCGTGGTCACAAACTATTTTTATTCTGGCTTGTTCATCTCATCTTTGTTTAAAAGATAAAGCTACTTTGCTACAACACTAGTCGTCGTTAAGGCGGAAAGCGGCTGTGAATGCATACAAAGGCACTGTTAACCCTCAAAAGTGGTAAGCTGAAGACTTTTATTTAGCACTTTTATTAATATTATTATGAACTGCATTTGCGTTGAGCCCGAACGAGTCATGGCGGTCAAAATGGCTAGTAGCTTTGTAACTGGTAAAGCTTGAGGCTTTTAGGTCTAAATTTCTTGGTTAGTTTTTATAATTCTGTATTTGCACTGGGTTACAAAATTACAACAACCTATTGCAAAGTAAGAGAAAATAGTGTTGACTAAGTACATTTATAAGAGGCGGACCACGTCAGAAGGTTTAAATCGCGCTCTTTTTTTATATTATCAAGTGGGTAAACGAGTATTATTATGACCAGCATGATAGTACGCGGTCACCGCAGCCCATAGACGTGCGCGATACTGAGGGCATCACGTGCGCGCAACGCACCTTGAAACTTCAGTTTTTATGCCTCTACGAAGTAACTTCTGGATCTCCTTCAAACCATAACGCAACAATGATGCTTGGCGGCAGAAATAGGTATAAGGGTGGTCGCCATCATCCGTTCATATTCCGGGCAGAATCCTTTTCCTGAGTTGTTACCATAATTCTGCATTTGCGCTGGGCTAAAACGACCAATAGACGTCGTGACGGTTCTGGCTCGTTGCGGGGACACTGCGGCATTTTGAAAACGGTAAGATTGGGATTTCGTAAGCGATGTATTTATAACACATGACCAGTGTTCTCCATAAGCTGCGCCAGGTAAATTGAGTATTATTATTATGTATTTATTTTATTTATTTATTTAATCTTCTTTGCAAAACAAAACTGCAAAAGGCGGACTTAACGCCACATGGCATTCTCTACCAGTCAACCGGTAAGGATGTGGGAGACTAGAAGTAAGGCGATGGAACAAAACAGTTAAAGTAAAATCAGATAAGTAATTTCTTAATACAAAACATAAATACAACATATATTATAAACTACTTATATAAATATGATACATAAATATTAAGCATAAATAAATACATACTTATACATAAATAAAAACATATTTATACATATATAAATACAACAAATCAGATACTTTGTGTGACAATTTAGATCGCGTTAAAATAATGCTCACGGACTAGTCTTTTGAACTCCATTTTACTCTTGGCACGACGAATGTGCAATGGTAGAGCGTTCCAGAGACGGATAGCAGATAGGGTAAAAGAACTGGAGACGAAGCCAGAACGATGAGCGGGGGTTTGAAGAGTGAGGTTGCTACTGGAGCGAAGGTCACGGTTATGAGAGGCTCCCAGAAATTGAAACCGAGATTTCAGGTATTCTGGGGTACGTGGATCGTATAAAATATTGAAAAGCATACACACAACTCTAAGGTTCCTACGCTCACGGATAGGCAGCCATTTAAGTTGAGTCCTGTAGTGGGAAATATGGTCAAACTTACGCAAGCCGAAAACAAATCGAATACAGCTGTTTTGCAGACGATCCAACTTGTTAAGAAGATGTTGATTAGCGTCAGAGAGACAGACGTCAGCATAGTCGAGAATGGGGAGAACAAGAGCCTGTACTAGCGCGATTTTAGTGCTGGACGGGAGAAAAAATTTCAGCCTATACAAGGACCGTAGCGAATTGACCACTTTACGAGAGATCTCGTTGACTTGATCTTCCCAACCAAGAGAGCAGTCAATAAGGAGGCCTAGGTTCTTTACTCGGGGCTGGTATGGTATGCAATTCCCATTGAACGCCAGATTAGGTACAGAGGTCAAATCGACAAGAGACATCTGTCGAGAACTACCTATTATTATTGCTTGGCACTTAGCAGCATTGACGGAAATGCCATAACAGTCGGACCATTCGGCAATCCTAACAAGATCCTCGTTGATGCTAACGATGGCCTGATTTAGGCTATTTCTATCGGTTTGAACGTACAATTGAAGATCGTCAGCATACAGATGGTAAGAAGAATGAAGTCGAGTAGTGAGAGAGTCAATAAAAAGTGAAAAAAGGAGGGGAGAAAGTATGCCGCCTTGCGGGACACCAGCAGTCAGCTCGCACCAGTCAGACGTAGACTGATCGACCCGAACAGCTTGCTGACGTCCGCGAAGATATGAGGAAAACCATGCCATGGTTGAAGAAGATACTCCATTATGGGAAAGGATAGCTAGGAGAATGTCATGGTTGACTGTATTGAAAGCGTTGGAGAAATCTATAAGAACCATCACAGTCAACAACGAACTCTCCATGCCGTTGCGAACGTCCTCCAAGACATTAACAAGAGCGGTAGTGGTGCTATGTCCAGGTCGAAACCCAGACTGGAAAGGACTTAAGAGATTATGTCTAAAGATGAAAGAGGAGAGTTGGGTGTGGACAGCAGCTTCGAGGATCTTAGAAATAAATGGTAGGATGGAAATTGGTCGAAAGTGATTTAAACAAGAGGGGTTAGGGATTTTGGGTAAGGGAATTACAATGGCTTTATGCCAAGCGGAGGGAAACGTACAAGAGGAGAGAGAGTAATTAAGAATGAAGGTAAGAACAGGGAGTACAGAATCGAGGATCAGTGTGATCATGGATCTACCCACTTCATCACATCCCACCGCCCTGGATTTAATGGAAATAACAGTTTTACGAACATCTTCTTCAACTAACGGACGAAAAGAAAATAATTCACTAGTAGGGGAAGCCCTGGAAGTAATTGCGGAAACAGTAGAGAGAGTTACAGAGTCACATAGGGAGGCAGTAGATGTAAAATGATTGTTGAGGTCATTAAGAGAGTGAGATGAACTATGCGGAGTTGGCGTCCGACCAAACCCCAGCGTGCGAAGGAACTTCCATGTATCGGCTGGATTTGAATTTAATATATTTTTATGAATGTATTGGCGTTTAGCAGCTCTCACCATCCGATTGCAGCGATTCCTGGCGATTCTAAAAGCATCCCAGTTGAATTCCGTTCGGCACCTTTTGAAAATACGAAAGCATTTATTACGCCTGCGCATGGCCATGCGTACACCAGGTGTAATCCACGGCGCAGGTGGCCGACGCAGCTTGACAAGTTTTTTAGGCGCATGCTTATCAAACAGTCGTAATATCGAACTATTAAGATACGCAACCATGGTATCTACAGAATTAGCCTCAATAACAGGAGACCAGTCCATAGCGCGCGCGTCACAATTCAGTTTCTCCACATCCAGTCTAGCTAAATTTCGCATTCGTACAAGAAGAGGTTTGGGTTTAGGGGGCTTAACCTTATAAGCTACAAAAATTAGGTCATGCCTGGAGAAGCCAGGAGCAGAAAATTGGCCATGCTTAATGACATGAGCAGGCGAAGAGGTTATAATATGATCAATCCAGGAATCAGCAGTGGTTATATTGTGGTGGGTTGGATCAAGTGGAAGGATATGATAGTTTGCTGACTCGACTATGTATCGATACCTGCGAGAATGTACAGATACCTTTAAGAGGTCGGTGTTGATATCACCCATGATGACGTGGTGGGAATAGTCTGTCGCAAAGGAGTTAAGGAGAGAATCGATGTCAGAGTGAAATTCAATAGAAGGAGGGCAATAGACTACTCCCAGGACAATCCTAATACCTTTCACGTCTATTTCAAGAATAAGATATTCCATGCAGCCGTGGCGGGAGGCGGAGGAGGCTAAAAGTTTGTAAGATAAGCAGTTGGATAAGTAGATTGCCACCCCACCACCACCTTTGCCAACACGATCATTGCGGATAAGATTAAATCCTGGGAGGGCATATGATGAGGAATCTAGACACGGCTTAAGCCAGCTCTCTGAGACTAGTACGGCATGAATCGTATCCGAAGAGAAGGAATTAAGGAGATCAGTATAGTGTTGTGGAACGCTCTGAGCATTTATGTGACACACGTTAAGTGTCTCAGGGCAGCAACCTAGTTCACGTGAAAGACAATTGTTTAAGCCGCATGAGTCATCGATGGTATCGTCGAAAGAATGAAATGAAGAGTCATTACCGCTAGCAGATACGTAATCATCAGAATCTGACATTGAAATATA
The DNA here is from genome assembly GCA_963921215.1 of Scoparia ambigualis. Lineage (NCBI taxonomy): Eukaryota > Metazoa > Arthropoda > Insecta > Lepidoptera > Crambidae > Scoparia > Scoparia ambigualis. Next base: position 32,703,774 of record OY992511.1, on the reverse strand, counting down.
TACTAAGGACTAAGATAAATACAAATATAATATAAAAACACTACAATAAAAAAAATTAATAAAAAAATTAAAATTAAAATTAAAACCAAATGGCAACTGCCAAAACTCCACACGTCCTGCCAGTAGACCGTTTACAAGTAGGAAAACATTATAATAAAAAGAATATTACAGAATAGTAAAACAGTTAGAACAAACAAAAACAAAGGCTTAACTTTGAAACTAATCAAAACAAGAAACAAAGAAATAAAAATAAAAATGTATGCGTGTGTTATATTATTATGTTAATAAAGCTCGAATAAAAAAATCTAATAAAAAAGCCGCCCATTACGCGGAAGGCATGGGTTTGATTCACACGGTTATTGTTTTTTAAACGTTGCACTATGTACGACCAAAAGCCTCTTTTACCTGGTAGTTTTCTATAAAAAAAACCCTAGCATTCTAACACTTTTTATTGAAATCATCAAAATTCTCATCATGAGAACACTGTCTTTATTTCTTTTGTCTTTTAAATAATCCTTTAAAAAAGTTCATTTATCGAATTGCAGCATATGTAAAAAGAAATTCCTCGGTAGAGTGCAAGTGCCGCAATCATGAATTTTACACGAATATTTCTGTGGAAGTTAACTGTCTGAATTTAGCTTACATTTGTGCGCCGCCGCTAGAAAAAGATTAAACGAGACACTTGAATAAAGTTTTATTCGCTATCAAAGGAACAGTAGTTCTCTGCTATTTAAAATACTATATCACTACGTATTCGGTTCTAAATAATATGAATGTTCTTTTAAAGAAATAAAAATATTACTACTTTTATTATTATATCTTAACACATGTTTTAATTTTTAAAGTTTTTTTTTTTTTTTAATTGGCAACGGGTAAGCGCTTGGCCTTCATCTCACCTGATGGTAAGTGACGATAAGGCCGAAGGTGGAAGCGCGCTTCACCCGGAATCCTCAACCACTGAGGAACTGGCTATCTTATCTCAAACTGCCGGAACACAACAATGCTATAAACATCGTTGTTATGGCGACAGACTTAGATAAGATGGTGGTAGCTAGCCAGGCGGACTTAACAGCCCTACCACCAACCAAACCGAGCACACAAAGATGTACTCCCCGCTGGGAATCGAACCCGGGACCTCTGGGTCTGAAACAGGTAGCTTAGCCACTAGACCAAAGAGGCGGTTAGTTTTGTACGGTAGATAGAAATAAAATGGAGTCTCACAACACGTGTTGATGCTTAAAGAACACGGGAGAAACTCCATATTACTACTACTGTTCAAAATTAACTAAGGTAATGGTCCGGTCTATTTAATATTCACAATTCATGTCTGTACTCAAAGGGAATTTCATATTTTTATAAAGTATTTTTGAACGTTAAAATTTCAGCTCTTCGTAAGTAATCTAGAGAGATAGTAGTATCAGGTCCATTTGTATCAGGAATAATCGGGATAAAACCAAACCTCAGCAGATCAAAATATTGGCCCATGTGCTATATTAGTCCATTTGGGAAGGTCATATCCCAACTAGGGACATGACAATGATGAGCTATTAAAAAAACTCATACAAACTGCGTGTTTTTTTCGTAGGTGGCTACTACACCATAGAGCAGTCACATAGCAAGTTAAGGATCGTGGTGCTGAACAGCGTGCTGTGGGCGGGCGGGGCTGCGAGGAGCGACGGCACCCACTCACACCGCGGCAGAGCACAGTGGGAGTGGCTGGAACAAGTCTTGCTCAAAGCTAGAAGGAAGAGTGAAATGGTAAGCTTAGTACGGTCTTCTAGCAAGTAATGTGGTGCATCTAAGTGTGCTTGTACTAACTCACACTGCTCCAGAACTCCGAGAAAGCGATTGTAACAGGTCTTGCTCAATGCCAGGTGGAAGACTGAAATGAGAATTTTAAATGGTATTTTAGCAAGTAAGGAGGCAATTAGCATTGTGACAAGTTAAGAGTGAGTGTTCTCACTCACACCGCGGCAGGACTCAGTGGAATAAGTGTTGCTCAAAGCTAGGAGGAATAGTAAAACGGTAATGTTAGAACGTGTAAAAAACCGTTGTCTTCTAGCAATTAAATTGGTGCAGCTAAATGTGATTTTCCACACTCACACCACGCCAGAGTGGGAGTGGCTAGAGAGGCTAAAGAGGGGTAAGCTTTGATGGTCTTCTAGCAAATAAAGTGGTTCATCTAATTGTTATTGCACTTACTCACTACCGCTAAAGAAATCAGTAGAAGTGGCTGGAAAAGGTCTTGCTCAAAGCCAGGAGAAAGAGTTAAGTGGCAACTTCGAACGGTCTTTTAGCAAGTAAGGACGCTTTTTAGCACTGTGGCTAGTAAAGAGTGAATGGTCTCACTCACATCGCGCCAGAACATAGTGGGAATGGCGGAACAGGTCTTGAATAAACGAAAAATGAAATAAATAAAAACTTTATTGCATTAAATAACATAAAACAATAATATAGAATAAAGACTGTGTTACACAAAAGGCGGCCCTATTGCTGCAGTTAGGGTAGCACTTTCTGCCAGGCAGTCTTGCTCAAAGCCAAAAAGAAGACTGAAGAGGTTAATCTTCAAGCAAGTAAGGAAGCATAATGTAATTGGGTGAAACGGAAAATATTAATTGGTTTCACTCCATATTGCTATGTAGTTTAGTCTTCCTAATCGACCTTGACACATACTACCAGTTGAGGTAAAGACGAAGCTTGTATATTGTGTTTAATAAGAAAAACCTTACCCTTCTGTTTTTCATTTTTGAAGTTCCCTTTTCTTTCTCCTAGGTATACTTAGTGGCCCACGCTGGTCCAGGAGTGGAGGAGAGGCACAATGCAGGCAGCTCAGCAGCGTCAGGGGGCGGTGAGCTGATCCCCTCAGCAAACGCCAGGCTCCTGCACATCATCAAGGCCTTCAGCGACATCATTGCGGGACAGTTCTATGGGCACCGGCACGCCGACACGTTCAGACTTATTTACAGAGAAGGTACTATCCGAAGACTCGTAGATAATAATAATTTAAATAAAATCACAACCCTTAAAAATTTACCGTAACCTCCTCACTGTTGAGCTCAGGTATTTCCACATCAACAGTACATGGCAAGATTGTGACATGGCCATTCACGATGGCCCAACAAAGGTTGGTGCGTTTTAACGACTAGCATTGGCACAGCCGGAAAGCAAGCAAAGTAATAGCAAGGAAGAACTCGAAATATTTAAAATTGATCCCTTCCGGTAACTTCACATTGCACAAGTTGCTTAGCTTGCAAGATGCCCGAGGACGCAGGTCATTGTATCAAAAATTTCCTCCAAAAAAACGTTAAACGCAAAAAGAGGGTAAAAGAGCTACAACGACAAATAAAAAAGAAGGTAAATCAGTTACAAATGTTGCAGGTCGGCCTGTGTCATGGGCACTACTAGCACCATCGCTGACTCCAAGAGGTGCCGGCAGCATATCCAATCCAGGATTAAGACTTTACAAGTTCCACTCCAACACAGGAAAGGTAATTCAATGGCTAAAATATATTATCGAACTTAAAAAAAGCTGAACCTCTTTTTTCAATGGGTTTTTTATAAGAACACAAAAACATGACCAATTTTTACGTATCAATTCGGCATTCAGAATTTACAGATTTTTATTTTTTTTATTGTTCACCTGTTATTAAAGCAAAATTTAAAATGTGTAATACATTTTCTATAATATTGTGTCTATCGATAGGGTCCACAAAAATTTGGACAGGACGATTACCAGTCTGGCGGGTTAGTTAAAATGTATGGTTTAAATGTATGGTGTGGTGTTTCTAATATTGTAGTCAACAGTTCACGCTCGTGTTATAAAATCCATTATGAGATTATTATCTTAATCATTTCATAATATTATATAAAATATTTTTTATTTTAAATAGATATTAATTATTTCATCAATTAATAAATAATGATTTCATTTTATTGTGACGCAAAATTATCTCCATTCATTTGCTTCGTCAATTTTAATGAGATATTCGTTAAAAGTGCTATTGTTACCTTTGACGAAATAATTGAATGACTTTCGGGTATAAAAAATATCCGCACTCGCTATCAAAAAGAAAAGAGAATTCAACGAGGGATTAAAAATTATACTGAATTCCTTTTGTTTCGTGTTTTATTTTCCGTCAGTTATATGCAACAAAGTGACAATTTTAACTTTATTCAGTAATAGGCTAGTCAATCTTAAGTTTCAGCATTATTAACATTATCTTTATTGAAGTTTCTTTTCTTTCTTTACTTTTTTCAGTGTTTAAAATTTTACTTAAGTATATTTAAGCGTTAATAAAACGCTAAAATATAAAAAAAATCATTAATTATCTTTATTTTTATTTAGACATACATCTAAGATACAAAAAACACCAAAAAACGGAACTTCACAGATTATTTGAGACTGTCCAATTTCTTTTTACTGAGAACACGGGTTTCTACAAAATGTATATAAGTACCATAAATAAAACGCGTGTTGGTTAGTCAACAACAACAAAAACTTTATTTTTGCAGAGTTAATATAAATTTAAAGTCATCAACATGGTTCCTAAGAACAACTTATCTTCTTTAGTCTCCATCTTCTCCGTCATAGTTTGCTCAAGCTGTTTAAAGAGTGGTTAATTCTATTAAACGATTTTTAGGTTTTGGACTACACGCAGTATTATTTAGATGTAACTAACACCAGAGGCGAGGTGCATTGGGCGATAGAGTATAACCTCACACAATATTATGGGCTGAGGGAGGTCAGTGCCACCTCCTTGGATGCACTGGCGGAAAGGATACGGAGTCACCACGATCGAGGAGTGTTTTCCAAGTAAGTTAAGTAAAGGTTATGAAATCTGTGTGATTTGACATTGTCTAAGTTCCAAACTGAAATAATTTTATTTTACTGAAGCAAAGAAATAAGGTTATAATCATTAGATAAATTGAAGAGTGATATATCTATAATTGGTTTTGTAACGTTAAAGATATATTTTTTTTATTTGTTCGTCTATTATAATATGTAAGGTTCTTAGGCTGTCCTAGTAAACAGTGAACTCAGTAATGAAGCATCGGTTTTAATAGCTCTTTTTTTCTTAGGTATCTAACAGCCTTGCGCGTGCGCCACTCGCCGGACATCGCCGACTGCGACTCAGCGTGCGTCCACGTGCACTACTGCGCGATCACCAGAGCCGACTACCACGAGTTTCGCACCTGCGTCCGCAACCCCGCGTCTGCGCTGGCTTCGCGTGCGGCCCACAACTCCGCCGCTATCTTGCTTTACGCCATTTTGATTTTGTTGACGTCGTAACTTTGTAAGTCATTCAGAATACATTTTCAAACGGATATAGCCAAGGACACAGACTACAAAATAGCAATGTTAAATAATAAGCGTTTGTTATGCTTCATAACTTTCTAATTATTATTGTAAAGTTTTCATTTTTAACTCTTTTTCCTGTCGAATAACTATATCTACATAGTGAGTTTCTTTACAACGGTTTTTATGGAATAAATTTGCTTGTTTAAATTAGTTGTTAATATTTCAAATTTCAATTTACCTGCGGGGATGTAAGAATTTACTGTTGTATACATTTAGTTTTGTATTTATAAATTATAAAGACTATGTATAGAGCCAATACTCATGAATGTAATTAGATCATATATTTATGTGATTCTCGTCGCTAATTTGATTGTGATATAATAAAAAAACTGTATATAAAAATAAGCGAACTGAAAGTCAATGTAAGTAAATAAAATAGGAGGTTTAAGAAAAGAAGTTCAGTTTCATTTTGTTTTCACGTCCATTAAAAGTAACTGGAAGTTTTCCTATAATAGACTTTGTGAAAAAAAGTGATAGAACTGTCCGCTTTGTCCAGAAGTCTCAACTAAGCAGGTATCCAACTTGTCTCCAACAAGCCAGATAACAAACAATACAGAATCCACTTTTTCTTTGTAAAAAATGTAAGACAAACATTTCATGCCATTGTTACGACACCACAATACAACTTCGAAGTTTCACGTCGGACTCGTATTATTTGTTTGATGTATAAAAGAAATAATGGATCGCAGAACTCATACGGTTTTAGTTGGTAATTTTTTGTAAAGCTCAGGCTTTACAGAAACAAGACCAAAGAGTCGACACAACATGACGAACATCACATTTCTAATAACTGGTAAGGACCTGTTACCAAATTATTGATGCTAAATAAAAGCTCTAGAAGTTAAATGTCATAATCGTAAAAGAAACAGATTAAATTCTTATTTTACTAGCATTGCTGATATGCTGACAGACCCAGACAGACAAAGACTTAGATGATGATAATAATCTTGCGATAGCAACTAGGACCTACGTCTTAACTTCTCTTCCGAAGCCTTCTACTTACTTACAACTTTTCTACTAAAGCTTCGAAGATCAAAAGATAGGTTTTTTATATAAGAAGGAGGCAAACGAACAGGCGGGTCACCTGATGGAGAGCAATCACCGCCACCCATGGACACCTGCAAAACCAGAGGAATCGCAGATGCGTTGCCGACCTTTAAGAAAGGAATAGGGTTAAAGAAGGAATAGGAATTGTGAAGGAGGAGGAAGAGGCCTCCGGAACTCTCACTGGCCGGACGAAACACTACAGCACCAAGTGCCATTATTTCACGCCGGGTATGCGTGCTGCAACGCAGCGTGGCTTTACCACTCAGTCAGTGTCACTCATTTAGCACCACCCAGGAGTCAAGTGTAAGGTCTCAAGGGTAAACCTACAGACGCGAGTAAGTTTAACCCCCAGTAGGTAGAAACCATAGATGAACATATAATTTGTATCGTCAGGAACAGGACTAAAAATGTTTTTTTAACAAAAATTCTACTTTACGAATGAGTTGCACCGGCCGCGGTCACGGTCTGACTGTTGTCGCGGTGTAACGCGTCTCAGTTTGCGACGCGTGAGAATCTTCATCTACCGTCACATTATTTATCTACATTTTTTTATAGGGCGGTAAGTTTAAGCAGGATTCTTTTAAGGAAACTTCTCATATAAGGTGCGATCGTACAATCCTTTGCGTTATATTTTACTTTTTTTTAAAAGGTACCACGTTAAAGTATTACGTTCGCCTCACCAGTCGCGTGAGAATGTGGTACCACCGTCATACTCTTATATTTTTATTATGTCACGCCACTATGACTTCACTCGGTCTGGTGCTAAGGGACTGCTGATAGACTAAGAAATTGCAGCATGTGGTAGAGGTGATCGTCGTAACGGTACATAAGCCGATTACATACACATGACGGATTATGATCTTTTTCGCCTCCCGCTTTAACGACTAACCGCCGTACTCAGAGACGTCAATTAAGTTTTAATGACAATTAAGTCTCTTGCTGTCACTTATGTATAGTACTAAATAGAAGGAAAGACACTTAATTGTCATTAAAACTTAGTTGACGTCTCTGAGTACGGCAGTTAGAGACTTAAAGGTAAGGGAAACGTGCAGAAGGGTGCAGATAGTAAAGCGGAAGTATTGGTGACATAAACTGCAATAATTTATATCTGAGGAACCGTACCTACTGACTAGTACGCTAGGTAAATGAGTCACTAGACAATAGACGCGTGGATTGGATCCTTAAAGGAATGGAAAAAGTCTTGTGAGCATTCTCCGTGGTATAGGTATTAGAGAATACGCAGACCAATTATGGGCTGCAGGGTTTTTTAAGATGGGTTCAAGAACGACTTGGACCAATCAGATGGCTTAACATATTTTGCGAATCTCAAAGTATATTTTTTTGTTTGGTTACCGAAACTGTGACTAGGTATTGCAAAAGCTGGTTAACTTACACGATATTAATACGAGCTCTTTTTATGTAACAAACCAAATACTTAGGAATAAACAATAACACAGGGTAGTTCAACATCGTTGCACATCGCAAACCAAATATCAGTACTACTGAAGGAAACTGAACACATTCCACCTTAAAATGAAATATCGTCCAAAGAGAATAACCGCCAAACGATTCATGGCGATTTGTTAGCTCACTGCGCGGTTAACCTAACGCTCAGGCGAAGTGGGTCGTACCATACTTTTCTCTTGAAAGCTGCGAATGCTGACCAGCTTAACATGAGCCGTGACCGCATACTAAAACGGTAAACTTTCTACGTCAAAAGGTACGGCCAATTCACACAGTGAGCTCCGGCTTTGGTGGTCGCGGCTAGATAGTTTATGCCATATGAATACATTTCGATGTACGGACGAAAGGGTTTGTGGAAAAAAGCGAGTTATGACTGAAACATCAATTTGCGCACCTTTTGTGTTTGTATTTATGGTTCATTCTTGTCTAAGAGGAAAGGTGTTATTGAAGCCGATTAGAAGGAGGAAATGTTTTTTTCACTCCTCTTGCTCAAAAAGGCCGTCATTGTAGCGTTAGCGAGGCTAAAATAGCTTTTCTTGCCATAGGGTAAAAAGTTTTTTTTTTAATTTTTGTCTGTCACATGACAATGAGCCTACAAAAACGAAAAATTATTTAGTCTTAGGTAGAATAATCATGAATAAAGACTCGACCTATTACTAAATAACATTTTAAACTTTCATGGTCACTACAATTAGACGACTTATTACTGTTTACTTAGATCAACAACTTTTTTGAGATAGTTATTATTAAAGTTTTTAGTACAATTAGTAATCATTTGAATCTATGGACAACACAGACCACGCCCACACAGTCCACGCTTCAGCAACAAACAACTGTCTGCACAGTCTGCACATGTGCTTAGGTGGTGAGCCTTTAGCCCGTTAGTCGCTTTTACGACACCCAAGGGAATAGGGTTGGTAGTATTATTTTGATGAGCCCATCGCCGCTCTATGCCGTTGTATGTATGTGCAGTCTTTAGTCCATTAGTCACCTTTTACGAGACCAAAGGGAAAGGAGAGGTTGGTAGTATTATTTTGATGAGCCCATCGCCGCTCTATGCTATTGGATGTATGCGCAGTCTAAAGTCCATTAGTGGCCTTTTACGATACCGAAGAGAAGAGTGGGGTTGGTAGTATTATTTTAATGAGCCCATCGCCGCTCTATGCTGTTGGATGTATGTGCAGTCTTTAGTCCGTTAGTCCTCTTTTACGACATCGAAGAAAAGTGATTTGATGAGCCCATAGTTGTTCTATGCTGTTGGATGTATGTGCAGTCTTTAGTCTGTCAGTCGCCTTTTACGACACCGAAGGGAAGAAAGGGGTTGGTAGTATTATTTTGATGAGCCCGTCACCGCTCTATGCTGTTGGATGTATGTGCAGTCTTTAGTTTGTTAGTCGCCTTTTGCCACACAAGGGAAGAAAGGGTTTTTAGTATTATTTTGATGAGCCCATCGCCGCTCTATGCCGTTGTATGTATGTGCAGTCTTTAGTCCATTAGTCGCCTTGTACGAGACCAAAGGAAAAGGAGAGGTTGGTAGTATTATTTTGATGAGCCCATCGCCGCTCTATGCTATTGGATGTATGCGCAGTCTTTAGTCCATTAGTGGCCTTTTACGATACCGAAGAGAAGAGAGGGGTTGGTAGTATTATTTTAATGAGCCCATCGCCGCTCTATGCTGTTGGATGTATGTGCAGTCTTTAGTCCGTTAGTCCTCTTTTACGACATCGAAGAAAAGTGATTTGATGAGCCCATAGTTGTTCTATGCTGTTGGATGTATGTGCAGTCTTTAGTCTGTTAGTCGCCTTTTACGACACCGAAGGGAAGAAAGGGGTTGGTAGTATTATTTTGATGAGCCCGTCACCGCTCTATGCTGTTGGATGTATGTGCAGTCTTTAGTTTGTTAGTCGCCTTTTGCCACACAAGGGAAGAAAGGGTTTTTAGTATTATTTTGATGAGCCCATCGCCGCTCTATGCCGTTGTATGTATGTGCAGTCTTTAGTCCATTAGTCGCCTTGTACGAGACCAAAGGAAAAGGAGAGGTTGGTAGTATTATTTTGATGAGCCCATCGCCGCTCTATGCTATTGGATGTATGCGCAGTCTTTAGTCCATTAGTGGCCTTTTGCGACACCCAAGGGAAGAAAGGGGTTGATAGTAATATTTTGATGAGACCGTCGCCGCTCTATGCTGTTGGATGTGTGTGCAGTCTTTAGTCCGTTAGTCACCTTATACGACACCCAAGGGAGGAAAGGGGTTGGTAGTATTATATTGATGAGCCCGTCACCGCTCTATGCTGTTGGATGTATGTGCAGTCTTTAGTTTGTTAGTCGCCTTTTGCCACACAAGAGAAGAAAGGGTTTTTGGTATTATTTTGATGAGCCCATCGCCGCTCTATGCTGTTGGATGTATGTGCAGTCTTTAGTCCGTTAGTCACCTTTTACGACACCGAAGGGAAGAGAGGGGTTGGTAGTATTATTTTGATGAGCCCATCGCCGCTCTATGCCGTTGTATGTATGTGCAGTCTTTAGTCCATTAGTCGCCTTGTACGAGACCAAAGGCAAAGGAGAGGTTGGTAGTATTATTTTGATGAGCCCATCGCCCCTCTATGCTATTGGATGTATGCGCAGTCTTTAGTCCATTAGTGGCCTTTTACGATACCGAAGAGAAGAGAGGGGTTGGTAGTATTATTTTAATGAGCCCATCGCCGCTCTATGCTGTTGAATGTATGTGCAGTCTTTAGTCCGTTAGTCCTCAGTTACGACATCGAAGAAAAGTGATTTGATGAGCCCATAGTTGTTCTATGCTGTTGGATGTATGTGCAGTCTTTAGTCTGTTAGTCGCCTTTTACGACACCGAAGGGAAGAGAGGGGTTGGAAGTATTATTTTGATGAGCCCATCGCCGCTCTATGCTGTTGAATGTATGTGCAGTCTTTAGTCCGTTAGTCGCCTTTTGCGACACCCAAGGTAAGAAAAGGGGTTGATAGTAATATTTTGATGAGACTGTCGCCGCTCTATGCTGTTGGATGTGTGTGCAGTCTTTAGTCCGTTAGTCAACTTATACGACACCCAAGGGAAGAAAGGGGTTGGTAGTATTATTTTGATGAGCCCGTCACCGCTCTATGCTGTTGGATGTATGTGCAGTCTTTAGTTTGTTAGTCGCCTTTTGCCACACAAGGGAAGAAAGGGTTTTTAGTATTATTTTGATGAGCCCATCGCCGCTCTATGCTGTTAGATGTATGCGCAGTCTTTAGTCCGTTAGTCGCCTTTTACGACAGCGAAGGGAAGAGAGGGGTTGGTGGTATTATTTTTATGAGCCCATCGCCGCTCTATGCTGTTGGAAGTATGTGCAGTCTTTAGTCCGTTAGTCGCCTTTTACGACACCGAAGGGAAGAGAGGGGTTGGTAGTATTATTTTGATGAGCCCATCACCGCTCTATGCCGTAGGATGTATGAGCAGTCATTAGTCCGTTAGTCGCCTTTTACGACACCCAATGGAAGAGATGGAAAGACTGCACATACCTACTATCCAACAGAATAGAGCGGCGATGGGCTTATCAAAGTAATACTACCAACCCTTCTCTTCCCTTGGGTGTCGTTAAAGCAACTAACGGGTTAATTTTAAATAAAATAAACCAATTCATATTATTGTATTGGATTGTTTTATTTTCTCGCATTCGTAGTAAAAAGCAGAGTGAAAACTTAGTTTTTATTTACTCCCTCGCTAAAGCTCGGGAGTAAAACTACCTCATATGAAATGGGTTTTAGCCCCTTGTATAACAATCTACTATTATACGCTCTTTTGAAAAAGGCCGTTTTATTTAAGAGTAGCTTGGTTACGTATTTTAAATTAAATTAAATAGCACTATAAAAAGACCTCAGATGCTGTCAATTTCAGATTTCTCAACATTTTTAAGTGTTTTTTTAACGGACTAAAGACTGCGCATACATCCAACAGCATAGAGCGGCGATGGGCTGTCTGCTCTGTCACGTTGAGCACATGTGGAGTCGCCGTTTGATGAAAAGTGGACTATGATGGTAGGTTGCCTAGTCCCTGACTAACCCTTCAGGGATAATTAGTCGTGATTATATGTGTAATATGGCCCTAGAATAGCCGTAGTCGATCCTAATTAGTTGACAAGGTATAGTCAAATTATTGATGGTCATAACTAAGTGTACATTCAACAAAAACATAACGCGGATAAGTTGGGGTGTATCGTCCCATTATTGAATTCCGCTAAACTAGTTTAAATTTAAAAATAGGAGGCATACGGTACGACGCGATTAAAAATTAACATTTTGTTATTACTTGCTCCTAAATATACCCAGCCAGGTCTGACTTATGTGTATGGGGTTATGAAATATTAAAGAGTAAACATCAAAACAGTTAATTAAATGTTTAGTTAGTAAAGTAGGTTAATTAAGTTTTTAAATTAAAGGAGTTATTCCACGAGTTTCCCAACCGAACTTGTTATTTCTATCCAGATACCTTATTACAAGGCTTTTAATATAGTTGTATTTCGCCCAAATGAATTTTGACGCACTTTTGGACGGCGCGTACACCATCCATTACCTCCAGCTGCGTCCAAACTGCGTCTATTACGTCCAAACGCGAGCAGCTCGTTAGCTACAAATACTTCTTTGCCATTTTGCCAGTAGCCGAACGGATAACTTTTCAAGTTTAATGCGAGAAATCGGGGTTATCCTTTCAGATTTACTACTGACGTGGCGAACATAACACCGAAGACAAGCGTATTAGCTTTCTGAATGAGTCAACAAGACTATTAGAATAAAGATGTGTGTATTTTTTACATACCTACATACTAAAACATTCACTACAATATTCACGACTATTATGCCTAATGTGTTAGTCAGAGACTAGGCAATGCGGATCGCAGAAGCAGTCCTCTGTCATAGTCAATGTTTCACCAAATACTACTGCACATGTGCTCAGCGTGATAGGTGGTGAGCCTATCACCGCTCTATGCTGTTGGATGTATGTGCAGTCTTTAGTCCGTTAGTCGCCTTTTACAAGAGGGGTTGGTAGTATTTTCATAGTGAGCGCCGCTATATCACACGGCTCGGTCAAATTTTTATTTTACCCTTCTGCTGACTAAGCATTGCAATGATCGCTTAACTTGCAAGATCGCGACCCAAACGCGCAAGCTGCTTCCTTATCGAGTTCTCTCATTTATTATCAAACTAGCGGCCGCTCGCGGTTTCACCCGCGTGGTTCCCGTTCCCGTGGGAATATCGGAATAAAAGTAGCTTATGTGTTAATCCAGGTTATAAACTATCTGTATGCCGAATTTCATTCAAATCCATTTAGTAGTTTTTACGTGAAAGAATAACAAACATCCATCCATACTTACAAACTTTCGCGTTTATATTATTAGTAGGATAATATTTTTTATTTCATGTGCACGAAGCTGGCACAGTATGTTTATTCACTAATTTTACGTCTTCATAAAATATGAATGAGTATTAAAGCCCCGAGGATTATCCACACCAGTTGCTGCGAATTAACGGTGTCCGTTTCATTATGTTTATTGTATTCCGTACTTTCGGCTTAGTAATTTAATTGGTTGCAAAATTAATGAGATTCCACCTACGACATACTGTTGTAAACAGGAGCTCCGGACACAATTAAATTAGGTGCCTAATGACAGGAGAAGTTTCCCTCCGCCCAAACTGCTTAAGCTATTTGCCAAATTATCTGAAAACGTAAATAGAGAAATGATAAAAAGGAAGAGTGGGTGATTAAGCGATTGTGTACATTTTTCGGGTCATTTCACTGGGTCAGCGGGCGCTTCCGAAAATTCGCTGACAATGGCCGCCGGAAACAAAAGACGAATTGATAAAAAAGGACGACAGATAAGATGTTCGTTTTTTGAGAGTCGATTGTTATATATCTTCTGTAGAACTGGGAGCTCTGTTCATTTGTTGTTGGTATTATGTCATTTGTTCCTTTTGTAGGACTGGTGGCTATGGTGGTTAGTACAAAAATCTTTAGATGATTTTGCTCCCAAGACCTTTATTAAGCTAAATCTGAAAAAATGATTTTACAAGTTAAGGGATATAATTCTCGTCACACATACTCTTAAAAAGAGTAAGCACAAGATACAAGTTTTACAAAACATACACAAAGAATGTCGTTTTGTAACAGAACAAGTGACGTTTTTATACGTGCATAAAACATTATTCTCGTACAAAAACGACACTTAAACTCTTCTCAAAAACAGATCACAGCTATGTTACATTTTATGTACAGCATAACGATAAGGAGATAGAATTCAGACCGCACCAACTGTGTTCCCGACCCACTTGATTCTTGATAACATAAATTCGGAACATCAAAAGGTACGTCATTGTGATTCGCATTATCTCATCTGAAACAAGACTGACATAAACAAGCACTGTTGGCCCGAAATCTGCACAATGGAAGCCTTACGAATTAGATGTCGTGGAATATGATGCTTTGCCCACATTGTTCCAACGCATCCTTTTGGATGTCTGATATACCTACTACTGAATTTGATTCTTTAGACGTAGAATGAGAATGTAATATATGGCATGGTTAAAAAAATTTGTCGTAATAGTTATGTCATCATCGTCGTGGCGTGTGGTGTAGTGGCTCCCTGCAAGAAACTTTCTTCCCTTGGGTGTCGTAAAAGGCGACTAACGGACTAAAGATGGCACATACATCAGCATAGCGGCGACGGGCTCACAACCTATCACGCTGAGGACGTGTGCAGTTGTAATTTGGCGAAACGTGGACTATAGCAGTGGACTGCCTAAATAGTACTCACAGCCAAGTCTCTGACTAACCCTTTGGGAACAATAGTCGGGAATCTATGAATGTGTATGTCGTCACGACGTCATCATAGTCAGCCCGAGTCAATCGACTGCCAGACATCTCTGTATATTGTACCGCATATATCATGAGGAGTATTCTGAGGGATTGTTCGGCTTGATCCCTGCCGCTGACTTCCTTCACCGCACTACACGCCATCGACTGTCATTATCCACATCACCTCGACGGATGGCGGTCTACTATTATGCGTTTTTCATGAAATTTCTTGCCTAGAACTTGCCTACAGTGTTGTGGAACCAGCTCTCGGCGGCGGTATTTCCGGACCGTTACGACTTAGGGATCTTCAAGAAACGAGCCTATTCCTTCCTTAAAGGCCGCGTCTGCAATTCCTCTGGTTTTGAGGGTGTCCATGGTTGGCGGTGATTACTTTCCATCAGGTGACCCGCTTGCTGGTTTGCCTCCTTCTGCTATAAAAAAAGACTTAAGCTGTCCTAATGCATACCACTATGCTCGATTATTGGCTTTGGCGCTTCTCGTTAAACTGCTGATAGAATTTGAGTGTATTGTAGCTTCATCTCGCCGGGCATCCTACACTAAGTTATACCTTAACCGAGTCGAAGAAAAGTTGAACTCTGAAGTTATAAAAGTTGTATTTATGAAAGTTGTAAAATCTATAAAATAGCTGAGTAAAAGCTAACATAGCTGAGTAGGTACGATCTTTTTCGAGCAAAATATTGTAAATCAAAAATGTTATTCTAGCAATCGTATTTTTAAAATTTTATTTTATTATTTTTAACCAGCCAGCACGATTATCGTTATGCTATGCTATTTTACTGTTGTCTCAATATTATCAATAGGCTTGAACCTTAGAGCATTCTTGAATGCTCTGAGGCTCGAACCCATTTAGCTGCGTCATACAAAGTGCTTTATCAAAAGGAGAGATTAAGATTTGCACATTTAATTTTAATAGTCTCCGACAGTTTAGACAAAAAATGATTAAATTTAATTAGTGTGTTATTAAAAATCTCTAGACAAAAAAGTATTAGTTTTAAAAACAAATCAAACGCCAATACATGACATTCTACGTTCGCCATAATTTGGGCTGACTCGAAATAAAAGTCGGTTTACCCTAAAATTCGCAGTAGCTACGTCAAACACATTATAACGTAAACGAGTGAAGAGATTAGAACTTGTTCATATAATAATCTCTTTTCCGCTTACAAAGACAAACAATGTTACTACAACACAAGGCATGTTGTAGTGACATTGTGTTGATAAATCTTTACGAAGACAAGGAAAGAGCCAAAGTGTCTAAAACAAAACAAATCTACGCTCGCCATAATTTAGGCTGACTCGAAAAAAGTCGGATAGAACCCCCGAAATTCGCGGGCCATATTAAATTGGCCAGTAAAACCGGATTGCCTTTGCTTTATTAGTGCACTAATTTGATTTTATGTTCAACCGCAGCGGTCTCGGGCCGTGACTGGAAAATAAACAAATGTATCTACATTCCGGCGGCCGCTGGCCTTTAACGTCCTTTGCCGTTTTTTGAATACGCTACGAATGCGCCGTCCTTAACCGGCGTTTAACTATTCTTACCGCATTGGTGAAATCATGGCGTTAAGTTTTTAATATTGCGATAGTCCTGATGGTTGTATATTAGCAGTAGGATTTATTTGTTTATTTAAGGTTAACCTCTCGTTTGTGAGAAAACTATATATCGCTTACAATAACAATTGAATTTATAATAAGGCTGGTTTTACTGCATTTGACTGGTTAATTAAAGTATGATTCGGTATATAATAATATTACTTTACCATGCCAATAGTATTAATTTATAAACGTTATCTATGGTCCAAAATGTATTGTTTGTGCCCACGCACTGTCAACCCTAACCGAACTTGAAGCTCCTAAAAGGCGAAATAATTCGTAGTGTGTGATTGTTTCCTACGTAGGTACCTAATAAATCATAATACGAAAATAACATGAATTGTTCAAAGTAACCTTTTTAGATCTGCTAGTTTAAGTCTTTTCTGTGACCGTGGTGTATCGTGTAACAAAACAGTCTCTGAATTTTATTATAACTGCCCAAAAGTAATTATTTGCTTGTAAACGTATGGCTGACGTTCTCGTTAAAGGTTAGGTCAAGGAGTACCCTTAACCACCCTTAACCGACGAGCAAGTATGAAAAACGTGATGAGATCAAGAGAAGCAAAGGATGTGTGTAAGGATTAGTGATGCCGATCGACAGATCACTATCGATAGGCTATCGATAGTCTATCGATAGAGCGGCAATAGCGGAAATATCGATAAGAGATTATGAGGTAATAGTATTGATGACTTGCAATAGTATCGTTACTATCAAAAATCCTTTTGATATTCTTAATGATTTTCGAGGTCAACTATCGATTGTTCGGCATCTCTAGTCAGGATAGTGTCAAATGGATAGCTGTGGTCTCTTTCTACTCCTCCGGGAAGCAGGCGTGATGTGTGTATGTACACACGGCGTCAGATCAACCTACCCTAAACTGTCAAATTTCTCCTATGAATATTGATCTTAGAGCTAAACAATAAAGTTCAAAGTTGATTGTAGAAATTTGACAGTTTTGGGTAGGTTGAACTGACGCCGTGTGTACATATTGTATGTATGTAAACGTATGATTGGAATAATTAAACATAATGCAACATTAACAAAACCTCCAAAAAACAAATAAGCCCTTTGGTTCTTATCTAATTTGTTGTAACGCCGTCAGCACGGAAACACGTCTGCAACACAAACGGAGGACGGACGTGAGGGTCCGCCGCCCGTATGTTTTACATATTCTTGTAATCGGATCTTCGTATATGGAATATGTTCCCGTTCACGCCCGACCCTATGTGAATTGATCGAAATGGAGACTGTGGAAGGTTAGCGTTAACACATTCGTACATAGATTCACAAATTGTATCCCTAAATGGTTAGTCAGAAACCAGGCAATGAGGACCGCAGAAGTAGTCCAATGCCATAGTCCATGCTTCACCACATTATAACTGCACACGTGCTCAGCGTGATAGGTGGTGAGCCTATCGTCGTTCTATGCTGTTGGATGTATGCGAAGTCTTTAGTCCGTTAGTAGCCTTTTACAACACCCAAGGAAAGAGATGGGTTGGAATAGTATTCTATTAATAAAGTGCCGCCATCACGCAGCTCAGAAAACATATTTCTCAAAATGAGAACTGCATATCAAAATCATAATTTCTGCCCTCATTGGAACTTATTGGCGTTTAAAACCATGTAAAGTAAACTTTTTAACTAAGCTACTGAAATCTACCACCAGTACGGTTTTTTCCAACCGAGCGGAGCTGGTAAGAAACTAAGGAGGCTCTTTTTTCTCTATCTTACCACACATATTCATACTCCTACACAGCCTGTTTTCATTGACCTAATTATAAGTTTTCTTAATTTAACATTTTCAATTTACTAGATCTGTCAATGCTCTGATTGCATACAGTATTTTCTACGCTCGTTGAGTCTGAACTTCTGAATTTGAAATTCACCGATTTACCGATGCACACGTTTTCAAACATTTCATTCCGCGAATCGCCTAAGGGTCGAGTCTATCCAGTCACCTATAAATAGGACTGTGTTGGCAATGCCCTGAGCTAAGCAGCGATCCACTGTAACGGGCAGCTAAAGCCTTGTTGTTTTTATGACCTCTTTTCCGAATAACACTCTTTTATATCTAGTTTTAAATTTAAAATTCAAATAATTATTTGTATTCTCTGTCTAGCCACTATTTTCATGTAAATTGAGTTCAGATTCATCTGCGGAGCTAGAAAGAGCTCCTTCTGTTTATTTATATCCAACCAAGTTATTGTCATTTGTGAATAGTGCATTATTTTAACTGGGCAGTTCCAGGCATAAGTCCTATTGATATTAATTATTATAACCTAAACCTACATAATTATTATACATAGTTCCAGTGTATAGTGTATTAACACTTAAATTGTGCTTCATTACTAACCTTTCTATTACTTTATTATACTTCTAAACTCATAGAGCTTTTATCTTCATCTCCTCTCCTCATCGTGTAACTCTTCGTTCCTCCGCAACGTGATACCACTGTGCTTCACTGCGTTACTCTGCACTCCCCTACGCTACCCTCTCTCCCTATAGCGTTGATGAGGATTCGATGATATGGAAGAGAAACTGCTATAAATGGATGGAGAGGATGTAAGTGACAGAAGAGAAGAAGAGAAGAGACAAAACTTACCGATTAACAGGACAGGAATTTTGAGAATGAGGAAGCGGATCCATAAGTGTTCAAAAAATTATGAACTCGCGCAGTAGTACCTACAAGTACCTTTCGCCATAAGACTATGTACCTACGTATAATTACCTATCATTATACTCACGTTAGCTTAGCTTACAGTATTTGTACAAATGCTTGCATGTATAACTGAAGAGTTAACCTCACATACGCCAGTGCTGCCAAAGCCATAACCAATAACCTTTAAAAAATCGTTGGTAACTTACTTTGTACCGTATATATTGGACAAGGGCGAAAATCCGCATTTTATGGAGGTATGTTAAAAAATCACACAGTATCCCGGTCACGTGCAAAATTTCCCCGCGACGACGACGTTATCTCCTTTTTTTTTGTTTTCGTCGCCCTGTCATAGTGTAACATCGTAAAATTGATGAATAGAATTATAGAGGTACTTTTTCAAAAATATTTTATAGAGAACAGCGTTTACTTTCACTTGTTAGGTTTGGAGGTTTGGAAATTGGATTTGTCCGAAATAATTGGATCACGGGTTGCCTGAAAAACATTTTTCCGCACACTGATCAGTGCCCAATGAATAGAATTTCTATTGTATCTAGTAGCGCCGTGTTTTGAGTGTTAAAATATTGACGGAGAGACAGATACATACATAGATAAATATACATATAAAAACACTTTATTGGACATCCACAAGAAACAATTTTTATAATACTTATGTTTCTAATGGTGGTACATCTTGTTTTCGGTCTAGTAGGTGGTTGGTCTTTCCAAGTCCAAGGCCGGCTACTAACAAATTAAGTCCTGTAGGCATAGCAACAATAGTTAGAGTATTTTTGTGTTCCGTCGATCACACTTAGTGTAGGATGAAGGAGTCCACCTAATCTAAACATCTCCATTAACTCCGTGTTCCTGTTGATGTCTTTAATTGATACATGTAATTGCATGTAATAACCCTGCTGCGTATCGGTGAAAAAATACTACCACTTTCTCTCTTCCCTTGAGCTCGTAAAAGGCGACTAACGGACTAAAGACTGCACATACATCCAACAGCATACTAGAGTGGCGATGGGCTCACCACCTGTCACGCTGAGCACATGTTTATGCAGTCGTTATTTGGTGAAAAGTGAACTATGGCAGAGGACTGCTTTTGCGTTCCTCATTGCCTAGTCTCTGACTAAACCTTCGGGGATAATAGTTGTGATTATAGTGTATGTATGTAATTAAATGATGTTAAATATACTTGGTTGTTGATGAATGGAAGGGGGAGGGAGACCAAAACGATAAACAGATGCATTATGTCAGGGATGTGTCGATGATATGAATAAAAAGAGTGTCTGTTGAAATTACGGCTGATAGAGAAGAGTGGAATAAAAATACATTTTACCCCGACCCGCCAAGTGACATGGGACTTGGCAGGCGAAGAGATCCTACTAATATTATAAACGCGAAAGTTTGTAAGTATGTATGGATATTTGTTACTCTTTTACGTAAAAACGACTAAATGGATTTGGATGAAATTCGGCATACAGATAGTTTATAACCTGGATTAACACATAGAATACTTTTTATCTCAATATTCCCACGAAAACGGGAACCACGCGGGTAAAATCGCGAGCGGCCGCTTGCAAGTAATATAATCGTTGCAAAACAAATATTTTGGAATGGAACAACTTTCCTGCACCCTAGGCTGTGGATTGCTTTTTTATTCGTTGGATGAAATGCCTTTCTACGCGAACGGTTAAAACGGCCGTATGAATATAATACATTTTTGTTAATCTATTTAGAATAAGTTTTTGTATTGATCACGGTTATTTTAATCTAAACGTGAGTGAAAAGATATTTCTGTTAATCAGACTAGTTGAAATGTATGGCCTATTTTTATATAAGTTAATCGCTGGAAAAACAACATATTTGATTTATTATTACCTACCTACTCCTAGAGATCTGGAGGATCACAACCTTATTGTTAAAGATAAAGAAACAGTATTAATATGAAGCCAGGCAAATAACTGCACTCCAGTGGAATTGGAGTCCAGCCGCGAGGCTAACTGGTGTGGCGTAAAAGATGTAGCAACAGTCACCAAGACCCTGCCGATCCACTAAGTGCCTCTTCACGCCTTGTTTGAAGGACCGAACGGCGTCATTGCTTATTTACTTTTTGATTCCTGCCTGCAGTTTCAACTTAGTATTATTTAGATGGTCATGGAAAGCTATTGTCTCACGAGAAGTGCAACCCCGTAAATATATTTCCGGCCATAACAATAATGTTAGCTGTTTTGCTCTTACCGTGAAGCTGTTATTCCTTACCAAATCTACTCTAGTGAGATGTGAAATACTGTAGGTACTGTTAAAAGTTAGGTGTCAAAAGAGTTCTAGGCGGGAAAGTGAAGAGTATTTTTTTTTCTATAAAAGTAGTAGGCAAACGAGCAAGCGGGTCACCTGATGGAGAGTAATCACCCCCGCCCATGAACACCCGCAAAACCAGAGGAATCGCAGACGCGTTGCCGGCCTTTAAGAGGAAACACTACGTCGACGTGGCATGCAAAATTCTCATACAACACACAGAAAATCGACGTTTCGTAGTCCCCTGTTTCCTCCATCAGAACTGTAAGTATTTTTGTTACTTTTTCAGCATCGGTTAGAGAAAGAGATTTTCTATGTCTGTATGTTTGATTTTTTTTAATTAAGTCATTTATTTTATAACCAGGGACCTTCAAAATTTACTCCGTTTTAAGGCTTCCCCAGAAACATTAAGTGGCTGGTTTAAACAAAAAATCAAACATACAGACATAGAAAATCTCTTTCTTTAACAGATACTGAAAAAGTAATAAAAATTGGTCCAGTTCTGAAGGAGGAAACAGGGGACTACGAAACGTCGTTTTTCTGTATTTTGTATGAGAGTTTTGCATACCACTTAGACGTAGTGTTTCCTCTTAAGGCCTTTTGAAGATCCCTAAGTTGTAACAGTCCGGAAATACCGCCGCCAAGAGCTGGTTCCACAACACTGTAGTTCGAGGCAAAAATTTCGAGAAAAACGCACAGTAGTAGACCGCCATCCATCAAGGTGACGTGGATCTAATGACAGTCGCTCGCATTCATGTTTTGTTTCCATTTTTAAAGTGTTTGCAATTTACATTTTTTTTTCTTACATACTTACACAGTTTAAGGTGTGACAATTCTTGAGTTAGTTGGGTCTTCTATTTTTGTCTCAGTAATTGTTTGGTCTGTTGTTTATACGTTAAATAAACAAATGTTGTTGCAAACAAAATAAAATTCGTAAAAGCTTACATACCCGCTGGGAATTGTACCTGCTGTAACCGCCAACCGCAGATGTGGCTATAACAAATTCACAAGTGACCTACGCAATACAACATGCAAATGATCACTGAACTGTGCCTTGTGTATTTCATAATGTATTAAAATGCGTTCGCTATTAATACAATGTTTAAAATGAGCAATAATATTCCGCCAAACATTTAAATGCGTGCACGTTCAATTTACATTTTAAAGTTTGGTATCACCGCATTGAATTACAACAATTACAAAGAAATGCGACTGTGATAAAACATGGTACCGTGGAAAAGTCTAAAAAGACCTGAATTTTCTCCAAAAACTCAGGTCTTTTTAGACTAGCCGAGCGGCAACATGTTTCATACCCAAGTGATTATTTAAATGGTACGGATCGAATCGTGAGACACAGACAGTTCAGCGGCTATCTCACTCAAACTTGAATGAGGATTTTCAGTCACCATTTCCTTTACTATTGCGATGTTAACTTCAGTTGAAGACGTTGATGGCCTGCCAGAGCGAAGCAAATCTTTCATCACATCTCGACCGCTTTTAAACGCTTTGTACCACTCATAAGCACGTTTTTTTGATAAAGTCGATTCACCGTAAACCTTCTGTAACATTTTCAATGACTCTGAACACGAAATTTCATTGGCAATACAAAATTTAAGGCAAACTCTTTGTTTGATGTTTTTATTCATTATGAAATTTGCAATACACACTAGATATACACTAACAAAAAACAGCACTGAATTTAATCTAAATAACAGATGCAACTGAAACGCCGCGCCAAAATAGATAACAGTTGTGGCAATGTAACAACAAAAAAAAAATTATCAATTTTTTTTATTTGGAATCATAAACAAATCATCCGTTCCCGAAACTTTTTTGACAGAATGTATATACCTATATTATTATAACGTACTTTAACATATATTATAGCAACTACCACACACTGAAAATATACTATAATATATATTTTGCCTTCTTTGCATAATACGCAATATTATAGGTAATATTATATTAATATGCAATAATTTAAATTACGAAATACGTTGTTGACGTCACAGAAATATATATTAATAGCTGCGTGTGCGGTCACTTGAAAATTTGTATAGAATACATACCGTAATATTCCTTGCTATGTTTTATAATAATATATATTACAGCTACGTGTGTGATGGGCTTAATTACCATTAAACCCATCACAGTCTTGTCATTTCATCCTACAGCGGAGGTCTTGGTGGGAAATTGAAGCGTCATGTCTGCTGTTTGGTTTTATTTTCTATAATTTGTGTTTTGTCAAATACTAATGTGAAATAATTGTGGATTATTTACTGTGTGTTCGTAAACATGTTGGCAAACAAAACAAAACAGTGCAACATCACTTTTCAAATTCTCTCAAGAAGTCCGTGTGAGATCTCAATAAAGTCCCACAGTTTTATTGAGTCTCCAGGGGTTTGAGGGAATATCATTTGCCATTAAACATTTATTACCATCTACTTTATGTAAAGAAAATATTCACTTTAATATCTTACTTGACATTGGCTAAATGTGCTGACCGTACGAAGCCATTATAAGGAGAAAAAACATCCTACAGCAGAGCTTGCTTTCCCATTTTAACTAACATCTCCCTGTTACGAAGGGTCCGACATTCCACGCTCATCCAATGCGTGTTGGTACTAAAGTAATGCTCCGACATCATTATGTTGCAATTGATTTTTGTTAGTATATTAAAATTTGTATTTTCTCATTGCAAAAAAAAACACGTCGATCCTTTTTAACGTGAAAGAAGGCCATACACAATCCAAACAGGTTTACGTATTTATGTATAATATTTGCAAGCATTTATTTCATAAATAATGTTAACATCCAATAATCTTAAACATTTTGTAGGTATCTATTCTCCTAAGCACATAGCACTTTGCCTTATTTAAAGAAAAACCATAATTTGCCAAAGGCCCTTTTACAAGGAATTCTCTTTCAAACGGGCTTTACTGATAATGCCTTATCAAATTACCGATCGATGTCTCATAAAGAGCTCGTATTTCAGTGAATGGTAGAAAATATCATTTTTCAATGCGGCTCCGCTCGTTCTGGCCTTTACATCGGGTTTTACAAGCCATGAATCCGATACGCTATCTCATTGGGAAATTTAGCGTAAACCATCAACGGATCGATAGAGTATTCGCGGTAACGACGACGTATTTTAGACAGTGTTTTATTTTCATATTACTGTCGGTATTTACAGATATCTACTGACCCCTATAGATAGGGTATCGCAGCTGGAACTACGGGTCCGGATGTGTTGCTCAGGGGTACTACGGGGTTTCGGTTCGCGCCCCCCGCTAGTTGTGCCCTAACCGGCGCTTCCGACGTGATCAAGGCATGGGTTGGATTCGAAGTGGCTTGTGGTTAGCTGTAAAGCTTAGGAATGGTCGTTTTGTCCTGGTATTGTGTGCCAGGACTTCAAAACTCGTGCACAGCAAGCGGGGCTTAGTAGCGGTCTCTGTGGGGCCAGAAGCGAAAAGTCCTGCGGGGAACGTGAGTTTTCTTTTAAGTCAATTGGCAGCTTTGTTCGGTGGTTCTCATTGGACATTGCTGTCAGCATCTCCGGTACTAGTCTGGAGAACTAGTAGAGGCGGCCCCCTAAATGCCGTAGCCTCCGGTTCAACCAGCCGCGTAGGACGTGGGAACTGGCTATGCTCCCGGATGGGTTCCGAGAAGTGAGTGTGCGACCAAGGTAGACACTCGGGAGTTGACTTTAGAGTTAACGACCCGAGCAGTAGCAACTGCAAGTTGTGTCCTTCGTGCAACGAGAAGTGAGCAAGCTCGACAGCTCCGGTTACCTATGTGGAAAATAGGCAGTGAACTATACGTGTTCACGGGGAAACTTTCCTGAGACGCTAGTCTTATGAGTACCGAATGAAGAGCGCGCTTCGGCGGGCACTGATTCGGCGTCAAGACCTAACGCAGATGGTCTCCTGCGCGAATATTTTGCTGGCGCAGGGACGTCTGGCACTTCTTGCATAACCTAACGGTTGGTCTCGAGGTGCCGTACAAATAAAACTTGTGATGTACGGAGAGGGGATGTCAGTATTTACATGCTACTATTTAGAGTAATTTTCTTCTTCTTCATTATGAACTATTTCCTATTTTACAAGTACCAGTCTTCGAGGTTCTGAGTTCTTTATTATTATGTAGCTTAGCATTTTTTTTAAAAGCAATCAATTCCTTTATTTTTTTTAATAAAAATAAAAGAATCGTAATGCTTTTAAAATTAAGCCGAATGGTTCAACTAGAGGAACGCAGAACTTTTCATAACCGCAACATCGAGTGCCCAGGTGGCCATAATGATGTCTATAGACGATTTTAGATAGCATGTTAAGAAGAAAAAGTTAGTATTCTAATTAATCTTAGTCTAAGCCTTATGTATTCCGTTGCTTAAAAGATACATAATTGCAAATAGTTAAATATTGACTTGCCGTTGAACTAGAGTACCTGTGTGTATAATTTTGAATTCTAGTAGCTAACCGAGTACAATTCAACTACCATTGAATATCAGTATCACGTAAAAACCATTTTTTTTTCGAAACTTGTTTTACCGAATTTTCGTAGTAAG
This sequence comes from Scoparia ambigualis, assembly GCA_963921215.1. NCBI lineage: Eukaryota > Metazoa > Arthropoda > Insecta > Lepidoptera > Crambidae > Scoparia > Scoparia ambigualis. Next base: position 32,677,921 of record OY992511.1, on the reverse strand, counting down.
TACACTGTCATTACTGCGAGTGTCGCTTCTAACGACACTCCCTAATGGCAGGATAACGACAAATAATCCTGACGATCAGCGTTATTTCACATAAATTATTCATCCAACAATTAATATCCGATGGGAAGAGTTGAGAACAGGTGCCTTAAATAGATCCGATGATATCTCAAGGCGAAGTGGCGCCGTGAAGCCGTCATCTAATTGAAAAACAATTTTGTTATTACACTTTGGAGGAGTCGAACGTTTAATTAAACTTTTTAATGTTGACTTAAGTATACTTTCATCGTTCTTTGATATCAAATTAATCAACGCTTAGATGACCGAGCGGTAAAGCTCGACATGACATCCACAGGGTAATGGGTTCAACCAGGCCTCCGTCACTCCATATACTTGCGCGCTATAATTACCTACCGCCCGGCCGAGCGGTCTCGGGCCGTTTGCGGACCAAATTCAGTGCGGTTTTCGCAAGCGAAGCGCACGCACGTTGTTCAATTTTAATTGTTCCATTCGTTTGTACGCGTACCTACGATGCCGTCTGGTGCCTTATGTGCAGTAGATGGGTTTGTTGTGCATTAGTTGTTTTTTTTTACCTACACACTGACCTCTATTTACTGTTGATGATGATGTCAGCACCAATTTATAAAAAATATATTTTATAAACGATACAATTTTAAACTACCACCTACAGTCAGAACATATTCACAGTTCTCAATAAAATAGACACAAATAGTTATTTATGTTAATTTAATTTTATCGAAGAGGCAGCCCTGCGATTGCTGTGGGATCGAGCGGTAGTAACCTACTACCGCGCGATCCCACAGCTTTAACACACACATACAGTTTAAATATTAGTGGGCTATTATAGCAGTAGGTATTGGTAATTTTCTACTGAGTGAAGTATCTGTTAACTCTTCTTTAATCTGTGGTTCAACTCCCTGGTCGGGCAGTGTCTTTTAAATGTTTCGGAGGTTTGTGATTACCAACATGAATTTGGTCAGCGTGATGGCTATGTATGCTATCTATTTACTTGAGTTTGCAAATTCCAATGCATTCTACGACATTTTACGACAAGTCCTTTACGGTTCACGCTGCATGTTTGTGGAATGCTTTGCCTGTTACTGTAAGACGTGCAAAGTCGCTGCAACCCTTCAAGAAGCTTGTTAAGGATCACTACTTATCATTGTTATTCCACTATTATTCATTATTTATTTTTATTTATTATGTGTATGTAGTTAAGTATTTATTTTTGATATGTTTGCGAATGTTGTATGTATGTGTATATATATGTGTAGGTATATATATTATAAGGAAAAACTTCCCAATACCATCCCCACTACGGCTAGCCATTATAAATAGCGTCCACACAAACCAGAGAGCTCACTTTCTCTCTGGGACTCAGCGCGGACGGATCTCTGCCCGAGTGGCTATCGGGTATCGTAGCCATCTTTTAGTTTTATTGCGTTGTGTGTCTTTTGTATTTTTAATGTGGGTAGTGCTTTTTAAGGTGATTTAATTAGTGTGAGCGTGCAATCTTTTTAGCATCAAATTGTTAGTAACATGGTTGTTTTAAGTTAAGTGCTGATTGTTATTTCATTAATTACATTTAAAGAATAATTAAATCAAAATTAGTGTTTTCTTGGACATTGTTTTTTTTTAAGTATTTTCCGGGCTTGTTCCTAAAATCAGAAGTGGGATAAAGGACACTGTGGTTTACGTGTGATTAGTTTTGATTTGTTGTAAAATTGAGATTGCATACTCACCTGTTATCACCTTTGAATTGTTTGATTCTTTGTGTACCAAGTAAATATGGTTAGATCAAGGTCACACAGCCCGCAACGGCAAATCTCTCGGAGTAGGTCGCGTGACAGAACCGACAGATATAGGTCTAAGAAGCGCCATAATCGCGATTCACGGTGCAAATCTCGTAGTCATAGTCGAGGTGACACGCGACGTGCTTCGAGTGGCCAGCAACGGCGTGATCTTCGTAGTCGTTCTCGTGGCCGTGATCCGTCCGGCTCGAGTGATAGGCGACGACGCCGTTTGCGTCGCGAGGTCGGAAATCGCTCGCGTAGTATTTCTCGCTTTCGGTCGCGAGAGCGTTCTCGGAGTAATGTTCGTAAATCTCAATCCCGCTCGCGCTGCGTCTCACGTAATCGAGTGCGCCGCTCGCATGGTAGGCGTATGCCAGTAACTAGGACACCAAGTCCTATGCACTCGGGTAACTGTCGCGCCGGTCGCTCCACGGAATCCACAGCTCCGCCCTCCGAGGCATCCACTCTCGCGCACGCTTTGATGCAAGCCATAAAAACGTTACAACCGACGAGGTCTCAACATTATTACGTGTCTAATTTTGACCCGTCTATTAATAACATTGAAGCTTGGTGCGAGGAAGTGGATCGCGCCAGAGATGCGAATGGTTGGAGTGACCACGAGTGCTTATCTCGCGTGGCTTCTTGCCTTAGGGGTGACGCTAAGGTTTGGTTGGGTGAATGGGTGACAAATGACAGGACATGGTCTAGTTTTAAAAAGGAATTTAAACCCCTTTGCCCAAACAAACTAGACTACGCAAACATTTTGTTTGATGCGATGAATGCGACTTCAGACAAATATCTAACGTACGCAGAATACGCGCGTCGGACTTTATTACGACTTAGAGTAGTGCAGGGACTTAGTGATGAGTTAAGGACGCTTATCGTCATCCGAGGTATCGATAGTCCTCAAGTTCGTGCGGCTGCTGCCAATGCGGAACTAACGCCGGATACCATTGTCTCCTTTTTATCAATTTACACAAAACCAAATAAAGTCAAAACCGATAAGCCTTTCAGTTCCAAAAAACCGGTTCCTCATGGTTCAAACGTTCGTTTTGGCCCTAAATGTTTTAATTGTGGCCTGCGAGGTCATGTTAGTAAAGACTGTAAGCGCGCAAAATCAAACACTACTTCTACAAACCAGACAGGTGTCAGTAACGCATGCACGTTCTGTAAGAAGCAAGGACACACCGAGGCAACCTGCTTTGCGAAAGCACGATCGGAGTCTCGCAATCCACGTAATGTAAACCTTTGCTCTCATCAAATGGATCACAAAAAAAGTAACGATGTCACTACAGCAGTTGTAGACGGTATACCAGTGGACGTGCTCATTGATAGTGGTGCTCTCGATGTGTCCCTGATTTCTTCGGATGTCTTAAAGCATATTTCTTGCCAACCAAAATTTAGACGTTGCGTTTTGAAAGGCATCAGTGACAAAGAAATAATAACTACTTCTTATGTAACTGTCACTGTAGAGTTTAGCGATATTGCTATCGAGACTGATCTTGTAGTTGTCCCGTCAGCATTTATGAATACACCAATAATTATAGGTACGGATGTTCTTAATCGTGACGGAATCACTTATGTGAGAACTAAGGATAGGCAGTATATTACGCGCATTGACAACGGCAACTATGTTAACGCTATTCAATCGGAAGATAAGCTTCCGGTGAACACGCCTCTTCAAGGCAAAGATTTAGATAGCCTTATGTCCGTCATAAATGATTATTCAAAATTTCTGATATCTGGTACCGCGGCGACAACTGTTATGACTGGTATGATGGAGATTAAGCTCACTAGTCCTGTACCAGTGGTATACCGACCGTACAAGCTTTCCTACCAGGAAAAACTTAAGGTTAGGGAGATCACTAAGGATCTTTTGGATAAGGGAGTGATTAGGCGTTCAAACTCCGAGTACGCCAGTCCAATTATATTGGTAAAGAAACGCGATGGTTCCGATAGGCTCTGTGTAGATTTTAGGGAACTAAACCGTATTACCGTGAAGGATCGCTACCCTTTACCTTTGATTGACGACCACATCGACAGGTTGGGTAGCTACAAGTTCTTCTCTAGCCTTGACATGGCTACAGGCTTCCACCAGATCCCCCTTAAAGAGAGTAGTATCCACCTTACCGGCTTTGTGACACCGGAAGAGCATTTCGAGTACATCAAAATGCCTTACGGATTAGCTAACTCACCGATCGTGTATCAACGAATTATAAACGATACCTTACGGGAGCCCATAAATGGGGGTAATGTCCTGGTATATGTTGACGATGTGTTGCTGATGAGTAATACCATTAGTGAGGGCACCGAGTTGCTCCGTAAAGTCTTAGGCATCCTTACTCAAGCAGGTTTCTCTATTAATCTTAGAAAGTGTTCCTTCTTGGTGACTGAAGTAGAGTACTTGGGCAGAGTAGTGAGTCAAGGTCAGGTTAGGCCGAGCCCTCGAAAGGTCGAAGCCTTGGCTAACACCGTTCCTCCCGAAAACGTGAAGCAAGTCCGACAGCTTCTCGGACTTGCTGGTTATTTCCGCCGTTATATAAAAGACTATGCCACCTTAACTGCCCCCATTGCTCATTTGACCCGTAAAACTGTAAGCTTCAATTGGACACACCAATGCGAGACAGTTCGGCAAAATTTAATAAAACAACTAACGAGCGAACCAGTTTTAGCCATCTTTGATCCAAGTCTCACCACTGAGGTCCACACAGACGCTAGTAGTGCAGGGTATGGGGCAGTCCTCCTTCAGGCGCACCAGGACGGTAGAAAACATGTAGTAGCCTACTTTAGCAAAGTCACCCAGGGAGCTGAAAGCAAGTATCACTCCTATGAACTGGAGACCTTGGCTGTCGTTAAGGCACTTCAAAATTTTCGTCATTATCTTGTCGGGTTAAAGTTTACAGTGGTAACTGACTGCAATGCCCTGAAGTCGACAGAACGAAAAAAGGACTTACTCCCCAGGGTTGCTCGCTGGTGGATATATCTGCAGGACTTTCATTTCTCTATTGAATATCGGAAAGGTGTAATGATGCCACATGCAGACTATCTAAGTCGTAATCCTATTCCGGTGAATCAGATCACACGGCCTCGCAACTGGGCTCAAATAGCTCAGGCAGCCGATAACGAAACTTTAGACCTTATTCAGAACCTTAATGAAGGTAGGCTGGATCCTGTCCGATATTCAGTACAGAATGACCTCTTATACTACAAGTACACACCGGTAGGCGAGCAACCACGCCTCCTTTGTTTCGTGCCGAAAGGCCATCGCCTCAGCCTTCTTAGAGCGTTCCACGATGAACACGAACACATAGGCGCCGAAAAAACTTTAGACCTTATTTTAAGGCATTTCTGGTTCCCAGGGCTTAAGCAGTTTGTCTGCAAATATATTTCTCACTGCTTGATATGTATCTCCCATAAACGAGTACCGCGTGCACCTTTGCAAAACATCACTTCGTGGGAGAAGCCCGATGTCCCATTTCATACGGTACACGTCGATGCTCTAGGTCCCCTGCCTATATCCGAAGGATACAAATTTGTGCTTCTTATAGTGGACTCCTTTTCTAAATACATCCTGTTGTACCCTATATGCCGGCAAGATGCCGTAGAGCTTAAGCGAGTCGTCGTGCAAGCCATTTCTTTGTTTGGGGTACCTAAACTGATGGTAACTGATAAGGGTCGCATGTTTGAATCCAACGAATTCGTGTCTTGGATAACTGAACTGGGCTGTAATCTTCATTATATTACACCGGAGATGCACCATGCTAACGGGCAAGTCGAAAGGTACGTCAGAACGGTTCTTAACATGCTGCGAATCCAGGTGAATCATAAAAACCTGTCCTGGTCTGACACGTTGTGGAAACTACAGTTGGTGTTAAACATCACTAAACAGAAGACCACACAAGCTTCTCCGCTCAATCTGCTCATTGGAACTGATGGGACTACTCCTGTCATACGTGCGTTGGTGCGAGACATAGCTGTTGAAGGTTCAACACCAAATCGAGAGGCCCTACGAGAGATAACCAGAAGTCGAACACGCCAACTGCTGAAGGACAGTCAGAGTAGGCAAGATGAGCGTGTTAACCGGCAAAGACGCATGCCGCGTCAATTCAATGTGAATGACTGTGTTTTTGTTGTCAAGTTTTCTCAGTCGACAGGCAAACTCGACCCAGGCATGCGTGGTCCGTATAAGGTGATAAAGGCATTACCTAGTGGACGCTACGCGCTTCGTCTGCTCAGTGGCGGCTACGGCAAGACGACGCAAGCTGCGGCTCAACATATGGTGCCGTGGCGGGGCGAGTGGTGTCCTGAAACATGTGCTGCTTTCTTCGAGAGTAAGTCGAACACGATGGCGTGTGTCGCCTGTCGTGTTGTGTGGGGTGGGGAAGCTATGCAACCCAAGCGTCCGTCGCTACACCCTGGCGTTCGTCGCCGATAGCACTTGGTGGGCCCCAAGTTGCTGCATAGACTAACCAAAGTGGTTGGCTTGTGTGTTTGTGTACAGAAGACGTGCAGGCGTGCACTAATCTGTTTGTGCGGCGTGCACTATCCTGTTCGTGCAGGCGTGCACTAGTCTGTTCGTCGGACCGAGGTGCCAGCAGTGGTCAGCGACTTCACTGCGAGAAGAGACGCCAAGCTAGCTCCAGAAAGTCCTAGGCTTGGTTTGCTGCTATTAAGAGACGTCTCTGCCTTACTTTTAGAATGATGAATGCGAGATTATTCCGTATGATGAGTCTAAAAGTAGAAGCATAAATAAAATAAATGATGATCGAAAAAAAGAATATTGATGTGAAAGGATGAATGATACTCATAGTCAAATTGATGACCTACGCTAATAAAATGTTATTTACAGATGAAAACGAAGATGATCTTAATGCTGCACCGCCCACATCTGGCTCAGCAGCTGCACCATCCATGCCTTTGCTGAACGAGGAGGTGGAGCCTGATCTCAGCGGGAATACCACGACGACACCATCTTTCTCAGGGGTTGCACCTTCTATGCCTTTGTTGGACGAGGCCAAGGAGCCTGGTCCCAGCGGCATCACTCGAAGACATGAAGACATGGAGCCTGGTCCCAGCGACACTACTGGTGGAAATTGTGTCGAGGACGACACATCGTCAGGAGAGGCCGTATAAGGAAAAACTTCCCAATACCATCCCCACTACGGCTAGCCATTATAAATAGCGTCCACACAAACCAGAGAGCTCACTTTCTCTCTGGGACTCAGCGCGGACGGATCTCTGCCCGAGTGGCTATCGGGTATCGTAGCCATCTTTTAGTTTTATTGCGTTGTGTGTCTTTTGTATTTTTAATGTGGGTAGTGCTTTTTAAGGTGATTTAATTAGTGTGAGCGTGCAATCTTTTTAGCATCAAATTGTTAGTAACATGGTTGTTTTAAGTTAAGTGCTGATTGTTATTTCATTAATTACATTTAAAGAATAATTAAATCAAAATTAGTGTTTTCTTGGACATTGTTTTTTTTTAAGTATTTTCCGGGCTTGTTCCTAAAAATATATATATTTCGTTTAAATCATAGTCAATTTTTTAACGCCTTTAACTGTGTCTAATGTATATCGTCTCCATCCCTAGGTTGCCTGGAAGATATCGCTTTTAGTGATAAGGCCGCCCATTGTACGACTTATTTTAAATTGTAATATTTCATATTTTCCGTGTTTTTTGTTTTGTTTTTAGTGTACAATAAAGAATATTCTATCTATCTATCTATTTTAAAAAACTTTTAAATAAAAAAGAAATGCGCAAAATAAATTTACTTTTTACGAAGTATTTGACGACCTCCGTGGTCGAGTGGTTAGCACGCCGGGTCTGGCGTCGCGTCAACTCTGAGGTCCCGGGTTCAATTCCCGGTCGGGTCAAATTAGAGAAAAACTGTTTTTCTTAATTGAGTCTGAGTGTTTTTTTCTATGTTTATGTATATTTATCCGTTATCTTACCATATTAACGAGTTTCAAAAGAATACTTATCTTTGTCTAGATAATTAATGTGAGCACAAAATTTATTTATTTTTATTTTAATATGCCGTTGTGTGTTATTGTAAAATGGTGGTCGTTAATAACTGGTCACTAATAAATTGGGCCATCGTAGTGGGTAATGGCCAAATCCCCCCTTGACCTATTGTTTACGTGGTAGGGCTTGGGGCCTTACTATCAACTCTTAGAGCAGAATTACTTGAATCTTACTATGCAAATTCTTTACGAATTTTTCATGGTAAGATTAAAGTAATACACTTGTATAAGGTGATAGTAAGGCTCCGCTTCTCCGCACCGCTTTTACTGCGTAGTTGTGGAAGTTACCACCGATGGTAGTAACTTCCACAACTAAGCAGTAACATACAATATATCGCGACGGGACGATAAAAAATATATTTTAAAACAGAACCTTAAAAAATAGGTTTATTAACAAAAAGGCTGGCAATAAAGTGACTTCGTTAATCGACTCCGTGTCACTTGAGCGCCTGTCTCGAAAGGCATTCGATTTTGAAATAATTAATTACTTTCGATCTGTCTTCCCGGGAGCGACCATTTTTGTCTAAATACTCCTATCAGGTTTGCTTTCACTCAGCCAAGGTTTTTGTTTCTTATATTAATTGACTTTAAATTAATCCTTAGCTTCTTTTTTATTGTTTATCGGGGACGCACTTGGCCTTTATCTTATAAAATTTCACGTGACCGGATCACAACTATTACTATTATGCGAGTTGGAGGTTTTAAACAACAGTTTATCGTGCCTTCTGGAACACGGAGAAGCTCAATATATTTTAAGAAAAGAGGCGCACCAACTCGTAACAAGTAGGCAGCTGGTATCTGTATTATGGTGATCGATCAGAGATGATCACAAATTACAGCAAATTTCACAATTAGTTTGACTGATCACTATGCAATTTTTATATTTTTTATTAGTTGAAGTAGCTACTCAAACCTTAAAACATTAAAAAATGCACTATAATTCGATGCAAGAATCAATATCATTTATTCAGTCTAAGAGGCCTATTATAACTCGACTGTGATTTTTGCGTAACATGCCAATTTTCGTTTTTGTAGTAATTTTGCAGTTGTATTTATCGTTTTTATCGAAATAGGATAATAAATTCATGTTTAATATTACAAATCTCCACTCAAAATCAAAAATCAATATATCTTTATTCAGTAAGCTTAAATTAAGCATTTTGAATCGTCTTAATTTATTTTTTTATGGATGGATGGATAGGCATAGGAACCCACCCACCCACCCCACCCATTCAGGAAGTCTTTTAGCTGTGGAGAAGAACGGGCACAACAAACTCCACAGCTTTAAAATAATATAGAAGTAACGACATTTACAAAACAACATGTCGTTACCAAATTATACAATCAGTTATGTAATGTAATAAAAGACAATGGATTATGAAAAAAAACAATGTAAATATATTATTATAACCAGGCTGTTTTGTCTTCTAAATATTCCTTGACTGTGTAATAACCTTTCCTAAGTAAACAAGATTTTACATGATTCTTAAACTTATCTAAAGGTAAATCTAGTATAGTACTTGGTATTTTATTATAATAGTGTATACCTTGCCCCAAGAAAGAGCCGAGAACCTTTTGTAACCTAAACAGTGGCATTACTAGTTTTGACTTATTTCTAGTATTGAAATTGTGTACATCACCGTGTTTAGAAAAAGTGTTAATATTGCAACGCACAAAAACTATACAATTATAAATATACTGCGATGCAACAGTAAGAACACCAACTTCCTTAAAAATATTTCTCGAAGAAGTTCGCGATCCCAGTCTATAAATGGTTCTTATTGCTCGTTTCTGTAAAATAAATATAGTTTTAACATCAGCCGCTGATCCCCACAGAAGGACGCCATACGACATGACACTATGAAAATAACTAAAGTAAACAGTCCTAGCAGTTTCTACATCTGTTAGTTGTCTAATCTTTCTAATCGCATATGCTGCTGAACTGAGTTTGCCGGCCAAATTCGATATATGCGGATTCCATTGGAGTTTTGAGTCAAGGGTTATCCCTAGGAAAACTGTCGAGTCTACCAAATCTAATTTAACACCACTCATTCTAACATCGGTTTGTTCGGTCTTGACATTTGGTAGTATAAATTTAATACATTTCGTTTTTTTAGAGTTTAGCTGTAAATTATTCGCACTAAACCAACTGAGTACCTCTGAGAGAGCATTGTTAACATCGTCATAATTATTCTTACATCTAGTCACATTAAAAATTAGTGAAGTATCATCTGCAAACAATACAATATCACAGAAGTTTTCTACAAAGAATGGCAAGTCATTGATATATATCAAAAATAAAAAAGGGCCAAGAATTGACCCTTGTGGAACTCCCATTTTTACATGAGAACCGGATGACTTAGTTCCATTAATGTCGACAGTTTGTGTTCTAGAACTAAGATACGACTGTATCAAATTACGCGCAAGACCTTTGAGACCATAGTGATTTAACTTCATCACCAGTGTCCGGTGCTCAACGCAATCGAAAGCCTTGGACAAGTCGCAAAAAACTCCAAGAGCGTTCTGAGACTTCTCCCAGGCATCAAATATATGTTTTATTAGAGCTACACCTGCGTCAGTAGTGGAACGACCCTTAGTAAAACCGAATTGTTTACTATGTAAAATATTATTTAAGTTAAAGTATTCCACTAACTGTTCGAGAATAATTTTTTCATAAATTTTACTAAGTGCTGGTAGTATTGAAATTGGTCGATAGTTACTGGGGTCTTCTTTATTTCCCGATTTAAATATAGGTATAACCTTACTAAACTTCATAAGATCAGGAAAGATTCCCTTATCAACACACTTATTAAAATATGTCAGCAAGATAGGGTGCAATAGAATATATAATATTTTTAATTATCTTTATAGACATGCCCCACAAATCACCTGTGTTTTTCATTTTTAGTAATTTAAAAGTTTTAATAATATTTTTAGAGTCAATATATTGAAAATTAAAAGAAACATTACATTTGGGTACATGTTGTTCGAGAAAGGCTTGTGCCGCCACTGGTGATGAATTTAAATTTGAGGTTATTACCACAGGTATATTTTTAAAGAAATCATCAAAAATGTTAGCAATTTGTGCATCTGAATTGATAAGGTTATCTTTAACTTTTAGAGTAAAAGTGTTGTCCCGTGGTTTTAATTTACCAGTTTCACGGTTGATGATATCCCAAGTGGCTTTTATTTTATTATTAGATTTTTTAATTTTATCTTTAATGAAGTTAGATTTTGCTAGTGTGCACACTTTCTTAAACAATTTAGAGTAATTTTTTACATATTCTGTAAAATTTAAATTTTGATTATATTGTCTTAAATTATATAACTCATACAGTTTATTTCTACTTTTATAAATACCAGTCGTGGCCCAGTCACAGAACTTAAGTTTTTGTGAAAACTTAATTGTTTTAGATGTAAACACTTGATTGTATTCTGTCTTTATTAAATCAAAGAGATTACTGTGTAGTACATCCGGATCATCATGTATTAAGGGCAAAGTATCGATTTTACAAGCTACATTGGTTTTGAAACACTCCATTCGCTTTTTTGTAACAGGTTTACATGTTACAGTTTTAGGCGCATCCTTAACATCAAAATCATAGGTCACCTTCAAACCGCAATGGTCAGACGTAAGACTACTAATAACTGACTTAGAGACAGGGTCATAGTCTGTAAAAATATTATCGAGACAGGTGGCCGAATGTGAAGTTATTCTAGTGGGTTCAAGAAATAGATTTCTTAGATTAAAGCATTTAAATAAAGCGAGAAGACGAACACTCCCTGAAGTGTTTTCTAAAATATTTACATTAAAATCCCCACATACTACAACATATTTATTTTCCAATTTTATTTTATTAAGTACATCTTCCATCACGGACTCAAATAAATCAAAATTACCCAATGGGGGCCGGTATACACATACATTACAAAACTATTGAATTCTACACATGATAGCTCAATGTTACGCTCCTTTGAAAGACATACAATGTCGTTGCGTTCCTTGTATTTAAAATTATTACTAACTAGTATTAGAGAACCGCCGTGAATAGCTTTGCTTCGTACGTACGCGCTTGCTAGTTGGAAATTATTTACTTGGAAAGACTTGTCATGACTTTTTAGCCAATGCTCAGTTACACAAAATATATGAATAGCCTGACTTTTTGCAATTAATTCTAACTCTAAGTCTTTGCCAGCCAAACCCTGAATATTTTGATGTATAATATTAATGTAAGTGGACTTGGCTTTTGTCTTAGACCTCAGTTTAAACAAGAGGTAGTCATCTTACTACTAGTTGTAAAAGATGCATTAGTAGAACTACTAATGATGATATTATTGTCAATAACAGACTTAGTTATACCAGGTATAACTGTATCATGTATATTGTAAGCTAACAAATTAGCTATTCGAGTCCTACACTTCTTCGACAGATACATACTATCTGAAGTCAAACTAAAATTATTAATAAACTTATTAATATCAAAAAATAAGATAGTGTCACTATGACGGCATAATAAATTATATAATAATAAATTTAAGTCAAATATGCGTTTATTCTGTTCCCAAGTTAAATTTGTACAATAGGGAAAAGCACTAACTAAAATATTTATATTTTCTATGATGTCACGTTTTTTAATTCGTAGACTGTCACCACATAAAATAATCACATTAGTGGAACTGCTCAATGACTGCTGAGAAACGCTACGTACTATAGCATTCATTGATTGACCTGGGGCACAGATATTCATTACATGTTGGTTTATACTTCCATTCATGAGCAATCCTAAGCCCTGACCCAATCCATCAGAGAAAATAACTGTGTTTCTAATTGGTTTAATTACATGTTTATTGCTTATGTGATTTAAATTATCAGAAGATTTAACTGGCATTTCTGTGCAGGCCGTTAAAGGACCCGAATCCATGACAGACAAGTTATTCGACTGAATACATGAGTTTAATGATAAAGGATTTTGACATATCACATTATCCTTATTATTAACTAAGAAATTGTGCTGATTTGCATTGTGTTTGCATAAGTCAATCAACTCTGTAGCTGACGGAATATTCTCCTCAATTTAATTTTGTGCTGTCACCCCAGCACTAAAAGAGTGGCCAGTAATACAACAATTAGTAGGCTTTTTATTTAAGGACTCAAATCGCTCTGCGTTATAGTTGCACATATCAACCATGTCATTTGCAGCTACAATTTGATAATTTAGGTGCTTAAGTGACAGATCACATATATTGTCATACATACTTTTCAGTGACCTTTCTAAGATATCAATCTTTTTAATTATGATATGTGAGTCACTGTCATGTTTATCATTCCTATCAATTGTGCTATTACTATACAATTTCAACTTATTTAATAATTGAATCCTTTCTTTCCTAAGTGACATATGCTTCTGTAAATGATTTTGCCTATTGACTAGTTTTTGGGTCTTAGAAATGTACCTTTTAACACGGATATATTTTTTTAACTTTTTGACACTTCTAAAATTATTATTGTTTTTACACAGTGATTTATTTAAGGCTGAGTCCTTTTTACATACCGGACTATCCATTACATTTAAACTGTCAGTTAATTCTTCAAAGTAACTTTGATTGTTAATAAAACTATTTCCATGACTCTGGTTTTCGAGAATGTCCGAATTACAAGATAATAACTCATCGAACAGGCTCTGAGAATGATTTACTTTAACATTATTACAGCTTTCATTTTCTAACTTTAAAATCGTTGCATGTGCCTCACATAAACTCATTTCCAGATCACTTATACGCTTTAATGCCTGTTCATGAGGGCTATTACATTCTGTAAAAGAGGTGATTACGTCCTGCATCTGGCTACATTTGTCAACAATATCTAAGTATTTAAGATGTAAGTCGGCAAGTTCACTCTTCAGCTCGGAATTTTTTCCAATGATCTTCATAATTTCCTTTTCGCTGTCATCCCTCTGCGAGAATAAGCTGAATTGGCTGGCGCATCGTATTTTGTAGTAATTTTTTAGGATAATAAATTCATTATAAAATCTTTGGGTGCGTATCATTTCATATAATGACAAAAAAACTAATTTCAAGACATAACGTTCATTGAATATAATTTTTACTTGTTCTAAATACACTTCCTATAACAACATTATACTTAGCTGTATATTATTCCTTTGATATAATACTCATATTCTCTAATAACTTTCTTTAAAGCTCAATTGGTAGAATAATCATATTCTATAACTTAGCTTAAAAGTAGCATTTCAACCCTAAATTGATTTAAAATATTGTCTTAAATACGTTAAGTTTTCGTTAAGGTTTAGCTACAAAAGTCAGTGACAGAAACGAATCGCGGCAAAGCCGACTCCACGTAGACTTGTCTGCCCGCCTCTAGAGTGTAATTTAAGCTCGCGGGGCGAGGCGGCCCGCGAGCTGAGGAGCAGGTGGGTTTAACGTTCGCCACCGTGGTTAAGCCTGGCGGACGAAACCGGCCAGCAAGCCGAAGCTGCGGTGGTGAGCGAAAGCCATCTGCGACGATAAGCTCGCGTGGGACCGCCGAAGTCCCGCAGCGCCAGAGCCGTGGCAGAAACCATGCCTGCTGCATGCCTGCTTGTATGCTGCATGCCTGCCTGCCTGCATGTTTCATGCCTGCCTGCATGCTACATGCCTGCTTGCATGCTGCATGCATGCTGCATGCTTGCTTGCATGCTGCTTGGTTGCTTGCATAATGCTTGTTTGCTTGCATGCTGCGTGCTTATTATATGAATAATGTTTTCTATCATTAGATTTTTATATCAAATGTACTATATATTATATTAAAAGTACATTGTATCAAATGAAATTATAGAATCTAAAATTATATTAAATGTTAATTATTAAGTCAGTTGTTATAACAAATGAAATTATATTATCTGAACGTTAGACCATAAGTATTTATAGCAAACATTACACACCAAAAATCTTTATTCCTCATGAAGTAAAGATTATTCTGGTATAAATTTTGTTCAATAATATTATCGTAGATAGTAGAAATTCACAGTTAACTTAAAGCTACTTTCGAAGTTTTTTGGTTTAGAATAAGATTTTTTTTCCTTATAAAATCAATGATATCTAAAAATTCTGAGGCCGCTACGAACTATACGACTATATAAGAGATAACATTTTATTTTTTTACATTATTTTTATTTTTATTCTCTTTATGCAAGTATTTGACCGCGATCTCACCTTAAATAAGTGACGATGCGGCCTAGGATGTAGCATACTTGCCTAGATATTTTTTTATTTCATTTGTTTAGACTAGTAGTTCAATCTAGGAGCTCAAAAAAGTGCCTTCGCGCATTTTATGAAAATCTTTCTCTGCAATTTTGGGTTTAATTAAAATGTTAAGCAAAATTGACTACGAACTATGCCAAAAGCTATTCTACACTATTCTATACGTCAAAATTGTTAATATATTTATGTTTCTGAGATCAAGAACGCCAAAATTGGCCATTTTACGCAAAAATCACAGTCGAGATGTAATAGGCCCCTTAAAGGATACAATAATTGAGCACTTATGAATGGCATTACGCTATCGTCCTTCTTAAGTTTATACAAGAACGAAAGATATATTAACAGGATAGCCAGTCTTTAAAATTCTGACGCTGATTTAGACGACTAATGTCGTATCCCGTGATATAACATACACTCGGCGTCAAAAAAATCGCACCTCTTAGAAAATCACTTTCAAATGTCATTTACTCTTGATATGCACATGCAGTCGCATTAATTATGATTTTATTTACAAGGTTACTTAATTAACTTAATAAAAAACATTACTTTTCATTATCAAATAAAACCTAATGCAACAAATAAAGTGTCACAAAAATTCGATGCAAATTTTGCTACCCGTGAGAGTTGCTAGTTGCGCTTCCTTTGTGGGTATAAAACGGTCAACACGGGTTCAATGTGGGTCATTCGCTATTCAACCGTTGAAGAGGACACACGCACAGATTTTGATGGATACCACAGCTGATAAAGCCGCTCAAGTGGTTGCACTACTGCAATCAGGGGTGCGGCAGTGTGATGTCGCCCGGCAACTGAACCTGAGCCGTTATTCCGTTCGAAGAGTGTACCAGCGCTTCATAGAGACCGGTGGCTATATCCGCAGACACGGTTCGGGTAGACGTCGCTGCACTTCGGAAAGAGACGACCGGTTCGTTGTGTCGAACTCTTTGAGAAATCATTTCTCCAACGCTGTTGAGTTGCAACAGCAGCTCCAGGCAGTTCGCAGACGCACCGTAAGCGTATCTACGGTTAGAAGAAGATTGAAGGAGAAGAAGATAGCGGCCCACAGAGCTGCTACGGGTCCAAAATTGACTGCAGCGCATCGGCGAGCCCGCTTGCAGTTTGCTCGTGACCACGTCGATTGGACCCTTGAGCAGTGGAGAGCTGTTCTCTTCTCAGACGAGACGCGAGTGTGTCTTTTCTGCAACGACCGACGGAGAAGAGTATACCGGAGGCAGGTGAACGTTTCGCCCAAGCCTGCATCCAGGAGACGGTGGAATATGGTGGCGGATCCTGCATGTTCTGGGGCGGTATGTCTGCTGCCGGCAAAACCGACCTTGTCTGCGTCTCCCGGACTGGAGGTGCTCGCGGACAAGGGTCGCTGACTGCTCGCCGCTATGTCACTGAGGTCCTGGAAGTGCATGTGGTCCCCTTTGCCGAATCTTTTGGCGAGGGGTTCACATTAATGCACGACAACGCTCGCGCTCACACTGCAGGCATCGTGAGCGACTTCTTGCAGAGGTCCCAAATCTCTGTGATGCAGTGGCCAGCGCGAAGTCCGGATCTGAATCCTATAGAGCACCTCTGGGACCATCTTAAACGTAAGGTTCGATCTCGGGATCCAGCTCCTTCGACTCTACAGGAGCTCCAAGACGCGGTGATTGAAGAATGGGGGCTTATCCCTCAAGAAGAGCTCCTGAAGTTGGTGAGGTCCATGAGGGACCGTATGGAAGCCGTGATCAGGGCAAGGGGGGGTAACACTAGATTTTAAGTTAATTTTAAGACACTTTTTGTACATTTTTCTTTGTAAATTATCTGTTGTTAATTAGGACTTAATTAAGGATTTTTATTATTTTATTAATTTTAATGTTGTTTGTATAATTATAATTAAACAGAAAGTTAAATTTAATTGTTTTTTGATACTCCTTTTTGTTACCTTTCTAATGATACCCAACACTATCCTCTACATAAGGTTTAAGAATTTTTAAAGATGATTTTTAAAAGGTGCGATTTTTTTGACGCCGAGTGTATTTTAAACAGAATGTAGAATTAAATCTAGTACAACAAACATTTCACCTGTCTCGACAGATACACACGTAAGTTTAATTTCGTACATTCCTGTGTCTTGCGGCCGTTACGAGCGTTCCCGAGGCCTAATACGCCATAAAGAGGCAACAGTGCCAGATTGAACTGTTTACTGCCTGCCATATTGCTGAACAACCTCGATGTGCAGTTCCAAACGTCGGTTTTAATACCACATTGGAATTGTGGTTGTATTTCTTTAAAGACTGATGTGTTATTTTTCTCATCATCGTCTATTCTATTATTACGAGCTTTTTGGTATCCAATAGAATCTTCAAAGTACAATGGTTTTTATTAAAATCTTTAAGCAAGCTGTAATCAAACTTTCATATTAAATAGTTGATTAAGATTGATTTAAAAGAACTTTTTATCTTTTTTACTGGCTGATCAATCTACATTCGTACCCCTAAAAACTGTCACTTACAAATACTTGAATCGTTGGCTGTACTGTACGTCTTTACATTTGTCATTACGGGGCAGCTCTTGTGAGGCTGAAGTGTATTTCCTCAGCAACCGGCATAAGAGATGTTATTCACAAAAAATGTGTTTGGTAAAACGTGTCAAACTGTGAATTGGAACACGCGCCTTCAGAGACTTAGTTACTTTGTGATTTTTATTGAATATGCTGTTATATAAATACGCCTAATGTCATGGTTAACGTATTTATGTTTCATTCAATACAATGTGATAAAATAATTGCAGTATCTATGTATACCTGTAAGCAAAGTTCACAGAGTAAACACTATTATTATTAAACTTTTACGTTCTATTATTAACAAAAATATAATGGCGTGGTATAGTATGTAGGTAGTATAAAAAGTTATGAGTAGGATGCTTTATTACTGAGTAGTTAGAGCATCACGGTCTAAATATTTGGTTGACACAAAGTAAAGTAAAGTTACAAACCATTTAATTTACGTAAGTTCACTTTTAGACATACATAATGTACTTACGTGTATAGGGTTAGTCAGAGACTATAATTATATTGAAGATGGTTACGCCAAACAAGAAGATTATTTTGTTAAAAAATGCCAAAACCTGCGTATATCGTTTTTTCCCCAATTTAATCAGAGCAATTTCACCGATGATACTTGACAAAACGTTGACATTTAACCTTAACTATTAAAAGATGCTATTGAAAGTGACTGAAACGTGGACAGTGGATCTATATGAGGTGACTGCTAGAAACCGCAAGAAACTTCAAGGGCAGGTCACTCTTGTTTGGCGTAACCACCTTTTAGAAGTCGAAACAATTGATATTTTCATTGTGTCTGGTTCCGCATACATAGTTGAAAACACCTTTACCTTCACCTAGCTTCCTAAATTATTTACTTACCATGTCGTGAACTTATGTTAAGAGCCAAGTGTAAATAAATTTTATATGTATGATTTTAAATTTACAAACATTTACAAACTTTTACTAACAACATAAAATCGCAAGATGATACAAACTTAATACCTACCTACTAATTTATTATCAACCAGAGGGTGATAGAGCATCTATCTGGCATTACGAAATTAGCTTAGCTTTTCCGTTCGCTAACTGAAAGCCCCTCAGTGGCAACGAGATCCCGAGCTATCAAATAAGTTAGCCATCCTAAAATAGGCTGTCTAACTATGTCTAACTACTAGCAGAATGTGTATTCCTGTCTAACGGGCAACATTTTATTTAAAATCTCAGGGTAAAATATCTATTTTCAACTATCCTCAACTCCGTGTGACAAGGACTAACTGAGTGAGTGACTGGCAGAATCAACACCGTTGGTGTAACTTAAACGAATAATGCAGACAGCAAAGAACCTGTACTTAAGTAAAATTTTTAAACACTGAAAAAAGACGACATCCTCAGGCGGGAATCGAACCACGCACCTTCCGCATTCCGGGCGGCTGTCTTAACCACTTGGCTACCGAGGTCTGGTTTTCACCCCTCGAAATTTGTCAGTGCTTGATGCTTATGTTTTTAGTCAACATTGCTTCATCAAATCTTAGAAGTTTTCATCTCTGAGATCCGAAAGAAATATTTTACAAAATATTTGAACATTCGGTTAAGATGAATCTGCGTTTATAGGTTAGTGTTTTTTTTTAAAATTTGTATTTCAGCGTTTTCATAACGCTTAAATATACGTACCTAAACACTGAAAAAAGACGTTGTCTTTTTCCTATTCGTCGTTGCCCGCATAGCATAAAACTTATTCTACAAAATTAAACAATACACATACTATTACAATTCAAAAAGTTTACAGAACATAAACATATTAAATTTTACAATTTTTACTGTCGAAAATCCCTAATAACTTCTAAACGGATTACTCCATTTTCACAATTTCTTTTGCCCTACCCATTTTAGACCTATCAAATGACATGAAAAACAACACAATATCTACACAAACAAAAATATTTTTTTCTACTAACCTAATACTCAGTCGCGTGAATTTATTTCACAAAAATTTTGTTACTTCGTCTATACTGATGATTCAAAAATAGGAAAGTATTTTTTAAATCGAGCTTAGATAACCACCTTACAACATATTCTCCGGGGGCTGGGGCGCTTTACATACCTACCTAACTGTTCTTGTTGTACTTCTACGCCTCAAACCTCAAGTCGCATGAGACCGCACCTACAAAAACGAACTTGACTTTGTACCGTGTTTTCATAGATTTACAGACTACTTTAGTATGAACAAATTTGATTTTTTAATTGGTTAGTACATTTTATGCATCGTGTTAGCAAAATATCGCATAGTGTATGCTCGATTCTGTCAACTTTGACCTTGACAGTTGCGCCAATTTTTTTGTTAGAAAAGTGCCACGAGTGAGTGGTTAAACAACTGGTAGCTTAAAAAACGACATTTCATCGTTTAATGTTTAATTTTAACAACCCTCCACTTTAACAGTTATAATAACTTTTTTTGTTGCTCCATTTTTGCACAAAAAAGTTTACAGACTCTTTCTTTTCCCGCCAAAAAGTCGACAATCATTAATGAGAGATAACGTATTTATTTTGTAAACTTTATTTTAAAAAAGTGCAAGAGAGCCCTAAAATGGCAACCGTGAGATCAAAATCAAATGAGGTGAAAGGTTGCCATCAAGAAGGTGGCCGGTATCAACTGGATCCTTACTGCCTAGGATAAAATAAGAGGAGAAGTTTGAAGGAGGCTTACACCAGATCTCTGGTTGACAAAAGCTGAAAGGAAGGAAGGATTAAATAAGAATTCAATGTTGTTTTGTTTTTTGTATGTGTGCAATGTTATCAACGTTATCATGCCATTTTCTATGAATTACGAACGCATTATGTAGAACACACATTGTACATAAAATGCATTAGTGCACTAATGCGTTGTGACTTGGGATGCGTTCGCATGCGTCGCGCGGGACATTAACTGCGATCGGGCGGGTCAACATGCTTCTCGTCCGTACTGCATAAATCTTATGTGTGGAGCCACGAAACAGCAGGACGAGTAGGTACCTATGTTATTTTTTTATAATAAATTAATCCTACTAATATTATAAACGCGAAAGTTTGTAAGTATGGATGGATGTTTGTTACTCTTTCACGTAAAAACTACTTAATGGATTTGGATGAAATTCGGCATACAGATAATTTATAAAGGTGGATTAACATATAGGACACTTTTTATCCCGATATTCCTACAGAACCACGCGGGTGAAACCGTGAGCGGCCGCTAGTATGTAAATAAAAAGGTATGTACGCCCATCACTTCAGAACTGCTGCAACTGTTTGAATAATTCTTTTTTTATTGTGTTTGTCAGGTCAATGGTCATCATGACAAGGTTTGTATGTACTTTGTCACAGGATACGGGATGTTCACACACGCAGACGAAGTCGCGGGGAAAATGATCAAAAACAAATCAGTTTAACAATAATTGAGGTTGATTCTCTCCTTCGGAGTGTGAGAACACTTGTGCCAGGAGAGAATCGCTCTCATTTAACATAATAGTACTTAACAATTTGTTGAGTAGCCACTTTATTTAGGTTCTAGTACTTTGATTTAAATAAAAATAAGATAAAAATCTGTGTGTGTGTGTGTGTGTGTGCGTTTTCTTCTTTGTTGTGTTTGTGATTGCCAGGACAAAGTTTGTATAAAGTAATTGTTTTGGCAATTCGTCACGGGGTACGGTTTGTTAACGCGGGCGAAGTCGCGCGCGGGCAGCTAGTAATAGCCAGGGTGTACGGCAGATGGTTGACCATACGAAAATGAGGGATAGGTGGGGCCCTCTGCTACATGCTCTGCCCTAAGAATTTTACCTAGGTTACACGGTTCTTTTTAAATATTTTTGTAAAATGATAATAATGGCAATTTTTTTTGGATATTTTTATCTATACTGGTTCTTAAAAAATGGATTTTTGCCTCAGATGATTAGCAGAAAAAATTTATGAGCCCTTAAAATACAAAAAGAGATTTAAAAAACAGGTAAGGTCTAACTTTACAACGTATTATCCGTGGTACATAGGTCAAAGTTTTATGGCATATCATATAGCCTCATCTATCCCCTATTTTCGTATGTTCAATCGTCTGCCGAAAACCCTGTATACGAGTATAAATAGCCGACAATCGATACATTATCTTTATATTACTAAGCTGGCAAGCCGCCTGATAGTAATTGGTACGGTACAACTACCAAAAGAAAATAAAATAAAATGTTAACAGAGCTACAGTTTGAAGGCACAAGCCGGATAGAGCTGGAAGTGATTTTATTGTGGTCAGGCTTTTGATGTCGACTGGTCTGTACTCTGGTTTGTATCTGTTGGCGCTTAAGGCACTAACATGCGACGCAGGGAAATGGTAAAATAGGATAGCTGGGGGCTTACTTGGTTCCGGGCTGTGATCACAGGATCTGGTTGGAGCTGAAGGCGGCTGGCGCTCTAGGCGCGGGAGCGCAGGCTTGAGGGCGGCAACACACAACACAGTTCACTCTGGGCACTGGTCGGTGGCGTTTTAGGGGTAGTTGAGCTGGTAAAAGAAGCGCTTTCACTGCACACACACTGATCACATAACAGACGTGTTCACGGGCTGAGTTCTTGCGCGCGCGCGCGTGGGGTCTCCTTGAACGCTCGGAGCACACTCCATTGGCGCCAGCGCCGATCCGCTTCGTCCGGTATAATTGTCACCTCCCTCTGATTGGCCGATTATTCGTTGCGGTCCGTGCGACGGGGAGGTCAGTCAAATATGCACTTTAATTGACCGCAGAGACAGTTGCTATTCGTTGCGCTGTGGCGCAAACATCTTCCCGGGCCCCAGAGGGTAGGAGGGGGGGAGGGGGGAAAGGAATGGAAGTCAAAGGGAGACTACAGCCTCGATTCGTGCTGTGTTGAGTTAATGTCGAGTGGGTCTGTATATGATGAGCTGAGAGGAATGCACGTGTGTGACTGCATGAGTAAGATCGTGCACTGAGCACAGCAACAAATAGGCACAAAAACAACAACAAAAAAGGGCTGTACACTGGGCATGCCATCATGTAGTCACGTGAGTCGTGCACTGAGCATAATGGCATATAGGCACAAAACAACAACAAAAAAGGCTGTACACTGGGCATGCCATCATGTAGTCACGTGAGTCGTGCACTGAGCATAATGGCATATAGGCACAAAACAACAACAAAAAAGGCTGTACACTGGGCATGCCATCATGTAGTCACGTGAGTCGTGCACTGAGCATAAAGGCATATAGGCACAAAAACAACAACAAAAAAGGCTGTGCACTGAGCACGATAGCATACAGGCACAAATACAACAACAAAAAAGGCTGAGCAGGTACCATGTAGGCACAGAAAAGCGCAATGCGCGCTGTGGCGCAAAGCGCAGAAGCGCGCGCTGGGCGGGTACCATGTAGGCACAGAAAAGCGCAATGCGCGCTGTGGCGCAAAGAGCAAAGGCGCAATTAAAAGCGACCGCAATAGAAGCAAATAAAAAGCAGACTGCATGTGTGTATGTGCTGCAGGCTGATGTGTGGGTGCACGTGTGTAGAAGTACTATGCTCTTGTGGTGAGCACGCACGAGATTGAGCCGATTGCCAAGGCAAAAATTAAAAACAGAAAAAATATATAAAATTAACACGAGCGAACACTGTTCTTGGAACACGTTCTTATTTTATTTTTGTAGGTAGGTTAATAATATTTCGCAATGCACTTTGCAACGTCTATCGTGCAGAAAGGGTCATGTAAGGACATGTAATGAAATAGTTAATGGGCTGAAATAGTTATCCTATATATATATAATAGTGGACTGTATTAATAATGTGGGGCTGAATATCTACGGTAACGTGTACCTACTGCTGCGACCCATGCGGCTGCTGTGCATGCGCGGACGCATGCAGCGGGCTGTCGGTGGGTCGTTGTGCCGGAGTGTCCCGCAGATGGGGCGGAAGCCACCGCGCCGCCGATTCCGGCTGGTAATGCTGCGTGGCGTCGTCCGGTCGGTGAAGGGACGTGTGGTGGTCGGCGATGCCACACACTCTACAGCCCTTCACCGACTTACACTCCTGTGGGTAATGTGGGCCCAGGCACTTCTGGCACCGCTCGCGCGCCTTTATAAAGTCCCACCGACCTTGTGTCGGTTGGGCATTGTAGCGGGCGCACGCTATTAATCTATGCCCCCTAGTCCTGCAGTAAGGGCAGTAAGGGGTGTTTGGGCTGGGCCCGGCCCGCGCGTGCATTGTGTGCGTGTTGTGTGCAGTTGTGTAGGCGTGTATGGGTGGCGGCACGAGTCGAGGCAAAAAAATGAAGTGTGTAGGGTAGGGTTTAAAAACTAGTGGACTGTATGTATCCGGCTCGTAGGATCATAAATGTTGGCGCTTAAAGCACCAACATGCGACGCAGGGAAATGGTAAAATAGGATAGCTGGGGGCTTACTTGGTTCCGGGCTGTGATCACAGGATCTGGTTGGAGCTGAAGGCGGCTGGCGCTCTAGGCGCAGGAGCGCAGGCTTGAGGGCGGCAACACACAACACAGTTCACTCAGGGCACTGGTCGGTGGCGTTTTAGGGGTAGTTGAGCTGGTAAAAGAAGCGCTTTCACTGCACACACACTGATCACATAACAGACGTGTTCACGGGCTGAGTTCTTGCGCGCGCGCGTGTGGGGTCTCCTTGAACGCTCGGAGCACACTCCATTGGCGCCAGCGCCGATCCGCTTCGTCCGGTATAATTGTCACCTCCCTCTGATTGGCCGATTATTCGTTGCGGTCCGTGCGACGGGGAGGTCAGTCCAATATGCACTTTAATTGACCGCAGAGACGGTTGCTATTCGTTGCGCTGTGGCGCAAACAGTATCCACTTTGTCAGAATACGCCGCCCCTAATACCAATTTTTTTAGCACGTGTGTAAGCACTTGCCCTTTATCTCACCTGATGGTAAATGACGATAAGGCCGAAGGTGGAAGCGCGCTTCACCCGGAATTCTCAACCACTGAGGAACTGGCTATCTTATCTCTAAACTGTCGGAATATAATAATGCTATTAACATTGTTGTTATGGCCTCAGGCTTTAAATAAAATGGTGGTTACAAGCCCTACCACCAACCGAACCGAACCCGAAACCTAAGGGTCTAAGACCGGTAGCTTAGCAACCAGACCACAGAGGCGGTAAACTTATCCTTTTTTAGAAATAAAACCTACATTTATTGTACTAACCTTTTTCCACAGACAATAAAGTACTTAAGCAAGTAAGCGCACGGCTTTGTAAGTAAGCATAAGTACTAAGTTACAAAGCCTCTCGCACCTCCCGAGATGAGATCACCGACATTATGGCTCCAATACCCCATCGCCTACAATAAATAGGGATACAAACGGAGCTGTGTCGTCGCGTGCCGGAGCAACTTAATGGACCATTAGAGATACCACGTTATACGCGCCGCCAGATGTACGGTTATGTACGGAACACTCGGGAAAAACGTACTAATGACGCCCGATAATCATTGTATGTTGCGAATTGTTTTACTGGAACGTACATTCACAGGTACACAGATTCAGGACTGCTATCAACAAAGGGTTAGTCAGAGACTAGGCAATGATGATTAAAGCAGTAAATAAAAATGCGCTGAGACAGAATCAAACTTCTTTTTATGTACATCGTTAACCACTATTTTTTTTATATAAAAGAAGGCGGCAAGCGAGCAAGCGGGTCACCTGGTGGAGAGTAATCACTGCCGCCCATGGACACCCGCAAAACCACAGGAATCGCAGTCGCGTTGCCGGCCTTTAAGGAAATAAGGAATAGGTTTAAGGAAGGAATAAAAATTGTGAGAGGGAAGGGGGAGGGGAGGGTCCTCTGGAAACCTCACTGGTCGGACGAAACACAACAGCACCAAGTGCCATTATTTCATGCATAATATTCGTGAGAGGGTGGTATTACGCCGGGCGAGCCGGCCCAATGCGTGCTGCAACGCAGCGTGGCTCTACCACTCACTATTTTTTATCTAGGGAATACGAAACTGCAAGTTGAGAGCGCACTCGCGTACTCGCAACTTATGTGGAACTTTCATTCTCAAGAGAGCTTTAAGCTTTTGGATTCCTTATACACTTACATACAGGCATACTACTATAAACACGTACACATCTTATACCTCAGTATAAAAAACGTTTAGCCATATTAAAAAAGTTTGTACCATCAAATAACCGCAAGCTAAAAAATAGTGAATGAAATGTTGTCATTAATCAAATTCATTTTCATTCGACATCTGTAATAATAATTTGCACAGAAAAAGTCTGCGTTCTAAGCCGTAGAGCCTCAACAAATGGCGAAGCCGAGAGTCTTGTCAGCTCTGCTCATTATTTAAATTACAGCGATCTTCGGGAAAATCCGATGGCACTCCAACTACCATTTTAGGTATATTTTCTTTCAGAAAAACACAATTCTATAGACGTTGCGTTCATTGAAGAAATATCTCATTACCATTACACATTTTGAGAAACATTTTTTGGGCGATTTTCATTGTGCTGCTTCTATTAACATTCTGTTTTAATCAAACTAGTAACTTATACTATTTTTTGAAAAATATTAAGTATCTTCATTATTGAAATCTTTGCATTCACAATGCTTTATAGATATAGGATAAAATGTTTACTAGAAAAAAATAACCAGCCTCAGGAAAGCTCGAATGGGATTCTAACCCATGACCTTTGGATTGCCGGTCCACTGCTCTAACTGCTAAACTACAGAGACCCCAGAAGACTCGTTAAATTTTTCGCAAAAGCCATGGGTTCGAATCCAATTCGAGCTTTCCTGAGACTGCTTGTTTTTTTCTAGTAAACATTTTATCCAAAATTAAGTATCTTTATTGTTGAAATTTTGCATTCACAATGCTATATAGATATAGGATAAAAATCAACCAGTCTCAGGAAGCTCGAGTGGGATTCGAACCGACGACCTTTGGATTGCCGGTCCACTGCTCTAACCGCTGAGCTACCGAGACCCCAGAAGACTCGCTGAATTCTTCCTAGTAGTTTGATTTACGCTGCAAGCCAGCGGTATTACGTCACTGTGAAGTGAGCTTCCTGAGACTGGTTGATTTTTTTTTTCTAGTAAACATCAAAATTAAATATTTTATTATAAAGATATACTCACAAGTATTATCCCAAAAGGGTTAGTCAGCGATTAAGTAATAAGGATCGCAAAAGTAGTACAAACTACTACTCCAGTTATGCGATTCTCTAAGCGACACAGACGCTGCGCGCATGGCTGTGATCTGCTGTCTCTTTCCAATTCTATGAATATGAAAGAGACAGAGTCATTTCTTAGCGCTGCGGCAGCCGCAGCTATCAAGGCTTTAGCTTAAAGAATCGCACGGCAGTTGGCAACACAACAGGTAGAGGTTATTAATTTGGGACTAATACAATAACACTTACATACTCGTTCACACGAAATCACGCTTGTTTTGGCCATAACATATAAAGTTAGCTCTGTCGATAGTAAATTGGTAGACAAGTATAAAGAGATACTTGGCGAATGTTCACTCTATTTGACGGAGCATCGGAACAAAAACCGATAAATCACATTTGTGTTGTTTGTGGTAAAATGTAAAAAAGTGGCCCAGTTCATGGTTTTCTAATTTAGAGCCAAAACGAAATCTATCAATTTCTTTGTGTGGCATGACAGTTTGGAAACCTAAATTCTGTATTCGTGACCTGTATCGGTAAATGGATATATCGGTTTTTGACCAAACCAACTGATAAAATATCGGATTTTGATAATTATCGGTTTATGTTCAGATCCGGGTATTTTGCGGACGGATTGAGTGCGGATTTATTAATTTTCGACCAGGTTACATTAACCATAGAGCAAGATATTATGTAGGAGAACAACCAATTGACATCAAAACAGAAAAAATGTAAAAATGTGATTTATCGGTTTTCGTTCCGACACTCCGTATAAAGAGATACTTGGCGAATATTCACTCTATTTGACCGCTTTCAAACAAATAATTTTCTATGTGGGACCATATGATGTTCATGAATTATTAAAAAAAAATTAAATTACTCATTTAATGTTTGTTAAATACCTAACGTATCGTTGGCATAAGTTAATGTCATATATTCACAATTCTATTCTACAAGCGTTTATGCCACTTGTCTATGTCCTCTGGTCGGAGTACCTAAGTTCGCCGAGGTCTAACAATAACAATAACACATCGGGGGAAGACACGTCGGTTATAAAAGATAATAATATGCGTAGGAGGCTTTAAATCCCGTTTATGTTGTGCATAATGGAACCCGAAATTTTAATAAAAGTATAAAATTAAATAATAATAACACATTCCAAGGACATTCCAAAAAAAACATTTATAAATAATATAGGATTAAACTAAAATCACCAGCAGATTCGAATTTGCGGGCCGCGGTTGGCGACCGCGTCGTTTGCCGCCACAGGGTCGCGGCCCGCATTTTGTGCCCACTGAACCCTAATTACGGGACCGTTAATGGATCGGTTATGGATTTTATTCAATTATTAAGTTTGAATCGAATCGGAGCCGAAATATCACGCATCCCCCGTTACTTTTGTGAATTTTAATCGGATGCTAATTAAATAACTTATCTACGGTTTTGCATGGAGTGCGATTATACTCGTATAAATAAAATATCTGGATTAAACGAGACTGTACTGGTAAAAAGTAATTACTAATTATTTTTTTAAGTATATGATCTGCTGCCCCATTATGCAACGGCTTTATAATAATATATTGCAATTGAATATATTTAAAAAAAATACACAAAATTTGGCACACTTAAAATAATGCATCAAAAACTTAATAACGTTACATAAATAATCACGACTATTATCCCCGAATGGTTAGTCAGATACTAGGCAATGAGTACAGCAGAAGCAGTCCTCTGCCATAGTCCACTTTTTACCAAATAGCGACTGCACATGAGCTCAGCGTGACAGGTGGTGAGCCAATCGCCGCTCTATGCTGTTGGATAGATGTGCAGTCTTTAGTCCGTTGAAAAACAAAACACTTAAAAATGTTGCGAAATCTGGAATTGACAGCACCTGAGGTCTTTTTATAGTGCTATGTTAGTAGTAGTAGTAGTAATAGTAGTATTTTCGTATATTCCAACAATCACCCTGGAAAATAGGATATACTTACTTTAACAAAAATAGCAAATAGCTGCTTAAAATAGTTACTGAGGTACTCTTTCCATACTAATTACAATGTAACATAAAATAATATTCAATTTAATAAGAATGCATTCTTTGATATATTATCATCTTATGTTATGTAGGTACATCATAAGTTATTACATGTTATTAACATCATAAGTTCTGTATGTTCAATTTAATAAGTAAATTAATACATTCTTTGATTAATAACATCTTAAGTTATGTGGGTACATCACATGTTATTGTTATTAACATCATAAGTTCTGTATGTTCAATTTAATATGTAATTTTATACATTCTTTGATAAATTAACATCTTATGTTAAGTAGGTACATCACATATTATGCAAACATGTAGTTTGCTATTAACATCTTATGTTATGTATGTTCAACTAAATAAGTAATTTAATTCATTCTTTGATTAATTAACATCTTAAGTTATGTGGGTACATCACATGTTATTACATGTTGTTGACAATGTAAAAGTTTATTTTTATAAAAATGAATTTGCATTTGATCTAGCATTAACTTTTCAAAAATTTTACTAAATGTGGGTAGCACAGAAATAGGTCTAATATTAGAGGGGTCAGAAGTGCTACCTGATTTAAATAATGGAATTATTTTACTATATTTCATGAGGTCAGGAAAAACACCACTGTCAATGCATTCATTAAATATGCAAGCTAAAACTGGAGCTATTGTCATAATTACAGATTTAGCGACGTCCACGGAATTACCCCACAGATCAGCAGTTTTCTTTTTATTGAGAGTGTTAAATGTTTTTATTATATCTATAACACAAATTTTTTGAAAACTGAAATTATTTTCACAATCTTTAACATTCTCCTTCAAAACAGATTCAGCTACAGTGGGGGAGGAAATCAAGGCTTTTGTAGTTGAAACTGGAATGTCAGTAAAAAACCTCTCAAATGCTGCAGCAACATCAGCATCAAAAGTCAAGGTTTTATTATCACAATTTAAATTGTACTCATTATTACGACTTTTGACCTTTCCTGTTTCACTATTTATAATATTCCATGTCATTTTTATTTTGTCATTACTATTCTTAATCTTAGAACTCAGATAGTTTGCCTTGGCTAATCGACATACTCTTTTGAATAACTTTGAATAATTTTTAACATATAATTTGAAGTCATCGCTGGTGTTATAGTTGCGTTCACCATAAAGTTCATAAAGGCGTTTCCCACTTCTGTGAATACCAATTGTAGCCCATTCATTAAAAGTTACAGTACCACTAACTGAGATCTTTTTTGGAATAAAAGTTTTATTAAATTCTGAACAATAAATGTTAAAAAAATTATTATAAAAGACATTAGGGTTGTCATTGTATTCTAAATAATTTAATTTTGTATCTAGATTGCTTTTAAAGCGTTCCAGCCGACCTGCAGTTTTTGGTACAACAGTGATATTCTTTTTCGTCACTTGTTTACGCTGGTGTGGAAAGCTGACCATTTGGCCACAATGATCAGAGTCCAGGTTATTAATAATTTGCTTAGCCAGTGGTTTTACATTTGTATATATGTTATCAATACAGGTGGCCGAAGTGGCAGTTATTCTTGTCGGCTCCAAAAATAAATTATTCAAGTTGTATGATAGAAATAGGTTTTTAATTTTAGTTGACATCGTGGAATTTTCTAACAAATTAATATTAAAATCCCCGCAAACAATTATTGTTTTACCTACATTACGGACTTTATGTAATGCCTCATCCATAACTTTTTCGAAATAATCATATGATGCTGAAGGCGGTCTGTACACACTTAATACAACAAACTGCTCCAACTCCACACAAGCTATTTCTATTGTTCGCTCAACCGAGAGGCTCACTATGTCTTTGCGTTCCTTTAATTTAAACTTCTTACTAAGAATAATTAAGGAGCCACCATGTATTGCATTTCCTCGACTGAACGAACTTCCTACCAAATGATTCTTAAAATTGAACATGAACTGATGGTCTTTAAGCCAGTGTTCTGTTATGCAAAGAATATCAATTTTATTACAGTTCATGAACAATTCAATCTCCAAATCTTTGCCCATCATTCCTTGGATGTTCTGGTGGACAATGTTTAAAGATAGTACATTTTTTAAATTTAATATTTGACATGGGCTTTTGCTAAAGCTATTTTTACATTCATTTAATTTCATTTTATTAACAAACATTTCGCAAGAGTTTTCCTCTTTTGTCATATAATTTAATTTAAATAATTAATTGGAATGTCAGTAGAAACACTACTGACGTCTATGTCAAATATAAGTCGAGTCAAATATAAGTCGAGTCGGTCGAGTCCCAACGCCAAGTACTTTTGAAAATAGTACCGCTAACACTGCGAGGACCCACCGGTGAGAGTGTGCACACGCACGCACTGCTGGACGACGGTGCTACAGTGACCTTGGTGGCATCGGACGTCGCTGATAAGCTCGGCTTGCGTGGTAAGCCTGTAACTATGCGCGCACGCAGCGCATGGGACAGCGAATTGGTATGTGAAACTGAACTTTTATCTTTTGATGTTTTGAACAATGCTGGTGATGTTTTTAATTTGTGTGCTCGTAAAATGTCTGAGTTAGACTTACCTGTTCAATGTATTTCTGATAGTAAGTTATACTCTAAATATGAATATTTGGGCCTGTGTAATTGTAATGTAAAACCAAAGCTCTTAATTGGCCAAGATAATTATCATTTAATTGCTCCTATTGATTTTATTAGGGATAGTGAACAGCAGTGTGGTCCGTACGTCACAAAAACCCTTCTAGGATGGTGTTTACATGGCAGGTTAAACAATGCTACTTCTATTTCATGTATTAACTGTACCGATGTTTGTGTGAATGCGTATAGTGAAGAATGCGTTGGCACAGGTTTAAAATTACCTACAGTCAGTATAAATAATATTAAACAAACTGACTCTCAATCGCATCCCGTCAGTACTATCTCTAACTGTTCTGAACATAGTTTAGACAACGACATTCAGCTACATAACACAGTTTGCAAGTACTTCTCACTAGAATCTATAGGTGTATGTACTAAGCCGCGCCGTAACTCCGATGAGTTGCGTGCGCTTCAAATTTTAGATAAAACTTCTAAATTAATAGATAATGCTTGGTGCGTGGGTTTGCCTTGGAAGTACGACGACTTTGAGATGCCAGACTCCTACCCTACAGCGTATAAACGCTTATTATCAGTTGAACGTAAAATAAAAAGGGACGAAGGCTACGCTGCCCGGTATCACGATAGAATTAAACATTTATTTATAAATAATTACGCACGAAAAGTTACAGAAAATGAGCTTGCGTCCTCTGGACACCACGTTTAGTACCTGCCACATTTTGGGGTTGACAACCCAAATAAACAAAAGCTGAGGTTGGTATACGACGCAGCCGCTAAGTCTAGGGGATACTCACTTAATGATTTTTTTATTGCAGGGTCCAGATTTATTACAGTCATTGTTAGGTATAATGTTTAGGTTTAGAGAGCAACCAGTAGGTATTGTTGGAGATATAAAAGACATGTTTTTAAGAATAGCAATTAATGATGATGATTGCCATGCCTTCCGATTTCTTTGGCGAAATTCTGATGATAAAATGGAAAATCCACAAAAATATGTCATGTCGTCTTTGATTTTTGGCGCCAATTGTTCGCCATTTATTGCTCAGTACATTTGCCAAAATAAAAATACCGAGCGATTTAAAACATCTTATCCTGATGCGGTTGGTGCAATACAAACAAGCCAATATGTAGATAACTATATAGATGGCTTTAAATGTCTTAAGTGATAAGGCCATAAAGATCAATTTAGAAAATCAACCTGAACGCACTTTAGGTTTGTTGTGGTACCCATGCAGTGATACGTTTGCATTCGACGTTTCTTTAAAACGTATTCCCACAGAAGTTTTAAATTTCACACGTAAGCCTACAAAGCGTGAAATGTTAAGCATTATTATGTCAATTTTCGATGTGCACGGTTTTCTTGCACCATTTACTATCCAGTCAAAAATATATATTCAACAAGCTTGGAAAATTAAATTAGGTTGGGATCAGGAAATACCTGAAAACTTGTTTACATCATTCCGTAAATGGTTAATTCAATTAAAAAATATTGCAAATATTCGCATTCCTAGATGGTACTTTGCGCCAACGATTGAAGGTTCAAAGTCAAATGATTATTCTTTGCATAGTGATAATAGGCAGGACGTTCAGGGCAAGACTGCAATGACGGAGCCTGGTGCGAGCGAGACAGCCTTAGAACTGCACATCTTCTGTGACGCATCGCCCTGCGATTTCTATACCTCAATTAGAGTTACAAGCAGCGTTGCTGGGATGTAGGTTAGCGGACACAATTAAAAAAGAACACCGATTAAGGTACACACATATTTTTTACTGGACTGACTCGACTACAGTTTTAAATTGGATAAGAAACGACACGAAAAATCACAAAGTATTCGTCGTAAATAGGCTCGGGGAAATCGATCAGTTGAGTGATGTTAGCGACTGGAGTTACGTGCCTACAGATTTGAACATAGCAGATCTCGCGACGAAGCTTCGCGCAGACTGTGGTGCGTTGCACACCAGCTGTGAGTGGTTCACTGGACCCTCATTTCTTCGTTCTTCTCGTGAGCTGTGGCCCCAGGAACCCGAATCTGCACCTGAACAGGAAAAAAATGAACACGATACATTATTACACACACTTAACAGTAATGACAATGTTTGCTACTTACCTGTTCCCGAACCAGCTCGCTTTTCTAGTTGGTTGCGTCTGTTGCGTAGTACTGCTGCTGTTCTGTTGTTCATTGAAAAATGTAAGGGCGGAAGTACTAATTTTACGTTATTCTCAATTGTCTACCTTTTATAAAGAAATAAATTTATTAAAATTAAATAAAGAAATAAATCGCGATAATCGTATTCGCACTTTTACACCATTTTTTGATAGTGATGGGCTTTTATGCGCGGGGGGCCGAATCAATGCGGCGTCAGGCGTGGCAGACCAGGTGAAATGTCCAATAATATTAGACGGTCGTAACCATGTTGCTCGATTAATTGTTAAGCAGTATCACATAAAGGCTGCTCATTTGAACAATGAGATGGTCGTTAACGAACTTAGACAAACATACTGGATTGTCAATCTTAGGCCTACAGTACGTACAGTGTCGTCCCGGTGCCTTGTCTGTCGCATAAGAAAGGCCAATCCTATTCCGCCACGCATGGGTGATCTACCTGAGGCGCGTCTTATGCATCACCAGAGGGCATTTACAGTGTGTGGATTAGATGTATTCGGTACTGTGGAGGTTTCAGTGGCTAGGCAGCGGAATAAAAGTTACGGTGTGCTCTTCACTTGCCTGACGGTACGCGCAGTCCATATCGAAATCGTGCCCAGCCTCACAGCAGACTCTTTAATTATGGCTCTCCGCAGAATGGCTGCGAGACGTGGATGGCCACAAATACTTATGTCCGATAATGGTACCAACATGCGAGATGCAGCAACCGAGCTAAAGCTGGCCATCAAAGATCTAGATAGAGAGACAGTCGTATCCCAGGCTGTTAACTACGGAGTGGACTGGCGATTTATACCTCCGGCTAGTCCACATATGGGGGGAGCGTGGGAACGCCTTATTCGCAGCGTAAAGACAGCTCTAAAGATCGTTCTTAAAGACAGGGCCCCTAGGGAAGAAGTACTTGCTACTGACCTTGCCGAGGTAGAAAATATGATAAATAGTAGACCTCTCACTAATGTGTCGGTAGACCCTTCAACTGAAGAAGCTCTGACTCCAAACCATTTTTTACTTTGTGGCTCCAGCGCTGGTGGCACTTCCTCCTTTCCACTGCCATCGCCTGGCGTTTTTAATGACAGTGACTTGTATCTCCGACGTCAATGGCGGATTGCGCAGCGGCTCATAGATTTATTTTGGAGTAGGTGGATGAAGGAAGTCTTACCGGCGCTGATTCCTAGGAGCAAATGGATCAGTGAAGGGGTGCAGCTAAAAGTAGGCGACTTTGTTGTTATTGTCGATCCAGCTTCACCTAGAAATACGTGGCTAAAAGGCATTGTGGAACGCACTTATACCGGGGCAGATAACCGGGTAAGAGTAGTTGACATTAAAACTAAAACAGGGTTGTTCAAGCGACCGGTCACACGTGTGGCTCCACTTACCTTCGTTGATGAGTGTCACTTGCGTAACACTAGGGGGGAGGATGTTGACGATGGCCACACTGCTGCGATAAACATGTAAAATTATGTAATTAAATAGTTAAATAGATATAATATACGTACATACATACACCTATATAAGAAATACATAAATGTGTAAACGTTTGATAATTAAATAAATCTGCCATTGTATCGGCGGCAACTGTGCGGTAGGTACCTAACTTTTAATAATTCTTGTTGACGGTATTTTGCCACGTACAAAGGACTCTCGGTCCGTCCGTCACCACGTCAG
Source organism: Scoparia ambigualis (assembly GCA_963921215.1). Classification (NCBI taxonomy): domain Eukaryota; kingdom Metazoa; phylum Arthropoda; class Insecta; order Lepidoptera; family Crambidae; genus Scoparia; species Scoparia ambigualis. The sequence continues at coordinate 32,642,691 of OY992511.1, read as the reverse complement.
TCGTGCTCATATACCTCCGGCGCTGACCGCACGCTTGCTATCGAAATACGGTTGTGAACATAGTACGTCTTATTCTTTTCTCTCTTCATCCTCACATCAGCGATCCCATCGGTTACAACACCATTAAAAACACCACTGTAACATAGTGGTAAGGAATGAGAAGTATTCAAAAGAGAAATACAAATCGGGGGTCAGTCATTTTCTTATAAATTTTCGGAGATAGATTGCTAATCCGTTCGCTACGTCTGACAATTTTGATTGACTGAGTATCGTCAATTACTATTGTCTCGTCGGTTGGAATTTTGTGTTTCTTGCCTATTAGTTGTTTAGAGACCTCAACGGACTGACTAATTTTGGCGGGAATTTATACTTGATATTGCTCATCACTTTTAAATATTGGCCAAGAATTTTAAAAATTACATTTGTCAAATATTACATCTCTTGCAAGGAAAAAATTGCTTATTTTCGACATTAAACAACTTGTATCCATTTTTGCTATAACCGACAATATCGGCTAGCTCTTTTTTTATCATGTACATAGTTACTTAAGCAGAGCCAAATATATATTTTTTAAGTGATTAATTTTAGGGTTCGTACCATGCCACATTCGTATGGATTTTATTTAGCAGCGCTTTAGTGGGTAGTTATTTTGTTAGATATGTAGTCGTTAAAGCGGCTTCACGCCAAAATATTTTATCTAACTTCGCACTTGCGACCAGTCATGGTTCGTGCCATTTCGGTCAATGTACGATTCATGCGCACTGAGAAACCATTTTGTTGTGGAGTGTACGGAATTGTCAAATGGCAACTTATTCCCTTAGAAACACAAAACTGCTTAAATTCATTATAAATATATTCTCAACCATTTTCTCAATAAGTGTAACGAACTTCGCATTGAATAAATTTTCACTTTTTATTAACAAAATCAATAAAACATTTTAAGACTTCTACTTTAAAATTCATCAAATATGTGAAAGTATAGTAGGTAAAATGGTCAATAAAAGTAACAAAATAATGTTTGTCGTCGCCGGTAGTCGGGCTGATCGGACCGCATGAATCCGAATAAATGATAAAAATGTCTATTTTGAACAGACTTTCATTTTTCTTTTACATAAAGAAGTCGCGATCTCGCGACTGATTACTTATTATGCATGGCTCAGATAATAATATGCCGTCAGCAGATTAATGTAACGAATCATTAATTTATGATCAACTAAATTTTTAAGAATTATAATTCGTTGCTTCTTTACATGTTCTATGCGTTTATGCCATAATTCAAAAGATTTCGAAGCATGAGATAATTAAATTACATACACATCACGACTATCATCCCCGAAGGGTTAGTCAGAGACTAGGCAATGAGGATAGCAAGACTGCAGTCATCTGCCATAGTCAACTTTTCACCAAATAGCGAATTTAAATAAGTTAAGAGTAAATTCATTTGAAATTCAATTTTACAAAGGTTGTTGCTACAGTATTGCATAATGCAATTTGTTATTTTTATAGATATGAACACCATTTGAATCAAATAAATAGCAATCATTGGACTTGCTTGCTTGCAGCATTCGACTTACGGACAGTCAATTATGAGAAACTTTAGGGAAAAATAAAATGATCCTCGAATCGTCGAAAAATAATTTTAATTTGTGTTGTGTACATCTCAAAGGGATGTTGCCTTCACGTTATTTAAAACCGTTACTTTAATTAGTGATGTGCACATTCAGAAGGAATGTTTACTTATCTGAAAATAGTGTGTATAGTTTAAAAGGACTATTACCGTATTTTGACAAGATAAGAATTAAAATAATTTAATTAGTGATGATTCAGAAGGAATGTTTTCTTCACTTTTTATACTTTATGTTTAAAAACGATTGTGGATTAAATAAATTTTCACCTTAGGTGAATAAAATAAAACAATGAACATTCGACCTTGTTCAATAAGGCGAAAACGAAATGCAGCCTGAGGCAGACTGGGGACCGATTCTCTTAGAGGAGCCTGGACCAGGCCCGTCTACTTCAGCTACGCAAGAAGCCGAAGCCACTTCCATTCACTCGATGCAAGTAGAACCGCCTCCAAATGTTGTGACTGTTCGTCCAGAACTTGACAAAGGGATACTGAACCTCTTGGGACAAAGCCCTAAGAGAAAAAGCTAGAGCCAGAGAAAAAGGCAGCTTTATCTGAGCAGCTTTATCTGGCAGCTTAAACGCTGATCAAGAAAGGAACATAGAGACCAAGCTGTCATAAAGTTCTTGATTGAAACTAGTCATCAGCTATGCGATACACAGCATAATGAGTCTATGACGAGAACGAGTTTCATATGTTCAACAATAAAGAAAGATTTTAAGGATCAGCTGTATACCAAACAAACTCCAAACCAGCCTTTAAACCAGAGGCTTCCACTTTCGGTAGCCAGGCAAACGGGACTTGCGAGGCGGTCGGAACTGGCACCTCCAGCTGCACCGGCACCACACAGGGTGCACATAAATAATCAGCTTAGCATTTTTATTAAGATACAGGACATTATTAAGACAACTTGTCTAGGTTCTATACAGCCTCATCTGAATATTCCCTTTTACAGAGAACTTTCAGAAGTATGTCCAGCGGAAGCATTAATGACATACATTGAGAGGACGAAAACTGTAAGAAACAACGAAAATAATCCTTTTATGTTTCAAAAGACCTCAAAGCAGTATCTTCTAATACTTGCCATGTCCATTGTCAGAGATTGATGTTAATCATAATTTTTAAATAAGATTTGATTACAATATATTATAAACCTCTAGGTTTATTTAGGTTTTGTTTTTTGATTATATTTATTAATTATACCTAGTTATTGATTTACACGGAAAAAGACGTTTTAATATTTCACTATCTTTCAAAATCTACAAGTATTACCTAATCTCAAAGGACGAAACAACGAATGTATAATTAGTGATTAAACGAACTTAACTGAAGTGATGTTCTATCACAATTATACGAGTTGCTTCGTCCGAAGAGATTAGGTCCCTCCCTCCCTAGATATCCCCTTTGCGTGAAATATTAGGCTCAGGGCTTTCAACTATATGAGCGGTCGTACAATCGAGGCGCAGAGGAAAACGACAACTACCCTACAAAAAAGTTTTTTTTTTTGCTTTTAACTTAGTGGATGAAAGGCGACACGATACGTGTTACTACAAGTGTTACCTAATCTCTTCGGACGAAGCAACTCGTATAATTGTGATAGAACATCACTTCAGGTAAGTTCGTTTAATCACTAAAATTACTTGTTTCGTTTCATAACTCACAATAATTTGAAATCATAAAAGCAATACTGCCCTCGGTTTCCACGTGATGAACAGCGTTTGCTGTACAGTTAAATTACTGCTGCTGCCCTCGCGTTACGGCAACTTATTGAAAAAAACGGCAGTCCTTTTTCATGTGATTTCTACGGCCACATGCTCGCAGTACAGTTTCGTAATTTTATGCGTTGAATTGCCACAATATTGATTTCTTCTTGAAGATTGAGAGTATACATTTTTATTCATGTTGTCCGGTCCATAATTATTACGCATAGAAAATTTCTCTGTATTGGTATGCGAAACTTTAAATTCGGTAGATATTGCGGTCTTGGACTTAACTTCATGATCTAGCAGACGAGTTTTACGAATGCTAGGCTATGGTGATCCTCTCCTAGCGTTTACAGCGCCGTGTTGATACCGCCATATTATGAGGGTAGGGTGAGTAATTATGTTATCAAAACTCGTGAAATGTTGGAATAACTGACATTGGTTGCAATTTAAGGTGAATTAGTTGCTTACGTAATGCTTACTGAGTCGCCAAGCTTCTTCTTACATAAATTTTGTCAAGTTCAGTCAATTTTAATCGAGGCTGTTTGGTATTTCTTCATCACTCACGTACAGCACTGGTTATTTAAATATGAATTTACTATTAAAATTGAATTATAAAAATTACTTTTGTAAATGGTCCCTGGGCCCATGACCTGTTGGCAGGGACGCAGTGACGGCAAAGTAAAACTTTGTAGTTGTCTGAAGCGGCACAAGTTGGCACAACGGTTTTATAATGAAAAGTCGTTTGAGTGACTAATACAAAAACAGTGATGTTACACAAACTAATCGTAGGTATGGTATAATCAATAGATACAATTGAATAGAGTATTTTCGTATATTCTAACACTTACTGACTGTAATCTGTTATGTGTTGTAATAAATAAATAAATAACATCATCATCGACATCGTCGGCGTGAACATACATACCGTGACGAATTTCCAAAAAAATATATTTTACACAAACCTAGACTTGACAATTACAAACACAACAAAAAAAGAATTACCCAAATAGTTACAGCCGTTTTAAAGTGATGCGCAATATGAATGCAAGATTGTAGCAATAGCAATTGGGTGAATTTAAACAGGTCCGTTAAAATCTTCATTTCTTTTTTTTATCTTTAAGTTTTCAAAAGAAAAATTTCGCTTTTATTAAAGTGTTTGATAATGTATGTCATCTTGCTTAATATCTGGTAAGATAACTTAAAAAACTAACGAGATATACAAGATTAAAAATTTCGTGCCACGGCGATGAAACAAACGTCCACGGCAATGAAAGAAGTGTATTACAGGTAAAGATGTTTTCTTTGCCTAATCATACATGACAAAATGAACTAATTTCAAAGGACAACGTTTATTGGATATAATTTTTACTTATTCTAAATAAACTTCCTATAACAACATCACGTATATTATTTATTTGATATAATACTCATATTCTATAACTTCATTTGATATAATTTTTGCTTATGAATAAATATTGCATGTTAACCCTAAATTGATATCAAATATTGTCATAAAAAGTAAATACGTTGTGTTTTCGTTAACAGGTTCACTGTCCAAAAATAAAACAATATGTTAATCAATTGATATGGATTGTTATGGATATGTGGTCCGCGGGACAGTGAAGCTGTTAAGGTTGTGTTAAAAAAGTAAGTGACAGAAACGAATCGCGGCAAAACCGACTCCACGTATACTTGTCTGCCCTACGCTAGAGTGTAATTTAAGCCCGCGTGGGACCGCCAGAGTCCCGCAGCACCGGAGCCGTGACAGAAACCATTCCTGCCTGCATGCGACATGCCTGCCTGCATTATGCATTCTTGCTTGCATGCTGCATTCTTGCTTGTATGCTGCATGCCTGCTCGCATGCTGCTTGCTTATTACATGAATAAGGTTTTATATCATTAGATTATTGTATCAAATGTATATCATATCAAAAGTACATTATATCAAATGAAATTATAGAATCTAAAACTATATTAAATGTTGATTATATTATTAAATTAGTTTTATATCAAATAAAATTTCATATAGAAATGAAATTATGTTATCTGAACGTTAGATCATAAGTATTTATATCAAACATTACACACCAACCCATACCACGGCAATGAAACTAAACTGTTATACAATGCACGGTAATGAATTTTTTTTCATTACCGTGTCTTTTTTTTCATTGCCGTAGCAAATTTTGTCCACGGAAACCATGGAAATGAAAGCACGGCGATGAAAATCAAGGCAAAAATATAAAATAATAATAAATCTATTAATTATTCGAAGTAATAAACACTTCACAAACAAACATAAGAGAAATGGTGTTCTATCGAATGCTTAATCAAGAGGACAAACTTATTCAAGTAGAAGTTATACCTATCCACGGAGATGAAAGAAAAAGTGTCCAGCAACATAATCAATGGAATACTTAATTTATGGCGCGAAAACGCAGGCACATACAGATGTTCTTCCACGTCAAGCACTTAGGCGGCACTGTTATGCAACGTTTAGCGCACAGGGGGGAGGACGCAAGTCGTCAGATAAAACAATATTCTTAAACATGTTTAGGACACGGCGATGAAAGGTAATTCTGGGACAAATGAATTTTTATTAACCATTTGTTATATTGTTTAAATATTTAAATAAATGTATTCCGTAACAATACTTTTACTATTCGCGTATCAAATAAAATTAGGTTTAATATAAATAACCAGTAGATTTTTATGAATGAGGTATAATACACATCAAGGTGACATGTGGACAAACACGGAAATGAAAGAATTCGAGGTTTAATTAATTTTCTTGGAGTACTTATTAATCCCATTAATAAAATATTTTGTGCCACACATAGATGACTATTTCACCTAACCAGTAAAAAATGTTAGAACATTATAACTATGTTTTTAGTACCGATTTCATCGATGCCACGTAATTTTTGGTCCCGGGAAATTCACCCAATTGTATTTTTTTGCTATTTCTTGTGTATAAATCTCCTTGCAAATACCAATTTAAAGAACCGATCTAATCAATCTTTCTTCAATGTATAAAAAAGAAAAATCTAAATCGGTTCAACCGTCTGTGCTTAGTCGGGGAACATACATAAAAAAAATTCCTGGTAAATTGAGAACATCCTCCTTTTTTTTAAGTCGGTTAAAAATATCAGTCGCCGATAACATTTAGTCGTGACGTTTCTAGAGATATTTAAATATGGAACGCATACTCTTCAACCGTCAATCCCAGCTTTACAATGCAACACCGACACATCCGTTAACTCCAAAGCCGTGCGGAGACTTTAAATTTTAATCCAACTTCGCAATCGTAAGTAAACTTTGTACAGTCGTATTTAGGTCGCTACTGGATTGGGGCGTTCGACAGCGGTACGAAGTCGGTGCAAACATCGCGGCCGAAGTTGGAGTCATGGAGGAGCATTATATCCATAGTCACCTATGCAAGGCTAAAGTGCCCCCCATAAATTCTGCTGGTGTAAGTTTAAACGGTTTTAGAGGAGGCAAATAGAAATCTAGATGCCTGGAAGAGACAACATCCTATTTTGATTTGAATCTTCTTTTATTTACACTGACGCGGTGAAAGCCTCCGCTCTAATGACGGTAGACCGAAGATCGAAAAGAAACTGGAAATATTGTCCTTACTGCTGGAACACAATACCCCAATGCTTGCTAATAAAAGCATTGGGTATTGAGTTGTAATGATGAATGCATGATGTTGTAATGGCTAACGAGGTAGACAAGATGGAAGTACCAGTCCAGGCGGACATACCTAGACTAATGATTTAGAATAACCAATTTTTACCAACTAATAAACCAACCAATAAAACAAATAAACCAGTTTGTACCAACCAAAAATTACTACCTAGGTAGGAATCGAACCCGCGTCCTCCGCAATCAGGCGGCTGCGTTCACCACTCCGCCACCGAGGTATTGGTTAGAAATTTATCAACGCAATTGAATTGATGTTTTTATAGCAACAATTTTTTTTGTTTTTTTCTCTTTTTTTTTAGAACACCAATTATCTAGACCAAGATGAGTATTCTTTTTGAAACTCGTTAATATGGTAAGACAACGGATAAAAATACATAAACATAGAAAAAACACACCCGAAATCAATTTAGAAAAATAGTTTTTCTCTATATGCCCCGACCGGGAATTGAACCCGGGACCTCAGAGATGGCGCGAGATCCGAATGAATATATTTTCATTTAATGTAAATGTTTTTATTAATTTTGAAGCATTATTAACGAAAAATTCAAATATTACGAATAATGTCAGTATCATTTGCCAGCTTACATAATGGTGCGATAGGATCTCAGAATAATAAGGTAAAGATGGATTTAAACTATCAAGTGAGATGAAAACCAATCACTATACCGTTATAAAACACTTAAAAATGTCTGGATTGCTCATTATTGCCTAAGACTTCCACAATCTCTATATCACAGACGAAAGTTTTCTCCGTAGACGTATATTTCTCTATATACGGTTGTCCCAGCATCTAATAAAGTGGTCAAAGTCGAAGCAAGATTAACAGCTTCTCTTTATTGTTGTTTGCGTTAGGTCGCAGCCATATTGCCAATGTGTATTCATGAAGTACTTGATGGCGCAGTCACCTGAGCATTGGAACTTTAATGGACGCAAAACCTCTTTCGTAAGATAGTCGCATTTGTTTCAATTGCAGAAAATCCTGCTTTGTTTTACTAATTTGTGTATGCAATTATTGTAGTATTGTTTAGGTTGGTTCCAAAATTGTAGTTTTACATTGTTTCTCTAGTGCTAGTGGATGGCTCCCACCATGTGGTCTGTGCTCCTACCTAACACCTTCAGTTTGTGTAACGGGATTTTGTTTACACTTATCGCTATTATTTTCTTACCGTGTCGCGTAGCGGTGAAAGAATACTAATTCCCCCCCTTTTCCCTTGGGTTTCGTAAAAGGCGACTAACGGACTAAATACTGCACATACACCCAACAACATATTATTATAGCTACTGCACGCTAAGCACTGTCCAGTTGCTATTTGGTGAAGTGGACTATGGTAGAGGACTGCTTTCGTTGTCCTCATTGCTTAGTCTCTGACTAACTCTTAGGGGATGAAAGTCGTGATTATATGTATGAATGGATGAATAAACCATTATTTTTGTTAAATAGATCGACAGTTGGGACAACTGGTTTAACCTGAACCCGGTTTTCATCTCCTAATTATATTCTATGACGTTTTTCCAAAAAAATATTTCATATTAACCTTGTCCTGACAATAAGGAAACAACAAAAATAGAATTAGCCAAACAAAGGCAGCCGTCATAAACCTAAACTACATTTTGCACTTGCATTTGATGAATTCGTAAATAGTATTCCAATTCAAAAAACAAATGTTCAACTTAAATTAGTTCCCACTTTTCCTTTTCAGCGGGAAATAACAAAACGACTGCAGGAATAACGCCACTGCAAAGTACAGCTAGCCACTATAATTCAAGGTGCTTGTTCGGGTAACTTTGAAATTTAAAACTTAGCGACGTGCACGCGGCCTTAGCGCCACGTGGGGCTGCTTTGTATAAATTAGTGGGATCGCACACGGCCAAATTTTTATAGACCTACTTGTTTGACAAACCAATAATTAAGTTTTACGAAAACCTTAAAATCATAATGTTGGTTGTGTTGTTATATGTATAGGGAAATAATAAAATCAAAATCATTTATTCAACATTTAAACTTTTACTGGCACCTTGACGTCAAAAACAAAAATAACAACTAAAGTGTTTTTTTTATAATAGAAGGAGGCAAATGAGCAGGCGGGTCACCTGATGGAGCGTAATCTCCGCTACCCATGGACACCCACACACCAGAGGAATCGCAGATGCGTTGCCGGCCTTTAAGGAAGAAATAGGTTTTAAGAAGGAATAGGAATTGTTCGAGGAGCTCGATGGTGCAGCGGCTAGCGCGTTCGGCTTGCGAACTTGTTCGCTAAGCAACTTTCGCAATGCCGGGTCGCTGGATGGGTGACCAAATTTAAAAACATCTCGAGCTCCTCCGTGCTTCGGAAGGCACGTTAAGCCGTTGGTCCCGGTTGTTGTCGTAAGATGGCAGCCGTTAAAACCCACCAACCCGCACTGGGCCAGCGTGGTGGGTTATGGCCCAATATCCCCACGTGCCATTGTTCACGTGGGAGGCCTGTGCCCAGCAGTGGGACGTTTATAGGCTGATGATGAGGAATTGTGAGGGAGAGGGGGACGGGCCTTCGGAACCCTCATTGGCCGGACGAAACACAACAGCACCAAGTGCCATTATATCACGCCGGATATTCGTGTAGTTAAATCTTAAAAGTTAATCTAGCTAACTAATCCACCTACCTACCTAAATCTACCTACCTTACTAATCTACCACCAGTTCGGATTTTGGGAGTGCCACCGACTGAGAAGAACCTGGCAAGAAACTCAGGAGGTCTTTCTTTATTCTCCCTCTATGTCACACGTAAGTATAAGCTCTTTGAATCGTACAAAACATGATTTTGAAAAGAAATATGGATTCGAATACAATAAGTAATAGTAGAGGATCCGAGTATACAACGACCTTCACCGAGCGGTTAATGGATGAAAAGTATTTTATATCAAATTAAATGTGTTAAAAAATATATTGCGAGTGGGTTGGCTGAAAAATTTCAGTCCAGTATATGATTAATGAAATATTTAAAAATATTTTTTTTTAAATATTGCACTTGTTTTGATAATAGATAAATTACATAGGTACCAATCGAAAGTATGAAGCCTCTATAATATGCAAACGTTAGGTTGACTATTTTTTTCCTGTCATAACATTGGGTAGGCAGGTGTAAACAGGCAAGTCAATATTTGTAATTTGCAACCGTCTGGTTAAATAAATAAAATTTATGTTTATATAAAGATAAGCTCATTACAAACACACACACACCAAACCAGTGCAATGTAAAAAGAAATATTTTTTTAAATATTTAATTCATCATTAATGGTACTGGACTGAATTTTTTCAGCCAACCCACTCGCGATATATTATTTAACATATTAAATTTAATATAAAATACTTTTCATCCATTAACCTTCTCGGTGAAGATCGTTCTATACTCGGATCTTAGACTATAATAAGTTATACTCGTACATGCACTATGGCCAATACATGCTATAGTCATTTACATAATCTTCCACTTTATAATAGTCTTTACTCATGAGGGTTTTTTTTAAATAATTATTGGACCTACCTACTGCAAAACATTGTCAAAAAAATTGTTATGGATGAATTTTCAATAAATGAATTTATCTTTGACTGTTTCGGTATTATTTTCTTTAATAATTTTCTTAATTTATTAATTTACTAAGCCGGAGAACGAGCATATGGCCCCCCTGCACCATCAGTGCGTGATCACCACAGCCTTCGATCACCTCTAATGAAAACTAGATACACAATTCTATCCTAAAATACGTTTTAAAAAGTAATGTAACGAAGAAAACAAATGGTAATGAGGACTGTATGATTTGAAATAATAGTACATTATGATATAAGTGCGGTAAGATGAAAATTACTGCCGAGGCGATACTGCTAGCCCGAGCCGTAGGCGAGGGCTACAAGAAAGCAGAGGCTGTAATTATCAAAGCGCACGTATGCCATACGACGTTTTATAACATATTTGCGAGGAAAACACATTTTCCGAAAAAAACTGCGTTTTTTTGTTGTTTTTCTAGTGCATGAATCTTTGGTAAGCCAACATATATTTTTCTTTTTCCAACAGCATAGAGCCACAGATTAAAGAAGAGTAAATAATACCACCAACCCCTCTCTTCCCTTGGGTGTCGTAAAAGGCGACTAACGGACTAAAGACTGCACATACATCCAACAGCATAAAGCGACGATGGGCTCATCAAAATATTACTACCAACCCCTCTTCCCTTGTTTGTCGTAAAAGGCGACTAACGGACTAAAGACTGCATATACATTAAATAGCATAAAGCGGCGATGGGCTCATCAAAATAATACTACAAACCCCTCTCTTCCCTTCGGTGTCGTAAAAGGCGACTAACGGACTAAAGACTGCACATACATCCAACAGCATAGAGCGGCGATGGGCTCATCAAAATAATAGTACCAACCCCTGTCTTCCCTTGGGTATCGTAAAATGCGACTAACGGACTAAAGGCTGCACATACATCCGACAGCATAAAGCGGCGATGGGCTCATCAAAATAATACTACCAACCCCTCTCTTCCCTTGGGTGTCGTAAAAGCTACTAACGGGCTAAAGGCCTATGTTGTCCATAGATTCAAATGATTATTAATTTTTTTTTATAATTTTATAAATATATTTATAACACATTTGCTCGTAAAGAAGCTCTTATTACACCGATTTCAGTATCGTAATGTAATAAGTTTCGCACTAGTGCGGTAATGTAATTTAAAAATTAGTAATCATTTGAATCTATGGACAACATAGGCCTTTAGCCCGTTAGTAGCTTTTACGACACCGAAGGGAAGAGAGGGGTTTGTAGTAATATATTGATGAGCCCATCGCCGCCCTATGCTGTTGGCTGTATGTGCAATCTTTAGTCCGTTAGTCGCCTTTTACGAAACCCAAGAAAAGAAAGGGGTTGGTAGTATTATTTTGATGAGCCCATCGCCGCTCTATGCTGTAGCATGTATGTGCAATCTTTAGTCCGTTAGTCGCCTTTTACGACACCGAAGAGAAGGGAGGGGTTGGTAGTATTATTTGGATGAGCCCATCGCCGTTCTATGCTGTTGAATGTATGTGCAGTCTTTAGTCCGTTAGTCGCCTTTTACGAAGCCGAAGGGAAGGGAGGGGTGGGTAGTATTATTTTGATGAGCCCGTCGCCGCTCTATGCTGTTGGAGGTATGTGCAGTCTTTAGTCCGTTAGTCGCCTTTTACCTTGGAGTTTAAAAATAAATATGTCTAGTTTTAGTAATGAAGAACTAAATTTACAGTCTACACCACCGGAAATAATAAGTGAAGCACAAAATGTTATTGACAGCCTATTACCATCTAAGTCCAAAGAAAAATACATGTTGGCTTACCAAAGACACTAGAAAAACAACAAAAACACGCAGTCATTTTCAGAAAATGTGTTTTCCTCGCAAATATGTTATAAAACGTTGTATGACATACGTGCGCTTTGATAGTTACAGCCTCTGCTTTCTTGTAGCCCTCGCCTACGGCTCGGGCAATATCGCCTCTGCTGTAATTTTCAACTTACCGCACTAATATCATAATGTACTATTATAACACATTTGCTCGTAAAGTGGCTCTTATTACACCGATTTCAGCATCGTAATGTAGCTTATTACACACTAGTGCGGTAATGTAAAATTAGGAATAACACACTAGTGCGGTAATGTAAAATTAGTAATAATTTGCATCTATGGACAACACAGACCACGCCCACACAGTCCACGCTTCAGCAAGAAACAACTGCACAGTCTACACACGTGCTTAGATGGTGAGCCTTTAGCCCGTTAGTCGCTTTTACGACACCCAAGAAAAAAAAGGGGTGGGTACCTATTATTATTTTGAAGAGCCAATCACCGCTCTATGCTGTTAGATGTATGTGCAGTCTTTAGTCCGTTAGTCGCCTTTTACGACACCGAAGAGAAAGGAGGGGTTTAGTAGTATTATTTTGATGAGCCCATCGCCGTTCTATGTTGTTGAATGTATGTGCAGTCTTTACTCCGTTAGTCGCCTTTTACGACACCGAAGGGAAGAAAGGGGTTGGCAGTATTATTTTGATGAGCCCATTGCCGTTCTATGCTGTTGAATGAATGTGCACTATTTAGTCCGTTAGTCGCCTTTTACGACACCGAAGGAAAGAGAGGGGTTGGCAGTATTATTTTGATGAGCCCATCGCCGCTCTATGCTGCTGGATGTATGTGCAGTCTTTAGTCCGTTAGTCGCCATTTACGACACCCAAGGGGTTTGATGGAAAGACTTCCTACCTTTCACATACCTATATTTTCTCGATTCAAACAGCGGCTTCTTGTTTAATAATTACTTTGAAAGTTTAAAAATAAATATGTCTAGTTTTAGTAATGAAGAACTAAACTTCAGTCTACACCACCGGAAATAATAAGTGAAGCACAAAATGTTATTGACAGCCTATTACCATCTAAGTCCAAAGAAAAATATGTTGGCTTACCAAAAATTATACACTAGAAAAACAACAAAAACACGCAGTCATTTTCAGAAAATGTGTTTTCCTCGCAAATATGTTATAAAACGTCGTATGACATACGTGCGCTTTGATAATTACAGCCTCTGCTTTCTTGTAGCCCTCGCCTACGGCTCGGGCAAGCAATATCGCCTCTGCTGTAATTTTCTCACTTACCGCACTAATATCAAAATGTACTATTAGGTTGTAGTGTTTATTCCATGTTCATATTACATTGGTATATGATAGAAAAATAAAGTTTATCGACTGGTCTTCTGCTAGAAAAATCACAATGCCAACTATGTCAACAGGGCAACAACAATAAAAAACATTCGAATTTTGATTCAAAAGAAGTAAAATAATTTGGAATCACTGATGTGTTCTTACACACTAAAGTTCGTAACATTCTGCCCCTCGTGCAGCAATGCACCAATTGAGGCAAGCTAGCTAAACTTAACAAGCTTTTCCAGAGGCCGGCGTAATGTAGGTACCTCCGGCCGTCGCAACGTCTACCACCCTATTTACGCCATCTTTCCTTTGGAACGTCTTCAGTATCCGACCTCGTGGCCATGTCCCTCGTGGCAGCTATTCGTCGACAATCATGACCACGTCTCCTATCCGAAGGTCTTGCCGTAATCTTCTTTTGTCGGGGTTTGTGTTTGCATCATGGGCAGCTATACTAAACTAAACTAAAAGATAGCCAGTTCTTCAGTGGTTGAGGATTCTGGGTTCGCGCTCTTCCACCTTCGGCCTTATCGTCACTTACCATCATGGGAGATGGAGGCCAAGCGCTTACCCGTAGTAAAATAAAAAAAAACTAATACAATTTAGTTTTCTAATACCCACAACTAATTTTGATACACGGCCCTGTCATCACCACATAGGTATTAAATTTGGACGGCAATCTCAAATGACAATTAAGAGCAATCCAATGCTCACTCTTGGTAGGAGCATTAGTTCGAGGCGTCACTTTGAGAGCGCCAATGCTGTATATATTGTTAAGGCTGATTTCACAGTCACGCGTTTGATCAGCGCCGGCCACACGCGCGCGCTACACTACATAGTAGTTGCGCGTTTGAACTGCGTGATGACTATAAAACGCAACTACTATCTAGTGTATAATTGTAACCGCGCACGTGTGGCCGGCGCAGATCAAACGCGTGACGCGTGACTGTGAAATTAGCCTTAGATGATCAAAGACCGCAGCTCATGGACGCGCGTGACACCGAGGGCATGAAACCTCTAAGCCTCTAAGTGCTGGAATGATCTTCCTCCCCCGCTGCGAGATCTAGGGACAAGGAAAGCGCTAATAAGTAAACTGAAGTGCTACTTAATGTCGTCGCAAAATATGCAGCTTTAATTATTATTATTTTTTTTTTTTTTTTTCATACCTGTGAATTGTTATTTTGTTATTATTGTTTTATGGAACTTTTGTATGGAATTTCTTTTCCCGAGCGGTGAGACCTGAAATAAAAAACCGGTTTAAATGGCTGTGGAACGGGCTAGTTTTTCATACGTGTCTATACTGTTTAGGCATAAATTCATATATTTGTAAGAGTAATTATGTACTTTACTTACTTCATGGTGGCTCTCGACGGGCGTGGGAAATGTCTGCTGTTTCGTATAACGCGTTCTTCCCAATTGCGTCGCTGCTTTATTCTCTAGCTTCACCAAGTTTTGTCAACATTAAAACCAAGGAACAAGTACCTATGAATAATTGAGTGGAATTGTTGTTTTTTTGGTTTTGTATGGAACGCTTCGATCATCTGAACAAGCTGAGAGGATGTAATCACTGCTACGTTAATTAAATTGTAAAGATAACACTTTGATAATAGTAGTAGTAACATAACTTTGGCTTGGCATCAAATGTAAGATCAAATCAAATGAAATGATGACATCAATTCATAGAGCAAGGCATCAATTCTATAGATTAGATATTTTTTCTGAGATCAATTTCAACAATGAATGGACAAGCAGAACAAGACTTTTACAGTTGTCTAAGTTGCTAAGGAGTCAAGGTCATTCTGCCCATAATTTTTTTTTTTTTATTGTCTGTTAGTATTGTCTATGTCTATGTATAGTTTATTGTAATGTGTATGTGTTTCATGTAAATCTGTATGTTGTTCGTGTACCGTGCACCGACAGGCCCCGCCAGAATACCAGCGTTGTTGCGATACGTTCTGGTCGCAACAACACAAGCTGAGGCGGGGTCCTGATTGACAAATTATTATTTTTTTGTATGTGATCTTTTGTTATTATTCTTTTTTTCATTGTCAATAAATGTTTCTCTCTCTCTCTCTCTCTCTCAAACACGCGCTGCCGGCCTTATAGCTTTAGTTCTTTTGCCTCTGTGCCCTGTATCTCGCCGTGCCGTGGATCTAGTTCCCATAAAATCAGAACGCAACAATGTAAAACAATGCTAATGGGCGGCAGAAATACGTACTAGGGTGGTCGCCATCCTCTCTTTCCGACTTTTTAATGGCACGCCCGTTTGTCCACGACGAAAATTATTATTTAATTTTTTTCCGACAATCGGATCTGAAGAGATTTTCGGTGAAACATCTGCGTTGGTATTAGAATTTATATGTTCCAATCTTGTGAAGCTTGATGGCGCAGTGGCTAGCGCGTTCGACTTGCTATTATGCCTGCTAAGCAACTTTCTCAATGCCAGGTCGCTGGATGGGTGACCAAAATAAAAGCATTTCGAGCTCCTCCGTGCTTCAAATGGCTTACCGGTTGTCGTCCAAATATGGCAGTGGTTAAAACCCACCAACCCGCATTGGGCCAGCGTGGTGGGTAATGGCCCATGAGATGTTGTCCATGTGGAAAGGGATGTTTATACATACATACATATAATCACGACTACTATCCCCGAAGGGTTAGTCAGAGACTAGGCAATGAGGACAGCAAAAGCAATCCTCTACCATAGTCCACTTTTTATCAAATAGCGACTGCACATGTGCTCAGCGTGACAGGTGGTAAGCCCATCGTCGCTCTATGCTGTTGGATGCTTGTGCATTCTTTATTCCGTTAGTCGCCTTTTACGACACCCAAGGGAAGAGAGGGGGTGGTAGTATTCTTTCACCGCTACACGAGACTTTTATGAAGCTGCAGAGTATTACTTCTAAGTCGTAAAATGTCCAGGTGCCCAGGTCGTAAAATAACCGGGTAGTAAAATGTCAAGATCGTAAAATTACCAAGTAATAGAATGTCAAGATCATAAAACAACCAAGTAGTAGAATGTCAAGATAATAAAATAACCTAGTAGTAGAATGACAATGATGATTTGATTTTGATGATTTGTTCTAATCTGAAAATTTAAAAGTCTCTTGAATCTTTCTGACAAAAACACGGACAACGATTGTCTGTCGTGTGCAAGCTGACTAAATAAAGCGAGCGACGACAATTGGAAGAATTTATCATGCGCCGAAGCGGTATCGAGGTGTATCCTCTAATTTAACCTTCGAACCCAATTATTGTTTCGCTCCGGTCCCGGTTCGTTCTTTATTGCATGTCATTGGTGCCGGTGCGGCTGTAATAAGATGGAAGCCAACATCCATAAATTATAGCGAAGTCTTGACTATAATGATGGAGGCATTCATTGAGTTATGATGTACTACGTACTAGAGAAGATGTCACAACTAGATAGTTTGCTACACGTGTTAGAGCCAGCTCGCTCCAACTATATAATAGAGGATCCGAGTATACCTTCACCGAGCGGTTAATGGATGAAAAGTATTTTATATCAAATTTAATGTGTTAAAAAATATATTGCGAGTGGGTTGGCTGAAAAATTTCAGTCCAGTATATGATTAATTAAAAATTTAAATTATTATTTTTTAAATATTGCACTGGTTTCGATAATAGATAAATTACATCGGTACCAATCGAAAGTATGAAGCCTATAGAATATGCAAACGTTAAGTTGACTATTTTTTTCCTGTCATAACATTGGGTAGGCAGGTGTAAACAGGCAAGTCAATATAAGTAATTTGCAAGCGTCTGGTTAAATAAATAAAATTTATATTTATATAAAGATAAGCTCATTATAAACACACACACACCAAAATAGCGCAATGTAAAAAAATATTTTTTTAAATATTATTTAACATATTAAATTTGATATAAAATACTTTTCATCCATTAACCTTCTCGGTGAAGGTCGTTCTATACTCGGATCTTAGACTAATATTAGTCTGTGGCAGGCGTTAGACGCAACAATACGTGTGTATTCTGTGTTCCATTTTATTCAATTAAATTTAAGTGCCTTTATGTGTGCTAAGGCACTGTTTAAAGAACTCAGGAAATACAAATAAAACCAACCAAAGAAATCACTTTTTACCTGTAAATACGCACTTATCGATTAAATAATTAATTCCAACGCTACAGAACGGTTTAGAAAAATAGATTTTTATTAATATTTACCCCGCTATTCCTATTTTCGCCGTTTTACGGTATTTCTTTTTAATGTGATATATGAAACAGTAAAAGTTATTATTAAATATCAATATTGTTATTACATAATTCCACAGAATGTTATACTATATGATACAAACCAGCCAGCTTGCGCAGTATAGCTGTATAGTTTCACGACTCAGGCGCGAATTAGTTCTTTTATAAACAGCTCGATGTCTTTAAGTCCTTTATTATAAAGACTATTATTAGGTGGTATTCACGGGTTAAAGTTACTCGCGTCCGCAGGTTTACCCTTGAGACCCTACACGTGACCCCTGGGTGGTGCTAAATGAGTGACACTGACTGTAGAGCCACACTACAAAACTAACTGTTGCGTAATATCAATTTATAAATATTCACTATAAACGTATTTACTCACCTAACGAAGTCGTAAAAAGTACGATTCACTTTAACTTAAGGAACACCGACATCTAAGCGCAAGTCTACTACTTTAAAGTTCTAACAGAGAGCAGTTTGTTACTACCGACTTAGCCAACAAAGCGGTCCACTAATTTATTTTAATTAAAACTGACTCGACTCAAATAACTCGATTACACGATAAAAGAGAAACAAAAAGTTGCTTAATGCTGCATGTTTTGCGACTTCAAAGGAGGGGTAGCTCTTACCCGGTTTTTTCCGGGACAGAATTCTGCAAAGTTGAATGGAATATCTTAATATTGTACTTAAAGGGCAATAAACAATTTGTCGGTTTACCTCTTTGATGCTTCGATGATGATTTTGTTATACGGTTCATTTAAGGCGACAAACATGACTCTTAGCAGTTGCGAAGTACAGTCAATGAGTGTTCTATAATTAACTAGCTTCTGCACATGGCTTTGCTCGCGTTAATTGTTCCAGCCAGTTCAAATGCCTAATGCATTTACTCGTTATTTGCAAAAATAAGAGGTACAGAACACCCGACGTCACCCCAATGCAGTTTGGTGAGTTTTAACGAATGTCATCTTACGACAATCACCATGTTACTAAACTTTTAACAACATAACCAAATATATAGGGAAACCAACACAAATATTATGACGTAGCTTTTTCTTGCATCAATACGAATAACCCCAAATTAATAAAATCGTGGATGTCACACATACATTAATTTAGGGCGGTTTTAGACCAACGTCTTTTTTGCTTGTTTAAGCTCGTATCAGCTAACGAGTTTTAACGCACTATTGATGCCCAACGATGAGTCAACTTTCGATCATCTAAAAACACTAGATACAGCGTCAGCGCTCTCGAAGTGACGCCTCGAACTAATGCTTCAACCAAGAGCGAGCATTGGATTGTTCTTAGTTGTCATTTAACATTGCCGTCCAAATATAAATAGATGTTGCGGTAAAATATTTTTTATTTATTTATTTATTTAAACTTTATTGTCAAAAATACAGCAAACGGCGGACTTAATGTCATAAAGCATTCTCTAACAGTCAACCAGTGAAGATGTTCATAAATTTTTGTAGGCGGTGACATTAAAATTTAGAGAATAACAATTTAACTAAAGAAAAAAAAAGAAACACAACTTAACTAGCCCAAATATACATACATACATTAAACACAAAATATACATAACTATACAAATACACATTATACTATATAAAATAAATATAAACACTAGTAACTTATGCTGTAAATCAGATTAAAACTATTGGACGAGAAAGTACTCACGCGCTAAATTCTTGAAGGCAAACTTGTTAGAAGCATCTTTTACGTTAAAAGGCAGTGCATTCCAGAGTCGAATAGCAGTGAGAGTGAAAGAGTTAGAAACAAAATTAGAGCTATGAGAAGGAGTTTGGAGTACCAGATTAGTGCTGGAGTGAAGATGGCGTTGGTGTGAAGCACCCAAGAATTTAAAACGGGATTTAAGATAAACCGGGACGCGTGGATCAAAAAGGATATTAAAAAGAAGGCAAACCAAGCTTAAGTTCCTACGCTCACGAATGGGTAGCCACTCAAGTTGGTCTCGGAAGATATTATGTTCTCATGTTCGAAAACAAAACTGTATAGAATAATTGGAACCACTTATTCGAACGTATTTTGTATGTATGTATGAGATTGAGTATCTAGTGTTTTGATGATCTAAAGCGTCAAAAGTCGAACGAGTTGCACGTGTATCAAAAGGCCAGCGTATACACGTCCACATGCGCTTCCAAAAACTAGGTGAGGCTCTTTACACACTGCGACTTTGGTACATACTGCAAACTCTGACGATTTTTTCGATACCAAGACGCGTTTGTAGGTATGCATCAGTGCCATTGTATCGATGCAGATCAGTGGGATTGTGAACAAGCTCCGCTTCGCAATTTTGTATAATTGGAGGTGAAAGTCCTCCTGGCTAGCTACCACCATCTTATCGAAGTCTAGCGCCAGCAACAGATGTGTTCCGACATATAAGAGATATGAGTGCCAGTTCTCAGTGGTTGAGGATTCCGGGTGAAGCGCGCTTGCACCTTCGGCCTTGTCGTCACTAGATAAAAGCCAAACGCTTCCCAGTTGTAGATAAAAAGACCGCTTTTTGGTATGATTGCGTCCCGTGTCGGCAACAATGTGTCTACGTTGCAGCGCCTTGGAATGCTTTAGTGTTTACAAGGTAAAACACAGCCACACGGCTCACATTGTTCAAGCACGCGTGAAAACTATCCGATACATGTACACACGTTCATTATAAGTCATACAACACTGCGAGTCCGGCAAAAAAAAAGGATCAGTCGAAAAAAACGGACATCTACAAGCGGCCTAAAGTGCCTTAAGCGGCGCAGCGGCATCTAGCGGGCAGATCTCCATACAGCCGCGAGAGTTATGCGGATCACCGGCGTGTTTTACATGAAAAAGGAGCGTGCCTATACAGCGAAAGCAATATCGTGTTGGAGCTTTTTTCAGGACGTATGCAAGGGGTAAAAGCGTTGTTGAAAAGATTCTATTTTAAGTCGACTGAGTAAACAAGCATAGGTGGAACGGTATGAAGGTAGCAATTGTTTTAGTTATTTTTACAATGGAGCCTTCATGTTAGTTTAATAATGAAGCTGAAAAAGAAAACTATCTTCACCCGGAATCTTTAAAAACGACGTTTTGGCGATATAGAAAACGGTGGAAACTATAGGCGGATTTAAAACAACCTCATTACATATTTATAATAAATAAATTATCTTCAATCTTAAGTGTAAAGTACATTCTTTTTCTCTTAACGAACATGAAACTAAATTCTATTATTTGTTACTTTAAATTATACTTGCGTATATATTAAGTTTGTTTTACCCTTAGTTTACATCAATGTGCGTTAAGATTTAATCACCTGTTCTACATCATTTTTGCAGAATAATAGTTTGAGGTCCGGAGTGTGACGTTGTCGGTTACATTTTTATCCCAATAAATCTCATTCGTCATTCGAGAATTCACGTCACGACAGGCTGAACTTTACGAAAATTCATATAAATCATCAACTGGCGTCCTTATATTATATTATTTATATTATTCTGTTTATTTGTACGTACCAAATGTACCTTAAATTGTCCTTGGTAATAGATAATTCAGATACAATCGTGAATGAGACTTATGCGAATCAGTTAAGTGTACTGCGTGTATTGTACTACTACGAGTATACGTAGGTACTACTACGTGAGTTTATAGTAGGGTCTAACGCCCAAAATTAATAGCCTGCAATTTATGTATGTATGTACTCGTATGTATAACGTATCGTATCTATAGATTATTAAGTTATCTTAAGAGGGTTTACGTACTTCGGTTTTCCATACAAACTTCCAAGTCGAAATTTTTAAAAACCAATAAGCCAATTTTGATGAAACTTTGCATTGTAAATCACAGGGATCTAAATAGTTTGTTGAAAACATTTTTAAAAAACGTTTTGTAATCTCAGTTATTGCGATTTAAAGTCCACTATAGAAAGTTAAAAATCGCAATAACTCAGTTAAATAAACATTTTTAAAAATGTTTTCAACAAACTATTTAGATCCCTGTGTTTTACTTCAACATACAAAGTTTCATCAAAATTGGCTTTTTGGTTTTTAAAAATTTCGATGTGGAAGTTTGTATGGGAAACCGAAATGCGTAAACCCTCTTAATCAAAATTTTTGAATTTAGAAAACTTTCTAAAAATTACGTCAAATTACTCACTTTAGTAGGCTAAAAAATCTTTAGATAAACATACATACATACCCAGTAATAACGACTATAATCCCAAAAGGTTAGACAGAGACTAGGCAATGATGACAGCAAAAGCAAAACTCCACCATAGTCCACTTTTCACCAAATAGCGAGTGCACATGTGCTCAGAGTGATAGGTAGTGAGCCCATCGCCGCCCTATGCTGTTATATGTATGTGCAGTCGTTGGTTCATTAATCGCCCTTTACGACACCCATGGGAAGAAAGGGGTGGTAGTATTCTTTCACCGCTACCCGACACGGTTAGATAAATAATTAGAGAGAGAGAACGAGAGAGAGAGAGAGAGAACGAAACTTTCATTGACACACATAATAATTAGATAATTCTTTAGATATTTAAACCTCTCTGGTTATTAATTTCGGGCGTAAGTCTATGTGGGTTTGTGTCCCACATCATCTGCACTCCTCAACATCATCATCGGCATCCAATAAATGTCCTGCTGCGGGCACAGACCTTCCACTATGGACAACACATGGGGAGATCGGACCTGAACCCACCACGCTGGCCCGTAGGATGGCCATCTTACGAGAACAACGTGACCCAAAGGTTTACGTGCCTTCCGAAGCACGGAGGAGCTCGAGACGTTTCTAATTTGATCAGCCAGTTTGGTCACGCAGAATACTATACCTCCCCCTCTTTTCCATTAGGTGTCATAAACGGCGACTAACGGAATAAAGACTGCACATATACCCAAAAAGCATAGAGCGGTGATGGGCTCACCATCTGTCACGCTGACTACATGTGCAGTCGCTATTTGGTGAAAAGTGGACTATGGTAGAGGGCTGCTTTTGCTGTCCTCATTGCCTCGTCTTTGACTAACCCTTTGGGGATAATATTCGTTACTATATGGATGGATGGACCCTAACTGACCCGGCATTGCGTTACAATAAAGTTCCTTCCCTCCTAAGCAAAAGGCCAACGCTCACCCGATGTATTTTCGTAATTCGACGTACAATGCGCGCATCAGTGTACGACGTATTACGAATAGAGGAAGTGGATGCCATTTGCCTAAGGGGGCTTAACTGGTAAGATCGCTAAGCGAACGCGTTACCCATCAAGCTCCTTTATATTTATATTAAACACAGCTCAGTGTTTCACCAGTTTGTTTTCTTAAGATGGAATAACGAATGGAAAAATGGCGTCCTTTTGAATCGTTTATGCTCTCCCTTTATTGTTGTTTTATTTCGCAGCGTTATTTTTATGTGTCGCGACGCAGTGTGACGGGCTGTAAGAATGCCTCGCCGCTTCTGGGGCGGTCTTAAAACATGCCTTTTTATAGCCATGAAATCCTATGGCCTTATGGTGAGATTAGATTAAAATGTGTATACTGAATATAGCACGTGGCAAAGGACGACTTGTCTCAGGTGGGAAACGAAGCCATATTTTTCTTAATACTTTTTATAGCTGTGTGGTGGCGGGTTATTAATAGAAGACTACCGCCCCCTCTCTTCCCTTGGGTGTCGTAAAAGGTGACTAACGTACTAAAGACTGTACAAAGCTCCAACAGCATAGAGCGGCGATTGGCTCACCACCTGTCACGCTGAGCACATGTGCGGTTGTTATGTGGTGAAAAGAGGACTTTGGTAGAGGACTGCTTTTGCTTAGTCAAAGTCAAAATATATTTATTCAATAAACTCAATTAATAAAAGTACTTTGAATCGTCCAAATATTTTTTAACCTACCATTCAGGACATCATTTTTTAACTGTGGCAAAGAACGGGCGCAAGAAACCACAGCGCACAGAAGCAACGACATTTACAAAAAATATATATATGTCGTTACCAGGTCACAAAATACAAAATATGAATTTGAATGTAAATAGTTTAATTAAATATGGTGCTTTATTAATCATAGACAATTAGAAATAGCTGTTGGAGTACTTGGAGCATTTCAGACCCAAGCTGTTTTGTCTACTGTGTAATCTGACACTTTATAATAAGCTTTTTTATAAAGCTTTTCTTTGATTTTGATTTTAAATTTATCAATTTATAGTCTCTGACTAACACCTTTAGAGGATTATAAACGTGAGTGTATGTACTTTTTATAGACCTTGAAACAAGGATGACTATCTTGCTTCCCGAATTTGAAATTCCCAACACGCATTAGGCAATCGTGGTGATTAAATTAATACTGGATATGGAGCCATCAATTATGATTGACTGTATGCAGGCTATAATTTATATTTTTTTCTAAAACCACGACTATTATATCCGAAGGGTTAGTCAGAGACTAGGCAATGAGGACCACAAAAGGAGTCCTCTGCTATAGTCCACTTTTCACCCAATAGCGACTACACATGTGCTTAGCGTGACAGGTGGGTCCATCGCCGCTCTAAGTTGTTGGATGTATGTGCAGTCTTTAGTCTGTTAGTCGCCTTTTACGACACCCAAGGGAAGAGAGGGGGTGGTAATAGTATTCTTTCACCGCTTTGCGATACGGTTAATCGGTTACCTTATTATAACTTACATTCAATATTATGATGACGAGATCGCTCACTCCACCTGTCATGGCCACTCATTCCGAAAACTTTTACTTTACGGCATTAGTAATTTCTCATTATACTCGTATATTCATTATCACAATAAATCTGTACATCTGTCTAAAGTCAAAGTTAAAGTAAACAATCCTTTATTGAATACACATTTACAAAATCGTGTTTTAAAACCGTCCAGACATTTGTTTGACTACTGATCATTTAAAGACGTCTTTTTGTTAGAAAAGTATGGACGCAAAAAACTTTACAGATTTATTGTTTAAAGAAGTAACGACATTTACATTTTCACGTCCATTTTACCTGAATTAATTTTTAGTTAAGATCTAGTTAACTAACAGACTAAGCTCGTATTCTAAAACGAAACTCACACTCAGATCTCTGGTTGAGTAGGTACAGTAAGAAAGGGATGGCGATATATGCGATGAATAACATCATCCCTTTCTAACTGTCCTCAAGCCGAGATTGGAGTGTGAGTTTGGTTTTAGAATACGAGCCTAACTGTCCTGTCCGCAACGGCATCTAAAAAAAGCAGAAAAGCTCTTTCTGTGAAAGTACCCGAATACAATCGTCAGTACAGTGAGCCAGCTACAAATATAACTTTTACGGGCTGCACTACTGTAACTAAAATTTTCGTTCGGAGCAGCATTAATTACGTGACGTCAGCAGCGGTGCCGGCTGTGGAATGTCGCAAATGAGCGGCTGCGACGATAATGGCGTATTCGGAAACGGAAAAGGCTCTCGATGAAACTTTTATCAATGACTATTTTAATAAAGAACGCCTGTATTGACTTCTCAGTTCATAATGCCTATTGTGTAAAACGGTGGATTTAACGTGGAAAGTGTAATAGAAGTTGATGAGATAATCGTGAATCGAATCGAAATAATCGAGGAGCTCGATGGCGCAGCGGCTAGCGCGTTAAGCTTACGATCTTGCCCGCTAAGCAACTTTCGCAATGCCGGGTCGCCTTATGGGAGACCAATTAAAAAATCTCAGGTTCCTCCGTGCTTCGGAATGCACGTTAAGCCGGCTGCATCCCATTGAGTAAACTTCCCATTTCGTAAAACTCATAATATACCTACTAAAAACTAGCGTTTGGTAAACATTTATACTTTATACATTTAGTCCCATTTCGCAAACATTTGAGTAATTACTTTTAGTTGAAATGGGTACAGTCAAGTAAAAAAAGAAATCACGGAAACTGATAACATTGTTATATATTTTTGATCACAGGTACAATAGTCGGATTAGAGAAATACTTACTTATTATTAGGCAGATTTGACTATGAATTAAATAATTAAGTTACAAAAAAATTACAGTTTTAAGTGACTTTTTTCTTAAAATAATAACTGTTACTTAAAAATCAGTTCTTTCATTCTTTTACATTATAAGATATGTGCTTAAATTTTTAAGGTTTTAATATTATTTTACTATAAAATAAGTTTGCAAAATCAACTTTAACAATATTAAGAAAAATAAAATCACTGTTCGATTTGACTTTTTCTTAAAATAATAACTTTTACTTAAAAATCAGTTCTTTTAATTTTATAACATAAGACATATATATATGGTTTTCATGCAAAATATGCTTTTGCTTTAAAACATATGAAAAAAACAAAAATCATAAGTTGGTACATTAATATAAAAATTGACTACACTACAAACTTAACAATTAATAAATATAAAAAAAATCATAATTCATGTTAATGTGTTCAAACAATTTTCCAATAAAATTTTTCACTTTTGCAATCACCGAGTAGATTGTTAATTCAAATATCATATTGAATGTACTTTTTCCTTCGTTTAGATATAATTTCTCCGTTAACTTATCATAAAAGCTAAAAAACATAATTTGTGTTGTAATTACTTAGATAATTAATGTATATATTTATCACAACCACAAGTGTCGTCTATAAAAAACAGTTTATTGGAAAACCAGAAGTACGTACCTTTTATGAAGATTTATTATAACGTTAAATGTTTCCTGCTATCATTTCGAAAAATAAAAGAATTGACTGCCTTTTTCATTTTTATTTTCTGCTCTTTTATTAACTGTTTTTTGATGATCTAGATTTTACCTCAAGACTTTTAATCTTTTAAAAAACCTGTATCTAATTTCTCTATTAAATTGACACTGACTGTGCCGTACAAAAATAACAATAGTAATATAGCTTACCAAATGAGATTAAATGTGTGAAGTAAGGAAAAGTTTACCAAAGGCAACATTTTAATAGGTATAATATGAGGTTTACGAAATGGGAAGTTTACCAAATGGGATGTAGCGTTGGTCGCGGTTGTTGTCGTAAGATGGCAGTCGTTAAAACTCACCAACCTGCATTGAGCCAGCGTGGTGGGTTATGGCCCAATATCCCCACGTGCTATTGTTCACGTGGGAGGCCTGTGCCCAGCAGTGAAACGTTTATAGGCTGATGATGAGATAATCGTATGAACGGTTCTTAAGTGGCCTACGCGCACCGATAGCGTAGTGTAGGCAGGCCTCCAACGAGGTGGAGCGACGATCCGATAAAAGTCGCGGGTAGCCGCCATGGCTGCGAGCAGCACAAAACCGAACGTGGCATGGTGGAGATCAACTGTATGGAACAACTGATTAATTTTTTCGCAATTTCATAGTTTCTTCCTTATGAGGGTCATTAAAATAATACTACTACTGCCTCTCTTCTCTTAGATGTCGTAAAAGTCGACTAACGGACTAAAGACTGCACATACATCCAACAGCATAGAGCGGCGATTGATGACCACTTGTCATGCTAAGCACATGTGCAGTCGCTATTAGGTAAAAGTGTACTATGGTAGAGGACTGCTTTTGCTGTCCTCATTGCCCAGTCTCTGACTAACCATGACATGTCTGTTTGTATCTATAAACATTTTGTTATTATCTTTATTATAATCTAAACGCATTTATTATAGATGAAAAAACTGTCATGTGACGCGCATTCATTTCGGATGAACAAAAGAAATTTCCACTCGATCCAATTTCGAAGGTATCATCTATCCAACTCAATTCTCGAAAACAACGCTGAGGTACACGTAATATTATACTCCTCACATCGCCAGCCGAGCGGCAAAAAGTTGGCAAATTCAGATATATCATGGCAGAGTGGAGACGTCTCACGGGAGGACCTAAATCTCTTGTTATTAATGAGGCAAGTTTTAATTGTGCCGCGTAGTGGCGACACACCCTGTCGTTACTATGTCCCTGTGGAACTTAAGTTTTTGCGATAGGTACGATCTGTTTTGGTATCGTGAAAAAAAAATAGTTTTATAGAAAATAATAATTACATATCTACCAACCCGCATTGGGCCAGCTGGGTGAGTTATGGCCTAATATCCTCATTTTATTTATAAGTTCTACTACAGGGCCCAGGCCCACAGGCCATGGGGCTTGATATGGCCATTAAAATCATGGAGTTTTAAGGCCACATTTACATTCATACGTCGTGAATATATGATTACATACATATAATCAAGATTATTATTCCCGAAGGGCTAGTCAAAGACTAAGCAATCAGGACAGCAAAGGCAGTTCTCTACCTTAGTCCACTTTACACCAAATAGCAACTGCATATAATAATATGCTCAGCGTGACAGGTGGTGAGCCGAAACACTTTTTTACGGATTAACTCGGGTTTAATTTACTATTTACATAGTTTTTTATATTATCCTGACGTTTCGAATCCTTTACAGGATCCGTGGTCACAGGGAGACCCCTGCCAATGCCGCTCTATGCTGTTGGATTCATGTGCAGTCTTTAGTCCGTTAGTTGCCTTTTACGACACCCAAGGGAAGAGAGGGGGTGGTAGTATTCTTTCACAGCTA
Organism: Scoparia ambigualis; assembly: GCA_963921215.1. Taxonomy (NCBI): domain Eukaryota; kingdom Metazoa; phylum Arthropoda; class Insecta; order Lepidoptera; family Crambidae; genus Scoparia; species Scoparia ambigualis. Next base: position 32,614,212 of record OY992511.1, on the reverse strand, counting down.
CGCGATACTTTGACACACACATTTAGGCAACATAATTAGGTGATCGTAAAATTATAAGGAAAATAGCGACCCTTGCTAACTAAGTCTTACAGTACTATTATAAGTCCCTGTAATGCTTTTTTAAAATATTTATATACCGGTAGAATAGGGCTATTTGGTAACCGTGGGGCTTTTTGGAAAAAAAATATATTTTTGAACGAACGCAAACAAGAACAGAGTTAGTAGATCTGTGCAAGTACAATGCAGAACGATATTACTCTCTTTTGGACAATCAACTAGTTAGTCAAGTAGATTTGTTGCCATCCGTAACACCCATAAAGAGTGTCATAAATGTTATCCCAGTGGTACCCTGTGCTACATTTGCTAATAATAATATAAAGAGTGATACAAAGTTAGTAAAACGCAACTTATTAATCCTTTATTATTACTAATCCTTTATTGCACATATAAAACACACATTGAAAACACATTAAAAAAGACATATACAAAGGTGAGCTTATCTCTAGAAAAGATCTCTTCCAGCCAACCCAAGCTGTGGTTCAGAGAGAAAGTCTGCGAGACTAATGATTACGAAATACTTACATATGTATTATATCATACATCAATATACATAATTACTCTAATTATATTGTATATACATATACATACTTTACATATAATAATTTATAATATAAACGAATAATTGGTTAAAATATTTCTAATTGTTGTTGTTGGATAGGTAGTGATCTTTTAGCCTAAGTTTGAAAGATGCCACCGATGGTCTCTATATGGTGGTAGTATCCGTATAAGTGGTATGGACAAGATATTACTTTACCGAGCTCATCTATACTATAATAAATCTGTAGAGCAGTCAATTCTGTACTTGAAATATATTTCCAAAATAACTATCAGGGGGTGATAATGGATCGATATTTATGCCAAAAATGCAATCAGTAAAATTTTTGTCTGTCTGTCTTTCTATCTGTATAACCGTTATATGTAGAAACAAAAACTACACGACGGATTTTAACGAAACTTGATACAATTATTTTTCATACTCCTGAGCTGGTTATAGTATACTTTTCATCATGCTACAATTAATAGGAGTAGAGCAGTAAAGAGAAGTGTTGGGAAAACGGGAGAAGTTACTCCATTTTTAAGCTTCCGTCGCGTGTGCAACCTTCATGGTTAAAGCTACACAGAAATCATGTATAACGGAAATGTTCTCCTTAAAATTATATAAAAAATATCCCACGACAGTATATGTCTATCTTTTATGGTTGACTCACAATAACACGTGTAACTCCCAATAGCTTAGCAGTTCGAAGCTTCGCTCGACGCGTCTCGCGGCCGAAGGTATAAAAAGGCGGGGCGTCCGAGCGCGAGCTTGGCTTGATAAATGGCGAATAACAGTCAACGTGGGGAAGACTGTCGCTATACTGACCGGGGAAGCATGGAAGTTTCCCAAAAAATTAGCACTCCGAGGACAGACCATTGATTGGCAAAGCTCGGAGCGCAGTCTTGGATTAACCATCGACCGGCGTTTGAGCATGGTGGCGCAAGTGAAGCATGCCGCCGCTTCGGCGCGCACTGCCCGCGCCCTGCTCCGCCCAGTCCTCAACTCCAGCCTGCCACTCCGAACCAGAGTGGCTATCTACAAAACATACATTCGCTCGCGTCTCACCTATGCAGCCCTGGCTTGGCTAGAACTTTGCTCGGCCAACCAGAGGTGGCTGTTAGAGACGCAGCAAGCGATCGCTCTCCGGGTTCTCACCGGGGCGGGTCGATATGTCCGCAACGAAGTCATCGCAAGGGACGTCAAGGTAAAGCCGGTGGAGGAGTTTGTGGCTGATATGGCGCAACGTACCTACGACCGCGCCGACAACGGCCCCCACCTCCACCTTCAAAACATCGCAACGCGCAACGCTTGCCCACCCGTACCTCGGCGGACTCCCGCCCTGACCCGCGCCCTCCCGAGAGAGCTGATCGCCCCAGACAGAGACGCAGTCGCGCAGGCAGGCCCATCGGCCAGCCGCGCGACCACCCGCTCTGCCCCGCTGCCGCCGCACAAAGCCCAAGGGCTCGAGCGTGCCGCACAAGGCACCACCACCGGACTGACGCATCAAACCTCCCACCTGCCCCCTTCCAACCGCCTCTCATAGTCAGTTGTACGTCGCTCTTTCCCGGGTTAGCAGTTCTAGAAATCTTTATGTTCACGTGCCGGATGGGTCAACTTTCAACATAGTTTACCCGGAAGCTTTGCGCTTAAGTATTTTCGTTCTATAGGTACTTAAGCCTCATGTAACCGTGATCTAAACAATATTACCAATACATTAACTTAATAACACACAAGGAGTTACACGCTGACGGAGTCGCGGCCACAGCTATCAACAATAATATTGTGCGGTTCCGTATTGCGATATTTTTCAACAGTATTGTAGATTGACATATTATATTTTCCTACTAAAATACGAAAATTAATCTGTCTGTTACATCAAAACCACTGAACCGTGAGGAAAGACATAGGCTACTTTTGATTACAAAAAACGACGGAAACGCGGACGAAGTCGCGGGCAACAGCTAGTTAATAAATAATGTAAAGAGGAGAGGTGAAAGCCCAATCAGAAAATAAGTCATCACTCCTGATTCTCTGGTGACGATTGCGGAGGTAATCCGAACACCAAGCAATCACTGCAGGGGTAAGGTTAAGCGAGTGAAGGATGGCAAGGAGGATGTCATAATCAACGGAATTGAAAGCGCTGCTGAAGTCCAGTAGAACAAGAACCGTGAACATCCGGTTATCCATGGCGTGGCGAATATCGTCAGTGACGTTTAATAGGGCAGTTACGGTGCTGTGGCCAGGACGAAAACCGGATTGATACGGACTTATTAAATTGTGATGGGAGACAAAAGAGAACAATTGTTTAAGAACAGCGCTTTTCAGGACCTTAGATAGAAATGGTAGGATACAAATAGGACGGTATTGAGAGAAAGCGGTAGGGGAAGCGGATTTTGGGATAGGAATGACATGGGCTAATTTCCAGTCGGAAGGAAAGACGTTGGTTGCCAAAGAGTGGTTTAGAATGTGTGTGATAATAGGCACAACGTCATCCAGGATAGGCATCAGCATATCACGGCAAATGCCATCTTCGCCCACAGCCTTGGAAGTAATGGATTGGATACTCTTCCTAACCTCTCCCACGGTGATTTCACGAAATTAAAAAGGCTCGCAGTCAGGACGGTCTACTGTATCTAAATAAGTAAGCGTGGCTGCCTTGGTGGTATCAGTAACAGTAACTGGTGAGATGAATCTTTGTCTGACTTACCTTCAGTCAAAGATTCTTCTGTTAAAGGAATGTCTAAAAAAACTCTTGTCTTTTCTGACAAGATAGGTCAGGGCCTGGGTCGCAGCATAAACTTAGCCACGAGCTTATAAACTTTTGCAATCCAGGCCAAACATTCACTAATTTAGTAAGTACATTAAGTAAGCAGGAGTTGAATCATTCAACAAATGCTGTAATACTGTGCGGTGATAGTCTCACAATAAAAAAGCGTGACCTTTTAAAAAGCCTAGAAAGTTTAATTGATATACAATCAAAAACTCATTGTAAAATAAAAGTTTGTGCCTTTCCCTATGCCTGTAACTTATCGTGGAAACAAAACAAACAGATCTTTGATTTGAACTTACTTTTGTATAACTCCACTTATCGTCACAGTGACAGTATTGTATTTTTTGATATAAATAAATTTATATCTAGTTTTAAGTTGACTACTGATTCTATGTATTTATTATACAAAGACAGGTTACAGATAGCATCTTTGCTAGCATATAATTTAAAAGACACAGTTATAAGTAGTATAACAATGTCGACACAACATTATCGCACTGTTAGTATTTCTACTAATGTAAATTTAGTTGATAAATCTTGCACAACCTCTAGTTTAAACTAAGAGGTAAGACAATAGCCAACCCTATTCTAATTAAAATAGTTCATCAAAACATGCAGGGCCTGGCCGGCAAAGAGTTAGAAATTGAACTTTTTTATTACATGAAGATATAAACATTTTATGTATAACTGTTAATTTTTAATATTAAAAACTTTTAGCTTTCCAGTGCTTTTACTAGAACAAATGCAATTCGCGGCGGATCCTTAATATTCGTTAATTACTATAAACATAAAATTTTGGAACAAAAGGATGTAGTTTCCCTTTCTATTGAACGCGTTATTGAACTGTCATGTGTCGAGTTAGAGAAATTTATTATTGTTTGTGTATATCGACCTCCTTCTGGTAATTTTAGTGTCTTTGAGGCCACTGTGGAAGTCAGAAGAAATATATTGTAGGCCAGGCCAATTTTCAAGCATAATGTAACTGCAAAACTTGCATGTTTACCATATATACAGGGAAATCCAGATGCTCTTTACTAGCATTTTTTTGATCTTATTAACGGTGAATTTAATAAAACTTTATCTATTAAAAAGTTTAATATTTCAATTAAATTTGGAGATTGGGCTACAGCTGGTTTGCATAAAAGTAGGGTTAAGTTGTGTGACTTATATGAGCAGAAAAAATATAATATTAGTCCAAGTTTTCTAGAGTATATCAAAAAGTATTCGAAAACTTTTAGGAAGGCTTGTGCATGTGCCAAGTCATAATTTATTAGTGAAAAAAATAAAAAGTCGGATAACAAAATAAAGGCAACATGGAACTGTATTAACCGCGAAACTCGTACAATAAAGCCACGTGATACTAAGTTTTCTTTAAGAATAGGCAATAGCATTTTAAGAGAAGACAATAAAATTGCTGATGCTTTTGAACAGTTTTTTACAAATATACCAATTGCTACAACTATGTTACTCAACTCTTCACCGAGCAATGCAGAAATTCTGTTAAAAAAGTATGTACCCATATGTAATGACGTAATCAAATTTAAATACGTAAACTGTAAAGACCTACTTAAATCCTTTAAATCTTTAAAAGTGAAAAACACTTGTGATTTGAGGGATATTTCAACAAAAATTATTCATAAAATTATCGAGTCCATTGCGCCTTTTCTTGTAGTCATATTCAATAGCTGTGTTGACGAAGGAGTTTTCCCAGATCTCATGAAGTATAGCAAAGTTCTGCCACTTTTAAAATCGGGTTGTAAAGATGACCCGAGCAATTTCAGACCTATTTCGATTTTACCTACTCTTAATAAAGTTTTTGAAAAACTTATTTTAGATTAACTCAGCTCCCACTTCGCTATAAACCACTTTTTTCACAGTGAACAGTATGGTTTTACCAAGGGAAGGTCTACTACTGATGCAGGTGTAGCTCTGCTAAAACACATATTTGAGGCTTGGGAAGGATCGCAGAATGCTTTTGGAGTGTTTTGTGATCTCTGCAAGGCTTTTGATTGCGTTGAATACAACACCCTTTTAATAAAGCTAAAACACTATGGAGTGCACTCTGATGCCTTGAAATTGATTCAATCATATCTCAGCTGCAGAATCCAAAAAGTTAGCGTGAATGGATCCATATCATCCGGATTTTCTGTGCTAATGGGGGTTCCACAAGAGTCAATACTAGGTTAATTTTATTCTTAATTTATATTAATGATTTACCATTTTATGCGGAAAACTTTTGCAATATTGTTTTGTTCTGTATCTTTGATATTTAATTTTTTGACATAGTTTTGATGACATCAACAATGCCCTAACAAATGTGTTGAATTGGTTTACTATTAATAATCTTCAATTAATTTTATTTTTATTTTATAGGAAAACTTACAGCTATTACAAACATTTTTTTTTTCGGCGGTAGGTAATAAAAAAGTGTAGACGCGATTTTAAACATCAATGTTACTTTTATTAAATTTAATAATTTATTCCATAATTTTTTTGTGAATATACACCTTAATACTAGTAAATAACCAGTACTTACATTATTGAAAGTTTATGTGGCACAATCACTTAAACTAAAACATCACCTGCCAGCTCATTCACAAGCACATAACACAATTTGAAATAGCAATCGTCTTGCACAATGGCTCAACTGGCAGACATCCAATCAGCACAGAAGGACCTCGAAGAGTGCTTCATGAAAAAATTGGGCGAGCTTGAAACTCAGATTCGTGGTGCGGGACCTACTAAGGACACTGTGAGCAGAATTGCAGAGGAGTTTCGCTCGTTCCGAGAGCTCATGTTTTCCATGCTGGGTCTACTTCGGAGACAAATTAACGAGTGTTCAAGAACAGTTGATGAAATGGAGACTAGGAATCGACGTAAGGCCCTTATCTTCACGGGCTTTGTTGAAGAGAGCAAAGAAGATCCCAAAGCCCGCAAATTGGAAATTCTTAATAGCAAGCTGGGCCTAAATGACATTTCTTCAGCTTCCATTAAAGTCTGCCATCGACTCGGAGTTACCAAGCCGGAGCATCCCAGACCTATATTAGTTAGGTTTTTTAACATGGAGCACAAGACTGCAGCGTGGAAAGCGAAGTCCGCTTTAAAGGGAACAACGATCTCTGTCCGGGAATTCTTGACTAAGACCAGACAGGCTGTATTCGGCAGGGCTCGTCTTCATTTCGGAATGAGGGCTTGCTGGACGCAGGACGGTGTAATAATGGTCAAGTCGCCGGATGGAAACCGTCATAGAGTCACTTCATTGGAGGAGCTAAACCCAGTGCTGTCCAAGTTTCCCAAGAAGTCGGGTGATTCACCAAGCCAAACCAGGAACAAGCCTGAAAAAGGTTTGCGTAGGTAAATTGTTACAATTTATCAATGTTAAAGATTCTTTGTTCTTATTTTCTTTGTTTAGCCTCTGAACCTTTCCTTGTAGGTACTTACTTACTTGCACTTTCATTGTTGATGTTTTGGTGGTTCATATGTATGGGTAGTTATATTTTGTATTCTTACTGTTTCTGTCTTTATTACATCCTGTTGTGTTAACCTTCAATGCAATATTGTTTTTAGCTTTCTATTTATTTTCGAGACACCAACTTTAGACCATAAAATTTAGCTTTTACTAACTGACACTGACAGTAATGACAGTGTCACATGTCATGTCAATCAATTTTTTTTTTTGTGATCTTTTTAATTTGTAAGTAAGGCCATACAGCCACAAGTTACTTCTATCATTAATGTTGTGTCCATATGTTAAGTTATGTCAGTCCAACTACCTACCGTTAGACTATACGTCTGTGAGACAAATTGATCCTAAACTGTCAGTGATTTGTGCAGGGATTGGTACTGGTATTTGATTTGTTTGTAAATTCCTATTATTATTATTATTTTATTTCCGTTTTCTATTTTGTTACAATCGATACGTTTTTATTAATTGTTGTGATTGTGAATGGTCGGCTGGCGGGTGGTGTAGAGTTCGCCAAACTAGGAATTGATAGTATTTGCATATTTATATTATTTTTATTTATCTAATTTATTATTTTTATGTTATCTGATGATGATTCTTTCCATTCTGCTACTGACTCTTCGGACGTATCTAGCAACGCTAGTTTTTGCTCTTTGCCTGACACGCTGGGTGAATTCGTTCGAAAAAACTGTAGCAACACAAAACACTTAATAAATATCTGTCACATAAATGCGCAAAGCGTACCCAGTCACTACAGTGACTTAGTGGAGGCATTCACTGACACTGGTGTTCACGCCGTCCTGATTTCTGAGAGTTGGCTCGAACCTCACCTTCTCTCTACCACCTACCCTCTTTCTGGCTTTATACTTGTCCGAAATGACAGGATTGGACGAGGAGGGGTGGTGTGGCTATCTACCTGCGTAGTGAATTTTCCTACAAAATCCTTGCTTCTTCCGTTTCAAATTCTTGTGCTTTAGCAGAGTACCTCTTCCTAGAAATTTATGTCAAAGGGGTTAAGACCCTTCTTGGTGTGGTATATTGTCCTCCTGCTGTGGATTACTTTATGGATCTGGAACTGCTTCTTGAGTCGTTTGGGTCAGAGTATGCGCATCACGTCATCATGGGCGATTTCAATACAGACCTCATCTGTAATTCTCCCCGCTCCCGTAAACTCCTTCATATCGTCAAGGCTGCCGGCCTACATGTCCTTCCACTCCAAGCCACGCACTGTAACATGACTGGCGAGGACACCTGGCTTAACCTCATCCTCACGTCCACTCCATCTCTTGTATCCACTCACGGTCAATGTCCTGCTCCTGGTTTTTCCCATCATGACTTTATTTTCCTTTCATACATCCTAAGGTCCCCTAAACCAGTCCCTAAAGTGCTGCGCATGCGTTGCTTTGGTCGTATGGATGGAGAAGGGTTAATCAGAGATGCATCCCAAATTAATTGGGATCACTTGTTAGCAGTCCCCACGGTTAATGAGAAGGTTGACATCCTGAACCAGGCTATCCTCTCACTTTATGACGTTCATGCACCAGTCAAGCCAATTAAACTTAAGCGACCACCTGCTCCATGGCTGACCAGAGGGATTCGTATTGCTATGCGACGTAGAAATCGGGCTTTTCGGAAATTTAAACGAGAGCGATGTGAGGAGAGTTGGGGTCTATACAAGTCTGCGAGAAACTTATGTAATCAGATGATACGCAACGCTAAACGCCGACACATCTTTGAAAACATCTCCTCGTCCTCCCCCGCTGATATCTAGAAGTTCCTTGGAACCCTTGGTGTTGGCAAGACGCGTAGTGTTGTTCTGCCGAACGCAATTTTGTTGGATGATTTAAATCGTCATTTCAGCACAACTGCTAGTATGGATCATGCAACCAATTGTCAGACGGTAAATAACATTGCAGGTCTACCTCGTCCTAGTATTGACCCTTTTCATTTCTCTCCTGTTACTGTGGATGAAATCAAAAAGATTATCCTCTCTATCAAATCCAGAGCCCTAGGACATGACGGCATCAGTCGTCGGATGGTTATCGCTATCATAAATTATGTTATTTCTCCGATTACCCACATCATCAACTTTTCCCTAGACTCTGGCCAATTCCCTTCCCAGTGGCGTAAGGCTTATGTGCGCCCTTTACCTAAGATCTCTAATCCGTCCTTGCCTTCCCACTATCGACCCATATCCATTCTTCCGTTTCTATCCAAGGCAATCGAGGCCTGTGTTCATAAACAATTTTCAAAATTCATTTACCAGAATAACTTGGTTGGTCCCCTACAATCTGGTTTCAGGCCTGGGCACAGCACTGTTTCCGCTCTCCTGAAAGTGACTGGTGACATTAGACAAGGTATGGAGGATACGAAAGTCACAGTCTTAGTACTCATTGACTTCTCAAACGCCTTTAATGTCGTCAGTCATAACATACTCCTTTCCATCCTTTCTCATCTTATGGTTTCATCTAGAGTACAGGAATGGTTCTCCTCTTATCTTCAAGAGCGTCAGCAGTCCGTCCGCATCGATAACACAACATCAAATTGGTGTAATTTGGATGCTGGCGTTCCACAAGGCGGTATACTTTCTCCATTATTATTTTCAATATTTATTAACTCTATCACCCACCACCTTCAGTGTGCGTATCATCTGTACGCCGATGACCTTCAGCTTTACACCCATGCAAGGGTGGACGAACTATCAGACGCCGTTGTAAAAATTAATCGGGGTTTGGAAGAAATTAACGACTGGTCTCGTAGGTTTGGTGTAGCTGTAAATCCCACAAAATGTCAGGCGATACTTGTTGGTAGCCCGTGATTGACAAGTAAAGTGGGGATTACCTCTCTTCCCCCTATAGTGTTTGACGGAACGGCCATACCGTTTAGCACGACCGTCAAAAATCTTGGCCTACATCTCAATTCTACACTCAGCTGGCATTCTCAGGTTGCTAGTGTTAGCCAAAAAGTTACCTGGACTTTGCTCTCCTTAAACCGCCTGAGGAACTTTCTACCGTTCAAGACGAAGGTAATGCTTGCGCAAACTTTAATATTTCCTATGGTTGACTATGGTGACGTGTGTTATTACGACCTTAACTCAGACCTGCTTGACAAGCTCGACAGACTGCTCAACAACAGTATTAGATTTATATTCAATCTGAAGAAGTATGACCACATATCACAGTATAGGTCCGAGCTGAAATGGCTGCCCATTCGCCAGCGGAGACGTTTACGAGCTCTGACCACACTCTTTTCGATACTAAACTCTCCTAATGCTCCTTCTTATCTAACTCCCTATTTCCAGTATCTTTGCTCTTCTCATAGTAGGAATCTCCGGTCTTCTAACAATCTTCTCCTTCTCTCTCCTTCACATACTTCTGGATTTGTACACTCCTCCTTTCTTAATCAGTCCATTCTTCTTTGGAACGCGCTGCCTCTCGAAATCAGGATGACCACTAGTCGCGAAGCATTTAAAAAGAAAGTCCGCTTGCTCTTCTCTGGAAAAATCATGGCAGAATCATCTCAATAACTTCATATTTATAAATTATCTATTGTATGTTTATATATATATTTATATTATATTTATATATGCATATATTTAAAGTGATGTGTACCTACTTTCAAAATATAGTGTTTATAGATTTTACTACTTATATGTTTTTGTATTAAGTATGTTTAAAATATTTAAAAGTATACCTACGCTTCCACTTTTATTATGCACCTACCATGTTATCTCTGCACCACCCTATGGTTGACTGGTAGAGAATGCCTCAGGCATTAAGTCCGCCATGTAATGTTATGTTGCAAAAGTTTAAATAAATAAATAAACATTTGCTCTAATCAAACGCGATGAAAGCCAAATGTATAAATTTTACTCTACCTAACGTAAAGCATATTATAGTAAATACAATTAAAATGACTGGTGAACTGTTAGATCTTGTTGATTCAACAGTTTTCTCAGGTATTACCTTAGATTCAAAAATACAGTGGTACCCCCATATTAGCAGCCTTGCTTAGTTAGACTTAGTTCAGCTGCTTACGCTGTTAGAAAAATTAGGCATTTTACAGACGTGGAAACTGCTCGATTAGTCTATTTTAGTTACTTTCACAGTGTTATGTACTATGGTATTTTACTTTTGGGTAAAGCAGCAGATATAGAAACCATTTTCATTTTTACAGAAAAGAGCAGTAAGGTCCATATATAACCTAGGATCAAGTGTCTCCCTTAAGGAGCTGTTTAAAGAAATAAATATTCTTACAGTTGCATTACAATTTATTATTGTTTACGTGCGTCAAAACATTTCTTATTTCAAAAAAATTGCGATACACACAAACTAAATACTAGAAATAAGTATAACCTTGTAATTCCTAAATTTCGACTTCAGAATGTTTCATTTATGGGACAAAGTGTCATAATTTACAATAAAATCCCGAACGATGTCATAATTTTGCACTTACAGACTTTTAGAAAAGGGCTATTACACTGTAAGCGATTACATCAATAACAAAAATGCATGGAATTAACATTCCTCTAGTTTCGCACACATATTGTTCTAATACGTTCTTAATGCCCGAGTAAAACATTTAGATTCACTTTTGTTTTTATCTTTTCTTTTATTAAATAATTGTTTTATGATTATTGATTGTATAATTTGGTAACGACATATTGTTTTGTAAATGTCGTTATTTCTATATTATTATAAAGCTTTGGAGTTTCTTGCACCCGTTCTTCTCCACAGCTAAAAGACGTCCTGAATGGGTGGGGTGGGTGGGTGGGTTCCAATGCCTATCCATCCATCCATAGAAGTAAAATTAAATTTAAACAATTCAAAATTACTGAATAAAGAATTTTTTGATTTTTGATTAAAAATAATAAACGTGAACGCAACCTTTTTTCTCTAAGAGTTGGTAACTCCGTTATCTGTCAATCTCGACCAAGAGAGAAGAACACCGCGCGTGTGATGTAGAACTACATTGTAGCGAGAGTCGGTCAATGTTGTTCCAAATAACTTTTTAAGTAAAAAGGTTAATTATTTAGAGTTGACTTTTTGTAAATTTTTAAATATATGTTACCAACTATCGCCGTCCGTGTTTATATTGAAATGATAACGGTTTATAAATATATTTTCTATGTCACTTTTTATTTATACCAAATAACCCCACCCTGGGGGTTATTTAGAAAGGCACCTTCTTTTTTAATATAAATCTTACTATTTGTTCATTCTATGTTTTATTTTTGTATTTTTTTAGAGTTGTATCTATATATACTTCTTTGTCTGTTAAAAGTCAAAGGAAAAGTAAATATTCAAATTTTATCCTTACTTTTTAACCAAATAGTCCCTACGTTTTTTTTTTCAAATTTTCGTCAAAATTTCTTTTTTTTATCGTCGATGTACAACATAATATTAGGATGGAAACATGGACCGTGGCAGTGAACGGGCACTGCTTTGGCAGTCCTCATTGCCTAGTCTCTTAGTCATTGACTAACCCTTTGAGGATTAGTCTTGAGTGTATGTTATTATGTAGTATGTCTAACATTATGAAGACCCAATACAATTGACCGTGTCAGGCATGCGACTGGTGGTTTACGTATTTCAGTTTCCTATACAAACTTCGAAGTTCATGAAAACCTATGATCCAATTTCACTTTGCATACTTAAGTAAAATACAGGGATCTTAATAGTTTGTCGAAAATATTTTTAAAAAACGTTTATTTAGCTGAGTAATTGCGATTTTATCCTTTCTGTAGTGGTCTTTAAATATCACTAACTTTTTAAATTAAAAAAAAATTGAACTTTGAAGTTTGTATGGGAAACCGCAATGCGTAGGAAGAATAGAGGAAGCAGTGAATATGCTTAACGCACGTTTTAATAATGTAATCCCCAATCATAAGAAACCGACAGTCTTTGGATTGTTACCTCCTGTGTATCGTACTTAAATATTGAGAATTTTTACATTTAACCGTGCTGCTTAGCGGTGAAAGATACTATCACCCCCTCTCTCTTCCCATGGGTGTCATAAGAGGCGACTAACGGACTAAAGACTGCACATACTTCCAACAGCATAGAGCTGCAATGGGCTCACCACCTGTCACGCTGAGCACCTGTGCAGTCGCTATTTGGTGAAAAGTGGACTACAGAGGAGGACTGCTGTTGCAGTCCTCATTGCCTAGTCTCTGACTAACTCTTCAGTGGTAATAGTCGTGATTATATGTGTGTATGATTACATTTTCAAGATCTGAAGATTTTCTCTTCCACTGAACCTCTGTCTTTTTACACTTCCGCTAACAGGTCGTGCACGAGTTCGTCAACAAATAAGTTGAGGCGCACTCAGCAATAAATAGCGTACCTATATTAAAAAAGGTGTCTATAGGTACTTATATTAATGTAATCAGGACTATTATCCCCGAAGGGTTAGTCAAAGACTACGCAGTTAGGACAGCAAAATCAGTCCTCTGCTATAGTCCACATTTCACCAACAGCGACTGCACATATGCTCAGCGTGACAGGTGGTGAGCCCATCGCCGCTCTATGCTGTTGGTAGTATGTGCAGTCCTTAGTCCGTTAGTCCACTTTTACGACACCCAAGGGAAGATAGGTGGTGGTAGTATTCTTTCACCGCTATGCGACAAGGTTATGGTATCTATGGATAATATAATTTAGTCAAGTCTAGTGTGAGTAGTCTTGTGGGATATTATAGTAGAAATATCATTACATGAATAAATTGTTAGTTAGTTAGTATGAAACAAATATATTATATCACGAGAATTTAGGGAATTTTCTATGGATCTCTAGGGAATAATAAAATCAATTTATTAGGTAGGTACAAAAATGGTCATAGACCCACTCCAATATTATCCATCACATACCTTCGTCGTCAATGATCGATCTTAATACATCTGTAGTAAAAGGCTTTCTGATTCAAGTACGTAATCGAAAATTCTGTAACGCACTCACAATCTGGAACATTCGATACAAAAAACATTTGGTGTAAAGCGCCGAGATTACGTCGTCAAACAAACACATAATTTTGTATAAGCACGCAATCATTTCAATGGGATCACGACGGAATAACGCAGAGTTACGCACATTACACAGGTTAGGGGCATATGGCCGTGGCGAACTACGAATAAATAAACAGGTTCGCTGTACAAGATAATATAGGACCCCCCGCCAAAAGTAAATATGGGGTAAAAAAGTAATAATAAAATATTTGACGTAATAAAATAATAGAAATAGAAAAACGTTTATTGGTACAATTTACATAAAAAAAGAACATTCAATTTAACACAAAAATGAAACATAATAAAACAGAACAATTAACAATTTATATGAAATGAAATGAACTGAAATGAAATGAACTATAAAAACTTAACATAAAACATAAATGGTACCAAAGGGCCTCCACTCGGCAAAATGTCATGGTATAAACCCATGACGCTGATCTTACGTGGATACCCACTAAAAATCTATTTTTTTTAAAGTGTTTGGACTTACAATAAAAAACTTTATACTTAAACATATACTTACACGCACGCTAAACAAAGTACACAACCGACAACCTACATATTATTATGGATATCACGAAATTAACAATTCATTATTGACCAACATTACCTACTACTATAAAACAGAATACAATTATATATTTCCACAAAAATTATATAATTAAGCCTAAAACATATATATATATATAATGAATGTTTTCTTTTTTTAATTACAATTTATTGCCTGTTTTTTATATCCTATAGTTCTAGGTGCGTGCGCTCACCCTCGCGGTCAAAGCGACGGCGCGCTGTCATTGGTGCACGAGGAGAATAATAGCGGCCACGCGCATGCGCTTTGATAATCGGTATAGGCCGCGCGCTAGGTGACAATAATTTTAATTTTCTTAAGATTGAGACAAAAATGACAAAAAAATTATGATTTTTTATTTTCTTATTTGGTTGTACTGCTGCTATAGTATCACGTAAAAAAAAAATTGGCGGAGTGTCCAAAATTAACCCTGTATAGTAAATAAATAGCCTAACGCATATACATACAATTTTCACATACATATTCACGGGTTACCTATCATAAATTCTAAATTTTCTTTTACGAATTTTATTTGGCCGAAAACTTTTTGTAATTTAATATTTTCCATAATTTTCTTTTTACCGAAAACACAATTGACAAAGTTTTAAAATGCCGATTATCGATTAATCCCACTCAACGTTTGGCCAAAGCTATTAATGCTAGATGATTCATTTTCCAGGAACACGATTCCAATATTATAAAAATACAACATTTCAAATAATTGAAATAGTAGTAACGTTTTAGCATGCAAGCAAGCATGCTACATGCTTATGCAGCACGCAACCAAGAATGCAGCATGCAAGCAAGCATGTAAGCAAGCAAGCATGTAGTATGCAAGCAAGCTGCAGCATGCAAGAAAGCATGTAGCATGCAACCAAACACGCAGCAAGCAATCAAGTATGCAGCATTTAAGCAAGCATGTAGCAAGCTTGCAGCAAGCATGCAGCATGCAATCAAGCGCACAGCATCATCCAAGCACGCAGCATGCAGCAGGCATGGTTTCTGTCACGGTTCCGGCGCTGCGAGGCTCCGGCGGTCCCACGCGAGCTTATCGTCGCCTATGGCTTTCGCTCACCACCGCAGCTTCGGCTTGCTGGCCGGCTCTGCCGGCCAGACTCAGCAACGGTGGCGAGCGTTAAACCCACCTGCTCCTCAGCTCGCGGGCCGCCTCGCCCCTCCGCGCCTACGCAGGCTTAAATTACACTCTAGCGTAGGGCAGACAGGACTACGTAGAGTCGGTTTTGCCGCGATTCCTTTCTGTCACTGACGCTTGTAGCACAACCTTACCGAAAACACAAAGTATTAATTTTTTAAGACATTTTAGTTTTTTAACCTAAAGATGAATATTTGAAAAACAAAAGGGTATGTTATTTTAGAGAAAAAGTTACTTCGAATTTTAATACTTCTAGATATGAATTTTATTGTAAGCAAAACATCTTCCAAAAAAAACGTAGTTTTGATAATCGGCAAATAATTTTTCTGGAAAATGAAACGTATATATGATAAGTTTATGGATTAACAAAATTATGTAAAGCAACAATCTGGTATTTAAAAATTCGTCATACCGTTTTCGAACAATTAAAATTCGTACAGGTAAGTTTCGAATTTATGATAGGTTACCATATTCACGACTATTATCCCTTAAAGGTTAGTCAGAGACCAGGCAATGAGGACCGCAAAAGCAGTCCACAGGCACAGTCCACGTTTCACCAAATGACAACTGCACATGTGCTCAGCGTGACAGTTGGTGATCCCATCGCTGCTCTATCCTGTTGGATGTATGTGCAGTCGATGGTCCACAGGATAAAATAGTAAATAAATAGCCTAACACTAACCCGCATTGAGCCAGGGTGGTAGGTTATGACTTATGGCACAATTTTCCCATGTACTGGTGCCCTTGTAGAAGATCATGTGCCTAGCAGTAGGACTCTTAAATACATACATACATACATACATATAATCACGACTATTATCCCCGAAGGATTAGTCAGAAACAGGCGATGAGGACAGCAAAAGCAGTCCTCTACCATAGTCCACTTTGCACCAAATAGCGACTGCACATGTATTTAGCGTTACAGGTGGAGAGCCCATCGCCGCTCTATGCTGTTGAATGTATGCACATACATCTCAGTCTTTAGTCCATTAATCGCCTTATACGACACCCAAGGGAAGAGAGGTGGTGGTAGTATTCTTTCACCGCTAAGCGACACGGTTAAATGCTAATTATGAAATAACCCATCAGTTCGTTGAAGTTTTGTTACGTGAAATATGCTAAAGCAGCCTAATTCACGTAACAAAACTTCAACAACATGCAACAATCGGTTTAGTCGGTTTAGTTTAAGTATATGGGTATTCACGTACATTAACCCCTTGAGCACCGTAAAACCAAACACAATAGAAAATCAATTGTTTCGCGACCGCCGGCGGTCTTATGATCCTTGATCTAATAATTGAAGTTCGATCGTTGCCTCCGCTGTATTTACATATTTTTTTAACGTTTAGTTTAATCGGATGTCAGCAATTACACATCAAATTAGGCAGTTTCTAAGTCGTTGGAGAAAAATAATAAACATATCCGCATGTTTTCGTTAACAAAAGTATTTTAATTTATTTAGTAGAATTTATTGTAATGGCAACATTTAAGTTTAAATAGTTGACATATCGCTGAGTTGCGATCCTATCGAGTAATCTTTCTATCGAAATGACAGTTGAATACGGATTTATGACTATTCTTCAATAGGACGACTTCTAAACCTAAGCGACATTGACTATTACAAAATTGTGAATTAGGTGGAAGGAGAGCATTGGGATCCGCCTATGGCCAGCAGTTGACTGTGAGCAAAAACCTTGATTATTGAGATAAGTCATCGATACGTACCATGAGTACATTAGCTCAATCACAACGGTTGCCAAAGAGTCCTTGACGATCTAATTAATGAAGACTTAATGTGCAGTTATTACCTATAATTATGTGAATATTACTTATGAAATTAACTAACATAATTATTATATCGTAAATATTACTACTTGCTAGAACAGGCGACAAAGTAAACCAAAAACAAAATACATTAATTTTATTAATAATATATTTTTATCGTTTTGTATAGTTTTCATGTCAATTTCGGAAAATCACTTGCCCATAAATTGATGTTTTCTGCAAGTGACCTTTTTGGAAGTATATTAGGTAAGTACGTCTGTTTAGCTCATACTAATTTTAACATAATTTTTAAAATTTTAATTAATAGCTGTCACTGTTACCAAATAAAATGTTTTAATTTGGTTGGTGGTTTAATAAATCTATGCTCCACAAAGAGACGAAACAATAAAACAAAAAATACCAAATCGTTCGCCCACCTTCCAACCAGTGTGTATCCTTAACAATCGTCACCAAGCGCCTCCCTTTACTGATGTTAATGGCTGCTATTTGATGCTAGACGTTGACAAATACAAGTCCTCCAGCTAACTGGTTAACCCTGGGTGTCTCGTGACGGCATCTCTACTTACGACTCTAGAGGGGGAAGATGTATGCCATAATCGGAGATCATTGCCCGTCAGGAGAGGTACTATTGACTTTTTGTTGCGTAAGCTGTAAGTTCAATGCCAGTTCACTTAAAGCTGTGCTGTCATTAATAGAATACTACCGTCCTAATTTTATATTTGTATTCCCTTGGCTGTCATAAAAGGTGACTAACGGATCAAAGACTGCACATACATCCAACAGCATAGAGCGGCGATGGGCTCACCACCTGTCACGCTGAGCACATGTGCAGTTATCATTTGGTGAAACATGGACTGTGGCAGTGGTCTGCTTTTGCTGTCCTCATTGCCTGGTCTCTGACTAACCCTTCGGGGATAATAGTCGTGATTATGTATGTATGTATGATTTAAATCAGTTTGTATGAAATCTCGCTAGCTTAACGGATTGATCATATCATAGATTACAGAAAAAAAATCTTCTGTTCTGTTATAAAGACAGACAATATGATAATTGGTAGTACAAAAACACCACTTAAGAGTTAAACTTTAAAATAGGTTATAAACTGTTTTGTCCCCCCCCCCCCCTTCCTCTTCGACCCCGAAATAAAATCATCCATTATTCATCTTCAAGCAAACTTGTCACTACTGTGCCCTTAGCTAAACAATTCTTCAAAGCTAGCTATGCTTGTATATTCGCGAATGTATTTTTCGCAAACATATTATCCCTATAACTTTATTAAATCTAGAAAACGCCTTCGAAAATTACTTCAAATCATTTCTCTTTAAAAAAAGAATTATATTACATACACACATATAATCACAACTACGAGTATTATCCACGAAGGGTTAGTCGGAGACTAGGCAATGAGGAGTGAGGACCGCAAAAGCAGTCCTCTACCATAGTCCACTTTTCACAGGATTATAATATTTATTATTAAACTTCTTCTTCAAAGTCGTGCACTCTCACGCATCACGAGGGAAGCAGTAAATACTGAAGCGACCAAGATATGACCACGACTACTGGGGTCAAGACTGTTATTAATGTATTATAATTAATTATATTAAAAAAATTAAGGAAAAAAAATGTATATATCATTAAAATTAAGATTAATTAGTTACTTTGCAACTAATGATTTTTTAAAAAACAAAAATCGCATAAAAAAGATGTTCACAATACATCTTGTAATTTACGCTGTTAAAAACAAAAAGTCATTTAAATCACGTTAGTGGCTTGTGTGATAGACAAGTCAAGTTTTTTTCCAATGAAAAACCTCTCTAAAGTGCTAAGTTCTCAATTTACGCCTGAACGTTATATTCTGTGTAAAGCTTAGTGAACAGATAGGATCAAAGAAACGGTCTAGAGTGGCTTTTATACAAGAGAGACTCCACACGGACGCGGGATCAAACACGAAAGTGCTGACGTTGAATTATATGTAATGTTATATCTAATTAATATGAAAAACTACTGAACCGAAGAAACATAACATTAGTGTGATTCCAGAAATTACTGAATTAGCCACATTAAGGATTTTACTACATTAACAATGTTATCAAAAACGTTGACTAAATGAATCTTAAAAATATTACTTTTAACAACAAAGTTCATTTATTAAGACGTTGCAATTTGACACATTTTGTAATTTACGTAAGTAAAAATAAATGAATAAATGTAATGGCACAATATCATCATACGAGTATATAATATACCTAGTCATAGTGCCATTTCACGAACTGCATAGAAAATTAACAGACTCGATATTTATTAAAAAACTTATTTAAACATTTCATATTAAATTAAAAATACATCGAAAACCAATTAAAAATTACATATATGCTTATGTTTTAGAATCTTTCTGATCAATCAAATTAATAAACAAATTCGATTTTCTCCAAAGTAACCGTTGTCCGGCTAAGTGACGATAAAGCCGAGGTACTTACATTCTAATAATTAAGATAAAACATTTAATTTTAAAGCCGATAGATTTAAGTTGAAATTGGAAACTACCAATATCGGATAGTTATATGTTAGTACGACTGATAAGCCCTTACGAGTTACTAATACTTTAAGTCGTCAATCGAACTACTACACTGGTCTAGACATTGTTAAGTCCTTTATATATATGGCTTAAATAACGCGATACTTCGCTTTGAATCCGCACTTGAAATTGAGTGATTAAAACCTATTGCCAACAATCACAATATTTAACATGCAAAATTTTACGTAATCCTTAAAATTGAGGGCAAATTAATGTTGAAATTTATTTTGTATTTTGTTCGAATATTTCTCTGAATTACGGAGATGCCTATGTGCTGGGAGGTAGGATAATATTATTATACCAAAATAATGTTGAGTGTCATTATAATTTATAGGGTAAGTATTATTTTTGTATTTCATATTCATTAGCCTTGTCCTTATAATACAACAAAATCCAGTGAGTTTTGTCAACCTAGGAAGGAACTGGCTTTTGTAACACAAGTATTTTTTCTCAAAAGCCAGGGCTACAATAATACGTCAAATGGTAACTGTTGCAATAAACGTTTTTTTATTTTTTTTATTTTTCATTATCAGTCTTTAAACGGTCCACATATTTTTGGAAAATCGTCACAGGGTACGGGGTCCATGCGAAGGAAGTCGCGGTAGGCGGGTCGCTAGTATTTTTATAAAAACAAAGATAATCTAAAAAAGGTCTAGTTTGCGAAGCCATTTTTAATTTTACATACATACGACTCGATAATATAGAATCACGACTCAAAGAAAAACTCTCTTTATAAATATTATTCTGTTGATAAGAGGTTTAGATTTGCTGTATGTTTTTGTAATCCAATTTAATTTAATTCATTGTAATTTTATTTATTTATTGAAATTTTAATTTAATTTATTGTAATTTGATTTATTGTAATTTAATTTATTTATTTATATCGTTTTAATAGTTTTTTTAATTTGAGTCTGTACATTACTTGTTTTTATTAATGTTTAATTCTACCGTGGTGACAAGAATGTTTGCGCCAAAAATTTATAATGCTGTGTATACACGTTTTTTGGGTCTCGATCTAGTTTCAATCCATTGTAATTTATTTTTCTACTTTTATTTGATTGTTACCTGTTGTGTGTGCCAATATAATAAATAAATAAACAAAGGGTTAGTCAGAGACTAGGCAAGTGGGATTGTTGTTCTCCCTAATATTGGAACTTCATTTTTTGAACGAACCATTGTGTCTCCATACATACAAACTCAAACGGTGTTAACGCATGACCGAATCGTCATTAGTATTTAGAATGTTCGACGAAGCAGAAATAAGAAACGGTTAGAATAAGCACGAGAGATACATTAAATAAATCCGTAGCGAGGAGAGCAAGCTTTGATCCTGTCCAAGATTAAAAGAGCCTCAGAGGCTGTGTTGCCACGCGGAAAATGTGTACGAATGAATTTATACTTAAGGCGCTGACAACCCACGAATGGGCAGGTTTCGTATAAAATAGTATAAGCATAAAAATAAAGTCCATGATAACACTTTTTTTGCATTGTATGTTGTTTAAAATGCAAAAAAAAATGTTTTCATGGACTTTATTTTACAAGAATGTTACTGTTCCCAAAATGCATTTTCAAAAAGTTTACCTAAACCGACAATCGAACCGTGATCGAACTAATAGTGAGAAAAAATATAAACCTTTTTATTGTATTATGCTTATTGATCGGTCAACGATAATAGTAGAATCGTTCCAAAAACTTCACCTCTAAAACATAAGGAAATGTTGACAGGACAACGTCTGCTAGCTAGTTGTAAATAAATAGCATTTTTTATTACACTTTAATGGTAACTGTTGCAATAAACGTTTTTTTATTTTTTTTATTTTTCATTATCAGTCTTTAAACGGTCCACATATTTTTGGAAAATCGTCACAGGGTACGGGGTCCATGCGAAGGAAGTCGCGGTAGGCGGGTCGCTAGTATTTTTATAAAAACAAAGATAATCTAAAAAAGGTCTAGTTTGCGAAGCCATTTTTAATTTTACATACATACGACTCGATAATATAGAATCACGACTCAAAGAAAAACTCTCTTTATAAATATTATTCTGTTGATAAGAGGTTTAGATTTGCTGTATGTTTTTGTAATCCAATTTAATTTAATTCATTGTAATTTTATTTATTTATTGAAATTTTAATTTAATTTATTGTAATTTGATTTATTGTAATTTAATTTATTTATTTATATCGTTTTAATAGTTTTTTTAATTTGAGTCTGTACATTACTTGTTTTTATTAATGTTTAATTCTACCGTGGTGACAAGAATGTTTGCGCCAAAAATTTATAATGCTGTGTATACACGTTTTTTGGGTCTCGATCTAGTTTCAATCCATTGTAATTTATTTTTCTACTTTTATTTGATTGTTACCTGTTGTGTGTGCCAATATAATAAATAAATAAACAAAGGGTTAGTCAGAGACTAGGCAAGTGGGATTGTTGTTCTCCCTAATATTGGAACTTCATTTTTTGAACGAACCATTGTGTCTCCATACATACAAACTCAAACGGTGTTAACGCATGACCGAATCGTCATTAGTATTTAGAATGTTCGACGAAGCAGAAATAAGAAACGGTTAGAATAAGCACGAGAGATACATTAAATAAATCCGTAGCGAGGAGAGCAAGCTTTGATCCTGTCCAAGATTAAAAGAGCCTCAGAGGCTGTGTTGCCACGCGGAAAATGTGTACGAATGAATTTATACTTAAGGCGCTGACAACCCACGAATGGGCAGGTTTCGTATAAAATAGTATAAGCATAAAAATAAAGTCCATGATAACACTTTTTTTGCATTGTATGTTGTTTAAAATGCAAAAAAAAATGTTTTCATGGACTTTATTTTACAAGAATGTTACTGTTCCCAAAATGCATTTTCAAAAAGTTTACCTAAACCGACAATCGAACCGTGATCGAACTAATAGTGAGAAAAAATATAAACCTTTTTATTGTATTATGCTTATTGATCGGTCAACGATAATAGTAGAATCGTTCCAAAAACTTCACCTCTAAAACATAAGGAAATGTTGACAGGACAACGTCTGCTAGCTAGTTGTAAATAAATAGCATTTTTTATTACACTTTAACTGTTCTCTACTGTACTGCACTGCTGCACTAACGGTGGAATATAAAATAAAAGTCATAGGCTGTTGTTGGCGCCTTAATGCTCTTGGCACATCAGTGGAGACAGACATAAATGGAAGCGGACTACAACTAACCTATTATTTTTTTGCAATGTTTTATTCTTCACGTTTTCCTCGTGCGGTAACTTAGCTACGTTTATCTTTCATATAAAAGTTTTAGTAACTATCACGGATAAGATTTTGGTATAAACGTTTGCTTTGATGCGAGAATCAAACTCACTTTAACTAGGTACTACAAATTAATCTTAGTCATCGAGACGAATGTCAATAGCAGAGAGAGGCTTATGTCCAGTCATCGATTGGGACAGGCTGGAAAAGATAAGAACGATGAATTATCGCATTCACTGTCTTCAAGTAAAGATTTAGAAACAGTACTAACATACTAATAACGCTAAAATAATCAATTTGTACATAAGACAGTCCGAGACAACTAGGTTGTAACGTCGAGTATAAAAAGGTATTCGTAGGATACCTATGTAATAAGAAGTTTGTGTGATACCGTGTCAAAAACTTTCAGAGCAATAAATCACCAGTAAAGAATAAAGAAATTATGTTATTGACATTAAAAAGTGTGCACGTTGTTGCATCTTAATATTTTTAAGCTGTTGCTCGCGTGATCAACCACTTTACATATCACTGGATCTAGTACTCTTCAAAGCAGACCGCAGCCATGTCGAACAATGCCTTTTGGCAGCAGAATCTGTTATAGCGATGGTCGACATTCCAGACAGATCCTAAATACTAGGAAACCTTTGCTTGCCTAGTGTAGTACTCCAATTCACCACTTTAGCGAGAACAATCTGCTTTGTTAATAACTAGTGACTAGTCCCAACTTCGATCGCATGAACAATCACCCATAATCCGTGAAATTTCGAAAAATCATTCTACATTCCTCGTACATTAAAGTTAAAGTTTCTCGCGTCCGTAGGTTTACCCTTGAGACCCTACACGTGACCCCTGGGTGGTGCTCAATGAGTGAAACTGACTGAGTGGTAGAGCCACGCGCGTTGCGTTGCAGCACGCATTGGGCCGGCTCTCACGAATATCCGGCGTGAAATAATGGCACTTGTTGCTGTTGTGTTTCGTCCGGCCAGTGAGAGTTCCGGAGGCCCCTTCCCCCCCCAACCCTTAACAATTACTGTTTCTTCCTTAACCTTATTCCTTTCTTAAAGATCGGCAACGCATCTGCGACTCATCTGGTTTTGCGGCTGTCCATGGGCGCCGGTGATTGCTCTCCATCGGGTGACCCTTACTCGTTTGCCTCTTACATAAAAAAAAAACATATCATAAAACCTCTGTGCTATTTTTTTTGCTTAGGTCCAAGGTTTTGCGATATTCGTTCATAAGTCAGTCAGTAGGTAACTCAAGTTTTCTTTTTATATCCATTTATAAATAATACTACATTATACAAAGAATAAAGATAACTCTAATGACGTCCCTCAAGAACAGGACAACGAGATTGCTCGATATTGACTATTGAATTAAGAAATTGATTATAGTAGGCTCTTTGAGATCGTAATGAGAATCGCAAATTTCATTCTTCCGCAAGGAATTAAGGTAATGCTCGTTGAACTGAAAATGAATACTGAGCTTTTTTACCAGCTCTTCCCGGTAGGTTTTTTCTAGAATTGAAACGGTCTTTCAACCTTTTTAAAGCTTTCAATATTTAACTTCTATAAATTACTTCAACTTTTATGATTCTGAAATTGCTTTCCTTTACCACCATATTATGGACCCGCAATACTAGAGAAATTACAAATGCTTTTGCCATCCTTTGAGGAAAGGCTTTATCAACAACTCGCATTGAGCCAGCGCAGCAGCCCCATGTATATATCCTACCAATATTATAAACGCGAAAGTTTGTAAGTATGGATGGATGTTTGTTACTCTTTCACGTAAAAACTACTTAATGGATTTGGAGGAAATTCGGCATACAGATAGTTTATAACCTGGATTAGCACATAGGATACTTTTTATCCTGATATTCCCACGGGAACGGGAACCACGCGAGAGAAACCGCGAGCGGCCGCTAGTTATTTTATATTTATGTATATACCCCAATATTGGGGTCTTCAAATCTCGAGTGAACAGGTTACTTCTAGGCAAGCATGTTCCACCTTAGGCCACATCATCACTTACCATCAGGTGAGATAGCGGTTAAATGCAAGCCTAACACACTATAAAAAAAATGTGCTGTCCATGTGGGAAGACCTGTGCCTAGCAAAGGCATGTTTAATTGTTTATAGGCTGAAAATGATGGTGATTAACCACATATTGTATATTTTATAAACAAAAAAAAATTACAATGGTTTAGGTCATAAGTACTTAATTTCTTTTTTTTAAATTTAACCCTTGGAGTGCCTGATGGGTAAAACTCACACGGCGTGCCTGGTGGGTCTGATGGACCCGTTTATAAAAATATTACTTATATAAATTAATACTACAGAAATATTTCAATTCCTGTAAAATATTTCAGTTCCTGGTCGGGTTTCCCTGACCCAAGCGCACTTAACAAACGTGCTACTCCGACGCAAGTGCACTGAAGGCTGCACGCGGTGGCAAAATTAGCTCTAGTCTACTATATTGCGAAGCTACTCTTGAGCACCGCAAGCTTATTTTCATATTTAAAAAAAAAGATCGACAATTACTTAAAGTGACGGGTCTGTCAGACCCACACCAGGCACCCCAAGGGTTATTTAATGTTCTTGGTTCGTGTATCAAAAGCAAAAGCCAGGTTAATATGTAAATTAGTAACTTTCGCAATAAACCTTTTTTCATTTTCATTTTCATTCATTTTCACCACTGTGGTAGCTCTAATAAATATTGGCAAGACCACTCGTATCAGACCCTGAACTCTTGATTGGAGCTAGGTCATGTTTTAGTTCCGTCTGGCTAGCTAGATGATGGTGTCACCATAATAACAATGTTAGTAGTATTTTTGCTTGTTGACAGTTAAGAGACTTATCTCTTACAGAGACTTATCTCTGACAGTTGAGAGAAGAGATAGTGTAGTATCATAGTTAAATAGAAAACGCAATACTTCCATTATTTATAATCGCCAAGCGATATTTTAAAACAACAAAACGTTATCGTGAACTAAACACGAAGGCTGAACAGAATGGTTTGATAAAATGTAACAAATAGCCAGAGGGCGAGTCCTAAATAAACAATATCTTAATATAAGTTCCTCTCAAAATATGTAAATATTTAGGTCGTAAAATCCACGCATAATCACACATTATTTACTGAATAAACTAAATTTGACCTTTCTTTAAAGAAAGGTGGGCGATTAGCGAATTTCCTTTATCGACAAAGTATAAACGATTACATTTGTAACTAGTTAGTAGCTGTTCCCTTTTTTAGAATATAGGCGAGCCGTCTTACACTAAAAGCATCATCTTATACTGAATATTCAAGCTTTACTTCGAACAATTTTACTAACTAAAAGCTGCTTTATTTCCACAGAAGCACTTTAGAACTCATTTACCAACAGACACAATAACAAAACAACCTTTAATGTCCAATCACGCTGGTAGCCATTCCTTCTTCGCAATGGTATTCTAAATGTTGTATACAGCTGTATCTATGAAAAGTTTCATTCAAATCCATAAATTAGGTGACGCGTGATGTTTGAATAATGGAACGATTGATGATGCTGACAGTCGACCGTGCTAGTGAACACTTTATTTAAGACATATGGTTATTTTGCCCTGTGTGGTGGATGGCGGCTCGTTAAAAGAATATTTCTGACCCATCTCTTCTTTGGGTGACGTAAAAGGCGACTAACGGACTAATATCTGCACATACAACCAACAGCAAAGGGCGGCGGTGGGTTCATCAGTTTCGGTTCAAAAGGGTAGATGTTCGGTTCGCACGCGGAACATCATAGTTTAATGCCCACAACCGCGTTAGAACTACTTAACGAAACCTATATTGTTACACAGTATCGGCTCATTAATAGATACTAACGTCCCATATCTTCCCTTGGGTGTCGTAAAAGGCAAATACTGCACATACATCCAACAGCATAGGGCGGCGATAGGCTTGTTGGTTAGTGAAACATGGACTATGGCAGAAGACTGATTTTGTGGTCCTCATCATTAGATGATAATAGTCGTGAAACGATCGGAATGTATTTATAAATGTACGTAGATATTTTTGCAGGACTTTTGTAATGTCAATAAATCTATTATTTCTACTTCAACAAGTTGGGATCGTACAAACAATTTGTCCGAAACATTATTTTCTTTAGGTAATTAAGTTTTCAACCGGAACGTTGAAGTTATTGATCAGCGGCCATATTAAAATGTAGGCACGACTCCTCATTTGCATGAATCACTAGGGCTGCTTCTGAAAATTTAAGTAAACTTTCAAAAGTGTACTTGATGGCGCAGTGGATAAAACTTTCTGTTTGCGATCTTGCCCGAAAAACTACGGTGTCGTTGTGTGTCGGTAAATGGATGGGTGACCAAATTAAAAACATCTCCATCTCCTCCGTGCTTTGAAAGGAACGTAAAGCCGTTGGCAGTCGAACTCGTTGACTGCCACAAGACCAGACACAATTAAAATTTAATTGTTTGTCGGTCACCGGTGACCACCATGGCGCTTAAAGTCTTAAAACCCACCAACCAGCATTTGGTTAGGTTACGTAGCGAAGTTATTTATATAATAAGTAAGTTATGTCCCAATCTTCCCACGTGCTGTTCATCCAATATTAATGGGAATATGGAAGAACGTGAATTGGTTCGTCCACTGGAAATCCTCTCCGATCAATTAAGAAAAGTAAAAAAAAAACTTTTAACTGGATTTGAACTTGTGCAAGTCAGCATAAGGAGCTAGTGTGAGCTGAGTCACGACATGGTTTCATAGTTATTTAAAATGTTTTTTTAGTACGTTGTAATCATGCAATGCAAAAATCTGGGTAGCATTTTAACGAAATACTGAAATCAACCATTGTAATCCCTTCTGTACGTCAGAAGTATGGGAGTTCTGAGTACTGGAATGATTTCCTTAGATGCTTTAGCGTAGCTATGGTCTATGGTTATTATAGTTGTTTGCTGTGCTGGCAGCAGCTCTTTAATAGAATACTAACACCCCATCTCTTCCATTGTGTGTCGTAAAAGGCGACTAGGGGTCGGCGCTCACTGCCGGCACGGCACGGCGTGCCATGGCAAAGGATTTTCTTACTGATCAAGTTATTTTGAATCTTATTTCAATGAGTGTAGAATTCATGTTACTTTATTTCGATGCCACGATGCCGCGAAATGGCGCGACGTGCCGCGGCATGCTGCGGCACGACGCGTCGCGCCGCCGCGGGATGCTGCGGCATGACGTGTCATGCCGTTTCATTCCACGGGTTGCCGCGGCGCGCCATTGCATCCCGCGAGACGTATGGGTCACTTTGTGTCGAGGAATTATGATTGCTAAGCTAGTTAAACTAAGGTTGAAACTTGTTGTAATGAGCCGCAGTCCGGTCGTAGATCTTGTTCTTCACAAATTATGCACCCAGAATTGTCTTTTCGTCAAATTAGCAGTTCTTCTTTGTCTCTCTTCATCTTCAGCTAGAAGTGCTATTAATACTAAATCCCAGTCAACCATAACGACACAACTAACTTTAAATCTGCGCGGAGCAAAATTGATTTATGCCTGAGTGGCTGGGCTTTCAGCAGGATGCCACGGGATGCCACGGCATGTCACGGAACGCCGCGGGATGCCGGAGCACAACCTTCCGTGCCGTGCCACGCCGTCAGTGAGCGCTGGCCCTAACGGACCAAATACTGCACATGCATCCAACAGCATAGAGTGACGATGGGCTCACCGCCTGTCAAGCTGAGCACATGTGCAGTTATTATTTGGTGAAACGTGGACTGTAGCAGTGGACTGCTTTTGTGGTCCTCATTGCCTGGTCTCTGACTAACCCTTCGGGGATAATAGTCGTCAATTTGTATGTGTATATGACAATTGACAACCCTACAAACGGCCTCTTGTAAGTAAACGCTCCGCTACCGGTGCTCGGGCGAGGCAGCGCTATAACTTGGTAAATTGTTCTGTCATTCTGTCCGTCCCGCGCGGTGACGGAGCGAAAGCTTTATTGGGGATTTTGTAAGTTGCACCCGGATTTTTAATCGTTCTTCAGGTGCGCTACTTTGGATTGAGCCATTTTTAATGGGATCACGACGGATTGCATTTTGTTTCGTTTATTTTTTTATTTTATTTTATTAAGAAAACCAACTGCGTAACAATACAATATTTTACTAATTGCATAGGACGTGAGACAAAAAAAAGTGATGATATGTAAAATATAAATTAATTTACTATAAAAAAATACATATTTTATAAAACACACATAAATAATAATATTATATTACATACATACATACATATACATACATACATATACATACATACAAAACATATTTATATAGTTTGTTATTGTCTTCTTTTTATGTATAGGCACGTGGTGTTTTCGGTGTGTACCTAACCTTTAGAAGGTTCGTATAAATCCGTAAAATGTGTGTCATTTAAATTTGTAGTCTTCGTGCATACCTTAGAAAATACCCAAATAAATTGGTTACGTAATGTTGTTACTATCTGTTTAGATAGTAACGACTGATCTGGGTCAATTCTTTAATTTATAGTTTTCTATTTATCTTTGTAAGTTTGTAAATATTTTAATTTTGATATTAGGTGTTACTTTTGTTTTTTTCTTGTAAATAAATCAACTAAGGTACTACATGGTTGCAATGTATGTATATGTATATATGTATGTATATCCTACTAATATTATAAAAAAAGTTTGTAAGTATGGATAGATGTTTGTTACTCTTTCACGTAAAAACTACTGAATGGATTTGGATGAAATTCGGCATACAGATAGATTATAGCCTGAATTAACACTTAAGATACTTTTTATCCCGATATTCCCACGGGAACTGGAACCACGCGGGTGAAACCGCGAGCGGCCGCTAGTAATATATAATGCATAATATAAATATTTAGTAATCGGTTTAGCAGTTAAAAATATTTATTATTAAATAAAATAAAACTAAATATTAGTGTCTAAAAATAATAAATAGTGAAATCATGAATTGTTAAGGGCCTTAAGGAGATTAGTTAATAAAATAATTCACAATACTATTAGTAATTAATTATGTAGAGTTTTGTTGTTACTTCGCAAATATTATTGGTCAGTGTTTAGTTGTTTTTTTGTCCTATTAACTTACCATCAAGAGTAACACTTGATAGTAAATTAATAACGCAGAAGGTAAAAACTCATGTTCTCTGGAAACAACTGCAGTAGATTGTAGGTACAGCCAATCTTACCTATAACTGTCAGAACAACAACAATGTGTGTTTTATATTTTATTAGAATAGAAACTTTATTGTTAATACTGTGTATATATTTATTTCTAATTTGCGTATTCTTCCCGACTATCTACCTACTCGAGCTAAAGGTTTGCCCAAGTTATCCAACGAGACTAACATACACAACATACGAGTAAAAAAGGTTACAAAACGCAACTTTTGCTTAGGTATTTGACGAGGGTTACGAAACGGGAAGTCCAGACGTAGGAATGACCCATCTAACGGGTCTAACTCTTCGTACAATGAGCTCGCGTTGCACTGTTTTTCCACAAGCGATTGGCATAGTAGATACACACGGAGCTGTTTACGACTAAGTAATTACGGGCCTACGAAGTTTCAGATGCGCTTAGAGAGTCAGCCCCCAATTAGTTACAATGCCTAATATTAACATTACGTCCCGGATGTACGCTCTCAAGCATAGCCAAATTTGTTAATAGCCATTACTATATCTCCAGCCTTAAGTTGTGGGCCCTCCGGATTAATTTTATATGTCTCTTAAGTAAACACAACATTCCTAACCTCCCTAATAGCTCATCCAACTGTAACACATCTAACTAACCAGTCGTCCCTAATTAGTCATTTATCCCTCTATGAATTATGGAGGTGGAATATTACGTATTTACGAACTAAAAGACTAATAAAATTACAAGTCCGTAACAACGTAGCCATAGCACTTAAAATTTCACCGGCCCAGGCTTATAATGTATGAGGATCTTGAAAGACCCTTGCCGTGTGGCCTAAGTTACAAGTCTAGTCAATAGACATGCAAACACAGCATTACAAATACATTCAGATTCTACAGTGTTTAGTAATAGGTCCATAATCCCGCAAATATAAACAGTATGTTTTTTTTACCACACGTAAACTACTATTCTACCTATAAGGTCTTTATTTCAATGGCTGTACTTTTTATGATGTTTAGTTATACCCATATGACAGGAAAGAGAAAATCCCGCACTATATTGGAAATAATAGACAAACAACCACACCAATTTACACGAACGTGCAAAACACAATGTGCTTACGTTTTTACTGAGATCCCACACTGACTTCTTGAGAGAATTTGTAAAGTCACCTTCATTTGATACCACTCATGCACGTTCACGAACATTTAACATAACTAATTATATCACACTAGCGACCCGCCCGCGTCTTGGTCTACGGTAACTTATCTACAAATTATAAACAAAAAACATCCTCAATTGTCGCTCTTTCTATTAGTGAAAACCGCTCAAAAATCCATTGCGTAGTTCAGAAGAAGAAAAAAGGACGGTTTTGCTTTACAATTATGTAATAATGATGATAAATATTCGTCAACATGACTGAGAATCGCAATCGTCTATACCTTGGGCTTGACATAAATAAACAGTTGCTTCAAAACTTTTGGACATACGCACGCGTTTCGGGCGGCGGCGGCGTCAATAAATCTAGCTGAGTTTAACGTGGGTATGATGCTTTATTGAGTAATGGTTTACCTTCGATCCGTGATTCGGGTCAGTTGGGAGGCATAAATTCATTTGACGTCGCATCTGTGACGTTAAAAGTGAAAGGAATACTCTTTGGACTTTGCCACGAGTTTGATGGCGACTGATTTCTTTTAACAAAACTGTGATTTTTTTAGTTTTTTTTTTGCAGTTTTTTCTTTTTATGGTTTATGTGGCTATATAATAATAAACTATTGCAATAGCGTTGATTACCTTTAAAGTGTAATGTTTGTACTGTGTAACAACATTACAAAAAATATGTAGCAACGTTTATACGATTGTAATGTTACTACATTTGTAATACATATATATTTTTTTAAATTTCATTTTTCATACATATGCAGTAGGAATACTGCTTGATATGACAAAAGCATATTATTATGATTGGGTATCGCATCATAATTATATTACAAAAAAACAGTATGACTCAGGTGTTCGAGGACCTGCCTTCAGTTGGTTTCAGTCATACCTAGAAAATAGAACACAAGTAGTAGAAATAGTGAACTATAACACTACAAAAAGTGAAATATTAACAGTACAGTCACAAAAAGACCATTATCATGCTCCATTCCACAAGGCAGCGTCCTTGGATGTGTATTATTTTTGTTATACTTATATAACCTTCCGAAAACCCTTAAACAACAAATAATATAACCTATCCTTTTTGCCGATAACATATCAATTTAAATAAAATGCGAAAATGTTAACAACGTAGATTATTTAATAAATTATACACTACAAACAGTTACACTCTGGCTTCCAGACTATAACTTGGAAATAAATTATGGAAAAACTAAAAACATTTAAAACAAATCATATACAAAATCCCCATCAAATTAAACATAACCATCCAAAATACACACCTAGAAATAGTTTGTGGTTAGACAGAAGTGTTACAATAGACAAGCACTTAAACTGGAAGTATCACTGAGTCTTTATAATCAAAAGTTGCCAGATTTACATGCTCTCTTCCATCTCAAGCTATGTACAAATAAATAAACAACCCTGTCAGCCTACTACATGGTTAAAATATGTAGTAATACTATGGGGATACAGTGTAAATGCTAACGAATTATTTATATTACAAAAAAAATGGTACGTATAATATAGCTCATATTGATAACTAGCAGAGTTGCAGACCATATTTTATTAAGTACAAATTATTAAAAATCCCAAAAAATTAAAACAATATCAAAACATTATAGATATTTCCATATATGTACATAACAATTTAAGCCAATATAAAAAAAGTTGTAGACACACATAATGTAAACACGCGCAATAAACATAATTCTAATAGACTAGCGGCCCGCCCGCGCCTTCGTCCATGCTAACTTAGAAAGACCCTCATAGTTCAGCTATTTAAAAAAATTGATCTACAAAATATAAACCAAAGCATCCTCAGTTAACGCTCTATCATTTTGTGAAAACCGCATAAAAATCCATTGCGTGGTTTAGGAGAATAGTGCGGTGCCACAGACAGAGGAAAACGGCGGCTTTACTTTATATTTATAATACACACATCAAAAGTGTCTAGGGATCAAGCATTTTTATGCGGATTTCTTGAGATTGAGATGTGGCTTTGTAATAAATTTATGATTTTATAAATTTATATGGATCCTTTTTGGTGCATTTCATAATTTGAAACAGGAACTTTCAATCAATTTCTAGTAAAAGATGAAAATCAGCTGTCAATATTTTCCCTATAAAAACATACAACGCATTGAAGACATTATTAGTGCTACTGTTTCCCTACTACTGATTAAAACCAACGTTATTATGGAGCGGCGACGTCATTTAAGCAGGGAAGAAATGCTCAGAGCCGTGGGAATGATAGAAGCTGGTTCCCGGCAACGTACTGTGGCTTTAGCTCTGAATACAAGTCAGAGTGTTATCAGTCGACTTTGGACACGTTACCGAAGCACTGGTACCGTGGCTGAGCGCCATGGAGGACGGTATCGCTGCACCACACGGAGACAAGCTGATACATTCAAATCACAACTCGAAGAGCTCCAACAATAACCGCCATGATGTTAGCCGTGAGGCTTCATCACTCTTCAGGGAACTTAATTAGCGACCAAACAGTCAGAAACCGCTTGCATGAAGTGAACCTTCATTCCCGAAGACCGCTAAGGGTACCACCTATAGCAATGCACAATCGTAGGATTCGATATCAATGGGCTCTTGAACACAGAAATTGGGCAGAAGAACAATCGCGTTTCGTGTGCTTTTCTGATGAGTCTCGTTTTGGTATGAGACCGGATACAAGACGTATACGACACTAGAGAACCCCTGGACGCCAACAGCGATTAAAATCCTGCCAGGAAGTCCATCCTTATAGTGGTGGAACCATCATGGTATGGGCGGGTATTTGGATCGGCGGAAGAACTGAGTTGATTTGGATCAGAGGCAACCTCAACGCTCAAATTTATGCTGAGACGATTGTATCAGACGTCATCGTTCCTCTACAAGTGCAAATCGGTCCCTTATTTCAGTTAATGCATGATAATGCACGACCGCACACCGCAAGAGTTGTAAGACAGATTCTCGCCGCAGCTAACATCAATGTCATGCCCTGGCCTGCTCAGTCGCCAGACTTGAACCCGATTGAGCATGCATGGGATATGCTACAGAGAAGAGCTCTGCCGAATATGGAGGGTATCCAGTCGCAAGAAGACCTTTTTTTGTTGTTGCAACGAACATGGGCGGCCATTCCACAGCGTGATTTGGATGAACTCATTTTGAGTATGCCAAACCGATGTTCTTGTGTTGTTAGTGTTCGCGGTAGAAACACGGATTATTAATTGTTTAAGTTACTCAATAAAATTTTAAAGAAAACTGTTATTTCAGTCTTTTTTTCGAACTTTAATGTTAGTGGTTCAAATGTCAAAAATCCCTTTATTAGGAAAATGGCAAATTTCTTTATTAATGCAAAGGTGACTTGGTTTATCGTTACTGTAGACAAACGAAAACACTTTATTTGATGAATCCTTAAAGAAAATTTTAATTAATATCAATCAGGAGAAAAGTTATTGCAAAAATATATGTTGATCCCTAGACACTTTTGATGTGTGTATGTAATGATTGTACTTACCACCATCTAGAATAATGTGTCTTTAAAAGTATCTAATAAATTGCCAGTCAGTATTAAAAATTAAGGGATTCCAATAATGTTTAAAAGAAAATTGAATTTATTTTTAATTAGTAAATGTTTTTATTCAGTAGATACACATTTAAATGTTTCATACTGATTATTTTATTTGTTGTTAATTGTTTATTTGAATTGATTTTTTATTTCTTACTTTTACTTTGATTTTAATTTTAATACTATTTATTTCATAATTTTAATTTTGTTATTTTTAAATTATTAACTTTTTTATTATTAAACCTGTGAAGGTATATAATAAATTATAATAGTGATAATAATAAATAATGCACGACAGCAAACTGCATAATATTTGCAATACGTACAAAAAGTTACTAAGTTATTAAGCTGATAAAATTATATTCCACCTATGTACTCGTATACTCGTATCACACTTACTGCCATACTCAGAGACATCAATTAAGTTTTAATGACAATTAAGTATCTTGCTGAAGAGAAGGAAAAACGTTAAATTGTCATCTTGGGGGTTAAGTTGCTCGCGTCCGTAGGTTTACCCTTGAGACCCTACACGTGACCCCTGGATAGTGCTAAATAAGTGACACCAACTGAGTGGTAGAGCCACGCTGCGTTGCAGCACGCATTGAGTCGGCTCGCCCGGCGTAATACCACCCCCTCAAGAATTTTCGGCGTGAAACAATGGCTCTCTGTGCTGTTGTGTTTCGTCCGGCGAGTGAGGGTTCCGGAGACCCCCCCCCCTCTCCTCACAATTGATACGGCAGCGAACTTTAATCTAGATTTACCCAAGGGCGGTACCGACACATCCAGTGTCGGAGAATCCCCCCCTGAGCGTTCTCGCTCGGGCTGCCCTACGTATTCTGAGGACGGCAAAGGTCCGCTCGTGTCAAGGCATGCTGCAGGCAGGAGAAAGGCAAGACAATTGGTACCCCTTCCTACGCTTCGCGTGGACTTCTGCAACATCAGGGGAATCCACTCTAACTTGAGCGCCGTCCATTACCACCTCGAGACGGCGAAACCGGCCCTGCTCTTCCTCACCGAGACGCAGATATACCCCCCTCCTGACATCACCTACTTGCGCTACCCGGGATAAAACCTGGAACATGCATTTGTGCCACGAGCCGGTGTTTGTGCCTATGCCAGGAAGGATATGTGCGTCCGTCGCCTTGGCAATCTTGAAGATAAGGACCTTTCCATCTTATGGCTACACGTCGACTGCGGACGTCATCCTCGCGTCTACGCGTGCCTGTATAGGTCCCACAGCGGTAACATCGGAACTGGCCAACTTATGGAGACCGTCCAAACAGCGACAGACTCCCTTCTCCAACGGATCCCCTCGGCCGAGATTGTGGTATTAGGAGACTTCAATGCCCACCACGTCAAATGGCTTGGTTCACGCACAACTGACCACGCGGGTAGAGCAGTTCATGACTTCGCTTTAGCTTACAGTCTATCCCAATTGGTAACCGAGCCAACACGGGTTCCAGGTGTGGAGGGCCATGCACCTTCTTTATTGGACCTTCTGCTGACCTCGCACCCAGACGGTTATCAAGTTTCTGTTGATGCACTACTAGGCTCATCAGACCACTGTCTGATTCGCAGCACTGTGCCTCTCACAGAAACTTCAAAACCGCAACCAGCGGCTAGCCGTCGAGTCTGGCATTATAGGTCAGCAGACTGGGATGGGATGCGAAGTTTCTTTGCGTCCTAGCCGTGGTGGCGAGTTTGCTTCTCGCTGGATGATCCTGATG
Organism: Scoparia ambigualis; assembly: GCA_963921215.1. Classification (NCBI taxonomy): domain Eukaryota; kingdom Metazoa; phylum Arthropoda; class Insecta; order Lepidoptera; family Crambidae; genus Scoparia; species Scoparia ambigualis. The sequence goes on along the minus strand of OY992511.1, from coordinate 32,577,444 downwards.
TCGCCGCTGACTCTGTCGTTGATGTGATACTGCAGGGAATAAAACTTTTCATTCCAAACTCTGTGGTTTCCATTGGCGGCAAGTCCCAACCATGGTTTGGTCGTGGCTGCAAAATGGCGTCTCGCCAAAAGCGACAACATTACCAAGCCTGGGCTAATGCGGTGTCATCAAAGGATCCAAACACCAGTGCGCTCAGAAAGAAGTACAACTTTGCCGCCAGATCCTTTAAGAAGTACATTGCCAAGGCGAAGTCATCATTCATACGTAGAATCGCCGAGAGGCTAGTGCGTCTTCCTTCGGGGACGCGTGCGTTCTGGTCTCTCGCCAAAGCCATCTTAGGGAATTTTTGTCAGCCGTCCCTACCACCATTGCACAAGACCGATGACTGCCTGGCCTATACTGCAAAGGAGAAAGCCGATCTCTTAGGCTCTCTTTTCGCATCAAACTCGACCCTGGACGATGGGGAAAACTCTCCACCAACCATACCGCATTGCGCTTGTACAATGCCAAACGTTCAGTTCCTGCAAAGGTCAGTTCGTAAGGCTCTTTTTTCCCTTGATATCCATAAGGCGAGTGGGCCTGATGCAGTTCCACCCATTGTGCTTCGGACGTGTGCTCCTGAATTGGCACCAGTTCTTACGCGCCTTTTCCGGTAGTGTAAGAAAACTACTGGCATCGTCCCGAGCTCTTGGAAGACAGCCCTTGTCCACCCGATTCCAAAAAAAGGCGATCGCTCAGATCCGGCCAATAGCTATTACCTCTTTACTCTCCAAAGTAGTGGAGTCCATTACAAACCGCCAGCTCTTAAGGTACCTAGAAAAGAACCAGCTACTAAGTGATCGCCAGTATGGTTTTCGTCGCGGTCGTTCGCCTGGTGATCTTTTAGTGTATCTTACTCACCGATGGGCGAAGGCAGTCGAGAGTAAAGGGGAGGCACTGGCAGTTAGCTTGGACGTAGCGAAAGCTTTTGACAGGGTATGACACAGGGCTCTTCTCTCTAAACTTCCATCATACGGGCTTCCTGAGAAATTGTGTTCATGGGTTGCCAGCTTTCTTACTGGGCGTAGCATCAGAGTCGCAGTCGACGGTTCGTGCTCCGACATGAAGCCCGTGAATGCTGGAGTCCCGCAGGGGTGTGTGTTGTCCCCTACTCTGTTTTTTCTGCATATCAATGACATGCTGCATAACAACAGCATTCATTGCTATGCAGACGACAGTACTGGGGATACGCTCTACACCGGGCGAGCTAATATTTCTCTGGAAAGCGTCATTGAGAGCCGGAATAAACTTGTAACTGACACCGAGAACATGTTAAGTCATGTCTCGGATTAGGGCCGACATAACCTATAACCTAGTCCACTTTAACCCCTCCAAAACTCAAGTTTGCGCATTTAACGCGAAAAAACCTCCCTTCGTCGTACCTCTGAACTTTGAGGGAGCTCCCCTTGATACCAATCCGACTATTGGAATCCTTGGCGTCGACATTTCGAGTGACGTTCAGTTTCGTGGTAATTAGGAAGGTAAAGCTAAATTAGGTTCGAAAAAGCTGGGTGTGCTTAATAGAGCGGGTCAGTATTTCACGTCGGCCCAACGTTTGCAACTGTATAAAGCACAGGTCAGGCCGTATATGGAATACTGCTCCCATCTCTGTGCTGGAGCACCCCAATACCAACTCCTTGCATTTGACTTTATTCAACGCAGAGCTGCTCGAATTGTCGATGACGTGGTTATTTCAGGTCGGCTCGATCCACTGGCTCTTCGGAGAGACGTGGCGTCTCTCTGTATATTGTACCGTATATATCATGAGGAGTGTTCTGAGGAATTGTTCGGCTTGATCTCTGCCGCTGATTTCCTTCACCGCACTACACGCAATCGACTGTCATTCCATCCACATCACCTTTATGGATGGCGGTCTACTACTGTGCGTTTTTCAAGAAATTTCTTGCCTCGAACTACAGTGTTGTGGAACCAGCTCTCGGCGGCGGTATTTCCGGACCGTTACGACTTAGGGATCTTCAAGAAACGAGCCTATTCCTTCCTTAAAGGCCGGCAACGCGCCTGCGATTCCTCTGGTTTTGCGCGTGTCCATGGGCGGCGGTGATTACTTTTCATCAGGTGACCCGCTTGCTCGTTTGCCTCCTTCTGCTATATAAAAAAAAATTTAAACTTAATTGACATCTCTGAGTACGGCAGTTTAGTTAGGCAAGTAAATGTTTTTATTTGATTTATTTTATTAGAAACTGATGCTTTCCAATTTACACAATTTTTCTGCTGCTGTGACAAAGTCCTGAAGTACTCAGATACTGTTTTTTTTACTGTATCTAATTATGTAAAGTATTTCACGTCTTTCAGCTAAAATTAATAGAAAGCTTTTTGACGGAGAGCAATACTTATTCAAGTTAATAAATTAACGATCCATCAAAAATAATTATTTCTCTAAGAGAATTTGCATAACATCGTAATTAAGTAAGCTAATCCGAGATTCCAAACACATCTTGATGTCAGCAAAATATAATTATGTCCCATCCAATTACATTTTAATATGTTATACTACTCTTTCAAGAAAGTACCGGGAAAAGATCAATAATACACAAAATGTTAGTTATTCGTTCAAATTTATTCTATCGCTTTCAAAGTATGCTCCTTCAGAAACGATACACTTACGCCAACGAATAATCCAATCATCAAAACATTTTTTTAAGCTTTTTCCGGAATTGAGTTCAGTTCTCGCCGCGAATTCTCCTTTATGTCTTCTACCGAATGAAAACGGGTGTCACGAAGTGGTAATTTTAGTTTAGAAAAAAGAAAGAAGTCGGCTGGAGCCATATATGGTGAATAAGGTGGTAGCTCAATGGTATTTGTTGAGTTTTTGGTCAAAAATTCGTTCACAATGATGGCCTTGCGCGAAGGCCATCATTGTGAACGAATTTGCGTATCGTGGTGCAAAATCTAAGAATTTTCTTTCCACAAATTTGTCCTTTTTCGTCAAATTTGCTCTCTTAAACGCCGTATAACGCTCAAATAATATTCTTTATTTACAGTTTGACCTTCCAGCAAGAATTCCGAGTGCACAACACCGCGATAGTCTTTTCGGAAGGCGCCACTCCGAAGCTTGTTGACTAGTTCGCATGTCATACTCGTGAACCCACGTCTCGTCACCAGTAACAATGCGTTGCATGAATGTTGTGTCGGAATTGACTCGTACTAGCATGTCCTCAGCGACTCTAAGCTCCTTCGTACACAAGGCTACGCAAATCTCCGATACTCGACGATTTTAGTCTCCAAGCGACTACCGCCATACAAATCCATTGAGGTTCGTACACTAGTCGCGTCGCCGACATTTGTCTCGCGACTCGCGTCGCGCCAGTCGCGCGCTACCTGCCAATTGAGATCTTCGCTACTTAAGTCGCGTCGATTTCCAAGATGGCAGAAAAATCATTAAATATTAAATTTGTTTCTGATGTGGAGAAATATCTTTGCCTATATATACAACATTAGTATCGGAGATTTGCGTAACCTTGTGTACGGACTGTGCGCTACTCGATACTCTCGACTTGATAATAACAGATGCAACTAAAACTACGCGCCATAATGGATAAGAGTTGTGTCAATCTAACAACAAAACTTAAATTTAGAATCATGAACAAATCATCCGTTCCCGAAACTTTTTTGACAGAATGTATATGTTTAACTGTTATTCCGCTTCTCAAACTTCGAATCGAATCCACATTTCGAATAGGTACTTAAGAGGGTTTACGCATTTCAGTTTCCCATACAAACTTCTAAGTCGGAATTTTTAAAAACCAATAAGCCAATTTTAATGAAACTTTGCATGCTAGAGTAAAGTACAGGGATCTAAATAGTTTGATGAAAACATTTTTAGAAAACGTTTATTTAGCTGAGTTATTGCGATTTACAGTCCACTATAGAAAGTTTAAAATCTCAATAACTCAGTTAAATAAACGTTTTCTAAAAATGTTTTCAACAAACTTATTAGATCCCTGTACTTTACTCTAGCATGCAAAGTTTCATAAAAATTGGCTTATTGGTTTTTAAAAATGTCGACTTGGAAGTTTGTATGGGAAACCGAAATGCGTAAACCCTCTTAACTATTAAAAAAAAAATGAAAAACTGTCAGAAATATAGAAATACTGACAACTAGTAGGTGGGTGAATTTCAAAAAGGTCGTTTTTTTATCATTTCGGTTGATTTTTTTATTATTCAGTTTTTTCAAACAGCAGTTTTTTATACTTCTTGGTATGTTTTATCCTCATACGTAATGTGATGAAAATATCTTTATATTGAAATTTACGTGTGGAAAATTTTGGTGCCACCGAAATGAAACAGCTGTTCACCGAATGAAAGAACTGGCCAAAGAAATGAAATAAAAAACCACATAAAGAAAGGTTATGTCCACCATTCTTCACTGTGATTTACTCCGAAATGAAATGCTCTCTCAGAGGTACTCAGTTGCTTTAGTGCGAATAATTTACAGCTAAACGCTAAAAAAACTAAATGTATTAAATTTATACTACCAAATGTCAAGACCGAACAAACCGATGTTAGAATGAATGGTGTTAAATTAGATTTGGTAGACTCGACAGTTTTCCTAGGGATAACTCTTGACTCAAAACTCCAATGGAATCCGCATATATCGAATTTGGCCGGCAAACTCAGTTCAGCAGCATATGCTATTAGAAAAATTAGACAATTAACAGATGTTGAAACTGCTAGGACTGTTTACTTTAGTTATTTTCATAGTGTCATGTCGTATGGCGTCCTTTTGTGGGGAACAGCGGCTGATGTTAAAACTATATTTATTTTACAGAAACGAGCAATAAGAACCATTTATAGACTGGGATCGTGAACTTCTCTGAGAAACATTTTTAAGGAAGTTGGTGTTCTTACTGTTGCATCGCAGTATATTTATAATTGTATAGTTTTTGTGCGTTGCAATATTAACACTTTTTCTAAACACGGTGATGTACACAATTTCAATACTAGAAATAAGTCAAAACTAGTAGAGTCAAGAGTCAAAATATATTTATTCAAAAAACTCAATTAATAATGTACTTACTTTGAATCGTCCAAATCTTTTTTAACTACCACCCATTCAGGACATAATTTTTTAACTGTGGCAAAGAATGGGCGAAAGAAACCACAGCGCACAAAAGCAACGACATTTACAAACAAAAAAAAAGAATATGTCGTTGTTGGAATATACGAAAATATTCTATTCAATTGTATCTATTGATTATACCATACGATTACTTTGTGTAACACCACTACTATTGTATTAGTCACTCAAACGACTTTTCATTATAAAACCGTTGTGCCAACGGACCGACACTCACTTTAATAAAAGCATTCGTTGAGACAACTACGAAGTTTTACCTTGCCGTCACTGCGTCCCTGCCAACAGGTCATGGGCCCAGGGACCATAATTTCAAAAGTAATTCTTATAAGTCAATCTTAATAGTAAATTCATATTTAAATAATCAGTGTTGTACGTGAGTGATGAAGAAATACCAAACAGCCTCGATTAAAATTGTCTGAAACGGAACCTGATTGCTAAAGGTACGATTGTTGAGTTTTTGGGCTATGCCTTTTTGAATTTTGCAAAAGGGTCAGCCACTGCTAAATCAATCATGGCATATCTTGACAAAATTTATATGAGAAGAAGCTTTGCGACATCAATTAGCATTACGTAAGCAATTAATTCACCTAAAATTGCAACCTGATGTCAGTTATTCCAACATTTCACGAGTTTTGCTAAAGAATTACCTAATTAATTTCCGCTGGAGCGAAAATAAATAAATGGATAAAATATAACATTTGTTATTTACCCTACCCTCAAAATATGGCGGTGTGATCACGGCGCTGGAAACGCTAAGAGAGGATCACTTTAACCTAGCATTCGTAAAAACTCGTTTGCTAGATCATGAAGTTAAATTGAAGACCGAAATATCTACCGAATTTAAAGTTTTGCATACCAATAACAAGAAGTTTTCTATGCGTAATAATTATGGACCGGACAAGATGAATAAAATGTGTACCCTCAATTTTCAAGAAGAAATCAATGTCGGGAACACTAAATTCAACGCCTAAAACTACGAAACTGTATTGCGAGCATGTGGTCGTAGAAATCACATGAAAAAGGACTGCCGTTTTTTTTTCAAGAAGTGGTCGTAACGCAAGTGCAGCAGCAGTTATTTTAACTGTACAGCGAACGCTGTTCATCACGTGGAAACCGAGGGCAGTATTGCTTTTATGATTTCAAATTATTATGTATGAGTTATGAAACGAAACAAGTAATTATACTAATCATGTTTCTTTTCTTTTAGATTCTGGAGCTACCGATTACATGTTAATTCATGAGATTATTTTTCTTCACATACCAAACTACCCTGTCCTATGAAGATTGGCGTAGCTAAAAATGGAATTTCAATTTTGGCTTATGGAAAAGGCAGAAATGACGTCACTACAAATCTGGACTTCAAGGTACAATCAACGATTCGAGGATCGTGTTATTTTTCCCCCGTTTCTCATAATTGACTGTCCTTAAGCTGAATGCAGCAAGCAAGCAGGCAAATCGAATGATTGCCTTTTTTTTAAATCAAATGTTGTTCATATTTATAAAAATAACAAATTGCATTATGCAAGGTATGCTGTAGCAACAACCTTTGTAAAATTGAATTTCAAATGAATTTACTCTCAACTTACCTATTTAAATTCGCTATTTGGTGAAAAGTGGACTATGACAGAGGATTGCAGTCTTGCTGACCTCGTTGCCTAGTCTCTGACTAACCCTTCGGGGATATAGTCGTGATGTATATTGCGTATGTAATTTTAATTACCTCATGCTTCGAAATCTTTTGAATTATGCCATAAACTCTTAGGACATGTAAAGAAGCAAAGAATTATAATCCTTAAAATTTAGTTGATCGTAAATTAATGATTCATTACATTAATCTACTGACGACATATTATCATCTGAGCCATGAATTGGTAATTAAGTTTTCTTTTTCTTTTTGCAAACGAAAAAGAAAAGTCTAACCAAAATAGACCATTTTTATCATTCATTCGGGTTCATGCGGTCCGATCAGCTCGACTACCGACGCGACAAACATTATTTTGTTACTTTTATTGACAATTTTACCCACTACTTTCACATATTTGATGAATTTTAAAGTGGAAGTCTTAAAAAGGTTTGGTTTTTGTTAACAAAAGTGAAAATTTATTTAATGCGATGTTTGTTAAATTACTTATACTATAAAAATGGTTGAGAATATATTTATAATGAATTTAAGCAGTTTTGTGTTTCTAAGGGAATAAGTTGCCATTTGACAATTCCGTACACTCCACAATAAAATGGTTTCTCAGTGCGCATGAATCGTACATTGACCGAAATGGCACGAACCATGGTCGTAAGTGCGAAGTTAGATAAAATATTTTGGGGTGAAGCCGTTTTAACGGATACATATCTAACAAAATAACTACCCACTAAAGCGCTGCTAAATAACAACCATACGAATGTACAATGGCATGGTACGAACCCTAAAATTAATCACTTAAACATATTTGGCTCTGCTTATGTAACTATGTACATGATAAAATAAAAAATAAAAATAACAAAACTAGTCGATATTGTCGGTTATAGCAAAATGGATACAAATTGTTTAATGTCGAAAATAAGCAATTTGTCCTTGCAAGAGATGTTATATTGACAAATTAAATTCTTAAAAATACTTGGCCAATATTTAAAAGTGATGAGCAACATCAAGTATAAATTCCCGCCAAAATTAGTCAGCCCATTGAGGTCTCTGAACAACTAATAGGCAAGAAACACAAAATTCCAACCGACGAGACAATAGTAATTGACGATACTCAGTCAATCAAAATTGTCAGACGTAGCGAACGGATTAGCAATCTATCCCCGAAAATTTATAAGAAAATGACTGACCCCGATTTATATTTCTCTTTTGAATACTTCGCATTTCTTACCACTATTTACAGTGCTGTTTTTAATGGTGTGATACTGATGAATGGCTTGCCGCCATACATTGTGAAATCGAATCTCTGAACAATAATCAGACATGGACATTTGTTGATAGACCTAAAAATGTGAATATTGTCAGTAGTAAATGGGTTTTTAAAGTAAACAATAACAAAAACGGGAAACCGGTGCGATAAAAAGCCCGTCTAATGTCCGTTTTTTTACCCAAACATACAAGAATACGACGAAACATTTGCACCTGTTGCGCGAATTAATTATTATTAGTATTATTACTTTGAGATTTATTCAACTGTTGCTATTCAGTTTGACCTCTAAGTTCATAACATGGACGTCAAAACTGCTATTTTTAAAATAGCGTAGTTAAAGATGATATTTTTATGAAAATACCTGAAGGTATTACCTACTATTGGTATACCAAACCAAGTTTGTTAATTATGCAAAACATTATATTGACTGAAGCAATCCTCGCGATGTTGGTATGAACGTTTTCGATCATACGCTTTTTCATAATTCTGAAGTAGATCCATGTCTTTATTGACTAGATAAAAATTCTATGCATAACAACGTACATAGTATAGTACCTACCATATGTTGATGGTTTAGTGATTTGACACACACAATGAACAAACCTTACAGTATTATTAAAATTGTAAATGAGTTATTAAAACTGACATGATTCTGACATGACTGATTTACTTAAATTAAGTAAAATTGTTATTAGGTTATAAAATTAAAAGAACAAAGAACAAAATAACTTTAGATCAATCTGTTTATTTACCAAATGTTTTACAAAACAAAAAAAAATCCATGAAAGATTGCAATTCTTCAAAATCACCAGTCCTTCTAAATTAAATTACTTCGATTTAAACTCCAACGAATGTTATGATGCACCTCGTCATATATTAATAGTTTGTTTAATGTACGCTATGCTTTGTACACAACCGAGATAGACGAGACATGTGCAGCAATGAGTATTTTAAATCATTTTTCAAAGTAAAATTAATGAGGAGTTATGTTTAAAGCATTAAAGGAACTATACATTTAAAATAGTAATATGATCCCAATAACAAAACCGATTGTTATATTTGAATATAAAAACGGTTGTATCAGCAAAGCTAACAATCCCACAGATCATAAAGAGTCTAAACAGATAGAAATTAAAGGTACCACTCTAGAGAGCAAATTACTAACAAAGTAATAAAGCTTGAATATTTCTCCACAGGAGACCAACAAGCTGACATTTCCTCGAAAGTGATGCCCTCTACAAAGTTCCAGGAATTGAGAAATAAATTAAATTTATTAAGGAATCAATCCTTATTGTAGCAAAAATCATAAACCTTAGACAATAAGATATTAATTTATCAAAGAATGTATTAAATTACTTATTAAGTTGAACATACATAACATAAAATGTTAATAACAAACATGTAATAACATGTGATGCACCTACATAACATAAGATGTTAATTTATGAAAGAGTGTATTAAAATACTTAATAAGTTGAATATTATTTTATGTTACATTGTAATTAGTATGGAAAGAGTAAGTAACTATTTTTAAGCAGCAATTTGCTATTTTTGTTTACTTAGGTATATCCTATTTTCGAGGGGGACTGTTGGAATATACGAAAATATTCTATTCAATTGTATCTATTGATTATACCCTACGATTACTTTGTGTAACACCACTACTATTGTATTAGTCACTCAAACGACTTTTCATTATAAAACCGTTGTGCCAACGGACCGACACTCACTTTAATAAAAGCATTCGTTGAGACAACTACGAAGATTTACTTTGCCGTCACTGCGTCCCTGCCAACAGTCGTTACCAGGTCAATACAAAATATGAATTTAAAAAATAATAAATGATGCAATACAAAACTACAATACAGCTGTTGGAGTGCTTGGAGCATTTCAAATTCAAGCTGTTTTGTCTTCTGTGTAATCTGACACTTTATAATAAGCTTTTTTATAAAGCTTTTCTTTGATTTTGATTTTAAATTTATTAAGATCTAATTTCTGAATATCATTTGGTACTTTGTTGTAAAATCTTATACACAGACCTTTAAAAGAATTATTTATTTTATGGAGCCTAGTATAAGATACTGCTAATTTGTTCTTACTTCTAGTGTTTACATTGTGAATATCACTGTTTTTTAAAAACATTTCAATATTTTTATGAACATAAATCAAAATTTCATAAATGTATTGTGATGCAACTGTCATTATATTTATATTCTTAAATCTCTCTCTGAGAGAGTCGCCAGCCTGTAGGTTATAGATTGCTCGAATAGCACTCTCCTGAAGCACAAAGATTTCGGCAGCATTTCCCCACAGTAAAATACCATACGACATTACACTATGAAAGTAACTGAAATAAACTAATCTAGCTGTATCAACGTCAGTTAACTGACGGATTTTCATTACTGCATAAGCCCCAGAGCTAAGTCTATTCGACAATTTAGCTATATGTGGGCCCCACTGAAGCTTGGCATCTAACGTGATGCCTAGAAACACAGTGGTGTCCACAGGATTCACATTCTTATCTTTAATTTGTACACTAGTTGTTACTTGCTTAACATTAGGCAATACAAATCTTACACATTTTCTTTTTCCGTCGTTTAATAGCAAGTTATTTACACTGAACCAGTGAACAATCTTTGAGATCGCATTATTCACATCGTCATAATTTGTGTGTCGTCGTTTCACTTTGAATAAAAGAGAAGTATCATCAGAAAACAATACTATCTCATGACTGTCTTTTACAAAATAAGGTAAGTCATTAATATAAACCAAAAACAAGAATGGACCTAGTATTGAACCCTGTGGAACTCCCATTGTAACCACTGATCCCGGAGATCTTTTACCGTTGATGTCGACCTTCTGAATCCTGTTACTCAAGTATGAGATTAGAAGGCTCAAAGAAGCATCCCTAATTCCATAGTGGTTAAGCTTCCTGACCAAAGTTTCATGTAAAACACAATCAAAAGCCTTGGATAAATCACAAAATATCCCTAGGGCATCCTGTGATTCCTCCCAGGTATCAAATATTTGGATTAAAAGCTCAACACCGGCGTTAGTTATTGAGCGACCCCTAGTAAAACCATACTGTTTACAATGTAAAAGTTTATTTCTATGAAAATGAATTTGAAATTGGTCTAGCATCAACTTTTCAAAAATTTTACTAAATGTGGGTAGCACAGAAATAGGTCTAAAATTAGAGGGGTCAGAAGTGCTACCTGATTTAAACAATGGAATTATTTTACTATGTTTCATTAGGTCAGGAAAAACACCACAGTCAATGCATTTGTTAAATATGCAAGCTAAAACTGGAGCTATTGTCATAATTACTGCTTTAGCGACGTCCACGGAATTACCCCACAGATCAGTAGTTTTCATTTTACTGAGAGTGTTAAATGTTTTTAATATATCTATAACACAAATTTTTTGAAAACTGAAATTACTTCCATATTCTTTAACATTCTCCTTCAAAACAGATTCAGCTACAGTGGGGAAGGAAATTAAGGCTTTTGTGGTTGAAACTGGAATGTCAGTAAAAAACCTCTTAAATGCTGCAGCAACATCAGCATCTTAAATCAATGTTTTATTATCAAAATTTAAATTATACTCATTATTACGACTTCTGACCTTTCCCGTTTCACTGTTTATAATATTCCATGTCATTTCTATTATGTTATTACTATTCTTAATCTTATAACTCAGATAGTTTGCCTTGGCTAATCGACATACTCTTTTGAATAACTTTGAATAATTTTTAACATATAATTTGAAATCGTCACTGGTGTTATAGTTGCGTTCACCATAAAGTTCATAAAGGCGTTTCCTACTTTTGTGAATACCAATTGTAGCCCATTCATTAAAAGTTACAGTACCACTAACCGAGATCTTTTTTGGAACAAAAGATTTATTAAATTCTGAACAATATGTGTTAAAGAAATCATTATAAAATACATTATGGTTATCATTGTATTCTAAATAATTTAATTTTGTATCTAGATTGCTTTTAAAGCCAGCCGACCTGCAGTTTTTGGTACAACAGTGATATTCTTTTTCATCACTTTGTTACTCTGGTGTGAGAAACTGACCATTTGGCCACAGTGATCAGAGTCCAGGTTATTAATTATTGGCTTAGCTAGAGGTATTATATTAGTATATATGTTATCAATACAGGTAGCCGAAGTGGCAGTTATTCTTGTTGGCTCCAAAAATAAATGATTCATATTGTATGATAGAAATAAGTTTTTAATTTCAGTTGACAATGTGGACTTTTCTAACAAATTTATATTAAAGTCACCGCAAACAATTATTGTTTTACCTACATTGCGGACTCATCCATAACTTTTTCAAAAAAATGATATATTGCTGAAAGAGGTCTGTATACTCTTATCACAACAAACTGCTCCAACTCCACACAAGCTATTTCTATTGTTCGCTCAACCGAGAGGCTCACTATGTCTTTGCGTTCTTTTAATTTAAACTTTTTACTAACAATAATTAAGGAGCCACCATGTATTGCATTTCCTCGACTGAACGAACTTCCTACCAAATGATTCTTATAATTGAACATGAACTGATGGGCTCTAATAAAGCCAGTGCTCGGTAATGCAAAGAATATCAATATTATTACAGTTCATGAACAATTCAATCTCTAAATCTTTGCCCATCATTCCTTGGATGTTCTGGTGAACAATGTTCATAGATTCTACATTTTTTAAATTTAATTATAGACCGGGGCTTTTTATAAAGCTATTTTTACATTGATTTAATTTTATTTTATTTGTAAACATTTTGTCTTATAATTTAAATTCAATAATTTGCTAGAGGTGTCTTCTATTGTCTTATAAGCTAATTTAAATTATTTGGAACATATTCCAAAGTCTGAATTGGCATGTCAGTATGTTGCAGCTCAATAGAAGCCGCTGAGCTAGCCATGTTATTGGCTAAATACTTAAAATAAAATGATAGCGAATTTGCTATTTGTCGCTTAAAATAAATCTTAAGATAATATTTATCTTTTGTCAATATAAAAAAATTATTATCTAATAATTTATTTATGTCTATTATTTCTACTTTCTTTTCATAGAAAGCCATTGTATTTAATGTCAAATTAAGCTTGAATCTATAATTATTTTCTTCGTGTGGCAAGTTTTTACTGTAAGGAAGTGTGAACCTTTATAATTTTTGTAATATTTAAAGAAAGTAATTTTTCATAAAGTTAACTAATACTTTTTTGTTAACATTTCCCCTTTTCCCAATTAAAATAATAACAGTTCCTACATTATTAAGGTCATGTGAAATCAATTTTTCCATTATATCATGGTATGTCAAACCAGGCATACAATAATTTAAGACTGTTTGCCCCTCAGTGTTTAATAATTGACCCAACCCTTTTCTAATTTCATCACTAAACATTAGAGTGCTACTTTTAGTACGTTTATTGTCTTTTTGGTAAGAAATGTTGGAAATATTTGAAATTCAAACTAGACAAACTGGACAAACCATGGCATAGCTGCTTAGGAGGTAAGGGATCACACACTGAAGTAATGCCACTGTTAAAGGTTACAAAAGGTACTCGGCTCTTACTTGGGGCAAGGTATACACTATTATAATAAAATACCAAGTACTATATACTAGATTTACCTTTACATAAGTTTAAGAAACATGTAAAATCTTGTTTACTTAGGAAAGGTTATTACACAGTTAAGGAATATTTAGAAAACAAAACTGCCTGGTTATAATAATATATTTACATTATTTTTATCTTAATCCATTATCTTTATGACTGATTGTATAATTTGGTTAAAGGACATGTTATTTTGTAAATGTCGTTACTTCTATATTATTTAAAGCTGTGGAGTTGGGCCCGTTCTTTTCCACAGCTAAAAGACTTCCTGAATGTGTGGGGTGGATGGGCGGGTGCCCATCCATCCAAATAAATTTAGACGATTCAAAATACTTATTTTAAGTTTATTAAATAAAGAAATTTTGAGTTTGAGTTTTGAATGATAACTGTTCCATCGGGAAAGGTATGCGAGGTGGAGGTGATGATGGTAGGTTCCATGGCGATGGTAAATAACGACTGCGTCTCTTAAGGTGATGTTGTATATTTACAGTGACTACATTGTGACTAAGTTATTATCTAAACCTTACAAGACTATTTATACAGTAATACTACGTAGATGTTGGAGGGAGGATGCCGTGACATATCTTTATCGGATCTGCACGCGTTTAGGAATGTGCTTACAAACTCTTTAACCGATACGTGATGATAATAAATTATGTGGCGACTAAGGCCGCCACAGTACTCCCCCTCTTGAAAAAGGGAATGAAAAAAAACATCAGGTCTTCAGCTTGGAGATGCCAGTGGTGCTCTAATCCACGTTAAGTCGTGATGAGCGTGCTCAAGTCTTCATTGACAAAACGAGCGTTCTCCGGTCTACGTGACTCGAGACGAGCGTGTGCTACCATGTCTGCTGTGAGTCGAGACGTGTGGAGTGCGACGGTACTTATTTTGACCGTCGAGTGATGCCGAGGATCCAGGAAGCGTTACGTTGCTGCGATGGAACCTTGAGGCAGGCTGGCAGGCTGAATGCTGCTAAGAGAGCTGTTTCCTTGTATTTGAACAAAATACTTATTATAGGTATATCTTTTAAAAAACAATCGGTCGTTTTACATTTACGTACACGAATATTTTTTATAATTCCTCTCAACATCATAATATTGTTACTAATATTATTTTTATATCACGTTATACCAAGACTATAATAAACACACAAATTAAGTGGCATAAACAAGTACAACTTTAAATTATGCATATTCTTGCAATGAACTTTAAATTACGCATTACATGTTAATAATAAATTGAACTATTAGACTTAATAAAATACATAATAACAAAACATAAAAATTAGAATTGACTAGGATTAAACATTAAGTACATAGAGATAAGACATGTTGCATTCAGTATACATGCTTAATATAGGGAAATAAGTGCCTAGCTAAAATAAATATTATTAAAATTGACTAAAATCTTATTATTACATTAGTTACCCTAACATGGTTTATTTTTGTATTTATTTATTGTATTGTAACATCTTTTTGCACAATCAAAATATTTTGAACTTGTCGAATATCTTCATTTTGAGTACAACTTCATTATAGCTTTATAATTATCCTCAGACTGGCGTATTCCTTGGCTCTTTGTCAGATAACCGGAGAAATCGATTCGCACTGGAGGTAGCTAGTAGCATTTAAGTGCCATATGAAGTGTAATAATATCTCATAAAACAATCGACTGGTAAAATAATGCTTTTATAAATATCTCTTTCCGTAAGTATAAAAATAACATACCTCAAACCACTTTGTCAGTCGGTAAGTGAGGCGGTTAAACGGGTGAATACTCGTTGCATACATTTATTCTATTTTTCTTTGGATTTTATTTATTTACTTCTATAGAAAAATCCACAACTCTGTACAAAATTGTTTCCGTATAGTAGTATAGTAATTAATGCCGTGATCTTGAATTTGCGCAAGCGTAGAGCAAACGGCGAAAAGTGCTGCGTCGGAAATTCTTGTGCGTTCGCTGCACCGCACAATTTATTTATAACGTAATGTGTACAGTTATGAAATCGTTAGTATATTCTATATCGCATTGTTTTTCTGGGTACCTTATTTCTTTGCCTTGGTCGATGAAACGTTCTTGATACGATGTGCCGGAAAGGAAGCCAAAGTTGTGGTTGTGAGAGTGATGTTAAATGACGCAGTCGCAGCTCGGTGTGGCTCGGCGTAGTGATTTTATTTTGAAAATCTTGTTGCGTCCGTCGCTGAACACAATGTCGATAACCTTAAAGTCACTGAAATGAAAGGACTTTCTGAGACACATGCATTTTATCTTCCCAGATATTAAACTGGGTAGATAAGATTACACAATTGGCTTGTGATAATACTTCAACTATTCACTGTTTAAATTAAAGTATCCAACAACTTAAATAGCCGATAGTTTTTGTTGTACGAGGAAAATTACACTGAAAAATGTTTTTGGGACAGCTACCGAAATGATAAAAATAGGGCTTCGCAATTTTTTTTTCCTAATTAACTGCAAGTTTGATTGAGAATTATTTACTGCCCCATATAGGTAACTACCTTATCTACCAAGAAAAAAATATTAGAACTTTAAAGTAACGTTCTGCACTACCGATTTCATCCATGCCGCGTAAAATTTGCTACTAGGAAATCGACCCAGGTACTTAATTCTTTTATATTTAAAAAAGAAAAACAGTTTTCTTTGACCAATATACAGAAAACAAGCCTCTATGGAGACACTATTTCTCATGAGTTGTTTTTCAAAGATGAAAATACTTAGTAAGCATTTGTTGTCGCCACTCGGACGTCAGTTTCCGGGCCACCCCGTGACCCTATTCAAAGTTGAATTATGTTTCACAATCTATTATGCATAGATTTTGATAAGCTAAAAGCTTCGGTTTAAAAGGGGAGATGTTCGGAGCGCACGCTGAAAATCATAGTCCAATGCCCACAGCCGCGTTAGAACTTACATAACGAAACTTATATTGCAGTGCTGGTAGCAGCTCATTAATAGAATACTATACATATAGTTATATTATGTATAGTATAGTTAGGACTAACGCACCGATGGCATAGCGATATTCATAGGTATGTAGCCAGTCAGCTATGCAACAAAGTCGTAGACATTGGCAGGTATGCAAAAAGAGTTTCTCCTCGCATAAATTTTAACAAAGGTTTTTCGGGTTTTTGGGTCCTAATCTATATAACCAGGTTAATAAAGACCTAGATATTTTTCCACTGTGCAGTAATGAGTGTAAACGTAGAATTTCTTCGTGGCTCATGCCAAAAACCTAAACCTATAACGAAACTAAAAATTTACTACGGACCATTAATCAATAAATCATAAAAATAGAAATATAAAATTAAATAATGATAGGAATATGGTTTTGGTTGGTAATGTGCTTAGTGGATTGGTTCTAAGAATTCATCCGAACCCAAGGTGTACCGTAGGGCTAAGTAGATTGTTATAATAAGAGTATTGCTGTTTTCGAGAGTTTTATTTCATTTTAGTTACGCATTAGAAAATAGTTCCACCATTAAACTCGGTAACTTAACATGTAATTTGTTAATCGGTAAACTGTTAATGTAGTTATTCTTAAGTCATAATAGCTCAGCTTCTTTAATAAATTTTACTTTTGTTTAAGTTACTTGCTTGTGTAGGTAATAATTGTATTTAGTACGAATAATTGATACTACATTGCTAATTGCTACGCATCTAGTACGTACTTAAATTGTACACTAGGGGAGGGGGAGCTGCTGCCTGAGATACGGGTTAACCCAAGTTTAGGTAGTAGTTTGTACTGCCTGGTCTTATGTAGATGCATATTTATATTATATGGCAGCACCGAATAATCTAGCGTTTGCATCTGTATAAAATTCATCCTTCGTCAATTTTATAAAGTTGTAATATAAATGTAAAAGTATACGTTTAAATATTATGCTGCTACTTGTATTGTAATGTGTTGCATGATTGATTGTACTTGAACGTGTATGGTATGTGCAAATAAATACATTTTATTATTTAAAAAAAAAACATTTTATTATTATTTAGTGCTCAATTATTGAATAAATAAATTTGACTTTTACTATAATCACGACTATTATCCCCGAAGGGTTCAGTGGCGAAGCGTGAAATATTGAGAGAGGTAAGCCGGAGCAAAAAAAAATGCTTACCTACTCCGAGCGCGGGCACGCAGTCTTGAGTCCTTACCGAAAATCTGTGATTGGCATCCTGGCTTCAGTCTTGTATAGGCAGATGTATCTTCAGTCCACTTTTACTATACGTGTAAGCACTGAGATATTGAAACAGTGTCTTGCAAGCATAATAGAAGTGGCTTTGATAAAAGCCGTTTGTGGTGAAATGCTGATATGATGTAAATTAAACAAAACTTAATCGACTAAGTACTAATAATACTACTTATACTCTAAAGCTATTCGTCTATTCTTTCTTACAAAGTGCGCTAAGACATTATCATAAAAGCCGGGAAGAATCTAAAGCTATTAATGACGACATCTTACAATTCTACCGATTACTTTGCAAATCTATATACTCTAAATACGTAATTTCAACTTATTACAATATCTACTTACCGCAAATCTAAAGCTATTAATGACGACATCTTACAATTCTACCGATTACTTTGCAAATCTACTTACTCTAAATACGTAATTTCAACTTATTACAATATCTACTTACCGCAAATACCTAATTACAACGTACGTCTTCGTAACTACTTTCTACACACAACACAAATAAACAAAGTCCAACTACAATACTAATCATTCTAATAGGTGAAACAACTAACTAATAAATTCAAATACTAATAAAACACAGTCATGCATTCAATGATGAATTGCAATTACGTCAAATTATCTGTCAACAGAACACAAACCGAAAACGTTATTCCTCCGTCCCGCTACCGTACGCAAATTGTATAACTCTCTCTATCAAGTAACTCGGATAAAGACGGCTTACCGGCTGCTAATACGCGGGTGGGTTTATTGACCTTTATGTGACGTCATGACGTTTATTTTGTACAGAAGTTTAACTGCCTAGAAGCCGATCGCGCCTGCGGCTTATTTTAAAGCAATATGTTGTTAAAAAGCAAATTTTGTTGATTTAATGTCCATAGTGTAGGCAATTTGTAATGTTTCTTTTATATATTTACTTTTTTAATTACTGATTGTGCCATTTCTCAATTCAAGTAGAGAGTGGTTGTGTTCTAAACTTCTGAAGGGAAGCCGGTGGGAATCGAGTTGTATGGAACCTTCGTCACTGGAAGGGTTAGTTAAAGACTAGGGAATGAGGACAGCAAAAGCAGTCCTCTGCCATAGTCTACATTTTACCCAATAGCGACTGCACATGTGCTCAGCATGACTTGTGGTGAGTCCATCACCGCTCTATGCTGTTCGATGTATGTGCAGTTTTTAGTCCGTTAGTCGCCATTACGACATTCTAGGAAAGAGAGGGGGTTGTAGTATTCATTCACCGCTTCGCGACACAGTTATATAGAATACTAACGTCCCTTCTCTTGCCTTGAGTGTCGTAAAAGGCGACTAACGGACCAAAGGCTGCACATAAGTACATCCAACAGCAGAGAGAGGTAATGGGCTCACCACCCTCTCACGCAGTGCACATAAGCAGTTATCATTTGGTGAAAAGGTGGACTGTGGTGTGGACTGCTTTTGAGGTCCTCATCGCCTGTTCTAGCCCTAACCGTTCAGGGATAATAGGCTTTTTTTTAATATATATTTTATTTACGCTCACACTAATTATCCAGACCAAGATGAGTATTCTTTAATATGGTAAGATAACGGATATATATACATAAACATAGAACAAAACACCCAGACCCGAAAACAATTTAGAAAAACAGTTTTTTCTCTAAATTGACCGGACCTAGAGTTGAACCCGGGACCTCAGAGATGGCGTGACGCCAGACCCAGCGTGCTAACCATTCGACCACGGAGGACGTCAAAGTCTTGAATGTATTATGTGTGTATGTACGTGACCTATTTGTTTGTGTTCCTGAGCCATCAGACTGAGTCATCAGAATTTCAATGTTTCTAGTATCCTTCAAACTAGTTAGATAGATAGATAATACTTTTATTGTAACATAATTCAAACATTTACAATGGATAATTACATAAAAAAGAAAAAGAAAAACAATGTTACCATTTGGCGGTCTTATCACTTAAAGCGATTTCTGCCAGACAACCAGTCGGATGGAAAGATACACTCTAAGATCGGAGGTGCAATAACTGAGGTGCAACTTACATAACGTACAAAAACGTACTTAGTTACACAATTAAAAGCAAAAAATAAAAAATAGCATTATAAACTAAATAAATAATAGGGTTTAATAAATACGAGTATAGAACGCATAATATGTAAAACGATACTGCTTAGCGGCAGAAATATTTAAAGGGTTTAAGGGTGTTATTAGTCGTTTTCAGATCAGAATCCTACCACCGACCATGCGGTTTTCTTTTCATTCCTCTTTTTTGTAATTAGCACGAAAGATGACACCTCTCCACCTGATGTTAAGTGAAAATGAGATCTGGCGCGATGACAAATGGTGCAGCGTCAAGTACACTACGATATACCTCCGCGAAATTAAACCTAGAATCTCTGAGTCTAAGACCGGTGGCTCTAGACCACAGAGGCAGTTAACTTTTTTATTAAAACATGAAATCCAGCACCATTTGAAAAAACGGCAGGCTAAAAAGGTTACGCTCTATCAAAGCTTAGGTGTATAGTGTGTAGTCGTCGTTGTTTTAAATTGCCGTTGGGAATATATTGGTGTACATTTTGATATAAAACTCACTAAAACGTTGTTTTGTTGATAACTTTGTATTCGATACTTAGTTTAATATCTTTTTATTTTACCTTTGCAGGGTTCATATTTGCTGACTAAATGAATGAATGAAATAAGGTGAAGTATGGTAACACGTTATAAGGTTTTAATTCCATAATTTTTGAAAAAAATGGATGCGACTAGACTTATTTTTTAAATACTTAGATGATAGACAACAATCACGTAACGACAGCGTTTTTAAAGGCCAAAGATGGAAGCGTACTGCACCCATGAACCTCAAATACTAAGTAATTACCTATCTTTTCTATACGTAACTGTCCAAACATAACAATCCTAATCTAAACTAATTTTTATTAACTTTATAAGTAATGAATTAAAGTTTGTTTGGTAAAGGTATACAATAACTTACAATGAGATAGATGTACTTAAAATATAAAAACTGGATACTTTTCCTATTTTTTATAAAAGAAGGACGCAAACGATCAGGCGGGTCACCTGATGGAGAGCAATCACCGCAGCCCATGGACACCCGCAAAACCAGAAGAGTCGCATATGCGTTGCAGACCATTAAGAAAGGAATAGGGTTAAGGGGGAATAGGAATTGTGAGGGGAGGGAGAGACCTCCGGAACTCTCACTGGCCGGACGAAACACAACAGCACCAAGTGCCATTATTTCACTCCGTATATTCGTGAGAGGGTGGTATTACCCCGGGCGAATGCGTGCTGCAACGCAGCGTGGCTCTACCACTCAGTCAGTGTCACCACCCAGGGGTCAAGTGCAGGGTCTCAAGGGTAAACCTACGGACGCGAGTAACTTTAACCCAGGACACAACGATCTTATCCCTTTTTTAGCTTCTTTAAGTACCTGTATTGTTGTACCCATCAGTTGTAGCGATAACTTGATTTCAATAATGGAGTCCTTTGCCCTGATGTACTTGACTTGACTTTTTTATTTTTGACAATGATCATCATTGAATGCGGCAACCTTAACCGGAATGTTGATAACGTTATATATTATACATCCGTTGCCTCGCACAGTTTAACCGGGCTGTGCGTACCAGCGTGACGTCAGAGGCTCTCACTGCACTCGTTCCAAATTGACCGTGAATTTGATGGCCCGGCTTAGTTACTTTAACCACCAGGGCATTGCCATAAAGTCACTTTGATAGCTTATGCTGCGTTTTAACCGCCTTTGTTGTCTAGTAGTTACATCGCCGGTCACGCTTCGATTCTCGCCGGTAAATATGGACAGAGAATGTAATTATCAGCCTGGCTAGCTACTACGATGTTATTTATGACTGTAGTTGGTAAGTGGTAACATAAGTCCCGCAGATTTTCTTTCTATAGTTTATCTTTTTTTTTTAATAAGCCAAAATAATGTACTTTATAATAATTTTACCGTATCGCGTAGCGATGAAAGAATACTACCACCCTCCTCTCTTCCCTTGGGTGTCGTAAAAGGCGACTAACGGACTAAAGACTGCACATATATCTAACAGCAAAGAGCGGCGATGGGCTCACCACCTGTCACGCTAAGCACATGTGCAGTCGCTATTTGGTGAAAAGTGGACTATGGTAGAGGACTGCTTTTGCGATCTTCATTGCCTAGTCTCTGACTAACCCTTTGGGGATAATAGTCGTGATTATATGTATGTAGGTATGTATATAATAATATGAGCTCAACTATCGTAAACAATAGACAATAGAAATTCAATTGCTATATAGTTACCCCTAGAAGTCTTCGTGACACAAGGGGATATCTGTTGTTTTGCTGAGTGAAAAGATTGCTCGTACCTTTGTTTATGGCTTATATTCCGTATGTTTGCTTTACACGATAAAGTAATAATAAAGGTTGTTACAAAAATATTAATAACAAGGAACTTAACCTAGACACTGAAACTAGGTCTAAGTTAACAAGTTTTTAAAGGGTTTATTAGGTAACCGTATTAGTTGTATAATATCACGATCTCTCATCTATTTTTTTTTATAGCTGAAGGAGGCAAACGAGCAAGCGGGTCACCTGATGGAAAGTAATCACCGCCGCCCATGGACACCCGCAAAACCAGAGGAATCGCAGGCGCGTTGCCGGCCTTTAAGGAAGGAATAGGCTCGTTTCTTGAAGATCCCTAAGTCGTAACGGTCCGGAAATACCGCCGCCGAGAGCTGGTTCCACAACACTGTAGTTCGAGGCAAGAAATTTCTTGAAAATCGCACAGTAGTAGACCGCCATCCATCAAGGTTATGTGGAAGGAATGACAGTCGATCTATTATCCTATCCGTCATGTCCTTGTGTGGAAAGATCTGAGCTGAATACAAGGTTGTTTCAAGACTGATGTTGATGATGATGGCTATGAACCAATTTTCTTGCAGTAAATGTCTTTAAAGTACCTAATAACTTTAAAGTAATAACATTTTACTATTTAGAATTTCAAAAGAATCTTGTTCCTTTGAATTGCAATTTTTGAACTTAAGGTGTATATCAAAGGAAAATACCATTGCAGCTCTCTGCTCTCTCCTAGTCTAGAACATTGAGCTACTTACATCCCAACAATTTTCTTTGTGAAGACCACAGACATACAAATAAAAGAAATATATTTATCATCAGTTTTAAACTAGGCCTTACCATAATCCATCTTTTGATTAAAGAGAGTATAATCCGAATAGTTTTATGTACGTCCAAAAATAAAAAAGGTTGGTATTTTTTTTTAATGACCTCATGTTCGCCACGGTCATCGTAATTACTAATTACCAATTTTCATGTGATTTTCTAGCTTGATTTACTTATGTTATTTTTAGCATAAAGTTACTATATAATGTGTAATTATTACATAAACGCTTATAAGACAACATCAATGACTGGGGTAGGAAATTTACTTTTTTTTTGTAAATACATTTTGCACCTACATACAAAGGACATAATATAATCACAACCATTAACCCCGGAAAGTTAGTCAGAGACTAGGCAATGAGAACAGCAAAAGCAATCTTATAATATAGTCCACTTTACACCAAATAGCGACTGCACATGTGCTCAGCGTGACAGGTGGGAAGCCCGTCGCCGCTCTATATGTATGTGCAGTTTTTAGTCCGTTAGTCGCCTTTTACGACACCCAAGGGAAGAGGGGGTGATAATTTAAAATCCATATTAAAGAAAAGCTTTATAAAAAAGCTTATTATAAAGTGTCAGATTACACAAAAGACAAAACAGAAGACAAGACAAAACAACTGAAATGCTCCAAGTACTCCAAAAGCTATTTCTAATTGTATATAATTAAATTATAGTACCGTATATTTTACATTCAAATTATTATTTTGTATTTTATGATCTGCTAACGACATATCTTTTTTTTTGTAAATGTCGTTGCTTCTGTGCGCTGTGGTTTCTTGCGCCCGTTCTTTGCCACAGTTAAAAAATGACGCCCTGAATGGGTGGTAGGTTAAAAATTTGGACGATTCAAAGTATTTACTAATTGAGTTTAATAAATATATGTTGAGTTTGAGTTTGAGTTTGATAGTATTCTTCCAACGCTACGCGATAAGGTTATTTTGCACCTTAATAAACCTAAATGTGTTACTATGTATGCTACCATCCGATTATTACGAGCATAAGTACGAGCATACCCACCAGTTCTTTGTAAGTCTATGGTCACAACTTACACGCTGGAAATGTGACCGCTCCCCCACTAACAATTTGATCCAATTACCGTCCTTATTCCTTTAGAATAGAGTGCACAGGTGAACCTGTATCGCTTTCTACCAGTTGCTTCAAAATTATCTAAGTGCACTTTGGCTATCTCTCTTGCTTGTATAGGGTTGTAAAGCTTAGATCTAGGCTTCCACTTCCGATTTTGTATCAGATATTTAATTTATTGAATTTTATTATGTTACTTTTCCAATTATAGATCTTTTGAACGCAGTTTTAGCTTATCAATGCTTATTTGATTTTGTACGTTTGAATCACTAGAAAAGATTTAGTTGTGGATAGGCTTACGACAAATTTCAGTGCCTCGATTGTCAAATCAGATCGCTGAGACACGTTTGGGAACTAACTAAAATGCACATACGAGGCGTAGAAAGAATGTATGCGAATTAAAGTCCGCCACGGAAAGTTCAAATTGCACATGTTCAGTAGAATAAACGTAGTGATAATGTTGTCTACTAACTATAGATCTAGATCTCTCTAGTTTACTTAAAAAAAAGAATAAATTAGATTATTGGCTCAATCAAAAATAGAACTTTGTAGTTTTTATAATATTTCGAAATGTATAAAGAGTGATGTCCACAGATAATTTCATAATGTCCAAATAATAATTAAGTAGGGACTTACATTGAAAGCAGCAGCCCTACTCCTGGAAAACGGTCGCTTTTAGCAAAAGTATACTTTATCTTTGTTGTTAGGAATTCCGATAATGCTTTGTGGAAAGATAGACTATACTTCAGGCAGTTTTGCTATTCTTCGGTCCTCCGAAGCGATAGAGAGTTATCGTTTACATGGTACTTCAATGTTCAGATAACTTAAATATTTCTCTAGTAAACTTTCACGTAAACTGTTGTAGTAGGAATTTAGAATAAAATCTCGTTTTAATTGTGTACCTACTCAAAAATGCTACACATTTTTTTTATTTTACAGTAAGTACTTACCAGCTCAACATTACTACAACCCCATCTTCCTTGCCCAGGGTGTCGTAAAAGACTACTGACGGACCAAACACTGCACATACATCCAACAGCATAGAGCGGCGATGGGCTCACCACCTATTACACTGAGCACATGTGCAGTTACCTTTCGGTGAAACGTGGACTGTGGCTGGATGCTTTTGCGGTCCTTATTACCTGGTCTCTGACTAACCCTATTTTCGCATTTTTTTTTTCGTTGCATAAGTTGACCATTATGGTCTCATAATTTTGAGGTTAAAGAATTTATTTAACTCATAAGAAATTTACATTTCACTTACTGAGCTAAAACATGCACTTAATCTAGTAATGTTCTATGTAACGGCGTGCAAAAATGTACTTATATAATCAAATAACCAAAAACCATTTCTATACATACACAAATTATATTTTAACTTAGTTTATATTGTTGACATGTCATTGTTTTTGTACATGATCTGTAAATTTTAGTAGAAGATAAATAAAGAAACAATCAAATCCACCATAACTTAACTTAATTTATGGAGATAAATAATAACTTTTATTGGCTAATATTGCTAGTTATGTAGGTTTTTAATCTTTCTTAAATATAGCTAGGCTGACTGTGTCCTTAATATCTTTTGGCAGGCAATTATAATTCCCCTTTGCCGTAGTTAGTTCGGGGTACAGGCAAATGCAAGTTTTCAGCTCGGCGAAGCAATCGTTTACCTTTAGCTCTATTAGTTTGAAATGACAATTGGGTGTGTATCTGTTTTAATAAAATCTTTTTTATCAAAATGCAAGTGTTATAATGGTAAAGTTGGTTTAAGGACATAAGGTTCGTTTCAGAATAAATTGTGTTTGTCGACGTAAGAAAATCATATTTGAACAATACTTTAATTATTTTATTTTGGATTACTTGGAGTTCTTTTATATTTGATTTTGCTGCACTACCCCATACTTCTATTAGATAATCCAGGTGTGATTTAACTAGAGAGAAGTAAACCGTGTAACAAACTTTTCGTGGCAGGCATCTAATCATCCTGCGTATGGAGCCCAGGAGTGATGACAGTGTATTCTTCACTTTGTTAATGTGAGCTTTCCATGTTAGACCACTGTCAAGTATCAGACCAAGATATTTTTCCTCCGATGATTGTTTTAGTGCAATATTATTTATAGTTAGGACTGGATAATCTAGTATTCTTTTATTCTTTGCTTTAAATAACATGTAACAAGCTTTTGTTGCGTTAACCGTGAGTAAGTTATACTGAAACCATTTGTTTAGCATGTCTAGGTCTTCCTGTGTTTGGTTAGTGATTTCTTTTAGTGTTTGACCAAAGTAAAAGATGCACGTGTCATCCGCGTACAAGGTGACTTCCCCGTTTAGCGAGAGCTGATTAATGTTGTTTATATAAATTAAAAATAGCAACGGGCCAAGAATTGAACCCTGATCTTTTATAATATTTTCTAATTCGCTGTAGGTATGGTTTTCTGTCAGAAAGCACTCTTCTTTCGAACAGTTATTTAAGGCATCATAATTAATTGCTACGTATTGTGTGCGCTGGTGGGGTTCTGGTGTATATTTTTGTATTTCTAGAAATATTTGCCGGTGATCCGAAATGGAAGAATCTATCAAGGCCATTTTGAATTTGTTGTCTTTCAGATTGCTATAGATATGATCTATGATAGTATTCGTTGTAGAGGTTGTACGAGTAGCATATATTTTATCTATTTTATTTAATATTTTATATTTGTAGTCGTGCATCATACTTGTATAGTTATTTACATTTTTATCTTTAAGCAATAGGTTTAGATTAAAATCCCCGAATATGATAGCACGTTTTTTATTATGTATCTGTAGCTCTAGTTCATCTACTAGAGCGTTAATATTTGTGTCTGGTGGTCTATAGATTAGCCCAATATCCAACCCAAACTTTTCAATATGTACCCATACGTAATTGTTCCCATTCGTGTACTTTTCTTCTAGTAATTTATGTTTAATATCATAGTGGACGTAAATCGATACACCTCCTCCCTTGGTATCTGTTCTATAGTTTTAATAGTGTGTGTAGTTAATTATTTGAAGGTATTTAGCTTCTTCCTAATTTTTTATCTAGCTTTCGGTCAATAATATTACGTGTATCTTTGGTTTAACAGAAGTTATAATGCACTTTAGTTCTTCCAGCTTCCCTGGTTTTACAATGCTTCGAATATTAGTGTAAAACATGTTTAGTGATTTTTTATCCATTGTAAGGTCATCATAAGTGTTCAGGAGTTCATAAGTAGTACTATTTTTTTCGTTTTCATGGTGGTGTGTTGGATATTTAGTATTTCAGAAGTTAAGGATTGTCGTTTTTTGGTTGCTCTTTGACAATCCGTGGGTAGCCTTTGATGTATTTAATGCTGAGGTCAGTCTCCCTATTTTGTAGCCTATTCGATAATTCTTTCCTTAGCTCTTGGATATATTTGTGTTGAGCGGGTGTCTGGTCCGAGAAGATTTTAATGTTCGAGGGTACTACTTTATTTTTGTTACTAATATTTTTTTAGCTAGTTGTGAAGAGCTAAGACTGACCTTGATAGGGCGGTGTTTTCCTTCCTTGTATTTTCCAAGACGTATTATTTGCAAGGGCTCAGGGAGGTCTCTGTCTATCGACTGGAGTATAGTCAGAACCTCTTTTTTGTCGTACAGTTTACGCTCCTCAATATTACTTGTTTTCCGTTCCAAAATCCCCGAGATAACCACATTTTTTTCGCGATTTGATCTTTCGCTTAACTTAGAAAATAGGTCCTCGCTGTGTACTGTCGGCGCCAACTTATTAATAATAGGTATTTGTTGCTTAATTTGACTAATCTCATTGTCATACCCTTGTAACTTTTGCTCCATAGTTAGATTCTGGTGTTTGATATCAGTTATTTGAATTGATAATTTACTATTTTCAGTGGTTAGGTATTCTGTGGCCGACTGTACATTGCCAAGCTGTTGTTTTATTTGTGACAAATCTTCACGGATTGAATTTATAAAATCCTTTTGATCCGTTTTTATTTCTGTCATCATATTAATCATCATTTTTTGAAGCTTGATCATTTCATGTTTACATTCACATTCTCTTTCTGGTTGTTTACGTTTTCTTAATGTAATTTGTGAGTCAGTTACTTCCATTTTACTAAGCGTAGATAGGTTAGGTTGCGATCCACGGCTCGTACTAGTGCCGGCAGCGCTGCCCGCAAAATCCTTGGACGAGTGCATTAAACTCATGCTGAGCGATCCTTGTCCTTGAGTAGTTGTAATAAAGTCGCTTGGTAAGGCCCGCTGTGGTCGTCGCACATTCGTTTACGGATTTATTATTTTCGTATTGAATCCAAAGGTCGTAACCCGTCGTAACGGAATCGTAGCGCTGCACGTAGAAACCGTAGCAGCTGTAGCAGGTGGTCGGAAACGTTCGGAATGTTCGTGCGACGCCCGGGTCTTGTCGACAGACAGGCGTGCTGCGAGTGCGTAGGTAATGCTCGTTAATTTTGACCGCGCCGGGGCACGTAGCCGTAGCCGAGTGTGCAGCGCAGCGTACAAAGTTAAAGTACTCACGCAGAGGATTGGAGTTCGATCCCCGCAAACCGCCTCAGCTTTTTTCCTTCACCTTTTCACCGTTGGGCTTCGGATGAGGTCCGACGAGGTTCTGACACCAGAAGGGGCGAGGCCCGGGGCTCCCACAATATTTTAAAATGTTATTTGAATTATTTTAAAACAGGCAGCAACACGTCCGCTCTCAAGTAGTAACGCACGCCGAAAAAATGTTCCCACCAAGTAGCCATTTTGATAATGCTATCGTACGAAACAATAGATTTTAGGGCCCAACCTCCCCATGTACACATGGCGTCAGATCAACCTACCCTAAACTGTCAAATTTCTCCAATGAATATTGAATCTTAGAACCAAACAGTAAAGTTCAACATTGATTATAGTAATTTGACAGTTTTGGGTAGGTTGATCTGCCGCCGTGTGTACTGTTGTCCATGGGGCAAGGCCTGTGCCCAGCAGCAGTGGGATGTTAGGCTAATGATGCTTTATAATAATTTATGAGAGACAGCGAGAGAGAGAGAGAGAGAGAGAGAAACATTTATAGACAAACACAAAAAAAACATACATACAAAAAAGACAATTGTCAATCAGGACCCCGCCTCAGCTTGTGTATTTATATATATCATATATATACGAGTATATCACTAGCGGCCGCTCGCGGTTTCGCCGAAAAAGTATCCTATGTGTTAATCCAGGTTATAAACTATCTGTATGCCGAATTTCATCCAAATCCATCCAGTAGTTTTTACGTGAAAGAGTTACAAACTTCCATCCATACTTACAAACTTTCGCGTTTATAATATTAGTAGGATGTATATTTATCATATACAAATAATCACGACTAAAATCCCCGAAGGGTTAGTCGGAAACTAGGCAATGAGGACAGCAAAAGCAATCCTCTACTATAATAGTCCAATTTTCTTCAAATAGCATATGTGCTGCACATGTGCTCAGCGACAGGTGGTGAGCCCATCGCCGCTCTATGCTGTTGGAAGAATGTGTAGTAGTGAATGTGTAAGTATGTGTGTTTAGTCCGTTAGTCGCCTTTTATGACACCCAAGGGAAGAGAGGGAGTAGTAGTATTCTTTCACCGCTACGCGACGCGGCTATAATTTATTATATACTGAATCGATTTGCGGTGTAAAAAAATATGTTTCTTGTAATCCAGCTTCTTTATTATTTATTATATGTGGGTAGATATGCTACCCACTAAGTACATCAATAAGAAAGAAACGTATTTAAATAATAATATTTACAAAAGTACTTATATAAATCATATTTCAAAAAGCAATCGAAATGAGTTCGTAACGAAATAGGTTCCTTGAATATGGCATAATTAAAAAAAACCGTCACAATGACAATTTATGATTGTAACATTCGTGATTGCTGATGAAGACGAAAATTAAAAGAAAACTTAATTAATGGAGATCGTTGAAATAAAAAATATATCTAATAAGAAGAGAACTTTGCTGAATTGAGGTTTTCGTTTAATACGAATCATATTTTTGCCTATTGTTGCTCTACGCTTTTATATGGATTTGTCCTTGTATTAAACACTTTTTATCACTTTTCTTTACTTTGTTATTATGTGTAATCGAGACAGATTTCTTAGAATGTTGACAAAGATTACGCTTATCCTTTAAATTTGATTGCTAACAAAACTTTGGAGGTTAATAACCAAAAAAAGAACATGACCTCCAACAAAACTTAAAATACAGATATACGTGTACACAAGTTTACAAGAATGTACAATTACGTGTTGTGGGTCTCTAATTTTCCTTTTATTTTTATAATACAAATATTCATCGTTTTTTATACCCTACCCAATTTCTTTAGAAGTGCGATAAAAGTTACACTCTAGTGGTGTACATGTATGTGTAATTTACATAAACGTCATAGCATATGTATTTTTTTGTACTAATGATTTTTTATGAGACGTGATATTTCAGAATTTTCAGAGATTAGATTAGAAAAGTTGACATTGAAAAGAAAATAGGTAAAATATAAATGTTTAGTGGTGTATAAAATCATGATATTCACGATAGCTAAAAAGTTAGGGCTTTTAGGACTTTTTACAAATTAAATTTGTACTATCAATAAGATCGATTACCAATTAATAGCTTAAATTTACTGGCCTAATTACTTTGCGTAATATTAAACATTAAAAAAATACCATTTAAATCCGAGTATAAACCACGTCTCATCTAATTCTTTTAAAGAGAAAAAAATTACATCACCATTAAAAAGTTATCTTTAAGTCAATAAACAATGGCCCTTAAAATAACGCTACCACCATAAATCCCTGAAGAGTAAAAAAAATAAGGCAGGCTCAAAGGGGTAGGCCAAGTAATGGAGTTCTCCTGTTCTCAGAGAGACGAGTTTGGGACACTTTCAACCCCTTGACGACGCTACATAAAACATTTAGGCCAGGAGCCTAGTGCCAGGCAAGACACATTTAAACCAGATGTAGTGTGATTATTAATAACCGGATTTACATTACATGTTATAGTATGTTTTGAAGCTATTGAGTATTGTTTGAAAACCATTGTAAATTAAAAATACTTTAGTTTAAAAATTACTGAAGGGCGAGCGCGTCCTTAAGAAAAAGAAGAAATTCGTGATATTGTTTTGCTGTTTACTGCAGGAAACAAGATTTGTATTACTCTTAACTTTACAATTAGTCTTAATCATAATTATTATAAATAACATCACAACCTGATTGATGATGATGATTCACGAAATTATATTATCTTTATAACATAGTAGATCTCCGATTATAATTCTTATTTAATTTTCTTTACGTTAATTATTAATTATATATTATTTACATTTATATATTTATTATTATTTACGTTAGCGTTTTAAAAAATAAAGTAAATTAATAAATAAAAAAAATATATTTACAAGTTCACTGTGCAAAAATATCACAATGTTTAAATCAATACTTTGTGCCATTTATGTGGTCTGTGGGGACAGTGAACCGGTTAATTTTCTATTAATTATTACTATTAATAACTCTACGTTATAATATTTCAACGGATCTACAAAAATACTATTTTTAAATAATTTTACAAAGTTTGCAAAATGCAGCTAAATGCGTGCTAAAAAAACACATCGCATTGAAAATAATTACAATATTTAAAAAGCTCAAAAACTCGAAGTATAATAAATAAAAAGGATATTTAATAATTATTATTATTACGCAAAGGACGAGCCATAACAGTTAATTAAAACCTTTGTAGGCGGAAATATTAAGAAAACTGGTGAATTCCTAATACTAAAACTACATTCTCATTCTTGCGGCCATTCCTGTCCATTCCTCAACGGGTATAAAAGAAATGAGTTTGAACAATTTAAAAGTACATACTTACCTATGAAGTTTCTTCGAATATATTTATTTTAAATTTGCTTTTGAATGGAAAATAAGAAATAAGGAAGAAAAATATTATTATCTAAAATCAAAAAATAAAATAATACTGGCTCTCAAGCTACGGCAACTAAAAAGTTTGCAACTACACCGCCTCTCAGGTGAAAGGGTAAAAACGCTCCAAAGTGAGCCTAGACTTGTTCGCAATTTTTTGCCCCGTAAACACCAGATGT
The DNA here is from genome assembly GCA_963921215.1 of Scoparia ambigualis. Taxonomy (NCBI): domain Eukaryota; kingdom Metazoa; phylum Arthropoda; class Insecta; order Lepidoptera; family Crambidae; genus Scoparia; species Scoparia ambigualis. The sequence goes on along the minus strand of OY992511.1, from coordinate 32,545,194 downwards.
GTGCTATTAATCTGTGTTTTTGAAAGTCAAGCCTTCAATGCATAAGATTATTTACTTAAGTAAAGTAGCAAATTAGTAGAAAGATCTAGCATACCGTTTTGATAAATTTCAACAGGCAACAGAGATCAAGTGAACAGACAATATTCAACAGTATTTTCATTGACGTCAATCTATAAACATTTAAATGTTGGGCACAAGGCTTCCCAAATCGACATAGGGTCATACCCACCATGCTGAGCCAATACGGGCGACTGCCACCTTACGATAACCACCGGTACCAACGAAGCACGGATGACCTAGAGATTTTTTTTTTATTTGGTGACCCATCCGACCTAGCTTTGCCGCTGTGCTATCGAGCTCTTCGTGTTTTCACACGGAACTTTTTTATATTAACATTTACTTTTTTGTGACTTATAATAATTATATTATCTAACATCCATACATGCACACTAAACTATATAAGGTGACTGCTAGAAACCGCAAGAAACTTCAAGGGCTGGTCAGGTCGAGTGTTTTAAACATGACAATAATGACAAAAAAGCAATTCGTGTTTTTTTCATTTTTAATTTAATAATTAATTTTGTTAATTTTAATTGGATAGTCTTTGAGTATCTAATTTATTTTAAAGCATGCAGCCATCTGTTCACCCGTCCGCGTCAGCTGGGCTATAAGTACCTACGTTGACGGGTCAACAGACGGCCGGCCGGCCGGGCGGCCGTTGCCCCCGTCAGCTGGGTGATAAGTACCTACGAGAAAACACGAATTCTTTTTTTGGTCATTTTTGTCATGTAGGTATAAAACACTTGACCTGACCAGCCCTTGAAGTTTCTTGCGGTTTCTAGCAGTCATCTTATATATGGTGCTATTAAATCAATGGCGTATATTTAAAGCAGGTAGTTAACGGTAAAATAAAAATATTTTCCACAATAAACAGTAGTATTTTGACTTTTGTTTAGATTTTAATTTTTCAAACAAAATAATTTATTATCTAATTGCCAAAAACTGCATCACGAAGTTGAATACGAAGCGCTATGTTGTGGTAAGCGGTTGCTGGTTAAATAATGTGACGGTGGATGAAGACTGCCGCACCGATCTGTTTGCGGCGCAACATCAGGACATTCGCGACAGCAGTCAGCCCGAGACGGGTACAACTCGGTCGAAACGTCGGGTATAAAGAGGTATGCCTAGAAAACCTTTACTAAGTAACACTTTGGACTTTTGTTATACTCGTAGCAGAAGTAGTGTTTAGTAACCGTTTTGAGTAGCGGTGATAGAATACTACCACCCCCACTCATTCCTTGGGTGTCGTAAAAGGCGACTAATGGACTAAAGACTGCACATACGTCTAACACCATAGAGCGGCGATGGGCTCACCGCCTGTCACGCTGAGCTCATGTGCAGTCGCTATTTGGTGAAAAATGGACTATGGCAGAGGAAATTGCTTTTGCGGTCCTCATTGCCTAGTCTCTGACTTACCTTTCCGGAATAATAGTCGTGGTTATAATTATGTAGAATGCAAAGTTATAATATAATTAATAAATAACTATTATTTTTTCAACGATTACTTCTGTTTTGGACTTAGTGATGTGCAGGTAGCGGCTAATTAATAGAATACTACCGGCACATCCCTTCGATTGGGTCTCATAAAAAGCGACTAACAATCAAAGACTGCACATACAACAGCAATAGCAACATCATAGAGCGGCGATAGGCTCACCACCTGTCGTGTGCAGTTATCATTTGGTGAAACGTGGACTGTGGCCACAGAATAACTAATAGTTCGGTAGTACAGAAAGTTCACTCTCTAACGACTTTCACGCGAAATTGAAACTTATCGTGTGACCCGAGCGTTCACATTCCGTTAAGCAACGCTGACTCGATATCGATTTGTCGTCATGACGTCACAGAGCGTAGGGTTAGGGCAAGCGACGACGCGCGACGTGTTCGGTGCGTCGGCTCGCGGCAACCTTTTACGCCTAGGCGGCCTGCCTGGGAGGCGCGCCATCCGAACGTACCTTAATTGCGGAGTGACACCCCCCTGCTGTGGTAGAGGACTTGTGATTCTCATTGCCTGGTCTCTGACTAACCCTTCGGAGATAATAGTCGTTAATATACTCGTGTTTATGTTTGTATGTATGTATGGACTAAGTCCTTTTTAGTTGTTTATCTTCATCTTTAAAGCCCGAGTGAACAGGCTGCTTTTGAGCAAGCTCGCTCCATCGTCGGCCACTTCTTAATCCTACGGATAAGAATGGGGCCAAGAGCAAGCCCATTTATTAAAAAAAAATCTAAGTCACTTGTTACTTTGGCAGGTAGAGTTCTTGAAATATGTTTAAGGTCAGTTCCAATAGTACCACAAAGCGACGAGCATAATGTGGTAAACTGTCGGTATACCACACAATAGCAATAATTGTTAAAAGTTAACAACTTCTAGGAGTATTCTCGGCAGACAAGGGGTTAAATAAAGAAAGTTGTAAGAGTAAATAACAAGTAACCGTGTCGCGCAGCGGTGAAAGAATACTACCACCCCCTCTCTTCCCTTGGGTGTCGTAAAAGGCGACTAACGGACTATAATCTGCACATACATTCAACTGCATAGAGCGGTGATGTGCTCACCACCTGTCACGATGAGCACATGACGTGCAGTCGCTATTTGATGAAAAGTGGACTATGGCAGAAGATCGCGGTCCTCATTATCTGGTCTCTGAATAAACCTTCGGGGATAATAGTCTTTATTATATGTATGTATGTATCAGAGTAAATAAAGCAAAGGATGTGTGTTAGAATCTTAGGAAATGGGAAGCTATGGTATTAGGAATCTGTCTCTGTCTCCTGGAAACGAGCGTGATGAATGACTCGTATGAACTATTATATATATATATATGAGCCACACAAACGCTACAAAAACAGAAGTAACTCTCTAACTTTAAACATGGAGATAAAAAATAAGCACAACAGTACAATGACTAATAAAATTCCCGGAGGCGGTCGCCTAATTCTATTAAAAATATCATCAGCGAGTGCTGCGATCAAATTATAGAGATGCCTACGAGACGTTTGCGGTGGCTCTCACTCTATTCTCCAGATTAAATTCATGACTGGATCTTCGAAATCTTTGTACGCACTGGTAGGATTGACGGCGCGGGGATTTGAAATTCCACGTATGCGAGGCCAATGGCTTAGATTGTCTTGTTATGGTGTTTTAAAAAGTAATTGTTTAAAAGGTAATTTATAATAATATGGATGAAGATATAGGCGTAAAAGCTGCCATGCTGAAAGTGGAGTGGAAAGGACACGTATCATGCACGATTCACCATGATAAATTGGCCCAAATTGTTACTCATTGGATATACTCACAGGAGGTTTTCTTCAAAGACAAAGCATAGGAAGAGATGGCGTGATGACCAATATAGCATAACGATAATACATTAAAGATTGGCAGACTTAGGGCGTGATTTGTTGAAGAATTTTGGGAAGACTTTTGCCTAGTAGTGGGACAAAAACAAACAAACTAACAAAATATTAATATGTATGTGATCTGAAATAATTATATAATGAATACAGTGTCATTTTACATAAAACTAAACAATTTCAAAAAGCAAGATCTGTGAACATCACATGGAACATGATCAGTGTAAAAATAGATAAAAAAAAGCAATCCGCGCTTGACATGTCAAACAAAACAAAACGGTGCAACTAAGCTTTTCTAATTAACTCAAGAAGTCCGAGTGAGTTCTCAGTAAAGTTCCACATCTTCATCTTCTTCACTACTCTAGGGGTTTAGGGGAAATATCATTAACGATAAAACATTCATGTTATCACTCATTATTAACACTTACCGTCATCTAAGACAATATTTAACTGTACCTTTAGTACTAGACACTGGCTACTCATAAATGTGCTAAGCGCACCAAGACATTGCTTAAGAAAAATCACAGAAAAAAACGCAGCCACCGACCAACCCAGTGTGTTACAGCGAAATCTCCAAGTGACAAGCGTCAACATTTATCAGTGTCGCGCGACAAACGACAGCAATTAACATTCCCCGCCATTGTTAGCGACCTGACGCGCGTGTTTGCGCGACATTCGCCTCTGTCGCGCCACAATTTCGACGTCTTGAGTTTGTCTAGTTAGTTAGAATTACTTGGTGATTTGGATGAATTTACATGTGTTGTATTACCCGGATACGCTGTTCCGCATACCACAATATCGTCGATTTTATCACTCTCTTCCCTTTTTGCTATTTTTTACTTAAATAACAGGAGAGCAATTTTAAAAGTACTTGTAGGAACATATTGGATTCGAAGGTTTTGCACCTTTTCTAGTAATTATACTAAATCTAAAATTAAAATTAAAATTTATTATTATTATTAGAAAAATTTCTAACCCAATTTCGATGAATTATTAGTTAGAACCATTCGTGTTAGGAGCGACAATATCATGGCATAGAAAAAAGTAATTTTAATATTGTGAGGATGATCGAGTGGCAAGCGCTTGGCCTCTGATGTCTAGAAATACTAGCTTGTGCAAAATATTTTTTTGGGCTTCGGTCTTCCTAACTAGATGCTCTTGGGTTTCGGGTTCGCCTGGGATCAAAATACATACATATCACGACTATTATCACCAAGGGTTTAGTCAGAGACTAGGCAATGAGGACCGCAAAAGCAGTCTTCTACCATAGTCCACTTTTCACTAAATAGCGACTGCACATGTGCTCAGCGTGACAGGTGTTGATCCCATGGCCGCTTTATGCTGTTGGATGTATGTGCAGTCTTTAGTCTGTTAGTCGCCTTTTACGACACCCAAGGAAAGAGAGGGGTTAGTAGTATTTCTCTAGTAGCAGTAGTCCGGTTTCTTCCTTACTATGCAGGGTGTCATAAAAATCATCGCCATGCTGGAAACAGTTTATGACAGCTCATGACAGTTTAGGACAGTTCATGACAGTTGTCAAAAAAAATAGATTGATTGATTCTAAGTAAACTGGAAAAGGTAAAGTGGTGGATTTCCCCTATGTTTTTCTCGCAACAACACCTGTTGAGACTCCATTTTTAATTCATTATACCGTACAATCTTGATGTACTTTTATACCACTCAAAATTAGCTTATGCGTAACCCGCAAAGACTATAATGAAGACAAAATAAAATAGGTAAAGCGCTTACTTCCGTCTTCCTAACTAACAGCTGAAAGCCAATCGTATTCCTGACGTGGGATAAATTAAGGAATAAATAAAGATACGAAGAGAGACGTTAACTGAATCGAGACAAGCTACAAAGCTCGGTTCAATGTTGGATACCTATATTTTAGTTAAGACTTCGTTGCAATACTCCGGAGCGTTTGAAGGCTAATCCGGCGGACTGCACTTTTATCAACGTCTTGAGTAAGGAGGGGCATTTACAACCTCGGACTCGCTCGCTCGATTGCCCTAACTACAGTGGGGTTCCGCACTTGCGAACCGGAGAAAAGATAAACATCAAACGTTAGTTCACTTATATATTGTTTTCTATTACGCGGACACTGCAGATTAAAGGAACAGTTTTTTTACGAATCCAGTCAGTTTGACAGAGACATTATACTTAAAAATTCGTTTCTAAACTCTTGTCAACGTAATACCGCCTCTGTTGTCTAGTGCTTAGAGCACCGGCCGCAGACCCAGCGATCCCGGGTTCGATTCTTCGCCGGGGGTTTGGTTGGTGGTAAGGCTTTTTTTAGGTCCGCCTGGCTAGCTACCAAGATCTTATCTAAATATGTCGTTACAACATCAATGTTAAATAGCGTAGATGTGTTCCAATAGTTACAAGATAGCTAGCTCCTCAGTAGTTGAGGAATACGGGTGAAGTGCACTACCACCATTGCCCTTATCATCGCCTAACATCAGGTAAGATAAAGGCACTTCTACATATAAACACGACTATTATCCCCGAAGGGGTAGTCAGAGACTATTAGGCAATGAGAACAGCAAAAGCAGTCCTGTCCACTTTTCACCAAATAGCGACTACACATGTGCTCAGCGTGACAGCTGGTGACCCCATCGCCGTCCTATGAGGTTGGCTATATGTGCAGTATTTAGTCCGTTAGTCGCCTTTTACGACACCCAAGGGAAAGAGGGGATGGTAGTATTCTTTCACCGCTACGCGGCACGGTTATACTCGTAGTAAAATATTAAAAAAACACACTAATAGCTTCAGCACAGCTCATTCGGATTGCGCGTTCATGTTGCAATCTCGCAAGTTAAGCAACTGTTTTATTGATAAATCTACTGATGGGTGTCCATACTAAATCTCGAGCTCCTTCGTGCTTTGGAAGGTTTGTTATAGCGTTGGTTTGGGTGGTTGGTTGTTCCAGTTTAGTGGGTTATGGCCGGTTCCCAAATGTGCTATTGTGAATTATGGGGAGGTTTGGGCCCAGCGGTAGAATGTTTATTTATGCTGATGATGATGTGGATAATAAATATGCAGATATCAAAAATCTTAATATTTCTTTAAAATATTGACTCGTACGTTTGCAAGCACTTTGTAAGGATCACAAACATTTAGATATTGAGTTAGATTGTGTGATTGATTGACTACTACTCTATAATACGTATTTGTTTCATCAAAAGTTTATTTTAGAGCAAACACATAACATAGCTATTTGTAATCAATGTTTTTGTTTGATACGCCGCGTTTTGTTCTAATTGTTTTGATACTAAAACTTTTGGTGTTTATGAATAATAAAAAATATAAAAATAATAAATAAGAATAATAAGAAATACAGATACGGTCACCAGCATTAAGATGTGACTATCGACGGCCTGCAAAAATATCTGACATTGGTGGAAGGCATATATAAGATGACTGGTAGAAACCGCAAGAAACTTCAAGGGCTGGTCAGGTCAAGTGTTTTACACATGACAAAAATGACAAAAATGAATCCGTGTTTTTTCGTAGGTACTTATCGCCCAGCTGACGGGGGCAACGGCCAGCCGGCCGGCCGTCTGTTGACCCGTCCGTAGGTACTTATCGCCCAGCTGACGCGGACGGGTCAACAGACGGCCGTATGCTTTCAAATAAATTATATACTCAAAGACTATCCAGTTAAAATTCACAAAATGAATTATTTCATTAATATGAAAAAAACACGAATTCCTTTTTTGTCATTTTTGTCATGTTTAAAACACTTGACCTGACCAGCCCTTGAAGTTTCTTGCGGTTTCTAGCAGTCACCTTATATACATATATGCTTAGATACACCCTTAATTTTTATTTGTCTAAAACAAATAAAGAGTGAGTTCCACCCATGAAACTGTACAACTTTTCCCAAGAAACCTATGTTCAAAAATGACAAAAAAATGTCGACTTCCCATACAAAACTGTCCGATCATCTGACGACATAGTATGGGAGGGTCGAAATTTTTTTTTCATTTTTGCACATAGGTTTTTTGATGAAAGTTGTTCAGTTTCATGGGTGGAACTCACCCTTAATTTCATTCAAACGAATAAAAATTGAGGGTGTAGGTATATGCGTTCCACCAATGATCAGATATTTTGGCACATCACATCTTAACGCTGGTGACTGTACCTACAATTTATACACTATTGGGCATTTTATCCCACTGTTAGGAACAGACCTTAGCATATGGACAACAGAACATGCGAAGATTAAGCCATACCCACTACGCTGGCCCGATGCAGGTTGGTGGGTTTTAACGACTGCCATCTTACAACAAAAAAGCCGGGACCGTTTTACGTGTTTTCCGAAGCACGAAAAACTTTGTTTAAATTGGTAATTAAGAGAAAACACTACGTCGACGTAGCATGCAAAATTCTCATACAAAACAGAGAAAAACAACGTTTCGTATTCCCCTGTTTCCTCCTTCATAACTTTACCATTTTTTATTACTTTTTCAGTATCGGTTAAAGAAAGAGATTTTCTATGTCTGTATGTTTGATTTTTTTTGCATTAAATCTTCTGCACTAAATTTATTAACCAGGAGCCTTCAAAATTTAGCGAAATCACTCAGTTTTAAGGCGTCTTCGGAAAAATTAAGTGTCTAGTTTAAAAAAAATCAAACATACAGACACAGAAAATCTAATTCTTTAACCGTTGCTGAAAAAGTAATAAAAAAGTGGCTGTGACATACCTACGGATGGACAGACAGACATAACGAATCCATAAGGGTTCCGTTTTTTGCCATTTGGCTACGGAACCCTAAAAATGGTCCAGTTCTTAAGGAGGAAAAAGGGGACTACAAAACGTCGTTTTTCTGTGTTTTGTATGAAAATTTTGCATGCCACTTCGACGTAGTGTTTCCTCTAAAGAATTTTCAGCTCTGTTAATAATAAGTCGACAGTGGCTTCCAATAAATACTCGTGATTAATATATTAAGTACAGAGTGAGAATTACTGTCACCGATTTAAAAATCGCTTTTCCGTAAAATTGTTACTCATGGAACCCCAAGTGCAAAGAACAATACATTCTTTGCCCGTTTTTTGCCCGACCAACTACCTTGACTTTCTTTCCTTGCACCCTGCCAAATGACGTCCACTTACTGCACCGGATTAAACATTTGGATGTAGCAGATAGTCAAGCTGACGTTTTCTAGCATCTTGCGCTTTTCTGAATTTTTTAAAGAAATGAGTTAGTTTTAAAAATAATTTATTGTACACCATAAAACCATTTTTGACAAACAATGGACGGAAAATTGTTGGGGCTTATACCCAACACCAAAGAGGGCGCTGGTATCAGCGCTTGGGACGGTAGCGCCGCCAAGTGCAAGTTCATATCCGCGGCAGGCAACACCGGGGAAAAAGAACATCTTTTTTTAGCCTACGACCATTGGCAAAAGCTACTCGCCATTTTTATGTTTGCACTTAATATTTCTTATTTTAAAAGCATGTGAAAGTTCCTGGTAAATCACAATAAACCAGCTATTGAAACCTATGGTTTTTACTGTCCCTTATATACACATATCCAAAATGCCAAACAAGCCGGAATGAAGTGAATTTGTTGAGATTTAGGATTGCATTACGATCATAATATTAAAAAGCAAATTAAACTGTTTCTGTGACTGTACCAAAAGTTATGTCTTGGTATTCGTTGGGAATAGATTAAGTACTTCATTGACATATTTAAAATTTGGTATTCGTTTGGAATATAAAATTAATAACGATTACAAACAAATACTACTAGTATTATTTTTGGTATTAGAAAGGAATAGATCGTTTAGGTGGCATGAACGTAATATTACGTCCATTGATGTACCAAACAGATTTAAAAAAGGAGCTGTCGCCTTACACGCACACGCAAACGCACAGAGGAGAGAACTATAAAATAATAACAGCGAATGACGTAATTATTTTATAAGCCGTATTAAACGGCGCGAGCCGAACGGCGGGCATACAGATAAGTAGACTGCAGCGGTAAATTATAACATTATATTTTTAAATATCGACGTTAATTTTAATATTGTAACCGTGAAAGTATTTCGGTATAAAGGAACCATGCAACAGTTAATAGTTTGAATGTTTGTTTTAAAAATTCTAATTGTTAAAATGTTTACTAGAAAAAAATCAACCAGTCTCAGAAAGCTCGAGTGGGATTCGAACCCACGACCTTTGGATTGCCGGTCCACTGCTCTAACCGCTGAGCTACCGAGACCCCAGAAGACTCGCTGAATTTTTCCTAGTAGTTTGATTACGCTGCAAGCCAGCGGTATTACGGCACGTGAAGTCTACCCTCACATTCGAAAGAAATACTATTGCAAGTATTTAACAATCGATAAAAACGTAATTGCTTATAAATATCTTTATTATTGAAGTTTTGCATTCACAATGCTATATAGATAACGAATAAAATGTTTACTAGAAAAAAATCAACCAGTCTCAGGAAGCTCGAGTGGGATTCGAACCCACGACCTTTGGATTGCCGGTCCACTGCTCTAACCGCTGAGCTACCGAGACCCCAGAAGACTCGCTGCATTTTTCCTAGTAGTTTGATTACGCTGCAAGCCAGTGGTATTACGGCACGTGAATTCTACCCTCAGATTCGAAAGAAATACTATTGCAAGTATTTAACAATCGATAAAGACGTAATTGCTTATAAATATCTTTATTATTGAAATTTTGCATTCACAATGCTATATAGATAACGAATAAAATGTTTACTAGAAAAAAATCAACCAGTCTTAGGAAGCTCGGGTGGGATTCGAGCCCACGACCTTTGGATTGCCGGTCCACTGGTCTAACCGCTGAGCTGATGATGATGTCCTTCACGACGTATCCGCCGATGGCGACACTCTGGCATCATTTCCTGGCGTGCGCCCTTATGTGACTTGCAAAGCCGAACTTGGTCTTGAAGGTTCGGTTACAGGGCGCACAGTACAGCTGACCGCTGTTATTGTGTGTGTAGTTATAAGATGGCTTTGGTCGGGTCTTTCGTATAAGGCGTTTTGCGTTAAGGTCTTTTAAACGCATTTTTTCAAAATCTTCTACGTGCCTATTGATTTTGTTACGCCATTCTGGCCTGTTTAAAGCAAACCGGTCCCAGTCCCCCACAGATATGCCGCTCGATATTAGGTGTCGCTTCAGGACGTCCTTAAAGCGCAGGAATTGACCACCAGCCTTACGTTTGCCATGACGGAGCTCCGAATAAAAGACTGATTTTGGAAGTCTAGCATCATCCATGCGCACCAAGTGTCCACACCACCTTAGTTGACCTTTCATAAGCATAGCCTCCATACCGCTTACATTAGCCCTTCGTAGAACCTCAGAGTTTGGAATTTTATCTTGCCATTTTACACGTAGAATTGCCCGTAAACACTTCAGATGGAAAGAGTCAAGACGCTTGATATCTGTTTTATACAAGCACCAGGTCTCGGATGCATATAATAGTATCGGTAAAACAATGGCTCTGTATACAGCAATCTTGGTCTTAAGCTGTAAATCGTGCGGCTTCCAGACTCGTTGGTTTAGCCTGCCAAAAGTAGCAGCAGCCCCAGCGATATGTGAAGCGATTTCGGTATCTAGACGATTGTCACTCCGTATCATACTTCCTAAGTAACGGAAAGATGTAACTTCCTTCAGGGAGTTTCCGGCTACATTAAGCGGGGTGTCATTTGCAGATTGCTTAAGTATCTGAGTTTTTGACACGCTTATGACCATGCCAAACTTTCGACAAGAAAGATCTAATTGGTCCAGATACTGCTGCAGATTTTCCATGGAGTCGGCCATGAGGCAAACATCGTCAGCGTACAGAATCTCAAGGACTGGTAATTGGCGTACTTTGGCTTTTGCTCTAAAGCGCGAGAGTTCGAAGACACTTCTGTCAGACCTCACGTTCAACTCTATTTGCCCGTTGCAGTTCTTTAGGGCCTCGCTCATCACAGTAGCAAAGTATATAGCAAATAGTGTGGGAGCCATAACACAGCCTTGTTTGACGCCGCTGAGCTACCGAGACCCCAGAAGACTCGCTGAATTTTTCCTAGTAGTTTGATTACGCTGCAAGCCCGCTGGCTTGCAGCGTAATCAAACTACTAGCCTACCCTCACAATATTAATAAAAATAACTACTATAAACCAACTCGAGCTTCCTGAGACTGGTTGATTTTTTTCTAGTAAACATTTTATCCGTTATCTATATAGCATTGTGAATGCAAAATTTCAATAATAAAGAAATTCTAATTGTATCTGTCTATTTTACTTGCTTGATGCTTATTTTAAGATTAAGCTAAAATACATACTGAAGAGCTATTAAGGCAGCTGCAACATTAGTAAAGGCACCGCCCGCCGCCGCCCGACTGACGGTCGAACACGCGCACGGCACGTTTTAGCACTTTTTAAGTCTGCTAAAACTATACTTAATTACATTAGTATTATTTTTCAAGTAAGTAATAATTTTAAATGTTTCTTTACCTATGTAAAGAAACCTGTGTGTATAAAGGGTTAGTTTTGAACCCCTCGCCAAAAGTAAATATGGAGTAAATAAGTAATAGGTAATAAAATATTTGACGTAAAAATAATAAATGTTTTCTTTTTTTTAATTACAATTTTTTTGTCTGTCTAGGTGCGTGCGCTCACCCTCGCGGTCAAAGCGATGGCGCGCCGTCATTGGTGCACGGGGTGAATAATAGCGGTCACGCGCATGTGCATAAAAGAAAAGTTGAGACAAAATGAAAAAAAAAAAGTTCTTTATTTAATTATTTGGTTGTACTGCTGCTGTAGGATCACGTCTAAAAATTTGGCGGGGGGGTTAAAAATAAAAATTAATTAATTAATTATTATTTTAATTAATTTTAGGTGTAATAAATAAATGAATGTATAAGTTTTAGTATGACACCTTGGTGACCGTGAAACAAGGCAACTAAAGCCTTGTTGGTTTTTGTCACCTTCTTTATGAATGACATGCTTTTATTTTAGTTTTAAATTTAAAATTCAAATATTTACTTGCATTCTCTGTCTAGCCTCTGTTTTCATTATAGCTCTACTCTTTGATGTAAAGTGCAGTTCAGATTCATCCGCGGAGCTAGAATGAGCTCCTTCTAATTATTGTTTTCGTTCCGAATTATTGTTATTGCGAACAGTGCATTATTATAACAAGGCAGTTCCAGACATACGACCTGATAATAATAATAAGTTATAACCTAAACCTTTACCTAGTCCAGTGTAAAGTGTCCTAACGATTAAATTGTGCTTCATATAATAACCAGCCATTTATTTTAATAATATACGTCTGAACTCATCGTGCTGTTATCTTCATCTCCTCGCCTCATCGTGTCGCCCCGCCATTCCTCCGCGACGTGACAACCGTGTACCTTTGCGTTCGGCCTGGTAACCGGAGGTCCAGGGTTCAATTCAGAGGTCCGGCAAAATGTATTTCGGATTTTAAAATATTGAAATAAACTAAAAAAGAAATCCGGTACTAACCCGCACTTGGCAAGCGAGATGATGAAGCCAATGCCCCTCAATTGTAACAAATACTTGATTTCAATGATAAAAGCCTTTGCCTTATATTTTTATACTTCACTAACGGCACTCCCGCGACTATGCACGCGTGCATTTCCAAAAAAAAAAAAAATTATAGGTACAAACCATGACATGACAATCTCAAACACAATTTATTCGCTGAGGCTGAGAGCCGCTTCGTGCTGTTATCGAAGTCGACAACAGCTATGCGATTCTCTAAACGGCACATAGACGCTGCACGCATGGCTGTGATCTGCTGTCTCTTTCCAATTCTATGAATTTTTTTTTTATTGTGGCACGCCATAGTGACTTCACTCTGCCTGATGAAAAGCAGCCAGTGAAGCCCAAGAAGTGAAAGCGTTCGTCACAGCGCTACCACGCTATGCCGAACGCTCTCACTATGGCGGCATGCATAAATGCTTTTTCACGCCCCGCTTAAATAACCCGGGAGAGAAAGAGGAAGGAAACATGTGTGCGGGAAGCGCATTCCACATACGGGCAGTTCGGCAAAAGAACGATTGTCCAAACTTTTTGGTACGTGTCTTGATGGTCAGCACGGTATGAGGGTGGCTTCTAAGACCTGCACGCGTCGATCTGGAAAGGAAAGGAGAGGGAGGGATGAGGTCAAAGAGCTCCTCAGAGCATTCACCGTGGTAAAGGCGGTAAAAAGCACTAAGGGAAGCAATGTCCCTACGTAGCTGTAACGGCTCCAGACTGGTCGTAACGTCATCGTTACCGATAATACGGACAGCACGTCTTTGCAACCTGTCAAGAGCTTCGAGCAAGTACTTGGCGGATCCGTCCCAAAGATGAGAGCAATACTCCACGCAGGAGCGCACCTGAGTCTTATACAAAAGACAACGTTGCTCCGGCGTGAAGAACCGCTTGACCTTGTTCAGGATTCCGAGTTTACGTGAGGCTGTGGTTATAATGCTCTCAATATAGCTCTTCGGGTTGAGGTCGCTGTGTATGTCCATACCTAAGAGACTGAGACCAGTCTGGATGGGTAATAGGTTGCTCTGGAAGGAGGGTTGGGGGAGAAATGCGGACTTTTTAGCCGTGACAGCGCAGACCTGTGTTTTTTTGGCATTGAACTGGACCAGGTTATCAGAGCCCCATTTATAAATGCGGTCTAACTCCTCGTCCAGCTCAATGACAATCTTCCGTCTCGACTCCACTACATCGGCCTGCTTTGCCGCAGAGTGACCCAAATAACGCCGATGTACTGTACTGTCGTCTGCATAGCAATGAATGTTACCCAAGGATAACATTTCATTGATATGCAGAAGGAACAGCGTGGGCGATATTATAGAACCCTGCGGTACTTCGGCGTTCACCTGCAGAGACTGTGAGGCACTGCTTTCGCAGAGTACGCGAATGCTGCGCTCATGCAGGAACCCGGCGACCCAATCGCATAGGCGAGGTGGCAAGCCGTAAGACGAAAGCTTGGAGAGAAGCGAACGATGCCAAACTCGATCGAAAGCCTTGGAGATGTCCAGGCTAACAGCCAGTGCTTCTCCATGCTTATCCATTGCTTCACCCCACAGGTGTGTTATGAACGCCAGGAGATCACCCGTTGATCGTTTCGGTCTGAACCCGTATTGTCGATCATGAATCAGGGAGTGATCTTCTAGGTAGCGAATGAGTTGTCTGTTTATGATTCGCTCAAAAATCTTGCAAAGGACAGAGGTGACAGCAATAGGTCGATAGTTGGCTGGGTCAGACCTATCCCCTTTTTTGGGGACCGGCTGGACGTTCGCCTTTCTCCAAGCCTCCGGCACAATTCCAGTAGAGTACGAGAGCACGTTTTTTAAGGACGACTGCCGGTATACCGTCAGGACCGCTAGCCTTTCGCACATCAAGTGACTGCAGCACGGCACGGACGTCACGTTGTCTGATTTGGACGTCAGGCATTGTGGAACCACAGTGAGGGATGGTAGGTGGTTCCGCGCCGCAGTCATCGATACGCGAATTCGCCGCAAAGAGCTTCGCTAAGAGGTTAGGCTTGTCTAGCGGCCGATGGGCCAACGAGCCATCAGGGTACCGCAGTGGGGGCAGAGAAGGCGCGCAACTTCGGCTACCCGTTGGGTGCGACAACAGCTCTTGGCCAACGCGAGCAACGCGCTGGGCATTCGCTCTCGAGAGAGCTCTCTTGCAGACTTTGGTAGCCTTGTTGAAGACTACCTTGAGGGAAGAGATGTTACGATCGTTGAGCGTGCGAGCCTTGGTCCAAGCGCGATACGCCGCCTGTTTAAGTTCAACAGCTTTGGCGCATTCGCGATTGAACCAAGGGCGCGCCTTACTTCCGCTGACGGCATCAGTATAGGGAATGTAATATTCCATCCCCAACATGATCTCGTCAGCGACAGCAGAGGCACTCTCCGATGGGTCCCTACCCACAAAGCAGCGCTGGCCCCACGGGATGGACGCAAAATAGTCGCGCATACCATCCCAATCTGCCGACGAGTAGTGCCATAAACGCCGTTTAGACTCCACTGAGGGAGAGCTTTTACGGCGCAGTACGGTGGCACCAACCAGGCAATAGTCAGAAGTGCCCAACGGAGCACTTATCGACACTCTGTACCCGGCTGGTCGACTCGTCACCAGTAAGTCTAGCAGGGAAGGCGCTTGACCCGATATATCTGGAATCCTGGTGGGCTGGAGAACCAGTTGAGTCAGATCATGCGTGAGAGCGAATGCGTGGGCAGTTCGGCCTGCGTGATCTGTTTTGGAAGAGCCCAACCAGGTCTCATGGTGGGCATTAAAATCTACCAAAAGTACCACATCGGCAGACGGAAACCGCTCCTGTACGTCGTCAACTGCTTGGCTCAGGTAGTCGAATAACCGAGTTGTCTCGTGGTAAATGAAAGAGACAGAGTCAATTCTCGCGCTGAGGCAGCCGCTGCTACCAAGGCTTTAGCTTAGAATATCGCACGGCAGCACGAAGCGCGAGGCCACCGCCGCCGTAGGCCAGCCCGCATTCTTGATAGCTAGAAAGTCCTAAATCTTTTACCTCTAATTGTTAGGTAGTGAACTAACACAGTTTTAAAAAACCGGCTAAGTGCGAGTCGGACTCACCCATGAGGGGTTCCGTAGCAGCAAGTAACATCATTTAGAAGTTCTTGTAGTTCGTTGTAACTTTGTTCGATGTTTTAATAATAGTGTATTTTTTTTAAATTAATTAATTTATGACGTATTAAAAAACTACTTACTAGACCTCGTTCAAACCAATTTTCGGTTTAAGTTTGCATGGTATACATATTTATATTTTCTTTTTAGTTGGTAAGTATATATTTTTTTATAGTTTTATCATTCTCTTATTTTAGAAGTTTCAAGTAAAATGTGTGTCCCCCACACATTTTACTACTTTGGAAGTGTCTCTCGCGCAAACTATTCAGTTTAGAAAAAAAATATATTAGAAACCTCAATAAAACTTTTGAGTTTGTTTGTTTGAACAACAAAAGAAAGTTTGAGTTCCAGTTCTAAGTATAGGGAACTCCCAAAATTTATTGTTTCTTTTTTTCTATTTTTACCTTACCAAGTTCCAACAGTATATATATATACAGTCGTGGTCAACTAATTAGGGACAATCTCTAGTTAAGCCAAATTGTGAATTTATTTTTTATTTTCCAACGAGTCTTAACAATATTCCATATCTTTTACACGTAAGTATAATTAGTCATTGATGTGCCCGATTATACAAACAATAACAACTTCTTAAACATTAAACCTCTTTACAGTATAGCTGATAGATTATCAGTGTGCTATTTGTTCAAAGAATGCTGGCTGGCCATTTAATTAGGGACACTGAGATATTGCGTTCTATTTTCAAAATTTGAATCTCAATACTTTTTTATTTCTTCTTTTATTGTTTTGTGGTAGTTTTGGCGGCAATCCAGATTTTTAATTTTAAGTTTTGAGAATTATTTTGAAGAAATATGGGCAAAAATAAAAGTTGCGATCCAACACTACGAACAATTATCATGAAGTTTGTCGAGCGTGGTTGGTCATACCGAGGGATAGCAGAACATTTAAATTGTTCAAAAACTATGGTATGCAATGCAGTGCAACATTCCAGGCGCAATAACACAGCTTTAAATGTGCCCAGGACAAAAAGATCGAGAAAAACAACTCCGCAAGAAGATAGAATGATAACCAGGTTAGCTAAGAAAGATCCGTTTCTAGGCTCTATTTTAATTAAACACGAAGTGTTTGGGGCAGACGAAAGAGCCGGTGTATCAGCGAGGACCGTTCGACGACGTCTGGTAGAAGCAGGGTTGTTCGGAAGAGTGGCTCGCAAAGTACCGTTGTTGAAGAAAGAACATAGAAATGCTCGTTTGGCGTTTGCACGTAAATATGGACATTGGACCTACGCCCATTGGCAACATGTATTATTCTCTGACGAGACCAAGATTAATTTAATTTCTTCAGATGGAAGGCAATACGTACGGCGTCCTGTAAAAGCGGAAATGAATCCAAGATTCACAAAAAAGCAGGTGAAACATGGCGGTGGAAACATTAAAATTTGGGGTTCATTTTCTGGACGTGGAGTGGGACCTGTGAGAAAAGTTCAGGGTAACTTAGACCAACATCAATACAAAACAATATTGGAGGAAACTATGCTTCCCTATGCTGAGGAGCATCTCCCTATTATATGGACGTTTCAGCATGATAACGACCCGAAACATACCGCCCGTTCAGTCAAGTCGTTTCTTACCAGTCAGTCAGTATCGGTGCTAGATTGGCCAGCAAATAGCCCGGACCTCAACCCAATTGAGCACCTTTGGCACGAAATCAAGAAAAAAGTTTCAACTTATCGTACCACAACTTTAGATCAACTTAATCAAGCTTTTTGTGAGGCATGGGCAAACATTCCTATCGAAACATGTCAGAAACTGATAATGTCTATGCCACATCGGTGTCAAGCGGTAATTACTAACAAAGGTTTTGCTACTGGGTACTGATTTTACACGTAATAAAATGGAGCTTTTAAAAATATTATAATACTGGAGATTATTCGTTTTGTTTAACTCTATTCATCATTATACTTTACTGTCCTTAATTAAATGTCCAGCTACATAATTATACCTTAAAATTTAATACATGTTCAACCTTTGATATTAAATACTTTTTTCTATTTAATTATTCTCTTATTTACAGCCATTTATAGTATAGTAATCGGACCAAATTATGCAAATAATAGGTGCTGAAAAATCAATAGGGTTTTATATTTATATGTACATAACCGGTTATTGCTCTTCACTATCTTGAATGTCCCTAATTAGTTGACCACGCGGTCGCGTAGCGGTGAAAGAATACTACCACATATATATAATTCTTATAGTTTCTGAAAAAAGTGGCTGTGACATACGGACGGACAGACAGACAGTCAGACATGACGAATCCATAAGGGTTCCGTTTTTTGTCATTTGGCTACGGCACCCTAAAAAGTAGATAAGTGTAAGTAAGACACCATTTATCTGTTATGTGCCGTGCTGGCTGTGTAAAATCACCCCTAGAAGCGCAGAGGCGCAGGTGCGTGTGACTCGATTATTCCCGCCGTAAAATATAACAGTTGCTACTTCAGAACTGGAATTAACTAAACTCGGCGACTGTTAATTTAATTACCCGCCACGCTGGGAGTTTTTTGTCGCGTGCAGTTTTTTTTTAAGTCTCCGCTCGTTGGGGTTCTTTCGTATTTAGTTTGCGTTTATTTAATACGTCTATTTACGTACTCTTCTAAGTAGGTACGTAAATAGTCTTTTTTAGTTTTACATAGTTTTAACCCACCAAAACGCATTGGGCCAGCGTGGTGGGTTATGACCCAATCTCCCCATATTTGTCATCTATGAATCTGTCTGTCTAATACTATTACTTCACAATGTATTATAAATTTAGTACTTACAATGATGTTATCGTATTAAATTCATTTCCTTTCCATATTTTGTTACTCGATAATATTCTGACAATCTTCTTTTCATTAGTCCCTTTTAAACCAAAATAATATATAGCCTGAATAATGGTGACTAAATAACAGATAAACATACATAATTATGAATAAACATCCATAAGTTGGTCACAAACGGGCGTGCTCATCACACAAACAATTTTCCCCTACCGGGGTTCGATCACGAGAACGTGGGTTTCGCAGTCAGGGCCGCTGATCAGTCGAACACCCGACCGTAGAGTTAAGAAGTTTAATTGCAAAAGCTGTCGATGTAACGGATTAGATACGTGATCCTTTTTAGAATGGCACAACATAAATTAACACACATTTAGATGCAATTATAATTGTTTAAATTGTTTATGACGTTGTTGTACCGCTGCACATATTATTAGACCCGAGTCGCGTAGCGGTGAAAGAATACTATCGCCCCCTCTTTTCCCTTGGGTATCGTAATAGGTGACTAACGGACTGCACATACATCCAACAGCATACAGCGGCGATGTGCTCACTACCTGTCACGCTGAGTACAATGTGCAGTCGCTATTTGGTGAATAGTGGACTATGGTAGAGGCCTGCTTTTGCGGTCCTCATTGCCTAGTCTCTGACTAACCCTTCGGGGATAATAGTCGTGATTATTATTTATGTATGTAGATTTTTTTTTAAATATTCATTCCTGCAAATGGCTCCACTCCACCTGATGATAAGTGAAAGAAGAGTCCAGGCGCGATGAGAACGTGTGCAGCGTCTGAAAGACTTAGCATCAGACACCCTCACTCTGTCGACTCTGTTTTTTAACCGCCTGTGTGGTCTAGTGGCTAAGCTACCTGTTTCAAACCCAGAGGTCCCGGGTTCGATTCCCAGCGGGGGGTACATCTTTGTGTGCTCGATTTGGTTGGTGGTAGGGCTGTTAAGTCCGCCTGGCTAGCTACCACCATCTTATCTAAGTCTGTCGCCATAACAATGATGTTTATAGCATTGTTGTGTTTCGGCAGTTTGAGATAAGATATCCAGTTCCTCAGTGAGGATTCCGGGTAAAGCGCGCTTCCACCTTCGGCCTTATCGTCACTTACCATCAGGTGAGATGAAGACTAAGCGCTTAACCTTTGCCAATAAAAAAAAAAGACCAAAAAATTGCATAAAATCCTCCACCGTCCACCCGTGACCACGGCCGGTGCAACTCGGTCGAAACGTCGGGTATAAAAGGTATTCGTAGAATGCCTTTATTAAGTAGTTTTGCGTTAAATCCCGTCTAAATATGTGTGCATAATAGAACACGAAAGTTTAAAAGTGTATACATAAAATAAGTTTTAAATAACAAGGAAATTTACGAAATTTACTTGCCCATGAAACTTGACCATACTTAAAAAAATGCAAAGCTAAGCAAGACACTTTCATTTCGTCCCACTCTTATTTATTTAGTACAACGAAAGACATAAAAAAATTACCCATAAATAAAGCGATGACTTGAGAGCCTAATAAGTATAACCAACGCAAAATGACTACTACGATATTAAAATTTGGCTTCATAAAAAGTGACTCTTCAATTTTGTCGCATGCACAGTGAGCAATAAAAGTGTCATCTCCCAAATTGACTTTATTTTCGGCGGAACCCATCATAATGTTTTTATTACCGCGCCATATTTCCCCCTCTTCTTGCTGTAATCGCTCCGGAGGTAAGGACTAAAGTTTGGGAATCTCCTCCCGACGGGATTTTAAATCTTATGCACAGATGTGTTGAGCCTTCACAGGATATTGTTTGTACACTTTTTAGAGGAGACTCCGTCAACGCGAGCGCGTTTGTTTATTGTTCACGCGATTTATTGCTTTACAGGAGGTGCTCGATGGCGCAGCGGCTTAGGCGTTCAGTTTGCGATCGTCGCGAAGCAACTTTGGCAATCTAGTTTTTTTAAGGCGAGGTTTTTCTCCCTCGCTCTCTCGACGTACGAAGGTACGAGACGGGTGTATCAGCGAAGCGGCGCGAATAGGCGCGTTTTATAGGTTTTTGTATATAGGAAAAAACAAGTAAAATAAAAAAAAATGAGATTCTTGCATTCACTAAACTATGAAAATTCTATTGATAAAAAAAATAAGTCATTTATGAATGTATTATCAGACTTACAGCTCCTTCAAAATGTTAACGGAGCTATCATTGAATTTGTTTTCTATCGAGTGAAGTATAACTAATCATATTTCTGTCTTTATGAGTCGTTAGATAAATGTTCAACTATATTGTATATGGATTTGAGAACTATATGTTTTATAATGGTGGCGGTACAATTAATCGAAATTAATAAAAAGGGAAAAGAGCGCCCTAGCCACAACGGGTAAGCGCTTGAAAAGAGCGCCCTAGCCACAACGGGTAAGCGCTTGAAAAGAGCGCCCTAGCCACAACGGGTAAGCGCTTGAAAAGAGCGCCCTAGCCACAACGGGTAAGCGCTTGAAAAGAGCGCCCTAGCCACAACGGGTAAGCGCTTGAAAAGAGCGCCCTAGCCACAACGGGTAAGCACTTGGCCTTCATCTCACCTGATGGTAAGTGACGATAAGGCCGAAGGTGGAAGCGCGCTTCACCCGGAAATCTCAACCACTGAGGAACTTGCTATCTTATCTCTAAACCACTCTAAACTGTCGGTACACAACAATGCTAGTAATATTGTTGTTATGACGCCAGACTTTAAATAGTTTCGTGTCGCGTAGCATTGAAAGAATACTAACCACCTCTTCTCTACCCTTCATCATCATCATCATCATCATCAGCCTATAAACGTCCCACTGCTGGGCACAGGCCTCCCACGTCAACAATAGCACGTGGGGATAATGGGCCATAACCCACCACGCTGGCCCAGTGCGGGTTGGTGGACCAACGGCTTAACGTGCCTTCCGAAGCACGGAGGAGCTCGAGATGTTTTTTTTTTTAAATTTGGTCACCCATCCAGCGACCCGGCATTGCGAAAGTTGCTTAGCGAGCAAGATCGCAAGCCGAACGCGCTAGCCGCTGCGCCATCGAGCTCTTCTACCCTTGGGTGTCGTAAAAGGCGACTAACGGACTAAAGACTGTACTTACATCCTACAGAATAGAGCGGCGATGGGCTCACCTCCTGACACTCTGAGCACATGTGCAGTCGCTATTTGGTGAAAAGTGGACTATGGCAGAGGACAATAATCTTGTTGTCCTCATTGCCTAGTCTCTGACTAACCCTTCGGGGATAATAGTCGTGATTATATTTATCTATGTATGTATTTATTTGAGGCTATAATGTTAATATTTTTATAATAATATTGTAGGTTAATGATTACTTTTTTTATTTATTTAAGAGGGAGTCAAACGAGCAGGCGGGTCACCTGATGGAGAGCAATCACCGCCGCCCATGGACACCCGCAAAACCAGAGGAATCGCAGGCGCGTTGCTGATCTTTAAGAAAGGAATAGGGAATAAGGAAGGAACAGGAATTGTGAGGGGCGGGGGGGGGGGGGGAGGGGAAGGGGCCTCCAGAACTGTCACTGGCCGGACGAAACACAACAGCACCAAGTGCCATTATTTCACGCCGGATATTCGTGAGAGGGTGGTATTACCCCGGGCGAGCCGGCCCAATGCGTGTGGCTCTACCACTCAGTCAGTGTCACTCATTTAGCACCACCCAGGGGTCACGTGTAGGGTCTCAAGGGTAAACCTACGGACGCTAGTAACTTTAACCCCCTGATTATTTGATTGCCCATAATATTGTAGGTTATTAATTATATATTGCTTTTATTAATAAGGCGGCTAGATATACACTGTTCCTTATATCTCTCACGTACAGACTGACGGAACACGAAATCTCTGGAGCTTTGTAAAGCCTCCAAACTTGAAATTTAGCACGCGTCGTTTAGCACCCTCACATGATCTGTCCTATTTACATACATACATATAATCACGACTATTATCCCCGAAGGGTTAGTCAGAGACTAGGCATTGAGGATAGCAAAGGCAGTTCTCTACCATAGTTCACTTTTCACCAAATAGCGACTACACATGTACTCAGCGTTACAGGTGGTGAGCCCATCGCCGCTCTATGCCGTTGGATGTATGTGCAGTCTTTAGTCTGTTAGTCGCCTTTTACGACACCTTAGGGAAGAAAGGGGTAGTATTTTTTCACCGCCGACACGGTTTGTCCTATTTCCTATGAGAAAATGGGTGTTTATGCAGACTAAGTTGAGTTGCGTGTTGGTACAAGAACTTTACTATAATTGTTTTGTATTTTAGTAATATAAATATGCAGTATCTATTTCAGTTAAGTTGTAAGTAAGCAAATTTATGTTTATGTCTATAGACATATTATATTGACGAGTATTATCCCAGAAGGGTTAGTCAGAGATCAATCATTGAGGACCGCAAAAGCAGTCTCTGCCATAGTCAACGTTTCACCAAATGATAACTGCACATGTGCTCAGCGTGACAGGTTGGATGTATGTGCAGTCTTTGGTCTGTCAGTCGCATTAAGCGCCTACCAGACTGTTGTAAACCGAAGTTGTCTACAGCGGATTACAATAGTGTGATTAGTTGTTTGCAACGAAATTTGGGTCGACCTTTCCACGACCTTGGTTTGCGGGCGCGCGTTGAAAACTTCTGGCGGACCGCTGTGTGGACGTTTGTTGTAAACCACGCAAACAGTGTTGCCACTGCCTCTCTAACAAATTCCACACACACTTCTTCTCATTACACACAAAACGCAGCGCTTAGTTTCCAGACTAAATAATATCTTCAACCTACAACCTACATACAACGTGGTTACTGAAATAAGCCAAGTTCGTATAAATTAATGTACGGAGAGCGCGGTATTTTTTTACATCTTTAAAAGCTAGCTAATAAAGATATAAAATTAATCGCGTTTTTTTCAGCAAATGGATCAATTTATTTAAAAAAAATAATACTAAAAAAGCATGATCCTGCTAAAAATGGCAACACTGCTTGTGACGGAAAACATCAACGGCGGTTGTAAACCAAGTAGAAGCCTTATTTACAACAAGTTGTAAACCAGCCTCCCGCCTGGGGACCTGGTGGAAAGGCTTGTTTACCATCATTGAGGTACAATAAACTAGAGAAGTCATCGCGAAGCAAGTTTGTGCGCACTAAGGTGCGCCTCAGTGATTGCGCGTGATTCAAGCGATTGTGGACCTTTCAGCTGCACCTTAGTTGCGCACAAACCATAAAGTTTCTATACTTAGCGGAAGTAACTTTATGGCACAAACTTGCTTCGCGGTGTCTTCTCTAGCTTATTGTACCTCAATGTTTACAACGGTCTGGCAGGCGCTTTAACGACACCAAGGGAAGAGAAGGGACGGTTGTATTCTATTAATCAGCCGCACTTTAATTTATACTCTTTGTATTTTTTTATACTATACGCAACTGACTGCTTTGTTTGTGATACACAATTCCCTAATTTTATTTTAATTCTTGATGACATACGACTTTTTTGTTTAGACATTTTTATTATTACGTCTCAATAGGTTCGCATGATGTAGCATTCACCAAATCGTCACCAACAATATTACTAGTAATTACATATTTTTATAGAGGGTTGGTAATAGTTTTAAAATCCTACATATATACATACACACGTACATACATATATCACGCCCGCTTCCCAGAGGGGCAGGAAGAAACCACAGATTTCCAAAAAAAAAAAGAAAAAATCCTAAAACAAAAGTAATTATAAACCTATTACCTAACACTGTACATATTACTTTTTTTTTCAATAAAGAAGAGACCACTTAAAGTAATAAAGAGTGTTACTTAATTTCGCAGTGTCGGTAAAATAACATTGTATTTGCTCAGCACGATCCCGTACAAGCGTTTAATTAAATTAGTTCCAGGACCGCTGCAGTTTGGATTCGGACTGGAGTCAAGTTATGTTCCCAACTTGGAGAAATTATGTTCTTATAGCCGGCGACCTGGGCTGCAAAGCTGCAGTAAAAAGTATTTTCTTTTATATAAGTTTTTCCACCTAGACGGAGGTGGAGAGACGAGCTTTTAATGCTTATGCAAAGGATTGGTCAAAAACAAGAGGCCTTTGCCCAGACGAGATGAGATAAAAATTATAATTGTAATAGAAGTTTTATGTCTAAATCCGGCTGACTCCCTGATGACTCTCATAAAAATCTACACCATATTTATGGTTATTTCTTCTCATAGAAATTATTGTTTACGTGTTGGTTGGTTTAAAAAAACTATGGTCGATACATTAATTACAGTTCTTTCAACTCATTCAGAAAGCTAAAACTCAAGTGTCACGGGTTCACTAAAGTAGTCTGAGTCAAAGTTAAATTCCATAATCATTTATTAAAAATTTTTTTGTAAGTGCTTTCAGAATCATCCGCATTTTTCCTACTACCTACCAATCAAACATTGCCATACATACATATGAATCACGACTATTATTCCCGAAGGGTTAGTCAGAAACTAGACAATGAGGACCGCAAAGGCAGTCCTCTGCCTTAGTCCACTTTTCACCAAATAGCTACTGCAAGCCAGGATGCCAATCACAGATTTTCGGTAAGGACTCAAGACTGCGTGCCCGCGCTCGGAGTAGATAAGCATTTTTTTTTTGCTCCGGCTTACCTCTCTCAATATTTCACGCTTCGCCACTGGAAGCCAGGATTCCAATCACAGATTTTCGGTAAGGACTCAAGACTGCGTGCCCGCGCTCGGAGTAGGTAAGCATTTTTTTTTTGCTTCGGCTTACCTCTCTCAATATTTCTCGCTTCGCCACTGTACTGCACATGAGCTCAGCGTGACTGGTGGTGAGCCTATCGCCGCTCTATGCTGTTAGAAGTCTGTGCAGCCTTTAGTCCGTTAGTCGCCTTTTACGACACCCAAAGTCAAAAAAGGGGGTGTTAGTATTCTTTCACCGCTACGCGGCACGGTTAACAATCAAACGTTTAATCAAACATTTCCATATATTGTAATATGTTCGCGAGCACACTAACATTTTTCATATCTACACTAAAACTTTTTTTTCTCTTTATTGGGGTCAACAAACAGTTTTACAATAATTCTTAATTAAAGATTTACAATAACTTAATTTATTAATCGTAAAACCAACACCGTTAACCACGAATTAATCATAAATATTACAAATGAGAGTGTTAATACTTTAAGTTAAAATTTTCGATTTTAATACATAATAGATATTATTAACTTACTAGTAGTTTAATGTACGGTGTTAATTTCATGTAACTTATTAGTAACAGATACTCTATAAGCTAAACTGTATGGAAAATGTTGCATTGCTTGTTGCATGTTGTGCAGCATATAATCTTTGCCCGGCTTAACTGAGCTACGGGAATCAGCAAACGATTTTCCGCATTCCGTACGTTCAACTAGCCACGCTCTAAGCGATGCTTCAATCATCTATCCAAGCTTGTTCGCATTCTTGGCACAGCGTCGTCGTTAACACGATTATTCCACAATAGCCGATCGGAGGTAACACGGAGGAGGCTTAAATCATCACCTGGAGGGAATGCAGGCAGCTGTTGAATTAGGTATATGGGGTTTTTGAGATCGACAATTTTGCTCCTACCATTTGGTACTCACATTATTGTAAAGTTACACTGTAATTTTTGTTGTTACTAAGATGGAGAAAACTCCTGAGTTTCTTACCTGCCAGCTCTTCTTAGTTGACGGTGCTTACATAATCCGTACTATACATTCAGTAAGTAGTTTAGATTTTTTAAAGTTTTTTTTAGTTTCAGACGTCAATATGCGCCTGTGATGTGTAAAAGTTCATTAACTTTAAGTTTGAGTTTTAAAATTTTGCTCCTTAACTATGTAAGATATTTCCAACGATTTATATTGTTATATCGTGTATATTATATCGTTGTATGTTAATATGTTAAGACATTCACAAATCATTATTAATTTTAAGGTTGACATTGTATTCTGACATTCTGCAATATTACTGTACAATTTTATATCATCCATTGGCATTGACATCATACTGTTCTATTTAAATATAATGCTATTGTAATTTTGGAATTCTAATTAAATGTGATATTTTATAAGTAATTGAATTGCACGACGACGAAATGTTTGCATATCGATAAATCGGTAAAACCTGTTTGTTCATATTGTATTAAAATACCTAAAAATTGTATCATGTTTTGTGCAAGTAAATTTATTTATTTATTATTCGCTGTGTTAACCTGTCAATACACTAAATGTTCGACATCAAGACATTCGATTTAGCGATATTCGATGTGACATAACCATCGGTTTGATTACCGTTGGACACACCGTTTTCGCTATAGCGACATTTGGTGTGACAAAATAAGATTTCCTTTTATATAGTGAGTAGATATTGGTACTAAAATTATTTATACAAGTCTAACATAACTTTTTGAAGTTAAACAAAAGTAACGTTGTATTGTTTCTATATTCAGTGTACAATATTGATTTTGGGGGAGCTGCAATAAAAGATTTTTCTTAATATCAGCAAAACTCAATAGAAATTATTATTTCTATTCCCGTCTCATGTTCCCAAGTTCTCATGACCTTATTGTGTCGGCGAAGCAATCCAGCTAGTTCATAAATAAACAACTTTTGTTTGTAACGGTGATACTAGGTGGCTTTTCCTTTAACTTTGGAAACTTGACGTAAATATGTGATCAGTAGCTACACCAACGCATGTAGTACCTTTGTGAAATTCACTAACAGAAGTCTGGCATTTACTTTGCGAGCGCGCGTGGGATAACAGTTTGACAGTTGATTTTAACTCACTGTAAATCCAGAAGGTTTAATTTTAAAACACGCTTTTTACTTTAAACATGTGTTATAAGTTAAATAAAAGTGAAACACGTTCAGCAAAATAAGTACTTGAAATTCCGATCACTGAAAATTTATTCAACATACACATCAAAAGTGACTAGGGATCAACATATATTTTTGCAATAACTTTTCTCCTGATTGATATTAATTAAAATTTTCTTTAAGGATTTATCAAATCAAGTGTTTTCGTTTGTCTACAGTAACGATAAACCAAGTCACCTTTGCATTAATAAAGAAATTTGCCATTTTCCTAATAAAGGGATTTTTGACATTTAAACCACTAACATTAAAGTTCGAAAAAAAGACTGAAATAACAGTTTTCTTTAAAATTTTATTGGGTAACTTAAACAATTAATAATCCGTGTTTCTACCGCGAACACTAACAACACAAGAACATCGGTTTGGCATACTCATAATGAGTTCATCCAAATCACGCTGTGGAATGGCCGCCCATGTTCGTTGCAACAACAAAAAAAGGTGTGCTTGCGACTGGATACCCTCCATATTCGGCAGAGCTCTTCTCTGTAGCATATCCCATGCATGCTCAATCGGGTTCAAATCTGGCGACTGAGCAGGCCAGGGCATGACATTGATGTTAGCTGCGGCGAGAGTCTGTCTTACAACTCTTGCGGTGTGCGGTCGTGCATTATCATGCATTAACTGAAATAAGGGACCGATTTGCACTTGTAGAGGAACGATGACGTCTGATACAATCGTCTCAGCATAAATTTGAGCGTTGAGGTTGCCTCTGATCCAAATCAACTCAGTTCTTCCGCCGATCCAAATACCCGCCCATACCATGATGGTTCCACCACTATAAGGATGGACTTCCTGGCAGGATTTTAATCGCTGTTGGCGTCAAGGGGTTCTCCAGTGTCGTATACGTCTTGTATCCGGTCTCAAGCCAAAACGAGACTCATCAGAAAAGCACACGAAACGCCATTGTTCTTCTGCCCAATTTCTGTGTTCAAGAGCCCATTGATATCGAATCCTACGATTGTGCATTGCTATAGGTGGTACCCTTAGCGGTCTTCGGGAATGAAGGTTCACTTCATGCAAGCGGTTTCTGACTGTTTGGTCGCTAATTAAGTTCCCTGAAGAGTGATGAAGCCTCACGGCTAACATCATGGCGGTTATTGTTGGAGCTCTTCGAGTTGTGATTTGAATGTATCGGTCTTGTCTCCGTGTGGTGCAGCGATACCGTCCTCCATGGCGCTCAGCCACGGTACCAGTGCTTCGGTAACGTGTCCAAAGTCGACTGATAACACTCTGACTTGTATTCAGAGCTAAAGCCACAGTACGTTGCCGGGAACCAGCTTCTATCATTCCCACGGCTCTGAGCATTTCTTCCCTGCTTAAATGACGTCGCCACTCCATAATAACGTTGGTTTTAATCAGTAGTAGGGAAACAGTAGCA
The DNA here is from genome assembly GCA_963921215.1 of Scoparia ambigualis. Classification (NCBI taxonomy): domain Eukaryota; kingdom Metazoa; phylum Arthropoda; class Insecta; order Lepidoptera; family Crambidae; genus Scoparia; species Scoparia ambigualis. The sequence continues at coordinate 32,516,092 of OY992511.1, read as the reverse complement.
CTAATAATGTCTTCAATGCGTTGTATGTTTTTATAGGGAAAATATTGACAGCTGATTTTCATCTTTTACTAGAAATTGATTGAAAGTTCCTGTTTCAAATTATGAAATGCACCAAAAAGGATCCATATAAATTTATAAAATCATAAATTTATTACAAAGCCACATCTCAATCTCAAGAAATCCGCATAAAAATGCTTGATCCCTAGACACTTTTGATGTGTGTATTTTCCCAATGAAAATTTGTTTGCATCAAAAGTGTAAAGTGTACACATACGAGTAATAAAACACGTTGTCACTGTCAGTGCAGTGTTGTTAATATTAGTGCAGTGACTTAAAACATAAGTAATATACATACATATAATAATCACGCCGATTATCCCCGAAGGGTTAGTCAGATACTATGCAATGAGGACAGCAAAAGCAGCCCTTTACCATAGTCCACTTCTTAACAAATGACGACTGCACATGTGCTCAGCGTGACAGATGGTGAGCCCATCGCCGCTCTATGCTGTTGGATGTATGTGCAATCTTTAGTCCGTCAGTCGCTTTTTACGACACTCAATTGAAGATAGGGGATGTTAGTATTCTTTCACCGCTACGGGACTCGGTTAATATATTAATAATATATTAACAAAATATATATTATATAATTTATATATTATTATAAATTAATATATTAACCGAGTCGCGTAGCGGTGAAAGAATGTGTAGGGTATACTAGTGTAGTGTAGCTTATAATCGTGTAGGGTATACCCTACATCTATTATAAGCTCCATCATTAATTACGGCAATATTTTTGGACTTTTTGAAACTGTTTACTCGTTCCTTTATTGCATAGTAATTATTAGTAATCGTTTAATGCAGTTTTCCTACAAAAATGCACATACACAATAAAAATATTATTATAGAGCTGTGTGGAGGCAGCTCATTAAAAAAATACTAACAACACATACACCATCTATTCCCTGGGATGTTGTAATAGGCGACTAACGACTAAGCGACTTAAATTAGAACTACACCATTGCCCATCGTCACGTTGAGCAAAGGTGTATTTTGGTAAAAAGTGGACTATGGCAGAGGACTGATTTTGCAGTCCTCTAGTCTCTGGCTAACCCTTAGGGGATAAACGTCATGAGTGTTTGCGTGTATGAGTTAATTACCCTGACATCAACGTTGTCATGGTTAGAATCTATCCCTCGTTCAAAGCATTCAAAGTCAAGGGTTCACGTACGTGAACTCACCTGGAGACGCCCGCCTTTAAGCCTTAATATTAATAGGTTTTAATGGACTTTAGCTGTAGATGCAAATGGAACGCATTAAACGTAATGCCCACTACCACTTTGTCATTACGCTCAGTATTCTAAGTAATTGAATGGGGTGCGATTTCTTCATCTCACCGTTGATCTTGGCATAATAATTTTTGAGAGTCTGTTTATTTATTTTACCTAAATAGCATTCAAAAATGATTATTGTCAAAATAGTCACCAATCACTTCAAATATTAATAATTTATCTATCTGTCGTTTTATCTACAAATTAGCTTAAAGGACATAATTTTTTTACTATGGAGCGTGGTACTAAATTCCAAAGTCTTTTAACTTGACGCCAATGTATAAATACTTATGAATACATTATTATTAACATATTAATGACCGTATTATTAATTTAAAGAACTCCGTTTTTTAAATAAATTAAAAACCAACATTGATTTCTACTCGAAAATGGCAACATTATAGTAGGATTGTGACACTTTATGCTATTAAAAATGAAAAAGTGACGCTTGTCTGACGTTTTATATGTCAATGCGCATCGTAGATAGATGTCAGACTGTCAGCCGCCAGACGATTCCCGGCCGCGCTTTCGTTGTGTTAGTTGTGTGTATCGTTGCTAAGTGCGAAAAAGATAACAGTGCTATCGATATTGTTTCTACATTACCATAGACCTCATAGACTTACTTACTTAATAACCCTGCGTTAGTTAACATTAAAAAAACCGGAACTTTCGTTCAGAAACGTACAAAATTTATCAAAATACAGTATTCTTTAACGGAGGTAATTAAAAATCTAAAAAATATACAGAATGATAGCATTTAGTCTCTTGGACAAGGAAGTATATGAACTGTTGCAGTTAATTTTTCTTTTATTTTAGTACCAAAAAAAATTATGTCCTTTCTTACTCTAGTAGGCAACAGAGCAAAACAACAGAGATTGATTATACCTAGACGTTGTCGAAAAATCGAACCATATACCTTTGTTTCTGAAACCGGTGGTCTTCCCATAAGACAGCTAGTTATATGTATTTTCAATGCATCAATAACTGTTTTTTTTATTATTATCACCATTTACTGCCACCGTGAAAAGTATAACATAAGAGCGAAAGCCCTAAAACCGCTTCAACGATTCGTTCTTCAACGCAAACAGCAAGTAGGTGCGAGCCAATTCTTCTCACATATAGCCCGTAGCAACACTGCAGCCCTACCATGAGTCTACTTGAAAAGCACTATCTGGTGATGGCGTAAAGTTGTTCATGGGAAAACGAAATGCGCCCTATAGTATTTATCTGATCATACAAATTAATTTGCCGTGAAACGTTTGAAGCAGTCGCAACTTGGTCAAAGCTTTTCATGTGAACATAAATACCTAGTTCCACAGATAATTATGAACATCGCATAATTCATTTTATTGTGTGATTTGACGAGATTAGAAGCGAGTATCGACTGAATAAACTCGTGGTAGTGCCACTAAAGAGCGAGAATTTTAAAGTCGCAGCAAACGCCCTGAGCGATGATCGTAAAGAATTTCCAAGGTTCCGATCTCAGAGCTGGCGAAACGATCAAATCGCTTGCACATTTTCACAATGGCTTCTGTATTTCTGTTCGCTAGAACAAATAAGAAAGTCTTTTTCCCGTGAGAATGATGTTGTTAATTTTTTTTGTGTTATAGCTACCTAAAAAAAGTTGTTTGCTCTTTTAAAACTACATAAATACAAAATGTAATAAGAAACAACTTTGGTGGTCAATATTCGGATTTTTGGTACCTTTTATAAATTAATAGCAGCCTGGCCTTACTTTACTTATTCTACTTAAAGAACTATAACTAACTTATGAGTCCTAGGAATAAATAAAAAAAACCTCTTAGAAGATCCGGAATGTTTCTGAAAATTCCAAGATTTTAAGCTTCACAGGTCTTGTATTTCGTGGCTTGTCAGACAGTAAGTGACATTTACACATTAAAGAATTATTATCTACACTTTTTTCACACACATAAAGTAATTAAAACTTAAAACACGCATCGAAATCAACCATATTTTGTTTGTTATTCGTATTTGTTTTGTTAAAACGGCAAATTACAATTAAGAAAACCCCGTAAATTGAGTCACCGCTGAGAGTATTTAAATATTATTCATAATAATACGAGTGCTACAGCCACAAATGCGGAGTCCCATTAACAGTCCGCTTTGACCAAAAACAAAATGCAGATCGGAGTTTCAAATGGAAACGTAAAAAGCCATTCATCACCGGCGCACTTAACTTTCCAAGTGCCTTCACATGCCCATAACTCATTCAACGCTTCTGCTACTGTGGCCATGAGTCGGTTATGGAATAGAGACTTACCTATTTTTAAATTGATAGCTGTGCATTATTTATAAACACTCAAAGTTCACAGTTCAAGTCCAAAAATTCTTTATTCAATAAACTTATAATAAGCATTTTGAATAGTCTAAATTTATTTGGATGGATGGGCACCCACCCTCTCACCCCACCCATTTAGGAAGTCTTTTAGCTGTGGAGAAGAACGGGTGCAAGAAACTCCACAGATTTATAATAATATAGAAGTAACGACATTTACAAAACAATATGTCGTTACCAAATTATACAGTATACATGTTACTAATATGTTTTGCTCGTACATGCACTATGTCCATACATATTTGTCATTTACATAATCTTCCACTTTATAATAACCATGAGGGTATTTTAACATGGGCGTAAAGGCATTTCAGTAATATTTAGTGGAAGTTTGTTATAAAACGTTACACATTTACCCAAGAAAGAGCCACCTGTTTTATGAAGTTTAAAACTAGGGACGGCAAGCTTATTTTTCCTACGAGTGTTTAAGTTATGAAAATTACAATTTTTACAACTCTTTCATACTTCTCGAAGAGTACCTTTGACTTTTAATATTTCAAAGTAATGACATAATTTCTCGGCGTTCCTACATTCAAGATATTGAAGCAAAATAAAGTTGGTTGTACAATGTGTCTAATGTTAATAGACTAAACTTTATAGGATACTCTGCTAATTTATCTGCTAATTATTTGTGTCTTTGGTTGGTTACAAAAATTAAATGTAAAATATCAGTAGTTTAGTCATAATATTGAAAAAACATTACAAAAAGAGGTAACTGGGATTTTTTATTCCTATCGATTGAAGTTTATTGAATCTTGTAAGTGAATGCGACTTTGAATAGTTAAGATCCTTAACTAATACATACTTTATTTCCAGAATTTAAACCATTATTTTCTATGTCTCAAATGGTTTGAAAAAACTCAAAGCGCGACCTATCTAGCCTTAACTCGTAATCCCTGCGCGCGCGCGTAAATCCTGCGCTTCTGACGGACGTCAAATCGATATCTAGTCAGCGTTACTTAACGGAATATGAACGCTCGGGTCACACAATAAGTTTCAATTTCGCGTGAAAGTCGTTAGATAGTGAGCCTTATGTACGGTAGTACTATTAGTTATTCTGTGCTTGTACCAAGACGAAAAACAAAACAATTTAAAAACACACAAAATTATGCTTATTAATTTTTGACGTTTTTTATGCTTAAGTTTTTATAAAAAAAAGATATTTTAATGATTAAAAATGTCAACCATATTAGTTAGGTACTAGTGTTTTCCAAAATTCATTTCAGCCGTTACTTTATTTTACTTCAAAACTTAGTAATTTCCAATTTCTATTACTTACCACAATATCAATACGATAATTGGAAATCACATTTAATTTTATTCCTTAAAGTGAAGTTAAGTTAACAATTTATTATGATTTATCATTCTTCACCTTTCATCCCAAAAAACGATAAATTACCTATAAGTTTTAGCCGTTTGTATCGCTAGGGGAGAGACACTTGCCCGCTATTTTTGTCTCGTATTAGGATACGTTTGTTTACACAGAATTCTATCACCATGGCTTATATTTCGGTTCGACGCGATTTTGTTTCGGCGTGCAGTGGTACTGGGGGTAGCGATGCGCGTTTGTCTGGCACAGACTGTAGCTCGTTAGATTAGTTGTTAAGTCTTAACTACAAGTTAGTTAACTCTTTTTTATTATTATTGTCGTATTTCTTTATTATCTTAAGTCTAGGTTTTTATGATATTCCATATAAAAATAATAAACAAAACTACTATAAAAAATAAAACATATAACATTATAAAAAAACCTAAACCTAGGGTGCCGCCGGCAGCGGGGCAGGGCCCAAGCTAACGGTGGTTAGGGCTGCAGAGAGAGGAACCTCCTGACGATGCGTGCCGTGTCAAGAAGTACCGCCTTCTGTATCTGGCCCTTGATCCAGCCGTCTAGCGAGAGTCTCTTGAGATGTTGGTCGAGACTCTTCGCTATTAGGCCGTTTGCAGATACGACTATCGGGACAATGATAGTCGAATCAACATCCCACATGGCGGTAACCTCGTAAGCCAAGTCAAGGTACTTGCTCAACTTGTCCTTCTCAGCCTTTACGAGGTTCTCATCATGTGGAACGATGATGTCGACTAGCACTGCCCGCCGCTGGGACCGATCGACTATCACAATGTCAGGCTTATTGGCAACAATAGTCCTGTCCGTAATAATCGATCGGTCCCAATAGAGCAAAGCGCGACCATTTTCGAGAACTGGCTCAGGTGCGTACTTATAGTACGGCGCCTCGGACTCAACAAGACCGTATTGAAGAGCAAGTTGCTGGTGAATGATCCTGGCTACAAGATTGTGTCTGTGCAAGTACGCGCCGTTAGCAAGATGAGAACAACCGGAAATAATATGCCTGAGTGACTCTCCGGGACGGCGGCATGCTCGACATATGTCGACCGTACCGTCCTTCATGATATATTTCCGGTAGTTGTTCGTCTTGATAACTTCGTCCGCAATTGCACAGACAAAACCTTCGGTTACCCCAAAGAGGTCCCCGAATCGTAGCCAGGTCACCGACGCGAGCCGGTCCACATCGGGCCCTGTTAAGGCCCGATAGAACCGGCCATGCAGCTCCTTGCTTTTCCATACGTCCTTGCGGTCCTCGGTGCTCAGCACCTGAGGCTTGCGTCAGTTCTCTTTGCCTAAGGAGAGAGGCGTAAAGGTCCTGTCAACCGACACCACATCGCGATGCATGCCACACTCGTTGCTGTGAAAGTATTCTCGAAGACTGCACACCTCACGGTTGTGGAGGGTCTTGGCATTTAAAAAGCCTCGACCACCCCATTTCCGCGGGATGTACAGTCTCATAACAGACGAGCGTGGGTGGAGCATGCGATTTAATGTCAGTTGCTGTCGAACCTTTCTGTCCAGGGCGTCTAACTCGGTCTGAGTCCACCTTAGTATGCCAAAGGTGTATACCAGTAAGGGCATAACCCAGCCGTTGAAAGCGCGCACCTTGTTGCCTCCTGACAAAAGACTGTTAAGTACCTTTGTCAGGCGACCAAAGAAGCGTTCCTTCACCGACTGTTTTATACCCCCACTCTCTACACCCAATGACTGTGACATACCAAGGTATTTGTAGGTGTCGGCTTCGGAGAAAGATCTGAAAGTCATCGTCTCAGAAAGTTGCAAGCTCGTAGAATTTACAACTTTCCCCCGCTGTACGTGCATGACCGCGCACTTGTCTACACCGAACCCCATGTTGATGGCGCTGCTAAAAGTCTCAGTGACTTTCAGTAACGTCATCAATTCATGACGTTTCGGTGCAAACAGTTTGAGGTCATCCATATACAGCAAGTGCGAAATAACTTCACCCTGTCTCCTAAGCCGATAGCCCAGCCCTGAATCCTCTAGCAATGTGCTGAGAGGATTCAGGGCTAGACAGAACCACAACGGACTCAGACTATCACCCTGGAAGATGCCTCGCTCAATCCTTACGAAGTCCTGCGGACCAGAGGGGCTGTCTCCACCACCCGGTTGACGAAGGACTGTGGTCCACTGTCTCATACAAGAACCTAGAAAAGATCTTAGAGTTGTATTAATTTTATACAGCTCTAAGATCCTCTTCAACCAGGTATGAGGCACCGAATCATAGGCCTTCTTATAGTCAATCCAGGCGGTAGAGAGAGCCCCTTTGTTCCGCCGGACTTGTTGGTAAATGGTCGTGTCGATGAGGAGGAGCTCCTTAGTACCACGGGACCCAACCTTACATCCATTCTGAGTGGACGCCAAAATATTGTGCGCAACAATGTGCGAATTAATTTTAATTCTCAGAATGGATGTAAGGAGCTTGTAAAGCGTTGGCAAGCATGTGATGGGTCTATAGTTCTTCGGTTCCGTGGTACTACCGGACTTGTGGAGCAGGAAGGTGACACCGGTTGTCAAAAATGTTGGCAAGGAACCGACCTCTAGGGCTTCTTGGAATTGCGTCGCTAACCTGTCGTGTGAGCATCTAATCCACTTTATCCAAAAGTTATGCAACCCGTCCGGTCCAGGACTTTTCCAGTTCTGAGCCGTACGGATCGCACAACTGACGTCTTCGGGGCTAATAGTCACAAGCCCCATGGATTCGATAGGCTCACACGCACGCTCAACGATGCTAATCCAATCACCCTCAGTGTGTTCGACGGGTACCGACCAGATACTACGCCAGAAGTTATTCATGGTAGTAGCATCCGGACACTGCCCGTCGCTCACACATTGGTCGGTTCCTTCCCAACTCCGGTACACCTTCCTTTGGTCACTTTGAAAAAGGCGATTTTGACAATATCGATCCACACGGGCTCTATAGCGACGAATACGGTTTGCCAGTGCACAAACTTTTTGCTTCAGAAAGTCTATGCGTTCCGTGACACAAGCTATGTAGTCCCGGGGTCTAATCCCGGTCCCAGTAAAGGCCTGGTTCACGAAACGCATGACTCGGGGACGATGGTTGCCCCCTCTGAAGCATATTAATTTTGCAATGAGAGTCCTAAACGAGTTGATACGACACTCGATTCTTCTTTGCCACGCAGGGACAGCGGGGTGTCGCGGCGCTCGGTCAGTATCCGGAAACTTAACACGAGCGATGCGACATGTCGCTATGGCAGCGCAGTACAAAATCGAGTGTGTATCAACTAATGTTTCGCTAGTCCGCATATACGGGACTAGCAAAACATTTAGGGCTCCCATTAATGCCAGATTGCGTTTATTCGTTGGCAAGCGTGGTAGTCTCGGCCTAGAGTCGGTGGAACGATATTCCAAAATCGCGTCTTCCAAAGCCCTCCTCAATTGCTCATTAGTCTGGGTACTTACGTTCGGATTCATACAATCATCTTTGTCCAGCGCGGGACCCGCCAGGGCAGGCGTCGAAGCCGAGCCTTTCGGCCCCTGCGTCAACAACGCAACATGCGAGTCCCGCGCTAAAGTAGAAGTGGTATGAATAGGTAACGCCTCCAGACGCAGTCGATCAAGCGTAGTGGACGACTCCAACAGCTTAAGCCGCTGGATGGCCCGCACCTGATCCGACAGTCGTTGTGCAGAGACGACGGCGGCTGGTTCAAGGGCCTGAAACAGAGGCAGCATCCTATTGCGGTACGCGGTCAGGTTTGTTCCTCCCTCTGTAGCCCCGTAGTAGGCGCGCATGCAGTTCTCATTTATAGGCTGAGTCCATCGCATGCGGCGCACTACACCACCGGTAGCGGGGGTCGTACGCGGGGCAGATGGCCCCACTGATCCCAAGCGGCCCGGCAGCGGTGGTCGTCCACGTCGCGCAGGTCGTTGTGGCGGCGGGGACGGCGATCGCCCGCTCGCGCTGCTCGACTCGTCCCTGGTGAAATCTTCATCAGACGAGGAGCTTAAGGTCGGCGGAGCGGGTGATGATGGAGGGCGTGCGCTTCGTCTCGCTCTATTTTTGCTTCTCGTCAACATTTTTCCTGGTTTTAATATTATAACATCATTGGGTTTTCATTTTGTTATTGATGTACAATGTGTTGACATTGCACGTCACCATGCCGCTATTGCATACTTCCCATTATTGTACAAATATTGCTTTGGTATTTTCTTGAATTTTTGTAGAGGTAAGTAGTAAGTAATTAGTTGTAATGTTACTGATATTTAAATTTAGTATGAATAGCAAAATTTGAGCAAAATGAAATAAAATTGGTCTTAGAAAAAATGTGACGTACGAATGACATGAGCTCTTTTATTATTATTATTATTAGTATTGACGTCAATAAGTGCCTGTAAAGGTTTACATTGAATAAATAATTTGACTTTGACTTTGAATGCTAATTACATTGAATTTAAACTCTATTAAATAGACGGCCCACAATGTGGTATGTACAAATATGTCTCCATATTTTGTGAGAAATGGTCACCATACACTAACCGCTATCTAGGAATCACTCCGCTCGGACACGGGACAAAATTTGCAAAAGTACACCCAAATTTGTTCAGATCCCCGAAACAGATAGATCCGTACCTTTTTCAATGTCCGATTTCGGTATTAAACATCTCTTTCTTTTCAATTGGAGCATCTAACGCTATCAGATGTTCGCCGGGAACGTTCAAAAGGTATAATGTTTTTGGGCACGAAAGCATTGTTGAATTCGTGCGACAATCGCCAGGACAGACAACGTTTGTAATAACATTTTGTTTTTCGGTAAGTTTATGTTTGTGTTATATGCTTGGGATTTCCTTTGTGTACAATTTCATTTTCATTTCGGAGCCAGACCACAATATATTAGTACAACAAAAAAATTAATTCTGTTTAATAAGTACCTACAGTACCTAATAATAGATCATAAGGATTCGCACACCATTAAATAAATAACAATTAATGGTAAAAGTAAAAATTCTCAAACACTCTGCCTGACGGGCTGGTGAAATTGGTGAATGGTCGCATCTGCAACATGAAGCTTCATGCTTTGATGTAGCCGATGTAAAGATTTGTGAAATTATAACATTTTTAATCTTTGGCGTTTCATTTTACATAAATTAAAACATAGTTTAAAAAATACGGTAAATTTAAAATTATTAAAATTAAGTATATTTGATAGTGTCGCGTAGCGGTGAAAGAATACTACTACCCCGTCTCTTCCCTTGGGTGTCGTAAAAGGCGACTAAAGGTCTAAAGACAGAACGTACATCGCACAGCATAGAGTACCACCTGTAACACTGAGCATATGTGCAGTCGCTATTTGGTGAAAAGTGGACTATGGCAGAGGACTGATTTTGCGGTCCTCATTGTCAGACGATCAGAGGAACTCCGTGGTCGAGTGCATAACGCGCCGGGTCTGGCATCGCGCCATCTCTAAGGTCCTGGGTTCTATTCTCGGTCGGGTCAATTTAGAGAAAACTGTTTTTCTAAATTGATTTCTGGTCTGGGTGTTTTTCTATGTTTATGTATATTTATCCGTTATCATGTTTAACCATATTAACGAGTTTCAATAGAAGCTTATCTTGGGCTAGATAATTGGTGTGAGCGTATATAAATAAATTTATTTAATTATTTACTGCCTTGTCTCTGACTAACCCTTCGAAGATAATAGTCGTGATTATATGTGTGTACCTATGTATATAAAAAAATATACCTACAAATATTCCAAACTAGCGGCCGCTCGCGGTTTCACCCGTGCTTCCCGTTCCCGTGGGAACATCGGGATAAAAAGTATCCTATGTGTAATTCCAGGTTATAAACTATCTGTATGCCGAATTTCATCCAAATCCATTCTGTAGTTTTTACGTGAAAGAGTAACAATCATCCATCCATACTCACAAACTATAAATAAGATAAGATAAGATAATCATTTATGGGTGGTACAAAATTTGCAATGCGCACATGTTTAGCCATTATAAAACAGCATGCAAATGTCAATTTAGAATGACGAAGTTAAACATATTATAATAGTTATTACTGTGAATGAAAAAATTCAAACATTAAAAAAGAAGTTAAACATGTCAATATGGTTAATTAATTAATTAAAAGTCAAAAATTACACAATAAAAATAAATGTCAAAAATATCATACTAGTCAATTATCAAATTATCTATGAAAATTAATAGAAATCAATCAATACAACAATAATACATTAATATACAATTACTACATATTAATAGTGTGTTACATTATGCCCATTATGAAGTTCAATAAGTCAATTTATAATTTAAATATTCTTTAACTGTATAGAAACAATGGTCTAATGGCCAAACTGTTAGTTTATTTTTAAACATATTAAACGGCAATTGTTTTATCTCATCGGGCAGCTTATTGAATATTATTATCGCTTATAATATTAGTAGGATATGCCATTGTCGTGTAAAAAATATCGTTTTGTTTGTCCACATTAGAGATTTATGTCTATACAATGCTTCTCTGGATTGGAACGTCAATACGAAAACCATTGCGTTTTATTTATCTTGAGGGCTTTTGTGGTAATCCCTCACTCCTGAATTCAGAAGCGGGCCCGCTTTTTGATTCAGCCTGGGAGGATTATAAAAAATAGTAGGTACCAACTTTTCGTGTCGAGCGTCGACAAACGAATTTAAATTTTAGACCTAACACCCAGGTTGGAAATGAAACAATTTGTAAGGATATACTCGCGTTTATTTTTTATAATACAGTCTGTAATAAAATCAGTGTTGTAATTAAGAAACCGTGTAGTTATCATGTTTTTTTGGGTGCAAATATTTTTTTTAAACGGTCCTAATGTAGTTAATTAGTTAGTGATCAATATCTGAATGGGAAACTACTACTCTTATAATTTATTTACATCACAATTGAGAATTATTACTTAACTATCTAAAGTACTTAATACTGTAAAAGCCTCGTAACTTTTCCGCAACACCTGTAACATTGAATAATTTCAATAAATCCAAAGGCCTATTGGCCTTTATAAATTTTAATACATTTTAAATTATTCATACAACCTACTTAGTAAGTTTTCGTTTATTTGACAATTTTTATTTTATTTTATAACGGGTAAATATTTAATAAGTATATTCATTAAGAATATGTAAAAAAAAACAGAAAAAAACGTTTTAAATTATATTTAAAAATGCTAAGTGTGACTTCTTGGCGGGAAAGTGAAGAATATAGTTGAATACTTACTGCACTCATAGTGATCATTGATAAATTGCCACCGGAAGCGGTTGTTAACTTATACTCCTGCATGCAACAAATTATGATGTAATAAGACTTTTTGTCTATAGCCTTTAAGTTGATCCAGTCAAAATTCAATAGAGCTTGCTTGAGATTGTTGCCCTGAAAATGGTTATTGTAATCATAAGTCTATCACATTATGTATCACTTTTGGGCCGGCTTAATGTTTTGTAAAAATAAGTTAATATTTTATTTACTTGTGTATCGAGTTATCTACTAGTATAAAGGAATATTATCGGATAAATTTTGATATATTCCGATAACATGTCGGAAATCGGTGTAATCGGTCTTTGTACAATATTTCTCGAAAAGTATACAACCGAATATATATATATATATATATATATATATATATATCGAACCTCAACACCATGCTCAGCGACCTCAATATCGTATCCCAACAGGTGGGTCTTAAAATGAACATGGACAAGACGAAGATCATGTCGAATGTCCATGTTGAACCCGTACCGGTAATTGTTGGGAGCGATACTATCGAAGTTGTCGACCACTACACCTACTTAGGACAGATTGTCCAGTTAGGTAGGTCCAACCTCGACAAAGAGGTCGCCCGGAGAATCCAACTCGGATGGGCAGCGTTCGGGAAATTACGAGATATCTTTGCATCGAAGATTCCGCAGTGCCTAAAGACAAAGGTCTTTAACCAATGTGTGTTGCCGGTGATGACATATGGCACCGAAACGTGGTCCTTAACTGTTGGCCTTTTAGAAAAGCTCAGAGTCACACAGCGAGCAATGGAGAGAGCTATGCTCGGAGTTTCTTTGCGCGATAGAATCCGAAACGAGGATATTCGCCAAAAAACCGGAGTTGCCGACATAGCTCGTAAGATTTGCAAGCTGAAGTGGCAATGGGCAGGCCACATCGCTCGACGAACCGACAACCGTTGGGGAAGAAAGGTTCTCGAGTGGAGACCACGCACTGGAAGACGCAGTGTTGGTAGGCCTCCCACTAGGTGGACTGACGACATCGTGAGAGTCGCAGGCAACCGGTGGATGCGAGTGGCGAGTTGTCGGTCAGGATGGAGGTCAAAGGGGGAGGCCTATGTTCAGCAGTGGACGTCTTCAGGCTGGTGATGATGATGATGATGATACATTACTAAAAACGACAGAAAATGTGTATATTAAACTAAATATAATTTAATAAAAAAATACTAAAATGCATTTCTGAGGAATCCTATACATTTGTTAAGCAATGATCGGAAATATATTTCAAAAAAATCTAACAATCTATTAGGTAATGCAGTTTAAATGTTAGATGGAAAATCAAAATAAATGAAACTTTAAAAAATACGACGACACAAAGGGACATTTTTTAACGTTAAATAATTTTTAAGTATTAATTGCAGTGTAGGTAGTGACAATTATTGCAAAATTCACCTTTATCTACATATAGGATAATTTTTAAATATTCTAGAATAATTATTGTAATCACCGTAAGAGCTTTCGGGCTCAAGTGAACAATATTAATTTATGTTTACGATAGAAGCTGATAATTATGAATACGCTATCAAGTTTACATCAATTATTACCTTGGTCTTAAGCTGTTCCCCGAACCAGTTGAAAGCGACTAGTTCTCCGAACACTGGGACGACGTTGCACATAAAAGTCCAATCGCCGCCCTAAAATGGAATCGTATTTTAATAAATTAGTAACTAGGTCATAAACAAATGAATGAATGTATAATTATTAACAAAAACTTTTTTAAAGTTATCATTTTGTAATAAATCATTCAAAAATTCGTTCATTAACTAAAACTAGCTTCTGCTAGCTGAAAATCGTCACATATCGTAGTTTTTACCCACTACAACTTTGTTTGTTCAAACAATCACATCGATTTTACGTGGTTACAGGTATTCTACTTCATTTGTCTCTTCTTTTGTTTTTAAGTGTTTACGAAAGATTTTGGACTAAAACTACCACATTAAAAATGTACAAACATTTATCTTTAGTGTAACATAACGGTTGAAACCACAGCACAGAAAAACCCCATTTTTTCTGTTTTGTGGTTGCAACCATAAAATGAGGTTGTATTAAAGTTTTTTATCGGTGGTCTCACACTGATGATGTGTTATCGTAATACCGTAAAAAACATTAAAGGATGATTATTGCGTTGACCAGTACAGGTATAGGTGCATAGTTATATTATGTATAACTATGCAGAGTTATATAAAAAAAATCTGTTTTGTGGTTGCAACCATAAAATAAGGATGTATTAAAGTTTGTTATCGGTGGTCTCACACTGATGATGTGTTATCGTAATACCGTAAAAAACATTAAAGGATGATTATTGCGTTTATAGGTACAAAGTTATAAAAAAAACATTACAAGGGAAACAAAAACAACATAACTCAATTACACACAAAAAACAATAAATAAAAAAGAAACGACTATGTTTATAAGTAAAAAATTTAAACTTACTCGCCTGTTCGAGGCAAGGTACCCAAAAGACTGGTGGCATTGCCTTTTTGAATGGCTATACTTATCCGTTGAGCGAAATAATTGCCAGCCTTCCGGTCTCCCGTCGCTTCAAACAGGTGTGTAGATATTTTTTTATTATGTATAACTATGCATATATGTATTGGTCAACGCAATAACCAGCCTTTAATTTTTTTGAGGTTTACCTTACTGAAAAGCAGAAATATTATGCAAGCGCAACACGTGGCACTGCACAGTGGTACTAGTGAAAGCCACTTGAACATGACATTGAGCGTACTCAAGAAACTGAAACAAAAGAATTCATTAAAAAAAGTTACTGAGCCTGCAAACGACCTTAATATAATTATCGGAGGAGCTTCACGGCACAGCGGCGAAGGCGTTTGGTTTTCGATCTTGCCAGTTAAGCAAAATTCGCGAGCCGGTCACTAAAATGGTAAGAAAAATTTCAAACATCCCGACTTCCTCCTTGCTCCGGAAGGCACCAAGGCATATGGATATCTAGAACGCGCTGCCGACTATGAGGCTTAAGTTCTTATGCCTTTATATTTATACCTTGTAATTTTACGGTATCTAGTACCGTTAAATCGCAACAAAACAGCAATGCGGAACAATGCTAAATATTAAATAAATAAATGCTGCTTGGCTCACTGGTTAGTAGTAGCCCTACCTTGTTAAGTCCAACTGGCTAGCTACCACCGTCTTATCTAAATTCTTCTGTCTTAGCAACAATATTGTAGCATTGTTGTGTTCCGACAGTTTAGAGAAGTGCGCTTCCACCTTCGGCTTTATCGTCATTTACCATCTAGTGAGATAAAGGCTAAGTGCGGATAAAGAGAAGTAAAAAAATAAAGAGGTATTAGGAACAAATCTGACCAAGTCAATAATATACCAGATTCTCAGGACCTAGTCGACATTAGATGTCTGACTAAAATAAAGTCACTTCTAGCTTCACCTAGCTTGTGCCTTCAAACCGTAGCTCTCGGCCTATCATAAGATATCCAACCCGACCCTTGTGCTATCAATACGGACACGTTATTATTCAGTTTGTCACAATAAATTTTCATAGCTTTACTCCTGGGGCGTACGGGAAAGTAATCTCGAAAGTTGACATTTTCAGAGTCATATCTTTGCAATAAAGAACTTTAATCTATTGTGTGAAAAGGTGGTTATGGAGCAGGGCACTCAGCAGCAATTTATATCCTAAAAATACTAAACAAACAGTTACAGAAACAATTTTCTAACCACCGACATTAAAAGAAGGATGATAAAAGTTTGACGTGTCTGTGTGTTTGACGTGTCTGTGTGTTTGACGTGTCTGTGTGTTTGACGTGTCTGTGTGTTTGACGTGTCTGTGTGTTTGACGTGTCTGTGTGTTTGTCTGTGGCATCGTAGCTCCTAAACAAATGGACCGATTATGATGCAGTTTTTGTTGTTTGAAAGCTGACGTGATTGATGGCTCTTAGCTACAATTCAAGAAGATCTGTTCAGATGTTGAAAGGTAATCAGCTTTTTTATATTTCTTGATAATCGGGGGTAACAAAAAAAAATTAGTTTATTATATCTAAAGTCAAACTTGGTTGGTAGATAATTTATTTTTTAATTTATTTTACGTTAATTAAAACGGTATCACAGCCAATTATATTAATTAAAAATAACAATCTAGCAAATAAAATTAATTATAAAAATAAAATAATAATGGTAAAAATCGCAATTTAAAATAATAATAATTAAATTAATCAATGACATAAATAATTGCACTAATTACCATTTAAAATTAATTAACTATTAAACATTTTTACATTTAAATCAATCCAAATAAAAACACACACTCACACACACACACACATATTCATACCTTTCTTACACAGTAACGAGAATATCTTCGACCATCTATCCACAAACAAGTCGCTTTCCGGATTGGTACAAACGTCTAAATGGATATTATCTCTACATAATATGTACCCGACAAAGTTTCTTATTGGGTGCCTCGGATATAACTCGCTTGAGGTCAGACGGGATAAGCATTAAATGACAATAATGTGCAAAAATACATCGCGATCTTTACAATCTTTAATTAATGTAATTGGTTTTAGATACCGTTTTAATTAAAGTAAAATAAATAAAACACACCAACCCGCATTGGGCCAGCGTGGTGGGTTATGGCCTAATCCCCACGTGCTATTGTCCACGTGGGAGGCCTGTGCCCAGCCGTGAGACGTTTATAGGCTGATGATGAGAGATTTGTACAGATACCTGAGGAAAGCTTTTTGAACCTTCTCAACCTTGTCAATTGTAAGGATCTTCTTCTAAATAAAAAAAAACATTTTGATTTTTTTTTATTTGAATTGAGCAAGCTTAAGTACCTACGTATTTGTTTTCGTATGGATTCCAAATGCACATTGCACTTTCCGATTTTGCCCGCACCAGAGGGTCTAGTTACTCTCTTTCTCCGAAACGAAATTTCGGCCGATTTTCGTTTGCTATTTATAGCGCTTTTCATTATTTTTTAAAGTTCAAACATTTTTCTAATGATTAATAATCTAAATGCCAAACCTATTTTGTATGAACGAAATTCCGGAAGGAATGGGAACCGCTGTAAATAGCAAACGAAAATCGGCCGTTTCGTTTCGGAGAAGGAGAGTAGGCCCTTAGAGCAGAAAATATGAGGCGTAGCGTAGCTATAGGGAGTTATGGAAGTCGCGACAGTTCCTTAGTACAAGGCCCAGTCACATAAACGACTATTTGACAAGTGCGACAACATGGTCATGAAGGGCGAGGCTTCGATTAAACGTGACTCCTAAATCCATTACACAGGTTACCCAAGTTAATAACAAACCGTTTAGGTTGTAGGGATATGTAGGCTGCATCTTTCGGGTAAAAGTCATCGCGGAGCATTTGGCCGTATTAAAATCCAACCCATTTTGCTCGCCCCACCGGTAAACTGCATTGACATCACGTTGCAGATACCGGCAGTCCACATCGGACTTTACCTCTCTTAAAAGTTTTATATCATCTGCTTACATCAAACAGCGTGGGTTCTTGAGTACGCTGGGGAGATTATTGATCATGAGCAAAATAGGAGGGGTCCCAAAATAGAGCCCTGACTCACCCCAGAACGTCTGTGATACGGACGGGATTCGTATACACCGAGCTTGACCAATTGCTGACGATCCCGAAGGTAGTCCGCTAGCAATCGAAGGAGTCTAGGAGTAAAATCTAAAGTACAAAGTTTCACAAGTAGCACGTCATTATTTATCCGGTCAAATGCCTTACGGAAATCAAAATATAGTACATCCACCTGAGAGGAACTGTCCAATGTGGTAGAAATATACTCAACCTGAGCGAACAAAATTGTCTCGGCAGATCTCTTAGGTTTAAATCCGTGTTGCTCTAGTAAAGATACTTGTCCACCTGTGCATATACGTGACTGTGCATTATGCTCTCGAATACTTTTGCAGGAGAAGACAGAACCGCAATCGGTCTGTATTCCTCTACCTTGGACTTGTCTGAGCTTTTGGGTATTGGGCTAAGTATGGACAACTTCCATTGAGGCGGATATATCACAGTCTCTAATGCAACGTTAATAATATGACACAGTGGTATGCACAGCGCTTTATTTACATGTTTAAGCAATAGTGGGGAAACACAATCAGATGTTAACATAGTTAAGTCAATGTCAGAGCCAAAAACAAGCTCAGCTTTCAAATCTCGAATCTCGGACAAGAAAACACTCGCAAAGAAGTCTGCGAAATCTTGTGCTACCTCCGCGCACGAGAAAGCTTTGCCATTATACGTGACATTAAGCTCAAAACCACTCTTCGAGCGTAGACTTGAGATGTGCGAAAAAATACTAGTATATTTTTAGTGCATTAAGTAAAAATGACAATGTATTTAATTTGATTACTTACTGGATTTGCTTCACATGTACTTTATAGAAACATTTTAGGCAGCCATTGAGGCGTTCAGAATACTCCGTATTACTTTCACCTTGTCTAATACCTTCCACAGTCACCATTTCCACCGCATAGTCAGAAGCCAGGCCAAAAAAATACAAGAACAATACAAACCAAATGTCCACCACAATAATCGTGAACGCGGCATGGAACATAAATATACTATGTAAAATCGTCGTGATCTCATGATAAGGAGTTTTCATAGGTACTAGAGCAGAAGTGGTTTTCGATAATGTTAGTCTTTCCCCGTTCATGTAATATAAACAAACAACTTTTAAGAAGTAAACAAAAACTGGTAGGAACACCATTATGAACAGACTGAGGCGTATCACTTTTGTAGTTAAGCTGAAAGTATTGTCGAGTTTTACTTTGGGCTCAGCTGCTTTGATCAAGTCTAGGAGCGTCGTTTTCAGTTCAACATACAGTTCTTGAAAAACATGTCTGTTGGTAATGAACAGATAATTTTTGCAAGGATAAATGGTTCCAATGACGAACGTGTAACAGGCTTCAGCGACAACGGCGACATCGTTCGTGTCTTTCAGAACCTCCATAGTGCCAATGAAAACGTAGATTATCATTGCCACAAAAAATATTTGGTACGGAACGAATGTTCTTATTGTCCAATTGGGGTCTAGTATGTGTTGGCCAAATACTCTCTGTATGAAAAGAGTTAATCTCATCATTTTGTCGACCTCGTTACTCTTACCAACGGTTCGGACGTATTTTCCGTAAGTGCTGTCGGATATGATATCCATTTTTGCAAGCGACGTGTCTGTTCGAAGTTATGGGTATTAGTGAATTCGATGAGCTGTTCTGTGTACAGTCACTAACAAAACACTTACCGTCTCTTTAATAAACGTTGAGTAAGACTACTCCAGGTATTAAATCGGTGTTAACAAATTTTACTATTAATAAACATGGAGTAATGAATGACTACACTAATCCGACTTTACTCTCGGAGTAAAAGTTAAACCTCGGCGGTAACCTGTTTAACGAAAGAGTAAGGGAGTGACACTACCCCAGTGTCATTACGACCTATATTGACATTTGTAGTCGGCTATTTTTAAATTATAAAAAGTTAATAATCAATGAGTTCATAACATACTTAGGTACCTATAACTAGCGGCCCGCCCGCGACTTCGTCCGCGTGAACACCCCGTATCCCTAGTCCTAATAGAATCACAAAGACTACAAAAAAAAAAAATATGCCAAATAGGCGCAGCAATGCGCAAACATACATTTGTGGCAATTGATTTTCTATACTAATATTATAAAGAGGAAAGATTTGATTGTTTGTTTGTTTGCATTGAATAGGCTCCGAAACTACTAAACCGATTTGAAAAATTCTTTCACGGTTGGGAAACTACACTTTCTCCGGGTGACATAGGCTATAACAATATTTTCAAAAATTCGTCACGGGGTAAGGGGTCCACGCGGACGAAGTCGCGAGCGGTCCGCTAGTTATTAAATAGAGGATTAGTCAGGTATCAACAGGTCACTTTTTATTTGTCTGCCAGACTTTTACACAGGCGCCATTTATTTTAAACGTACACCTTTAATACAGGCGATGACAACAAACGACACGACACACAACGACGACTGCAAACGATATTGTTTTATATGGTTTACGCGAGCACTACACATTCAAATGAAACACTTTTTACGGATCAAAACTCGCGTTTAACTTACTACATTACCTACATTCCTACATAGTACTTTTATTTCAGACGTTTCGAACCCTTTACAGGGTCCGTGGTCACAGGGAGACTGAGGTATCGGTCGTCTCATAGTTAGCAGTAATTTGCCTACCGTCAATCATTTTTATATTTATTTTAACCGAATGCGTTCAGGTTTACACAATACGAGCTAACAATATTATTAGGTCTTGCAATGTGTTGCTGTTGGGGCTGGGATTTGATGACCTGTATGATGGTGTGCCAGACAGGTGGTAAATTCCAACAATCCTCCTATTTGAAATTTCGATGTTTTTTACTTTCAATAGCCTTGCGTATCATCCTAGGAATCATACGTTGTTCTTTGGCGAGTATTAGATTGTCAGTTGTTTTGTGCGACGAGTTATTTGTTTGTCAAATCTGAAGTAATGGTTTTTTTTAATCGTGCTCTCGCTACTCCAACATTATTGGAGCCTTGATTTGATTGACTGATTCTTGATTATTTCTCTTAGGACTGGGGTAAATAAGTTTTTCAGCTTGTTTTTATTACATATCTCTTATAAATAGCTTGTACATTTACTTATTTTAAACTTAATCGAGGTGTCACAATTAGTGTTTCCCTTTTTAGAATCTTCTTAATAGGTCAAGGATCATAAGACCGCCGGCGGTCTCGAAACTATTGATTTTCACTTGCAAACCGCTAAGCTACCGAGACCCCAGCAGACTCGTTGAATTCATTCTAGCTGTTGATGATTTACGCTGCAAGCCAGCGGTAATATTGTGGTAGCGGCAATCCAAAGGATGACCTTTGGATCGAACCCATGAGGGTTCGAATCCCATTCGAGCTTCCTGAGACTGGTTGATTATTTTCTAGTAAACATTTTATTCTTTATCTATATAGCATTGTGAATGCAACATTTAAATTATAAACATATTTATAAGCAATAACGTCTTTATCGATTGTTAAATACTTGCAATAGTATTGCATACTCGTAATACCGCAGGCCTGCAGCGTAAACACAAACTACTAGAAAAAATTCAAATTTCTTCTGGGGTCTCGGTAGCTTAGTGGTTAGAGCAGTGGACCGGCAATCCAAAGGTCATGGGTTCGAATCCCATTCGAGCTTTCCTGATACTGGTTGTTTTTTTCTAGTAAACATTTTACATTGTGAATGCAAAAATTTCAATAATAAAGATAACTATGTAATGTAGTAAATTAAACGCGAATTTTGATTGTTTATTACAGGATCATCATCATCTTCATCGTCATAGAAGTACGACTTCTGCTGGATATTATACTTTTCTCGTACAGGATACCAGAAATGTATAAGCGTCTGTAGAGGAGGAGTTTAACTTTAAGTGGGAAGGCTTGACGCCAGAAGTGGGTCTTTTAAGGCTGTAATGAATGACATAAAAGCAACTTGCTCTATTCGATATTGTATATCAAACACAAAGATTTTGTATTTCCTCGAATAAATGTAGGTATACATTTTGTTCAGAACAGTACAACGGCCTCACCCGCAGTAATTATTCAATCACGTAAATTAATCTTTCGACGCCTTATTGCTGTAACTTCGCTATGCAATTTGAAGCTGTTACGCTTCTAACAATTATCTACATCAAGTATGCAAGGCGGTGATTTCTTTGAATGGAAAATACGACTTCCGCTAAGTTACTTTAAAACTCATTTTACCTTATACGTTACGTATCAAATGCGACGATTAAAAAGCACTTTTGAGTAATTATTCTAGAGTATTCACTGATATAATTTTAAAATAAGTTTCCATTAAACGTTAAATAGTTAGACTTAGATAACGAAAAACATATTTAAATAGGAAGAGTTTGTCAATTTTACGGATTTTGTACCCGCCAAAACGCGGACGTGTGAAGTTATAACTTATTCGATTCAAGGCTGCCGAGTCACCGTCCGCACGCGCGATCTTCAGCCCAATTCACCAGCTTGTGCATTCGGCGCATCACACGCCACGCCACATTCTGAAATCCTTCATCGACGCAGACGACGCGTCCACGCGTCCTCAGCTCGTCCCAAAACCGCCATCTTGAACAGATATATTAAATAATGCATCAGGGTGGGTTACGCGCTAATTTTGTCTTCAGTTGGCTTACAGTACAAAAGGAATATGTCGATACCTGTAATATCAATTGACGTAAAGCACAAAACTCGTCTTTACAGGAGAGCCAAAATAAGTTTTTTTTTTAGATTTAAATTCATTTCGCTTGTGTTTTAACAGTTATAGAAAAGTGATGTAGACAAAATATACCTACAACCTTGAGATGCAGGCGATAAAATATTTAGTTTTTAGTATAGTTTGTTATTTTAGAAAATAGATATAGATGTGCCTTACATCTAAGAAAATTCATTAAAAGTTCTTTACGTCCATTTTTATATGGAGTAAATGGCTGGGCTTTTAAAACGAAATAAGACTTTGACGTTCTTTACGTTATGCATTAAAATTTATGAACATCACATACCTAATACCTAAAATTTTATAATTGGACAGTGAAAACGTTCTTTACGTTACATTGGGTTTTCAATGTGTCTAAAATTGTTATTAATGGCCGTATTTCAACATGGATTAGACATAAAAAAGAGAAAAAAAAGTAAGAAGGCATTCATAGCTCGTTTCGGCCAAAATGTGCTTTACGTCAATTGAAATTACAGGTATCAAAATCAAAATCTCTTTATTCAGTAAACTTAAAATAAGCATTTTGAATCGTCAAAAGTTAATGGATGAATAGGCACCGATATCGATGTAATGATTGGTGTAATATCCATGTACGTATTCATCATTCAGCCTATAAACGTCCCACTGCTGGGCACAGGCCTTCCCACATGGACAACATTACATGGGGAGGTTGGGCCATATCACCACGCTGGCCCAATGCGGGTTGGTGGGTTTTAACATCTGTCATCTATCGACGACAACCGGGACCAACGGCTTTACGTGCCGTCCGAAACACGGAGGAACTCGAGGTGTTTTTAATTTGGTCACCCATCCAGCGACCCGGCATTGCGAAAGTTGCTTAGCGGGCAAGATCGCAAGCGGGACAGGTGGTGAGCCCATCGCCGCTTTATGCTGTTGGATGTGTGTGCAGTCTTTAGTCATATAGTCGCCTTTTACAAGACCCAAGGTAAGAGAGAGGTTGGTAGATATGCCTTTGAGAGAGCCGCTACACACACGGCTCATGAGTATTCACCAGTGGCCCAATTCACGTATTTCCTAATAGTCAAAATGTCGCTTACGTTTAGAAGTCGTCCTATTGAAAAACAGTCATAAATCCGTATTCACCTGTTATTTCGATAGAACGATTACTCGATAGAATCGCAACTCAGCGATTTGACAACTATTTAAACTTAATGTTGCCTTTACAATTCTACCAAACAAATTCAAATACTTTTTGTTACGAAAACATGCAGAAATATTTATTATTTTTTTCCAACGACTTGGAAATTGTCTAATTTGACGTGTAATCGCTGACATCCGATCAAACTAAATGTCAAAATAATAGGTGAATACCGGGGAGGCAACGATCGAACTTCGAACGCTTAAACAAAACCGACTTAAACAAAATCGTGCGATTGATACGTGAATACGTAACGAAAAGTGACTTCAGCGATCAAATCGCTTGCATGTCGTTGAAGTTTTGTTACGTGAATTAGGCTACAAGTATCTTATCTACCAATGTAATGCAGGTAAAGTGCTGGTAAATGTCTATCTAATATTAGATAGACGTAATGTAGGTAAATCTAGCTTGTTTATGTACTTTTTTTTCGATATAAATCATGTATTTATATTTATAATGTATATTCTGAATTCGGTTCTGTAATTGTGATTTATACATTATTTCTTGACTGATATTTTCTAATTGTATTAAGTATGCTGTTTTTTTAATAATTAAAACAAATATATATTTTTTTAATATTAATAATAATTGTTATATTATTTTGTCAAATTTATGGATTTACTCGACAGTTTTGATTGACTTTTATTAATGTTTAAAGTTTCTTTAATTAAAACAATATTTTTATTTTCGTAAGCCGATAAGGCAAATCACAGTGTGATACCTTAATACATTCAATTAGATCTAATGGCATACACCTGTAAATCACGAATAAATAATTTGTATTTGTACAACTAACAAACGCTAACGAATCGACATGGAGCGGTTGCCACTTGTCTACGGCTGGTAAGATGAAGGTCATGCGCTTTACCTTTGTAAAATATAAAAAAAGAATTTACACAAGCGAGACTTTCAATGGAAACTCGCTCTAAACGTTCCCGGCTTGTTGGACTGCGGCCTAAACGTTTATACTTCGCAGTAAAACTTTAATTCCAGCGCCGGCCGGCAGTAAACACTCTTGGCGCGCGTATATAGTTTCTGAGCTTAAACCTTTCATTAGTTGGTACTTTATGGTACCATAAGACCATAAACATTTGAACCGACGTTTTCTAAATTTATAATGGTCGGTATGGAACTGCTAACCTCAATGGTAAAGGATTACCGGTGAAGTGAAATATCGATTATCGGTGTTTATAGTAACGTTAATTTGGCATGTTAAATTTTAATAATATTAACTTATATTTTCAAAATTTTATTTTTGGGGTTAAAAACATTTTACAGTTCAAATTTAAATAATTACATATTTGAGATGTCTTTTTCAAAAGATATTAACTGTAAACTAATTGATTTTTCTTTTTAAAACATTTTTCTGCCACTCCTTTTTAATGTTTTAATTAAATTATAAGAAAGCCTAAAAAACACCCTTAGTGAAAAATAAACAATAATGTAAAAAGTAATACAATTATACAAAGTACATTTTTTAAAGTTAATTATACTTACTTATACTTAGCGTCCTAAATTATTTTCTTCTCCTCAACTTACTTTTGTACTTGATTTAAAAGTTTAGTGCTCTATACAAAACAGTTTATAAACATGACACACGCTTATAAAGTAAAAGCACTTAACTACTTAGCTTAATTTTAAAATAAGTCTCATACATTTTCCTAACCTGCCGTTAAGCCCCTAACTGTTGCTAACGGACTTACTTTTAACCCTCACTTACAAAATCCCATCAGCTTCATTAAGGAGCTCTCAAATTATGATAAAAAAATCTTAATTAATTTCAAAACTGGCCATTACGTCCACCATAAAAGCTGTTCGTACTTAAAGCCCAAGTAAACCAAGGGGCTATACACTGCTCATAATACTAAAGTTAATTGCCGGCATCAGCTGACCAGCTTTTACACCCACAATATATTTAATCAGCCGTTGATTAAAAGGAAACATGGCCTTTTTATTACAGCCATAGCTCTTAAGGACTGGACACTTATTAGAAACAGTTAATGTACTGCGTGAAATAATATTGCTGCTTGATAATGGCGCGGAGGAATGAAAGGGATATATTGCTGATAAGATTTCTTACGGCTTTGTTTATGACCTTCGTGGGCTAATGATTAATAAGACTTTGTTTCTCCTGTTTGGTGCCGTACGATAACCTGCGCGAATACCAAAGATTGATAATGTTTTTTTTATTAATTTTTAATCAATTGCTTTAATAAAATTTAGTTAGGGCTTTATACACGAAAAACAGAACATGTAGAGATCTGACGATACTGACAACCTTAGCCCTATATTAGTTGCTGGTTTTAACGACTGCGATGTCACGAAAAAACCTGGCACGAAAAGCTTAAGGTACTTACCTTCGAGCACGAATATACTTAAATATTTAAATACGATTTAGTACATTTTTCATGATGTAAGGACATAATATATTCCCTAGATAAAAAGCTTTGGTCACATTATAATTGAAGATAAAAATTAACTTTTGTATTAATAAACGACATCTTTGTGTTTCAAAAAGTCGTTTCGTTATTTTGCTTTGCTTTGACATGCATCGCTTTCTCACTTGACCAGCAAGGCGTCTATAAATAAATACAAATATTTATCGAATACCTCACGAATTTATTGCGAAACTCTTAGCCTAATTTCCAAATGAACAACAACATTTTGCTGTAGTTATAACAGTAGTTAATATTTAAAACAAGGCAACCAAAAGGAACATCTAAGAAAATACGAACACCAAAACATTTAACAGCCACAACACTGTGAACTTATGCAACCACAAAATCCCTTACAAAATGAGTGAATACGAACATCTGTATTTCTCCATACAACCTCAATAAATACGGATGCCGTATATAAGGAGATGAGAGACTTAGTGAGCAGCGGAACGCGGAATCTAAACCCTTTGTCAGAATCCTCAAGCATAGAATTGGCTATCGCTCCTCTTCTAAAACAACAAATATTTTACATCGCTGAATAAACATTTAAAACTTATTAAACCAAGTACAATAGATAGGGCCGCAGTAAACTCGATTTCTATCCCTAGAATTTTAAAACTCTAGTGCGAGTTATTCTCTGTTCGATAACTTACACGTAAACGAAAATGTATACTTATATTTTGCAATATAAATGTCTTTATACCCGTATTTTTACATATAAATGAGAATAATCCCACAGGAACTTACAATGTTTACTTAAAATAAAGTAATTTAAAAAACTTAATCTACATATAAAAATCAATTGCCACGAATGTGTGTTCGCGCATCAATGAGAAAGGCTCCATTTGTTTTTGTAATTGTCAGGACGAGCTTTGCATGAATTTTTTTTTTTTTAAATTAGTCACGGGGTTCACGCGGGCGAAGTCGCGGTCGGGCCCCTAGTTAAAAATAAACTTGGTATATCAAACTAATGGGCATAATACAATTAAGCTTAATCCCACACGCGAGTTTAAATTCTAGTTTTATATAACGATCGAAAGTTATCTGGCTTCTTCACCGCCCGCTGTCCGCTCCGCTTCACTACAGACGAGACCTTACACTCAACAAGCAAATGCAATAAGATTTATTATTATCACTGTAGGAGATCTCGAGTGCGATAAGTAGATTTTCTTCGCATCCGTAGCTTGCTATTTTAAATAATTTCAGTGTATATACTTCGTGTTTCGACGCTAATGGAGCTTTGTTGTAAGTAGCTTTACTGTTTTACATTTAAAGTCCGATATATTTCATTTATTAGTGAGTATTTTAATTACCTGTAGTCTATTTCGAAAATCAGTATTTACACTTGGGCTTAGACTAAAGAATGTTATTAAACTAATTTTATTGACAATTCTTTGAGCAAATATTCAGTGTCACACGAGTTTACCGGTTTTATGAGGGAAAACCCCATTTTTAAAGATTTTCTTGTAAATCTCTCTCAAGAAAAATTTAAAATCCGTGGTTTACAAACATTCTTTATCAAATTTGGCCCTAACATAGTTTTGTATCTTTGTGTGACATAAGTGGAACCCATAGCACAGAATAGGTTTATAGACCACAAGCGGTTAAAAGTTAAGAGGGTTTACGCATTTCGGTTTCCCATACAAACTTCCAAGTCGAAATTTTTAGAAACCACTAGAAAGTTTAATCAAAATTGGCTTAATGGTTTTTAAAAATTTCGAACTCGGAAATTTGTATGGGACACCGAAATTCGTAAACCCCCTTACATAGTTATTTCCTCAATTGAATGCAAAAAATATACATTAAAATAAAACGAAATTTTAAGAGGGTTTGAAATATTAAAATAAAATAAAATAAAATGTAAAATATACGCAAGTATACATTTTTCTGCAAAAAACTGAAAAATATAAAAATAGCAATAATTTGATATCTATGAGGCCTTTCTTTACTCAACAGTGGGACATTATATACAGGGCGTCCCACGGATATGCCACATGGAAGGAAAGTACCTTTAATATTGTAGATGGAACATTTTACTGAAAGAAGACATAATTTGAATTAAAAAAACAATTTAAACTGCGTTCATAGATATTTAAATAATTACATGGTTGAACCGGGAATCTATTTTAACATTTGATGCGAAAATTTGTTCATAAAAATGAAAAGCTGACATTGCCGTAAGGACATACAACTGACATTATCATAAGTACCTATTACTAATAAATGTACCCACTTGAGAAGCTTAATCCTCCTTATTATAATTAAGAATCAAACGAACTTACCTTGTGAAGTTTGATTCCAATTATGCGAGGGTCTCAACCGAAGACGATTACTTATTACATGCAGCAGTACATGAGATGGTGCTATCTTCTTCACACTTTTAGATATATCCTAAAAAGTAATATCTTATTTCCGTTCCCTGCACTGGCAACCCCGCGTCACGAGACGTCATTATTTCAGAGAATTTTGTGTTATCCTCCACAATTTTTTATTTTATTTTTTGGGTTGGGAGGGATGGGTTGACGTAATCGTCTTCGGTTGAGACCCTCGCATAATTGGAATCAAACTTCACAAGGTAAGTTCGTTTGATTCTTAATTATACTTCGGGTCTCAACCGAAGACGATTACTTATTACATGTAGATGTTCAGAGCATTGTAATGTTAACACAATAAAAATAAAAAAATATGTCAATTTAAACTTTACAATATGTAGGTAGTTTAGTTTTTTATAGTGGCGTAAGCCCCCTTTAAACCTTAAAAGATGCATTTAATGGCTATCGATGCATTGGTCGTTTTCTAAACAATGACTTTAACAATTTCATTTATTTATTTGATTAAGTATTATTATTTTGTTGTAAATACTGCATTGACAAATTCATTCTAATTTGTACCTAAACATTTCTCCAACAGTATTAACAAATACATTTAAGTGACTCAGCCCAGCCCACAACAACTTTGCGAAACACCTCCAGACTAGATCTGTGAGCAGTGTGAGCAGTAAATGCCGAGCGACTACGTGACTGATATCCGTATCGGCATGTCATCCACTGTCTTAAAATCTTTTTTTATCTGCAACAAATGTTTGTGACCGCCTTTTTATGAGGTTGGCACAGCCAGCAACAAATAACTGGGATTCTTACAAATATTGGACAATCTGATGAGCGGTTGCTAAACACGGGTCCTGAAGTCTAAATGAAGTCGGTAATTTCAATCACAATCACATAATTTTGTATTGATATATTATTTTTGATTAAACTAATAGACTGCCTTTTTTGAGCAGAAACAATAGAAAATATAGTGTAAGAATCATAAGTGACAAATCATTGATTATGATCTGATTCTAAGGATAGTCCTGGAAATATGCCTGGAAATATGGTTTAATTAATATGACATTTGTGTCCCATGTTGAATTGTATTTTTGATTTGGAGCAATAAATCTTAGTTAGTGAACACTTAACAAAACTGTGATAAACACAGTCATTCATGGAAAGTAAATTACTTCCCTTATATGACAGGTAAAGTAGACCTATGCGTATAAACAACATAGAACCTTCCTCAAATTTTTTGGTTAGAAATGATAACTTTATAACTATCAGCTTTCAAAAGATTCAAGTTATTATTTTTCGAATAAAGCTACCAAGATATTGTCAAATACAGTACTGATTTAATGTTTCTGATTTTGTTGCAAGAGATGTATACATATATCTCAAGATGCTCGTGGTATACCATGTCTGGTCAACGATTCACTAATAATTTGGCTCCACCTGGATAAGGCTATCTAGAAGTGGATGGCTCGCCTTGAAAGGAATTATGTATAACAAATATTATTTAGGGCCGAAGAACATTTTTCTTGGACAACAAGTTTGGGTCACATGTATACCAAGGATGTAAATTCTAATCTGTACCACATCAATACCTTCTGCTTTATCCAATTTATATTAAATGTGTT
The DNA here is from genome assembly GCA_963921215.1 of Scoparia ambigualis. NCBI lineage: Eukaryota > Metazoa > Arthropoda > Insecta > Lepidoptera > Crambidae > Scoparia > Scoparia ambigualis. The sequence goes on along the minus strand of OY992511.1, from coordinate 32,485,937 downwards.
TTTTTTTTTTTATATAACTTGGTCAGGATTTCGTGATGCATTCTGCGTTTGTAAGGGTTTGTAAGGTCAAATTATGGCTTTGCCAATAAACTAATAATATGTGAAAACGCATGGGAGGAGAGTTACCTACTCCGTATCTAAGTATATTCGTATAATGTTTTCACAAGACTGGATGTAGGATGCGAATACATAAAACTTTCTGAATCAATTAATGCTAAGAATTTCTCTTGTTCAAACAACTTGGTGTAGGTAGGTAATTCAAACCGCAACGGCCGCTGTGCATGCCGTAGTCAATATTCTTGAATTCATCTAAATCTCTTATTATTCATTTATGTATAAAACAAGTTCTGTTGCTCGGTTTTTTAGTAATGCTTTTGTAAGTGTTTGTGACAAACCCTATGACTCCAAAAAGGTGCTTGTACTCGTAGTTTTATTATTCAATACACACTCGTCATAATTTGAGCTTATTTTTCGTGCGTAGGTACAAAACATAAACTAAACAATTATTGTAGAAAATTCAAATATTATGCGCAATTGTTCTAGAACCGGTTCCAGTAATTTCGCAAACACAAATATGCCGAACAGAAGAACATTAATTTCAACTGAGGCCTCAAACTAAACCTTAACTTTTTCCGATCAGCTTTAATTGCAGTAGATACTTAATTAAAAATAAGCATCTTGAATATCAATTGTTGACAATAGTAGCTGTGATTTAATAGTTTAAGGGCAGTTCGATTCTTTTAAATATATTTATTTTGAAGCTGCTTTTAATTTTAAGTGAATCTGTGAGATCCTATACATTGTTTTTTGTAAACTTTTCCTGACCTTTATAAACACAACAAAAGAGAATCAGACAAATCAGTCGAGCCGTTTTTGTGCGCTTAGCAACATATTTGGCGATTCATTTTTATCTATATGAGATAGTAAGTAACACACATTGTTTTGAAGTATAGTTGTTTTGTATAGGTTTGCCGGGAAAATGAATATTACATTTACGAATCCAATGTAAAACATTACGATCCCTAGTGAGCTCACACTTTCTGTCATTCAGTCATAAAAATAGGTCAAGCGACTGCAGGAGCTCTGATTCCAACGTCTCCCTGTCAGAGATCCGGCGGAACCTCGGCAGTCCCTTGGCAGTGTGAATGGTGCTGGTAAGCTTGATCGCAGCTCGATAGCTGATGATACTACTACGCACAGTGGCGCCCCCCCTATAGTTTAAAGAACCTCCAAGTTGATCACAACTTCAGCCCGGGCATCAGCCCGGGACTCTGTACAGAGCGTTGGATTTTTGTTTTCTTTCCGAATCAAACTTGGTTAAGGCATTAGGGGTCTTAATATTATTATGCTCAGAAAGTGAAGTTTTAAAACTTTTATTCATTTATTTAAACATTATCTCCAACAGAGCTTATTATTGTTATTATTATTATTATTATTTCAATCTCCTAATTTAGTTTTGGAGCTTCGAGGCTTATGTACATTATTACTATTTTATTTTTTTTTATTATTATTTTTTTTCCATTTATTTAAGTAGGTAAGTAAGTACTTATTTTTTTTTGTTAATTATTATTATGAGTAACCCTTTATTTTTTATGAGATTCGTCTCTGTGAAATTGTAGAATCCATGGGTGTCCAATGAAAGCAGGCTATCGTCGAAATGACCGTCATATACGGGGACAGATCGAAGATCTTAGTGGCGCAGCTGGCACGGGCACAGGCGCTAGCGCTGCAAGCAGCGCAAATGGCCAAGCTTCGTTTCTGCCGCTACTGGTTGAGTCATTGTAAACATCAATGGCATAGTTTAAGATGTCTTCACCAAATCATTATTGATAAGTAAACCCGAATATAACGAAACGTTGAAAACATGTCCACCCCAGGCGGAAATCGAACTTACGTCCTCAACAATGTTTAGACTCTGTTTTGTTCCACGGATGACGTGGAAACGTGAAACTGTTAGGGTGAAATAGGTATGGCCTCTCACGGTTTATGTGGAGTAGAAAATCCTCAACACAGTTCAAGTGTAGTTAGAAACCATGAAACGGCTATCGTGGAATAAAATAAAGCCTCAACACTGTTAAAATGTACTAAATACATATTCCCAAAACGGCTTGCTTGAAATAAAATATAGCCTCACTCAACCCTAGTAGAGTGGAGTGAGTATCTTCGACACGGCTTGTGTAGCCGCTGTGTCACGGAGAAAGTCTAATTCTTATTCTAATACAATTAATAAGTATATATAATGCTGAGGTCTGACCTGAAAACCGCGTGGCGACTCCTTTGCTTCCAATCCAGAGGGGTTCCTTGGAATTTTCTTTCTTGATGTATCCACCAATTGACAACATCGATATAGCCTCAACACTGTTAAAGTGGAGTAAGTATCCTCGAAACGGCTTGCGTGGAGCCTCAACACTGTTAAAGTGGAGTAAGTATCCTTGACACGGCTTGCGTGGCGCTTCAATACTGTTGAAGTGGAGTAACTATCCTCGACACGGTTTGCGTGGAACTTCAACACTGTTAAAGTGAAGTAAGTATCCTCGACACGGCTTGCGTGCAGCCTCAACACTTTTAATATGGAGTAAGTATCCTCGACACGGCTAGCGTGGAGCCTCAACACTGTTAAAGTGGAGCAATATCCTCGACACGGCATGCGTGGAGCCTCAACTCTGTTAAAGAGGAGTAAGTTACCTTGACACGGCTTGCGTGGAGTAAAATAGAACCTCAGCACTGTCTAATTGGTGTAAGTAACCTCAATACGGCTTGTATGGAGTAAAATCAATGACATTCAATGTCATTGAGTAAAATAAAGCATCAACACTGTTGAGCAGTTATATATCCTCGACACATCATACGTTTAGTAAGTTAAACACTGTTACAATGGTGTCTATATTTCTTGTTGTAAATGGCTTTTAATTTTGTTACAATCATTATTATAGAACCCAAGAAAAACCAATAAAAATGAGGGTAGATAATTTTAATGATAAATGATCTTAGTTCCTTACAACTATGATACATTCCTTAATAGTTAATTTTCCAGGTAAATTAGCGTCATGTTCCAATACCTGCGTGTCGTAATATCGTTGATACGACATTTATCACTATTCACCGACACCGATGATGATAAACGCCTACGTTTTTTTAATTAAAAATGATTTCTTTACTTTACGAAGGATACCGTAATGATCACTGTCTCTCAACTTCGAACTTTAACATTTTCCCATCTTATTAAATACATATTTAATTTCGTTACGAAAAGTACGTGTGATTCCGATAACACAAAAAACACGTAATGACGTCTCGTGACGCGGGGTTGCCAGTGCAGGGAACGGAAATAAGATATTTCTTTTTAGGATATATCTAAAAGTGTGAAGCAGATAGCACCATCTCATGTACTGCTGTATGAGATGGTGCTATCTTCTTCACATAAGTAATCGTCTTCGGTTGAGAGTCGAAGTATAATTTAAGTGTATGAACTTAGACGTATTATTCTAAATTTCCACCACTACAAGATCAAAAAATCAACAGGGAGCGAAATAATCAATAGAGTGCGATTTTGTATTCAACAGGAAGGGACAATAAGTCCCTTCCATCCAAGCATTTGATAAATTGATTAGTTTTTTATTAAAAATGTTAAAATTCATATGGTCTTCCTTTTATTTGTGACGTAGCAAAAAATAATCCTTATGATGAAGCCTTTCGATCGGTATGATAAAGCTACAGGATGATTATTTTTCTTATGTAACGGGTTCGATTCCCGGTTCAACCATGTAACTATTTAAATATCTATGAATGCAGTTTAAATTGTTTTTTAAATTCAAATAATGTCTTCATTCAGTAATATGTTCCATCTACAATATTCAATGTACTTTCCCTCCATGTGGCATATCCGTGGGACGCCCTGTAGACTATATTTTAGACTCATATGTGAAATGCGATGTTTCGCCACCTTTGTACCTCTTGTAATAATGTGTTTCTAGGCATCACGTTAGATGCCAAGCTTCAGTGGGGCCCACATATAGCTAAATTGTCGAATAGACTTAGCTCTGGACGATTCAAAGTGCTTGTTGGTTGAGTTTATTGAATAAATATATTTTGACTTGACTTGACTTTTGACTTGAATACTTTGTTGTAATTTAAATTTGTTTTAAACAGCGTGGTCTATAAAAATATACATTCGTTTTATTGAAAACTTCAATAAGTTGTTAATTTCCGTCAGGTAAGCTTCGCCTTCATTGCCGGCTCCGTGACATAAAAGAAAATCCACTCAGCGTATTATTGCACTTGAAAATTCATACTGCAGTACTTTTCGTATCTCTTATTTTACGGAGAGAGAAAAAAACAACAGTTTTACGCTAGCCAATAAAAACTTTAACTCGGCCTCTCTGACGCACGGCGAAACATTTTAATACACTGGCTGGAAGGTGTTAAGAACGAGTAACAGAGAAAAAAAGGCAGGTGGGAACGGTGTAGAAAATTAACTCCTCTTTTATGCGGAATACCTAGGCTTTGGCAATTTGTCGGGTAAACCATGGGACCGTAATGAGACGGCCGCGATGTGCCATGCCTAATGGATGAGGTAAACTTATTGTTAATTCATTTATTTTTTTAGTAACACAATTTGCTCTGTTCACTCCTTCGCCGTGTTTGAGGATACGCTACAATGAATAATAAATACAATCTCCTAAATTTCTGGAAATAAAACGGTAATTTTAACGTTATACTCGTTGTGTTAGCTGGATCGTTTGTTACATAACTAATATTACAACTAAAAAAAGTTCTATATTGAAAAATATTTTTTTTCTTGAGGTGGTACATTCTGTCTACAATACTGGATGGCGGTGTCAAAGCAGCATTTTTATTGGTATGTTCTAATATGAATAAATACTTATTACAGGTAAATGGCTTTGGAATAAGTTGTCCTCCAATCATCTCCTCTAACTGGTCTTGTGATGCTTGCATGCAGCACCCGCGACCTTTACCAGATCGTCGGTCTAGCTTGTTGGTGGCCTGAGCTCCAGGGCTTAAACGCATAAAATTATGAAAGTAAAGTAAAGTATACTGTTCTACTGCAGCGCAAAGGCCTCCATCAATAAACTCATCGCTGCTATTTGATGGGTATTGTTTTTATCACCACAAAGTCGAATTTAGAAAATGAATAAAAAAAATTATAATTAACTGTGGATTTGAGATCTGCAGGTGAGATTAAAGCCATGTGCCCTAAGATTAAAACAAAAATGGAAGATACGGCATTAGCGTCTCATGAGTGAGCCGCCAAAATTAGGCCTAAAGGCACAATTTCACTTCAGTCACAATTTGCCGAGCGAACAGGCTACATCGCGCTATTGCGGATATTCTACTGTGTGAAAAAGAGAAAGACGCTACTCCGCAGTGGCGTCGGAATCGGTCGTACGTACTCGTCTGTTGCGAAGCGACCCAGACGTCAACGCGCTACTCGCTGACTCCCTCGCGCTGACGTTGAAACTTACCGCTTTGTCTCGCTCGCTCGATTTACACTTTATAGGTGTGCGTGTGGGAGTGTTTGCTTAAGTAGTTGAGTAGGACTATATTTTGAATGACTACAAGTAGGAGCATGCCGTATCTTTCCTTTTTGTTTTAATCTAAGCATGTGCCACGTTGTTGTTAAAAACAAAAACCAGCGCTCAAGCTTTGCTACTTGGACATGGAATGTAGCTATCATGTAACTTTGTAACGCAGCGTGCGCTACGATTCTACGCCGTAGAAGCTACGCGGCGAGCATTTCGCTACGACAGTGTAGTTGTAGCACTCATTTCATACTACGAAAACACTACTTTGTTGCTGGTATTATGAAAATTAAGGTTTCATTATTTATTGTGGAAAACAATGGAGTTCGTTGTAAATACATTTACATTTAATTTTTATATTTAATCATGAACAACAATAAAAATAATTATTTGAAGAATAAATAAATAATAAATAAAACTTTCCTACACTTACACCAATTATCTAGCCCAAAAGAAGCTTCGAAGAAACTCGTTAAATGGTTACTAGACAACGGATAAACATACTTAAAATACATACTTATTATACATAGAAAATACCCAGACCCGAAACAATTTAGAAAAACAATAATTATCTCTTATCAATAATAATAATAAATGTCTCTTGGGCACCTTCAAATACCTCTTATTTAATATAAAAAAATCTCTAAAAATACATACTGGCTTATAATTTTTATTATAAGTCTTAATACCGCCTTCACTGGAAACCCCGCTCGCTGCTAATACGTCTGGTATCTACGCCGGCCCAAGCTTATGACGGTAGCTGGAAATTCATTACTTTCTCATTAAATTTGTAACGCGGCAATGTTATGGAATTTTCTAGTCCGGCCCCAAAGAATTCTTGATGCGACTCAAATTGCTCACGTTTTGCGTTCAAGGGCCTAAGAAAGGTTTAATTAGATACGAAAAGAAAAATCTAGATTTTAGAGATTGGTTTTAATATGTATGCTTACTTATTCACCTACAAAGCTTCAAAGTCAATGTAAACTTACGGCTAAGAAAGGTTTTGTTGTAAATAACCTTTTACATTAAATTCAATTACTTTCAGTGCTGTCATAAATATTATGCAATCTATGTACCTAGTAAGTAAAGATTGTAACATAAAAAAATTAATATCATAGGTTCATTAACCCAGTTAAGATACAGTAAAATAAATTGGACTAAAACCAAAAAATAAATTTGAAAAAAATATTTAATTAGTGTCATAATTGTTCATATTATTAATTTTTATACAGAGTATAAAAGTGTAAAAAATCTTTAGTCATTACATTATATTCAGTTGAGTACATATTTTCTTTACATTCTCCACTTATAATATCCACATAGAAATTTCCATAAAGCCACTGCGAAGCTTCATTAGACATTTTAAACAAGATGTTGACCGTACTGCTCCCCCGGGCGCGGAGCAAAATAATGAAACTCGAAGTAGAATGACGCTCTTGGTGCAAACTAATTAGTGTTTATTCGTGGTTGAGTGCCGGGCTGATGTTAATAATATGTAGCTGAATATGTATATTCAGAGGACACCTTTATGGAAAGAAGGGCCGCTTTATGCTGCAAAATTTAATTATTTTATGAGCATTCGGGGAGTCGACGGATTAGGAGGAATAGAGTGTTTTTTATGGTTTGGTAAGGGCACATAAGGCCAAGACTCGGAATAAGAAAAGCCCTTCCTAAAATACCATATTTTAAAGAAGGTCTGCTCGGATCGAAAAGTCCGTAGTTGAGTGGTTAAGTGCTATGTACGATATCCGGTGGTCCCGGGTGTGATTCCCAGGCCTTGGGTCTATTGCTGGGCACAGGCCTTCCCACAATAAAGCCTTAATGGGAGTTGGTGGGTTTTAACGACTACCATCTGCCTATCCTAAAACAATAGCTTTGCAGGCCTTCCGAAGCACAGAATAGCTTATGATGTTTTCATTTATTAATTTCTTTAAGTTTTTTTAAGAAAATCTGATCACGCACCCAGTGATTAGGCGCATTGAATAAGCGCAGTGCATAGAAGCCAAAAAGCCCGGCTTGCCCTTACCAAAACTTAATACTACTCCCGGTGAATCGCAATTACATAATATTTATTTCGGATTTAATTTCTTAGAAATAAAATAGTCTGGTGCGAACAAAGCTTTACTTTTGTATTCTAAGGTCCAACAGAGCACGTATCTACGGGCATGCTTGGCAGCCATTTTTTCTTTATTATTGTAATAACTTCACTTTGTTTGAGCTATTGTTTTTATTACTGAGGTATTTTCCAAAAAAAATAGTTTAGTGATAGAAAATGCATTTCTAAATTCAGTTCGAAGGTTGACATTGTGCCTGTGATTACCTGTGAAGGACTTAAGTGTTTTAATTGGCGATGTAAAGGTAAATTCCTGACATTTTCGGTATTATAGCAAAACATAACATACACAAACAACATACCTACTTCAGATTTGTGTATTTCGCAAAGTAGTAAAAGTTTTAAAACTTATTTTAATAGATCTGCATACAAAACTAGTTGGATCCCATTCAGGTAAATTATATTGTTAGTGTTGCCTGGCTGGTGTCACAAAAATGTATCAAAAACGTAGGTGGTAAGATTTGGAGCTTCGGGCTTCGGAGCTTGCCCTAATCTGAACCCCTGGGCACGCCACTGATTAGTAGTAGCGTAAGTAACTTATTGTTTTTTTATAATCAAAAAATTTAAGGCTTTAATTTAAAAGAGTCATATTCTCATTGACTACAACGATTGATGTTTATTGTACAATTGTATAATTGATACTGTATTGTACCGTACTTTCCGTATCTTTGAATTTTGCAATGCCAAAGGAAGTAAGAAATTTATAAAAAGAAAGTATTTTTTTTTAGATTTTGGGCAGTAAACAAAAACATGTTCTACTAATAAATACAGCTACAAACAGAATACTAAGTACAGTTTTTAAATACCAGGACATATTATTATGCTGAGTAGAGACCAGTTTGGTGCAAGCATATTTATTATATTTTTGTTTTGGAAATTTAAACATTGTAATGTATTGTATCAAATAAAGTATGTAAATTTCTATTTCTGCTGTCTATAGACAGAAGCGCTGTGTGGACCTAAATACATCTTATCCAATAAGCGCGAACTACATTCTTGGCTATTGATTTTTCTTTATAATTAGAAGACTATTTAATTTGAAAACCAAAGGTTAAAGAACGACCAATAGTTTTGATATTTACCTTCCTCGGCGACAAAAAGTCATAATTCACATTTACTGCTTTTTATTTATATTGTATTAAAATTGTGTTAGTTCAAAAAAACACCAGTCTTCAAGTGCTTTAGAACAAAAAGTTAAAAACAGCATACAGATTACTCCAACCATTCTGGAAATAGAATATAATTGGGTATACTCCGCGTCGTAGGGTAAAAACAAAGCAAAACACCTCTCCGTCCCAGAATAAGGTAGATAATATATTCTCCGCCATTCTTCGGAATCAATTAAATATGCTCCCAACTTCTACAACTTTCGAAAGTTGGTGCCAAAGCGAAATATATTATAATCTGCGCATGCTCGCAAGTCACACCATGGAAGTTTTTGAAATACTAGACGTTTGGGAATGGCATAACAGTTTGGGATAGTACAAATTCGTATAAAATATTGTGAGAAATTTTATTTCTTTCACACATAAATACGAATATATCACGCCCGTTTCCTGTAGTGTAGTATGCAGAGACAACAGCTTAATTATTTCAATCAACTAAAATAAATATTATGTAGGTTATATTGACCGTCGCCTCGGTGGCCAGTATCAGGAGGGTCTAGATTAAATTCCCAGGTATAGTAATGTATGAACTAGGGGGTGAATCCTACCTATCCATCCGCACCATCCATGGCGCGATGGTATGAGTACTCAGTCATGAGTTTGAGAGTTTACCCAAGCTTAAAAAATGTCGGGCAAATTAGAAAGTGCATGTTTGAATCGCGCTCGTGAAGTGATATAGTGATTTTGGAGAATTAAAAATAAATTCTCCATGTTCCTCCAATTACGTAAAAAAATCATATCATATCATATTCATATAAAGTTATAAATTATTCTCTATTTCAGCAATTTTTATCTAACTAAAAATAACATTGTCGTCGAATTGACTGTAAAGGGGTCGTCGTTATTCACTTTGAAATCCAAACTAACTTTTTCGTTGTTACATCCAACCTCGAATTCAATATTCACAAATGGAATAGTCAAATCCAACAGCAAAAAATAGAACGCGTACCTTGATTAACTGCGAATTGCAACGCCGCTTTTTAGATATAAACTTTTTTGTACCAGCTTGTTAACTGATAGAAAAACTTTGTTTTAATACAATTTCCATTTTTTTTATAAGAAGGAGCCAATCCAACAGGCTGGTTACCTGATGGAGAGCAATCACCGCCGCCCATGGACACCCGCAAAACCAGAGGAGTCGCAGATGCGTTGCCGATTTTTAAAGAAAGGAATAGGGCAAACTTAATGGGCCTTAATGCAAACTCAATATTAAATTATCTACGTATTGTGTTATCATCATCATCATCATGGTGCTAACCACTCGATGACCTCCGTGGTCGAGTGGTTAGCCGGGTCTGGCGTCGCGTCATCTCTGAGGTCCCGGGTTTAGTTCCCGGTCGAGTCAATTTAGAGAAAAACTGTTTTTATAAATTAATTTCGGGTCTAGGTGTTTTTCTATCTTTATGTATATTTATCCGTTATCTTACCATATTAACGAGTATCAGAAGAATACTGGTCCTAGGCTAGATAATTGGCGTGATCGTAAATAAGTTTTATTTAATTAATTAATTAATCATAACCCATGAACATCCCACAGCTAGGCTCAGGTCTTCCACATATACAATAGCTCATGGGATGATTGGGCCAAAACCTACCATGTCTATCCAAATAATGTGTCGTAAAAGGCGACTAACAGTCTGAAAACCGCACATATAACTAACAACATAGAGTGGCGATGAGCTCACCACTTATCACGCTGAGCACATGTGCAGACGTTGTTATTTGGTAAAACGTGGACTGTGGTGGGCTGCTTTTGCGGTCTCACTGTCTAGTCCTAGTCCTGTCCTAGTCTCTGACTAACCCTTCGGAGATAATAGTCGTGATTTCGTAAGTAAATGTATACATATATGTTTTTTTTAAGCTTAATCAAATACCCAAAAATCACTTATATAAAAGACGTTCAATCTATCATCTAACATCTTGATTCAATCTATCACTAACGAATTTTTATACAAAAAATATAATCTTCATTAAGACAAAAAATAACTCCAATTATTATATCTCGACAGGTCGGTATGCCAGATAATTAGATTGTACAGCAAAGTGGATGGATATTATTATTCCAGACAGTGTTGTTCGGCAGTCCACAGGTAATGCGTCAGTGAGGTGATCTATCACTTATTTCAACGTCAGAAATCCATTACAGGGTCGCGCCGGCTCAGCCGAGCGACTATCTGGGACTGCGGCTCTCAACATTTCGTGTTTATTAAAGAGTGTATTGACGGTCCCGGAATACCAACAGTGCACAGTAGTGGTAAAGCCGCATGGCATCCGACAAGGTGGTCGGGATTGATGGATAGATGCTGATAAAAAAGCCAGATAGCACAAGTAAAGGAACTTAGCAGCAGGGATTTGCACAAAATAATATAGGTATACCAGACTATAGACTGGACATTATGTATCATCTAATATACTGTCCGGTCCATCTGAAGGGTAGGGCTCTTCGATGTTCCGTTTCGTGTTTTTAAGAAGTTAGTAAAAATAACCACCGTAATAACTAATTTGGAAGCCTTTGTCCAACAGTAGATGCCTTTCGGCTGATAATGATGATCTACGAGTATTTACATGAAAAAAAAAACTGTATCCTACAGTATTCTAAAACACAACTGAAACCATTTGAGAACCGCCGCCAACAACAAATACAGGTGTAATGGAGTCGGCGTCTGAAAGTTGTCGACGCGATATAAATCGCTCGGGTTCCGAGTAATTGGCCGTGAACAGCCAAATCCTGGGAGATGGCGTTCGACGCTGGTGCTGTCGCTCGGTAAACTTTCAGTTCGGCATAAGAAGAATAGATAATAAAACAAATATTTTCAATAAAACTTTTTTTCTTTACAACTCTAATTTGTTTATTTATGTAGAGTATGTATTATTTATATTAAAAAAGAAATAATACATACTCGCGCTTAGTGTTGTTTTTAAAAGAGAGACACATTTATTGGCATACATCAGAATAATAACAAAGTAAGACAAACCCACCAACTCGCAATAGGCCAGCGTGGTGGGTTATGGCTCAACCTCCCCACGTGCTGTTGCATGTGGGAGGCCCAGCTGTGGGACGTTCATAAGCTGATGATGATGATGAAGAAAAGACAAGTGTCAATAAGGACCCCGCCTCAGCTGAAGAACTGTATCTTTTAAAGTTCGAAGACCTGAGGGCCTACTCTTGGAAACTCAGCCGAAATTTCGAAATTATTATTTATATTCGTTTGTTAATTACAGCGATTTCCATTTCTTCCGAAATTTCGTTTATACTAAATAGGTTTGGCATTTAGATTAATAATTAATAATTATTTTTTTTGAAATTTCAAAAATAATGGAAAGCTCTATAATTAGCAAACGATAATCGGCCGAGATTTCGTTTCAGAAAAAGAGAGTAGGCTTTCTGGTGCTCTAAAAAGCAGGCAGATTTCTGCCCATCTAAAAGGAAGTGCAAATAATTTATTTTCTTAGCATTGGACCAACTAACAATAAATAACACGGAGACCACGTATCATTGATACGGATGATACGGCGCGGGCGCTAGCTGTGCTGTGTATCCTTCGATCATATAAATAATAGAAACACGGTCTCATACAAAATCAAGGACAAATAATGTCCCCGCGTAAATACGGGTTAGTATCAAATGGTCAAAAACGCAAGTGGTCTACGACATCAACTCACATAAAAATCATTTGGGTTAGTCAAATACGTCATCGGTCTATGAAGCAACTCGTCGCAAAATTATGTCGTCTACTGTCATATTATCAACTCGTCTTAAATGAATGTGGTCTTAATAGCTGGTCGCCGACAAAGCAATTCGTCTCAAATGCATGTGATCTAAATTGCTGGTCGCCTACGAAGCAACTTGTCTTAAATCCAACGAGTGTCCTTTCATAAGTGGCCTGTTAATTCCAGGTAACAAACCTCTTTTGAGTGTTAAACGCTGCATAAAATTTCTGACGAGGTGCATTATTGACTAATTACTTTTTAACCTGTTAGCGAATTCGTCTAGATGATCTTATGACAAGTAGCTAAAGAGACCGGTTACATGTCGTACAAACCACTTATTTGTTTGGTTGATTTTAGACGAGTTTCTTCATAGACCGATTATGTATTCGACTGTCTGTAAATTTACGGAATTTTAGGTGAGTTGATGCCGTAGACCGCTTGCGTTTTTGACCATTTGATGCTGACCAGTAAATACATACATATCCATAGATCAACATCAAAAAAGAAACGAGATAGATAGATAGATAAACATTTGTTGTATTCCGAGGTCTGGACTTAAAAACATAAGCATCAAGCACTGACAAATTTCGACGGGTGCAAACCAGACCTCGGTAGCCAAGTGGTTAAGGCAGCCGCCCGGAAGGCGGAAGGTGCGTGGTTCGTTTCCCGCCTGAGGTTGTCGTCTTTTTTTTTCAGTGTTTAAAATTTTACTTAAGTGTATGTATAGTTTTTATGACCGAAGCTTATTACGCTCTTTCTGAAGAACCATACGCCGTACTATTCCTTCCAGTATACCATGACAGGTAGCTCATACCACAACATGAGCTTGAAACTTTATGATTTTGAATTCCCCCCCCCCCCCCCCTCCCCCCCGTCGCTGCTAATCGCATCGATTGACTACTATGTCTAGACTACAGGCAGTCTTCCAGTCTTAGGTCCTGGCTTTTATTACTAGACGAGGAAAATAGTACGCACATTTAATAAATAACAAGTATTTTATCCAACATATAATTTTTATTGTACGATGTTTTTGTTTAATTTACGAGCAAACAATCCTGGATCAGCAATACTACGATATCACTCGATAGGAAACGTGACGAAATTGCTAACCTGATACCAGTCGTCCTACGGGAACTGTGCTCTAATATAAGTATAGAAGAGTTATTCGTTTTTGTAGGCTCATTGTTAATAAATTGTGACAGACAAAAATTAAAAAAAATATACTTTTTCCCCTAGGGCAAGAAAAGCTATTTTATCCTCGCTCTAGAACGCTACAATGACGGTCTTTTTGAGCAAGAGGAGTGAAATAGTTTTTTGTTATACAAGAGTGCAAACTTGCTTTTTAACCGCGTGCTCAATTTTGATGACCGAGCAAGCGAAGGATTCAAAAATTAGAATCCTGAGCGTTACCGAGGGAATCAAAAGAGCACGAGGTGAAAAATCTTTGCACTCGAGTGCAACACGTAACTTTTCATCCCACTTCAACGAGGAAATGAATAAGCAAATTAAAATAAATTAACTACACCAAAAAGGTTCCGACTCTGAGTTTTTAACAAATTAAAAAAGGTTGTATGATAAATTCGGCACTATGGAGGGAGAAGTAAATAGGTTTAATGGTGTTTTGAATTCACAAACTTAGTGCACACGATGTTCTAAATTCAATTTACTTTATTCTCTAGCGGATAAAAACGGCTTTTGCACTCAGATATCGAAGAGTATCTCTTTCCGAGATGGGGGGATGAAAAAAAAATTGGTTGCCTGTAAAGTCGGTATACGGGCGAAAGTTTTACGTGACAACGACTTTGAGTGGTAAAATAATTTTAATGTGAATATTCATTCGTATAGTAGGAAGAAGGATGAAATAATATGGAAGGGACGCGTGCCTTTCACTTTTTATGTCTGTCTCTCTCGCTCTTAGGCGGGCTAACCATGCCCGAGTGGAAGGGACGCGTGCCTCTCACTCGCTCTCATTGTGAGCGCATAACGTGAGCGGAGCGTAACGCAGTTTCTTGAAGTGTCACCCGGCAAACCAATTTATAAGACGTTGTCACGTCAAAAATATTTAATACTCTATATTATCTAAAAGCGCTTCCTCTCTTCTACTTAATTTTCGTGCCCCTGCGGGGTCCATAATTATCCTGTGTATCTATTTGTAATTACATACATTGTGAATTATGGTTGTGAAATAAATAAATTATATAAAAAAAAACAAAAAGAAAATATTAGTGCAATGGAAAAATGTAGCTACCTAGCTATTACGGCCGAAATTATAAATTATTGATCTATCTACGTATTGTTGTTGTGCCTGTAGAGTAAGAAATATGACTTTTTTGTTTATGTCACATCGTGTCGCGTCGCGTAGAGGTGAAATTTCGGAAGGTAAGGGTAAAGTAAAGTTAAGGTAAGTAACCAAACTAAAATATCTCGAGCTACCACGTGCTAAGCCGTGACGTGTTAAACCTTCAGTCCCGGTTGTTGTTATAAGATGACAGATGTTAACACAATAACATAAATTTGTATTTGACAGCGTTTAACCGCGTTGCGTAGCGGTGTAAGAATACTACCACCCCCTCTCTTCCCTTAGGGGTCGTAAAAGGCGACTACCGGACTAAAGAGTGCACATACTTCCAACAGTATAGAGCGGCGATGGGCTCACCACCTGTCACGCTGAGCACATGTGCAGTCGCTATTTGGTGAAAAGTGGACTATGGCAGAGATCTACTTTTGATAACCTCATTGCCTAGTCTCTGACTAAGCCTTCGGGGATAACAGTCGTGAGCATATGTATGTGTGTATTTATCTTTGAAGAAGGAGTAGGAATTATGGGGGGGGAAGGGTGGAGAGATGGGAGTTCGGAAAACTTAAGCTCCATACAAATTATGTCTTTTATTTTTATTAATATCGGCCTTCAAAGGCGGTAATAGAACTAGCATGTAGCCGAAATGAGGTGTTGACTTAGTGCCATAAGCATTTGAGTTGAAAGTTGAGCAACTATCGGAAGGTGAGGTAAGGTAAAGTTAAGGTAAGTAACCAAACTAAAATATCTCGAGCTACCACGTGCTAAGCCGTGACGTGTTAAACCCTCGGTCCCGGTTGTTGTTATAAGATGATAGATTTTACTTATAATAACAAGCCGTTGAAAGCGCGCACCCGGTTGCCTCCTGACAAAAGACTGTTAAGTACCTTTGTCAGGCGACCAAAGAAGCGTTCCTTCACCGACTGTTTTATATCCCCAATCTCTACACCCAATGACTGTGACATACATATATTAGGTATTTGTAGGCTTCGGCTTCGGAGAGAGATCTGAAATTCATCGTCTCAGAAAGTTGCAAATTCGTAGAATTTACAACTTTCCCCCGCTGTAGGTGCATGACCGCGCACTTGTCTACAACAAATCCCATGTTGATGGCGCTGCTAAAAGTCTCAGTTACTTTACTTAAGTTAACTTGATAACATAAATTTGTATTTGACAAGATTGTGGGTGGAAGGGTTTTAGCCCAATCTCTACACGTGGTATGATAGCCTAAACCAGCGTACGGTTGTACATACATTATGGTCCAATTGTCCTATTCGATTTACGTTCGTGCGTGCAGAGCGTGTGTATGTATGGTTGTCTATGCATGTAAGGGTGTGTGTGTTCGTGTGTATGTGTGTGTTTTTTTGTGTGTAATCGAGTCATTAGTACAAATTATTAGTGTCGGGCTTGCCAAATGCAGATTGGTGACAAACCTATGGCTTTACCAGGGCTATCGTGTCAAAACATGTGAATCACATTTTGCCTGACCTGGGAAATGAACGCGCGACCTTTGGAATCCAAACCAAGCGCTTACACTTGATAGGGGTGTCCCAAAAATCAAAGCCAAGCCGATAACAGATCACAGGCTACCTTGTATCTTGGGATATACAATGGACAAAGTATTTTTTTGTTGGGAATATGTTTATAATTTATTGGGATTAAGTGAATCTACTAACGTAATGGGCGTGTCCTTTTTACGTTACATAATGTCCTTTAGTCTAATTTTTAATTAGTTTAATTAAACGCATCTAACCAAATTACATACATACAAATAATAAAACGGCTATTATCCGCGAAAGGTTAGTCAGAGAGTAGGCAATGAGGACTGCAAAAACAGTCCTCTACCATAGTCCACTTTTTACCAAATAGCGACTGCACAAGTGCTCAGTGTGACAAGTGGTGAGCCCATCGCCGCTCTATGCTGTTGGATGTATACGCAGTGCAGTATTTAGTCCGTTAGTCGCCTTTTACGACACCCAAGGGAAGAGAGGGGGTGGTAGTATTCTTCCACCGCTATACGCGATACGGTTAAGCAGTTTCAAATATATTTAAATTATATTTTAACACTATTGATTGTACAGTAGATACAAATGCACCGGCTCGCCCGGCGCAATACCATCCTCACGGATTATCAGCTTGAAACAATGGCACTCTTTGTTTTCTTTCGTCCGGTGAGTTAAAGTACCGATGGCCCATCTCTCCCCCCTCACCCCTCCCCCTCACAACTCTTACTCCTTCCAAAAAGATCCTATTCCTTACTCAAGGTCAACAACGCATCTGCGACTTCTCTCGGTTTGCGGGTGTCTATGGGCGGCGGTGATTACTTCCCACCAGGTGACAAGCCTGCTCGTTTGTCTTCTCTTAACATAAAAAAATGTCTCACAACATACACGTGTTGTTACAAAAAAAACTTAGGTGTAACTCCTTCAAAGACACTTGACTTCGTCTTTTGTGCAGCCAGGGACATAATATACAATCGTGCATCACTATCAACATAGCAAATAGTACTCATGACTCATCATGGTCAATTTCTGTATAATAATTTCGAAGTTAACATTAAACTACCTCATTCATTACAAAAAAGAACAATACATGACACTTTGCTATCATTTGTATTTTTCACATTCTTTTTTTTTTCAATATACCTTAATCACGCGTCATACTTATTATCATCGCCATCAGATCTTTCCCTGTCATCACAGAAATCAATCTCAAAAAGTAAAAAGCAAAACTATTCTTAGCCGCTATCACCTAGCCCATTCACAGTTTAATCAATCAAATCGCGCGTGAAACGAACGTTCTGAGTCGTGTAACTTTTTTTACTGTCTTCAGCGAACTGCAAAAACTATATTGATGCGGCCAGAGTATTGCGGTTGTAAATCGCGCGGGTACAAGGGGCAAATCCTTTTTACGAGATTTACTGGTGGGATTCGCGGGGTCGTTCCGTTTCCACGCCTGCTTGGCTTTCGGGGCGGCGCGAGAGAGAGGCTTGTTACTGTGCTTTTAAAATTCATCGTTTTTGTAAATTATCAATTTTGAGGTACACTCAAAGTAGTATGCTTTACCTCAAAGTAGTTTTGCGTTGAGCCCCGTTTAAATATGCGAACGCGAAAGTTTAAAAGTGTTTATAGTATGCTTATAACAAACATTTGTACATAGATAATAAAAAATTGTCGGTACTATTAAACAAACTATCGATACTATATATTTCATGTATCATGGGTTTTTTATGCTACAGACGAAGCACAAATTTCGCCTAATAATAAATTATAAGACGTGTTAATAAATTTACTCAAAACCTAAAATTAGTTTTTTTTAGAATCGAGAGTAGAATTGACTACTAACAATAACAATAATAATAAGGTCACATGATACCTATAATAAAAATGCAGTAAAACAAAAAGCATCAAATTATTTTCATAATTAATTCGTGATAATTTATTTTAATAATTCATGTGATTATTTTATAATACAAAATATGTTGGGGTTTCTGAGGTTTTGAACTACACTAGCCTGCAAAAATAAATATCACACCTTTAAAATTTCATTTTTTTTAAACTATAGAGATTTTTAATAAAAACCGTTTTATAGCAATTTTAACCGACTAAGGGTGGATTCGACCAAACTGGAATAAGACTTACTCCGAGATTAGTCTATACAAATTCGGCGTTTTAACTAGGTATAAGACCTTATTCCAGTTTGGTCGAATCCACCCTAAGTATGACGTTTTTATGTACAAAATTAAACTCTTATTCGAGTCCTTTTTGTTTCGTAAGTATATTTTGTGTACTTAAAAAGTTATTGCAATTTTAAAAGTGTGTTAGTTATTTTTGCAGGCCAGTATATTTCATTAAACTAAACACGTGGTTTGTTTACAATTTTATTTGGTGAATAATGTGAGTAGGTATACAATATCTGTGTTTGAAACCAGCAGCGAGGTTATGACATAACGGAAAAGTACTATTTGAAGCACTATCTTAATCTTAATTAATTTTTTTCATAATTTAAAATGTATGATTTGTGTTTGTTCATCCATAAGCAAAAGAAACAAGACAAGATATAATTCATTTTAATTGTGATAATATATCCTAGGTAAGAATTTTTTTTTCGTTTATTTTTATACAAAATGGAAAGGTTTATTTCCTTGTGACTTGCACCATCTACCAAGCTAAAGGTCTCAAAGACCAAAGTCGAAGCTCAGATGGAACAAAGGTACACATTATCTTATTTCCCTCCTGGCTCCAACGTAGCGTCTAGATCATCATGATTTATTTGATTTATAACAAATCTCATTTCTCGAAAACTGTCACCTAATTTGAATTAGGTGACAGTTGAAATTTTCGTGATTTAGATAATTAATTAAGTTTTCGTTATGTCAAGATAATTAGTATCCGTATCATCGTCAGCCTATAAATATCTCACTGTTGTGCTCAGACCTTATAGATACATGGCACATGGCTAGATTGCGGGTTAGTGGGTTTGACGACAATCATATACCTAATCGTAGATTTTTCAAATTAATTGTTACTCATCCAGTGGCTCGGCATTGGGAAAGTAGCTTATCTGGCAAGATCGCAAACGTAACTCCCTAGCCGCGAGCCCTATTCGATATCGAGCTTCACCGTAGTCTATGGTCGTTAGCAATAAGGGCCTTACTTTCTAAGCGTATTCGAAACTTCGTTAGCCCGTAATTCGTAGTACAACGCGCGTGCGCTCCTGCTTTTTTCACAAACGATTTTATAGTACAAACACACACAGCATTGTACGGTGAAAAGTTAATTAGGGCTAACGAAGTTTATCGAATACGGTTAAAGAGTAAGGTCCCAGAAACTCATGCGTTGCCGGCCGCGTAAAGTACAGTCACTTGCAAAAATATGTAAACAATTTTAACTGTTAATACAATGGAATAAGAGTCAAAGTGAATACATATTGGTGCTCGTGACTGTACATACATTCATACATAGATACACGACTAATATCCCCAAAGGGTAAGTCAGAGACTAGACTATGAGGACCGCACAATCAGTCCACTGCCATAGTCCCGTTTCACCAAACTGCACATGTGCTCAGCGTGATTAGTGGTGAGCACATCGCCGCTCTATGTTGTTGGATGTAAGTGCAGTTCTTAGTCCGATAGTCGCCTTTTACGACATCCAAAGAAGAGAGGGGGTGGTAGTATTCTTTCACCGCTACGTGATACGGTTACTGTAAATTATCATGTATTATCTTCTGTTCTATTCTACGGGACAAATCGGATTGATTGGCATTTCTAATGATCTATTTGTTTTTTTTTTTTTTTTTATAATATAGGGAGGCAAACGAGCAGGCGGGTCACCTGATGGAGAGTAATCACCGCCGCCCATGGACACCCGCAAAACCAGAGGAATCGCAGACGCGTTGCCGGCCTTTAAGGGAGGAATAGGTTTAAGGAAGGAAGAGGAATTGGGAGGAGGCGGAAGGGGGGGGGGAGGGGGAAGGGGCCTCCAGAACCCTCACAGGTCGGATTATCTAAAATTTTCACTAATAGATAATTGGGTTTATTAATATTTTAAAAAAATCGACTATAATACCCATTTAGTCTTATTGACATTATACGAAAATCAGAAGCCGTGACGTCACGCCGTGCCAAATGTCATTATTATGTTGCGTGTGACATTTCTATAGAATAAGCCTCTAACGAAACGGATGTTTGGCACGGCGTGACGTCATTTACTTAACATTTTTACGGTAAATTTAAATCGGAATATAAAAAAACGCAAAATATTGGAAATAATCATTTTTTTTTAATGTATTTTAAGGGCAAAATTGGTAAACAGGTATCATTTTAATATAATTTTCAAATTTAGTCAACTAACCTATTACCTAAAGGACAAAGAGTGAGTCGCTTCACGCACGACCGCGAGAAATGCGACACGAATTGAAACGTACAACGTACAAACTATGCCGTATGATATGAAAACTACCCGTTGGCCTAATAACCCGGTATCGTTTCCAAACTTTAATCAACAAGCAACTGAAAAAGGTGAGCCTCTCGCGTCGGGCTGATGATTACCGGCGGCTTTGAGTCGCGCGTCGTTATTTTTCTCATTAGCGCGGAGTTGTCTGCACCGATTAACGCCGATGGAGAACTAAGGGCGGTTGCACATTTCACTTGGTAGTACATTTGGGTTGGCTTTGTTTTTATTTAAGTCATACACACATTTACGCCTATTTATCCCCAAGGGGTAAGTCAGATACTAGGCAATGAGAACCGCTGAAGATTTTCACCAAACTTAACTAGGTACGCACGGCGTCAGATCAACTTACCCAAAACTGTCAAATTTCTACAATCAATTTTGAACTTTACTGTTTGGTTCTATGGACCAATTACACACGGCGTCAGATCAACCTACCCAAAACTGTCAAATATCTACAATCAATTTTGAACTTTACTGTTTGGTTCTAAGGACCAATATTCAATGGAGAAATTTGACAGTTTAGGGTAGGTTGATCTGACGCCGTGTGTACACATAGGGTTGCCAACTATACTGTTAAAAACAGTATTATACTGTTTTTCACTACATTATACTTTTTACTGTTGAACAAAAACAAAGTATCCAAAATACTGTTTTAGTATCACTGTGCACTGGTACCTAACTATAATATAGGTAGGTACCTGTTTAAAAGGTAAAAAAGTTGCGAACGTTGTCCGCGCGGTGCAGCGCAGTCATACTTAAAATCTTTAAAAAAATAAATTACTGTCCATTTTTCTAAAACACTGTTTATTTTATACTTTTTTATTTTTTTAAAGTTGACAACCTTACCTACACATGTGCTCAGCATGATAGGTGGTGAGCCCATCGCAGCTTTATACTGTCGGTTATATGTGTTGTATTTACGGTGGATTCGACCAAACTGGAATAAGACTTACTCCGAGATTAGTCTATACAAATTCGACGTTTAATCTTGGTATAAGACCTTATTCCAGTTTGGTCGAATCCACCCTTAGTCCATTAGTCGCATATTACGACACGCAACGGAAAAGATGAGTTAGTAGTATAATTATTTTAAGCACACTGATTACTCTAAAAAATCTAGTTTACCTATTCAACGAATCACAACGTTAATTAAAGCCTGGGTCACCGCAAATTCCAATCATAATATTGTTAGTTACACCTGTGGCCGTCAACTGATAGGTAATATGTTGCTAACCGCATTATTTTGATTTAAAATCAACGTGCCATTAGCTAGAGGCGATGTAATTTATGCATTTAATTTATCATTCATGGCTCTAATAGCAAATTCGTTTATTTTCCGACGGCCGTACAGGATTAGGCATTCTTATTTGTTGCCAGAGATAAAACTAGAGCAATCCTTGCGTTGGCGACCGGCGATACTGTAACCTTTTTGGTCGGTAATCAAAATTTTACTTTTTAACCGTGTAGCGTAGCGGTGAAAGAACACTACCAATCCCTCTCTTCCCTTGGGTATTGTAAAAGGCGACTAACGTACTAAAGACTGCACATACTTCCAACAGCATAGAGCGACGATGTTCTCACCACCTGTCACGCTGAGCATGGTGCAGTCGCTCTTAGGTGAAAAGTGGACTATGTTAGAGGACTGCTTTTGCTGTCCTCATTACCTGTCTCTGACTAACCCTTCGGGGATAATAGTCGTGATTATAAGTATGTAATGTGTGTAAATGTATTTTTTAATAAAAAGTAGGTTGGCGTCTTCGTTCCTTAGAGCATTCTTCGATCACATAGTTTCATACGTGATCATAGCAGTTGATTTAATACTCCAAGTACCTGCGGGTCTATCGGCTAAAAAATATGAATATGGACATGGTCTTCATTTGACATTTGAAACCCATAATATACCCATATAAGGACAAAATATGGGCTTCAAATGTCAAATGAAGCCCATGTCCATATCCATATTTTTTAGCCGATAGGGTAGCTGATCGATGGTTGGCGTGGTCGATTTAATTCTGGTTAAGAGGTCAATTACATCTCGACTGCGATTTTTGCGTAAAATGCCTTATTTCGTATTTTGTAGTAAGTTTGCAGTTGTATCTATCGTTTTTATCGAAATAAGGTAATAAATTTATGCTTAATATTACAAATCTCCACTCTGCGAGAAAAGTTGAGTTCCGACGGCCGGCGCATCGCATTTTGTAGTAACTTTGCAGTTGTATTTATCGTTTTTATCGAAACAGTATAATAAATTAATTATAAAATCTTTATTCCTCATGAAGTAACAATTATTCTGGTATAAATTTTGCTCAATAATATTATCTTAGATAGGAGAAATTCACAGTTAACTTAAAGCGATTTTGAAAGTTTTTGTTTAGAATAAGATTTTTTTTTTCTATATAAAATCAATGATATCTAAAAATTCTAGACTAGGTATAAAAGAGATAACATTCTATTTTTTTATTTCATTTGTTTAGAAAAGTAGTTCAATCTATGAGCTCAAAAAAGTGCCTTCGCGCATTTTATGAAAGACTTTCTCTGCAATTTTGGGTTTAATTAAAAAGTTAAGCAAAATTTACAAAAAGCGAGGCCGCTACAAACTATTCCAATAGCTATTCTACACTATTCAATATGTCAAAATTGTTAATGTATTTTTGTTTCTGAGATCAAGAAAGCCAAAATTGGCTATTTCACGCAAAAATCACAGTAGAGATGTAATATAGGCCTCTTAATATTGATTTATTTTTAACTAGCGGCCCGCCCGCGCCTTTGTCCACGCTTACTTAGAAACACCGTCACAGTTCAGCCATTTTGTACAAAGTATCAACAGGTTATTAACTATTCTCAGTTATTGCTCCTTCTTTTTGTGAAAACCGCATAAAAACCCACTGCGCGATTTAGAAGAATTAATCGGAGCCACAGGCACAAGGAAACGGCGTCTTTATTTTATAATAAGTAATGATAATGACATGTATAGGATAAAATGTTTATTTGATAAAAAAAATCAAATAGTCTCAGGAAGCTCGAATGGGATTCGAACCCATGACCTTTGGATTGCCGGTCCACTGCTCTAACCGCTAAGCTACCAGACCCTAGAAGACTCGTTGAATTATTTCTAGTAGTTGATGATTTACGCTGCAAGCCAGCGGTATTACCACGTTAGTAAAGAAATTACGTCACTGTGAAGGTGTCTATTTTTTTTCCTAGTATACATTTTATCCTATTATCTCTATAGCATTGTGAATGCAAAATTTCAATAATCAAGATAATGACTAGTATTTTCATGAACACCCAAAGTTTTATGCTAACATTGTTTTTTAAGTTTCTCGATGTTACTATATGGAAGTAAAGTCTGATATTAGAAATTATGTATTCTCTGGTTTTGCTTTGCCTTAGTGAGTGAAAATCACTTACACCGATAATCACAGAACACGATCGTTCACTGAGTTCGTGTTTCAGGTACTTGAGCTACCTCTAAGGAGACTTTACCAACCTCAAGGCGTATCGCGCACAATTCAAGCACCACAACATTGTGTTAACACGTACTTTTGTTGGAGGATTATATTAGTATGCACGCGTGAAGTCTTACTTGTTCCAACTATGCACCTAATGCGCATTAAATGCTGAACTTTCGTATGCTAGGGCTGCCGTTATGCACCCGGCTTGCGAAACTACTTATTAGAGTCTAGATGTGGCGGTATTGCGAACTAATCTTTGAATCCCGTTTGAGGGATGAATGAGCTCGGTGGTCTTAAGACTGCTTACGTCCCGGGCGATGTCTACCGTATTTGAAGTACTCAGTTTGGTTGGTTTGGTACTTATAGGTATGTAAAGTTTTGCCTATGTTTTGGGCAAAAGTCACAGGCAAAAGCCTCCATTATTAAAATTTAGTATTTGCTTTAATTTATATATATTGGCTTATTTACAAAATAATTTCATTCACAAATGCGGATCAGTGATCACAAACCCTGGTTGGACTATGCATCGAAAATCCGAAGCACTTTTTGCGTGACCTGGGAATTAATTCTTGATAGATACTTCGGTAATCGAGCCGCTTAGCGTATGTGTAAACGTTTCAAAGTGTATTTTTTTTTTTTTATTGAATTATGGGAAACAAACAGCGTAATAATAATTCTTAAAGATAAAAGGTAGTGATTAACACATAAGCCAAAACAGTTTCCACGGTTAATTAACAACTATAACTATTGAGTAAACAATTGTACGAATGGACTAATAATATTATAATAAACATATACATACTATCAATTCATAACAATGAATTGATAGTATCCACCTGTTACATAATGTATTCAGGCTTCATAAAATGGACAGTGTACTCACACAAGGTAAATTTAATTTAAACATTCTTTAAAAAGGCAAACCAGTAAAAACCGAATGTTACAAGTAAGTAATAATACTATGCATTACAAACACTTTTTTTGAACTTAAGAAAACTGAGCTCGAAAATGTCCATTTCTTGGTAATTTTTATTGTACTGTTCACACGCTCTAATAATGAAGCGATTTTTAGCATAATTGGTGCGACATAATGGAGGGGCAAAAGTTTTAGTGGATCTTAGACCAGGTCTTGGGCACCGATACAAAATTTTGCTCGTTAAATAAGGCGATTCAACTAGATTATTAATAATCTTATACAAGAAAATTTGATCTCTGTGCTGTCTTCGCTGTGACAAGGGTGTAATTTTATCTGTAACAACTTTTGGGAATCTATATTTTAAACGGTTAATAAATTTGTTTTGTACTTTTTCAACGGATTCAATGTAGCACAAGTAAAGAGGATTCCAAACAGTAGACGCATACTCTAAAATAGATCTGACAAATGAATTGAACAACAAAATCAAAGTGCTAGCGTTCTTGAAATCAGTAGCTTGCCGAAAAATAAAACCTAACATTTTATAAGCCTTTGCGGTTATTTTACTAATATGTGACGCAAATAGTAACCCATTGTCTAAGATAACACCCAAGTCTCTTATTTCGGACATCCTATTTAGGTCTTTATTTTGAAGATTGTACTTATGCAATATGGGATTCTTTTTCCTGCTATATGTCACAATGCAACATTTATCTATATTCAAATGTAACTTATTTGCAGTGCAATATTGTGAAAAGCGATTCAAATCCTCTTGCAATAATTGACAATCAGCAACAGACATGATTTCAGTAAATATTTTGGTATCATCTGCATATAACATTATTTTAGAATTTTGGAAAATACTTATTATGTCATTCATAAATATATTAAAAAGTAATGGGCCGAGATGGGATCCCTGAGGAACGCCAGAGGTTGGGATGTATGTTGAGCTGAAGCCCTTCACCGTAACTGCTTGAGATCTATTTCGGAGGTAGGACTTTAACCATCTCAACAGGTCACCGTTTATACCGATATATTCAATTTTAAAAATAACAACTGAATGACAAATTTTGTCAAACGCTTTAGAATAATCTGTATACACGGCGTCCAATTGAGAGCCTCCATCCATAGTAGTAAGAACCTCATCTAAAAACTCACAAAGGTTAGACTCCGTAGACCGCTTATTGATAAATCCATGTTGCTGCAAAATTAAATAAGGTCTAATAGCTGGAAAAAGCGTATCATGAATAATTTTTTCAAATAATTTTGGGAGGACAGATAATTTGGATATTCCTCTGTAGTTCCGTACATTATGTTTATCACCCGACTTAAAAACAGGTACTACAAGAGAACGCTTCCAGTATTTAGGCACTATACCACAAGATAAAGACGCTTTAAAGAGTTTATAAACGGGATAAGATATCTTTTTACTACAACGTTTTAAGAAAACTGGATGCAAATCGTCCGGGCCACTACCCTTCGACTCGTCTAGCCGAGAAAGGTATTTTTCCACCGTTTCACAAGTCATGTCTACAGTTTCAATGATGCATGGATTTCCTACAGACGGATTCCTTGATGTATAATCATTCTCATCCAAGGGCTCAAAAACGGAATGAAAGTAATTGTTGAACATATTAGATATTTGTTGGCCGTCTGAAGTAGTCTCATTGTCAAGATAAAGAGAATCGGGAATGCCGCTGTTACCTTTCTTTGATTTTATAAAAGTCCAGAAAGCTTTGGAATTTTGTTTTATGTTACACTCCGCTCTCTCAATAAATAATTTATAACACGATGCTTCTAATGCTTTGCATTGATTACGTAAATCTGAAAATATTTCGTAATAATAAGACCTACGATAAATTTTCCACTTTTATGTGCTTTAATTTTTTTAGCTAACAATCTAATTAAAGCGCGTGAGTACCAGGCCGGATACTTATTATTACCATAAATAACTTTTGAGGGAATAAACTTAACAATTATATTATTAATCAATGTATAGAATTTCTGGAGCGCAACTTCAATACTAATATTTTCTGGCAAATGTAGATCCCAGTCGATCTTAGAAAGTTCGGAATTAATTTTGTCATAGTCCGCAGCATAAAAACGTCTCACAACTCGCGGTGCAGCTCTTAGGTTATCTTGTGAGTAATCAACGCATGAGTAAATATTTAATGCTGGATGGTGTAAATCCTCAGGGTACGCTAATGGGGTGGTACGGGTAACTTCGCATGGAGAACACGAAAATACCAAATCCAAACACCTATTGTTCTGATTTTGTACTCCGTTATATTGAGACCAGCTGGTAAAATTTATAAAATCAAATATTTGAGACGTGAGCATGTTCACTGTGGGGTTCTTTAGGTAGTAATCATAATTAATGGAACCGTTACTAGGTTTAACACACCATTCAGCATCACGCACATTAAAATCACCCACAACTATAAACTTTGTATTTGTCAAGTCCATACTTAAGTCGGCAACATAATCAAAAAATTGCATTTGTGAAGACGACTGACATGGGCCTTGAGGAAAGTAACAACAGAATACACATAAATATTTTTTATTGGGTCCCTGCGCTAAAACCAAGTCAACACACGTAATATCCGCGCGTTGTAAATCGGGAGGCGGTAGTCGCGCAGGCCGAATATCTAAGTGGATTTCTCTTCGAATCGCAATCAAGGTACCACCACCCATCTTCACACCTAACTTCTCTAAGTCACGATCCGTCCTATACACATTGAAACGGCTGTCAAACAATTCACTATCGTAAATACCTGGTAAAAGCCATGTTTCTGAGAGGCAGATTACATCATAGTCTGAGTTTAAAACATTAGCCAAAAATGCCACAGTTTTGGTCCGTAAACCACGGACGTTTTGGTAATAGATATTTAGCTCTGTAATTTAGTAAAAAAACTATATTCTTTATAAAGAGACGCGAAAGATAAATAACTATAGGTATAAATAGCCAAACTGCAACACAAACTGTAGTTTTTCTGCCATGCATCGCTATCAGTTATAAAATACATATTTAAAAATAAAATACTAAGCAAACATTTTTCAAGACATGATATTATGCGACGGTAGAAAATAATCAAAGTCAACAAGTCATACCTTGCCCCACAGATAGTTATCAAAAAATACAAAAACAGCTATCAGTGCATCTACTCATCTGTTTGGAATCCACCGAACACAATCCACCACAAGCCAAGCCCAGCGAACGACAGCAACGAGCGGTGAAAAGCGCACGAATTATTATCGCTGTTTGATTACGGATGCGCAAGTGACCGCCACAGAACAAAAGACCAAAGGAATGCGCCCGGGTGCCCAACCCACGGTCCGCAACAATAACCAATATGAAATAAAGTAATGAAATATTCATTAAATAATAATAAAAATAACAATATAAAAATGTAAACTTAACAATGCAAATATATTTAAAAGGTTTAAGATCGGTTAATATTTTTTTAAACTTATACACAAATATAAATCTGTTATTTTCACTTATGTGATTTTGTTTAAAGAATCTTCGGTCGTTATATGGAGTACTGGTGATGAATCCGATTTTCGCACCATCACGGTACAATTACGCACCCAGCAATATTTATAATTTTTATCTTTGGCCTTCATCTTAGCTTGCTGTAGTAATTTTTTGTTACGGCTGGAGAGATGGTCGTTGGCAAAAATTCTGCTGCTTGATCCCACGAAACCCACGTCACCAGCCTTAAGATCCTTCAACTTTCTAAGAGAAGCCAAGAAATCGTCTTTTTTATAGCGAGATTGCAACTTAAGAATAATAGGTTTTATTTTTTTATTCTCAGAGTCGTTCATCACAGCGACACGGGTCACAAAGTCGACATCGGTATTGACATTAAGCGGGAAACCACTCAAATTTGCAAGGGATTTAATGATTTCTATAAGGTTTTCTCCAGCTTTTTGAGGAATTCCGTTGAGTTGAATATTCGACCTCCGTACCCATTGTTCATTGCTGGCGTTTTTATCCAAGAGATCTTTAACAATTGCATTTAAATCTAGCAATTCTGACTTCACAGTTTCCAGAGAAGATACCCTGGAGTCAATATCCGCAACCTTTTGCGCTATTGCATTCATTCTGGAATTCAGTGCAGATTTTAAGTCAGATATGTCGCCCATGACTTGTTTCAAATCTGCTTGCATCGATTGGAAAGAGACGAATTTATTATCAAGATCTGAAATTTTTGATAAAATAAGTTTAATGGTGTCCCCTGTATACCAATGTCATCTGTTTTTTTCTTCATAGTTTCTTGGTCAGCAATTGAAGCTCTCTTTGATTGTGCCGACGACGGTGAAGCGCTGACATCACGACATGAAGTACACATCCACTTTTTTCTGTTGGTACCTAGCCTGTCGAACCCTCTCTCGGTCACCCCACTGCAGCCAAAGTGAAATTTACCCCCGCAGACGAAACACTCGGGGCCATGGCCCACGACTTCTTTACACTTAGCACAACGTGAAGAGATAAACACGGTTGACATAGTTGACAACCCCTGATTAACTGGTTACCGGAGAAGCGATTTTACGTACAAGCAAAGCGTGTCTACTCAACAGTTGACCGCGACTGACTGTATTTGGTTAGCATGCACCTTTTCATCTTATTCTGTAGTGATAACTACAGTTTTGTTGTTTCTACCAATTTATTATTGATATACGCTAACGAATTGACACGGAGCGTTTGCCACTTGTCTAGCTGGGCTGGTTGCATACGGTCCAGTGTGCACTCCACTTTGGAACCGCGCTCATTAAGACACCGCGCCGCCCTGGTCGGATTAAACTCTTATTTTCGAACCTAACCGCGGATTGTGTTAATAGTGGACGTGAAAATGAAGTGATTTTATAATTTAAGATGTAACATTTTATACTATCATTTTCACTAACATTACAACCCTCCGTCTCGGAAGGCACGTTTAACCATTTTCCTGATTGTTGTAGTATGGCATCGACAATGTATTACACCAGCGTGCTTTTCTACCCTTGTTATCCCCTAATATTTATATGAGCTAAATAAAATGAGCTTGGTCACCCATTAGAAGATAAGCCTCTTAAAACTGCATTGCGTGTTCAATTGTACCCACAAACGCGACCATTGCTCAAGTGACCTCTTCTTTTTCTTCTTGACTTCTTAGCTTATCCTAAATCTTCTGTAGAATGTTTTATAGAAACGCCTAGTTAATAATATGTTCACTAATTTAATAAACATAGCTTACTATGATAACATTATAGAATGAATAAATAAAAATACTTTATTCAGAACACACAGTCATGTAAGTACAAACAAAATACAAAATTGAATCAACAAAGAATTGCAAAGGATTATGTGATTACAGTTATTATAATGATGTACGGTAGATTTATACGAATATAAAAATGTTAAACTAAAATCAATAAAAATCTGTATTCAAGGAAGAACGCAAGAATGTTTACAGTTTCCTATAATTTTTGTATGTCTGTTAAAACTACACGATAACGAACAATCTGTTAAATCAAAAGTTGAAACCCCACTTTGCAAATGTACACAATTTCTACAAAAGTCGCATAAAATCACAGATTTTAGGTGCACCAATTTCTAATACATACCTACATAATCACGACTATTGGATAATAGTCGGGGATCCAAAGGGTTAGTCAGAGAAAGACCAAATAGCGACTGCACATGTGCTCAGCGTGACAGGTGGTGAGCCCATCGCCGCTCTATGCTGGTGGATGTATGTTTAGTGATGTACGGGCAGTGTGTGTAAGTAAAATTGTAGAAATTGATTGTTGTTGTATGTTGAATTGTTGTTGTAAGTATTGTAAATTGTTGTTGCAGACGACTCCGATGCCTGCAAGACAAAATGTCCTTAAATAAATTTTGATCTTAAAACTTTGTCTGTAATGATCAATATCAGTTAGATAAATTAGACAATGACACAGGAGCTGTGTGGTGGAGGCTCATCAATAGAATACGGACTAAATACTGCACATACATCTAACAGCAAAGAGAGGCGATGGGCTCTTCGCCGGTCACGCTCAACACATGTGCAATTGTTACTTGGTGAAACTTAGACTATGGCAGAGCAGTGATATTGCGGTCCACATTGCCTAGTCTCTGACCAACTCTCCCTTCGTACACAAGGCTAGGCAAATCTTTGATACTCGACGATTTTAGTCTCCAAGCGACTAGCGCCATACAAATCCATTGAGGTTCGTACACGAGGCGCGTCGCCGACATTTGTCCCGCGACTCCAATTTGTATGGCGCTAGTCGCTTGGAGACTAAAATCGTCGAGTATCGAAGATTTGCGTAGCCTTGTGTACGAAGGGGCTAAAATCGTCGAGTATCGGAGATTTGCGTAGCCTTGTGTACGAAGGGGCTAAAATCGTCGAGTATCGGAGATTTGCGTAGCCTTGTGTACGGAGGGGCTAAAATCGTCGAGTATCGGAGATTTGCGTAGCCTTGTGTACGAAGGGGCTAAAATCTTCGAGTATCGGAGATTTGCGTAGCCTTGTGTACGAAGGGGCTAAAATCGTCGAGTATCGGAGATTTGCGTAGCCTTGTGTACGAAGGGGCCAAAATCGTCGAGTATCGGAGATTTGCGTAGCCTTGTGTACGAAGGGACTAAAATCGTCGAGTATCGGAGATTTGCGTAGCCTTGTGTACGAAGAGGCGGGGAAGGCTGGTTCGTCAAATCAAATTAAATCAAAATTATTTATTTGGTTTAACATAAACACAAAGTAAAAAATAAAATAAAATTACCAAAAATAAAGTAAAAAAAACAGTAAGAACTAATAATAAAATGATTAATACAGTGAAACCAAAAAGGACCCAGCTCAGTAAATGTTGCAGCATGAACATCACCTGCAACGCTGATATTCTGCGGAGCCCCTTGGTATTTGTGTGTGTCACGTACTCACGTAGTTAAGGCTAGGTGTTAGTGAAAAATTAAAATAACACGTTCTTAGAATTACTTTTTGAAGTAGTAAACAGTAAAATTAAAATCTGCGAAAATTAGGAAATATTATTGAAGCTTTTTTCTGTGGAATACACCCGATGGAAATACGATTTGATTAAGTTGGCTCAATAGAATAAAGTCACAAAGTTACATATTTTTGTGTCATTTTATCTTCTTTTCCAGGTTTTATTCTTAAAATAAGCTATTTGATATTATGAGTCATTTACCTAAATGAAGTTCATAGATAACTTGAGGGATTATAACTGATCCTCTTTTATTTATTACATATATCAATTTTTTAAAATATAAAACGCGATTATTCGCGCCGCTTCGATGTTATACTCCTCCCTTACCGTCGTACCGTCGAGAGAGCGAGAGAGAAGCGCTCGAAATACCTCCCCTTAATACACTGATTTATTTTAGTAAAACATGACTTATCTCTATCAAATGTTTAATCTTACTTTAATTACCTATTGGTACGGACAGCCTTTATCGTGATTTTATTAACTACGAGTACCTACGTGACGAACCGGCACAGGGGATAGATAATAATCGTGTGTCCACTGGTGCCGCTCGCATTCGCATTGCTGGATTTCTGTCTGAAACGTTGGAGCGAGCGTGACCTCTCAGTTCTGTAACCTTTAAAACTAGCATGCAACGACCTCGAGGGCCTATTACGTACCCCCTTTTGGAGAATGCTATGTACCTACGCCTTAACGTTGATACTTACATGTTAAACTGTTCACCGTTTTGTTTTTAGTGTTGATTAATAAAGTATTGTCCCCTCTCTTCCCTTTGGTGTCGTAAAAGGCGACTAACGGACTAAAGATCATCCAACAGCATAGAGCGGCGATGGGCTTACCGCCACGCTGAGCATCACATGTGGAGTCGCTATTTGGTGAAAAGTGGCCTATGGCAGAGGACTGCGTTTGCGGTCCTCATTGTTTAGACTCTGACTAACCCTTCGGGGATAATAGTCGTGGCTATATGTATGTATGTAAGTAATAATGTATTACTAGCGGCCCGCCCGAAACTTCGTCCCGCCGTACCCCGTGACTAGGGTTACCAGCCGTCCGAATTACTCCGGACATGTCCGGATTTTTAGACTCTAGTATGGACTTTGTCCCGCTCTTTAATTTGTCAGGAGAATATGTAACAAAACTACATATTAAATCAAAATCAAAATCAAAATATCTTTATTCAGTAAGCTTAAAATAAGCATTTTGAATCGTCTAAATTTATTTTTTTATGGATGGATGGATAGGCATAGGAACCCACCCACCCACCCCACTCATTCAGGAAGTCTTTTAGCTGTGGAGAAGAACGGGCACAAGAAACTCCACAGCTTTAAAATAATATTAGATGTAACGACATTTACAAAACAACATGTCGTTACCAAATTAAACAATCAGTTATAAAGATAATGGATTAAGAAAAAAATAAATATATAAATAATATATTATTATAACCAGGCTGTTTTGTCTTCTAAATATTCCTTGATTGATTAATTACCTAATATCAAATATGTCTTTAATCTTTATTACCTTCTCATTTATCTAAAAACAAAACATAAAAAGTGAGTAATGTTTCCATTTTGTGACTAATAAGTCAGGACGGCACAGGTTCGAATCCTATGGAATATCTTTTCAAATATTGTAAAAATACCTATCACTTTATGATATTATTATCAGCCCTCGCGTTTCGACAATTCGATATTAAGTAATAGACCCATCGGCAAACTAAACCTACCTTACGTGTATACTAATTTGAACAAATGGAATGTGTCTAGGCACCTTATAAATGCTTGTGCATATATTTAATATGAAAATATCAATATGTTAACATGATATCAATTTTTATTAGATTTTATATTATAAATACTCTAAATCATATATTATGAACGCATACATAATATGAAAGTCTGTTGCTAACGCTAAGAGCTAACATTTTGTGTGGTATTAATATGAAAAAGTCAAACTATGTATCAAAATTCAATTCAAACTCTATAAGTACACATAAGGTTTCCATTAAGCACTTTTGAAAGTCACTTTGCCATTGGTTCGTAAGTCTACGACTAAGAAAAATATGCCCTTGCTGAAGCTCGTATTTCTTTCTCCCTTTTAACCGCCTCTGTGGTCTAATGGCTAAGCTACCGGTTTCAGACCCAGAGGTCCCGGGTTCGATTCCCAGCGGGGGGTACATGTTTGTGTGCTCGGTTTGGATGGTGGTAGGGCTGTTATGTCCGCCTGGCTAGCTACCACCATCTTATCTAAGTCTGTCGCCATAACAACGATGTTTATAGCATTGTTGTGTTCCGGCAGTTTGAAATAAGATAGCCAGTTCCTCAGTGGTTGAGGATTCCGGGTGAAGCGCGCCTCCACCTTCGGCCTTATCGTCACTTACCATCAGGTGAGATGAAGGCCAAGCGTGTACCCGTTGCCATTAAAAAAAAATCTTTAGACAAAAAAAGAGCATACACACATATGACCACAAATATTATCCCCGAAGGGTTAGTCAGATACTAGTATCTGTCCTCGTTGCCTAGGCAACGAAAGAACGAAAGTTTGTAAGTATGGATGGATGTTTGTAACTCTTTCACGTAATAACTACTGAATGGATTTGGATGAAATTCGGCATACAGATAGTTTATAACTTGGATTAACACATAGGATACTTTTTATCCCAATATTCCCACGGGAACGGAAACCATGTGGGTGAAATCGCGAGCAGTTGCTAGTAGTTTATAATATAATTGCCTAAATCAACTCATCGCTTGCCAAATGCGGGTTGGTCGGGTGCTATGCCCCACCTGGATGCTGATGACAGTTTCCATGGACGATATCCAGATAGACTCATTTTGTCTAAAATGTACGACTTTGCAGAGTGATAGTGCGGCCGGCTGGGCCAGCACTCCTCAGACACGTCAGGGGTGGGTCACAAAAAAAAGATTATAGACTTCTTGATAAAAATATATTGTCTTGCCTCCTAGCCGCGACAATGACGAGTTATGCTGAATTTACACGGGACCAATACTTGAGACAATCCACTAAGCCAGTCCAATATTGGCATCGTGTAAATATAGACAGTCCACTACATTGGATTGTCCTCAAGGCATTTTTGCTTAGCATTGGCTTTGGCTTATTGGACTGGCTTAGTGGATTGTCTCAAGTATTTGCTTCGTGTAAATCCAGCATTAGGGAGATTAGGTACACTGGACTGACTAAGGAGTCCACTGTAACGTTACAATAGTTGTTATCCAATGGCGGTAAGGATATATAACAAGTTACCAAACCGCATTGAAGATCTTCAACTCAATCCATTTATGAAGCAACTATGTAGACTTCTAGTAGATAAGTGTTATTACTCTGTACAAGAATATCAGACAGACAGGTTGCTGTAATTATAATGATCTAACATGGTACCATGGTACCTATGTGCTCGTTTATTATTATTTTGAGAATTGCAATCAACATGTATATTTGATTAATTGAAATTATTATAAATAATTAACTGACATTTGACCTTCTAATAATAATCTTGTAATAATAATAATAATTAGTTTTATTTTGATACTTTTTACCATTGTTTTTTTTTTGCATGTCTGAAAAGACTAAAAGTGAGATTCAAGAATGAATATGTATGTCCATCAAATAACTGTAACTACCACTTTTAATGCAAATAAATTATTATATTCTGGGATTTGAACTGGGACCTCCTGATACTGAGCCGAGGGCTTGACCACACGGCCACCGAGGCGTAGAAAATATATAAAATAAAAAAATATATTATCGTATCTCGTTACAGAGAGTAAGCTGCGAAAAATTAAATGCAATAAAAACAATACACGATCTCGTGCAAGACTGACCCGGCCAAAATAGAAAAATAAAGACCTTGTTATCAACATGATGAATTAAAAACATAACAGCAACATAAAATATTCCGCTCACGATCTGTGAGTGCAGAAATGTTTCGCATTGTGGTCCTACACGTTCGTGTATTTCATTTAACGCGTTTTTATTTCATGCCACGTAGTAGAGCTTTAATTCTAATTACGCTTGCATAGAAAAACATACATGTTTGGATAGCCCATTATATAAAATAAGTTTGAAAATCCAATGTGTGTGTACTATTATTTGTCTCAGAGCCAGCCAGATAACGCTTATTATTTTGCTTAATATCCATTTCTTATTATGTTTCTAAGTTAAGTGCATTAAGCAAACGAAGTGTTTCAAGTTTTTCAGGTTTTTTCTTTGGT
The DNA here is from genome assembly GCA_963921215.1 of Scoparia ambigualis. NCBI lineage: Eukaryota > Metazoa > Arthropoda > Insecta > Lepidoptera > Crambidae > Scoparia > Scoparia ambigualis. The sequence continues at coordinate 32,449,567 of OY992511.1, read as the reverse complement.
TCCTGAAGTCTCACATGGTCCTTCCAGCCGGGGCCTTATTATAGACTTCAACCTTCCCTTTACATTACCCATAAAGGTAATTAGTTAGTTTTTTGTACAAAGTAGACTTTTTAACGTCCAACAGAATGTCCAAGAGTCAATACTCTATCAAACAATATAAAAAGAATGACGGCGGAAAAAGATGGAGGACTTACGAATATGGTTTTAAAGTAATAAAAAAAGCCGTAGCTCGTACGAGTAGAGTTAGCATTCCCATCCAGTAAATATTAATTTGCTACAGATCACGTACCTCCGGAGTAGGTAGCAAGTGCTTTTCACAACCAAACCGGTGTATTTTAAAAGAAATTGCATCTCGCTGAATGCGAACGTACGCTGCTATAGTCACGTAACTTTTATAGGGAAAGTAATATTGTAAAATCGGGCCGAGTAACTTCCTTATGCCTTCCCTAGTACGCCATAAACAGGAGTGGTAATCCCTGGGTGAGGCAGCCACTGTATCGCGAATATTGAAGTAGCTAGGTGTATTAAGAATTAGAATTATGCAAATCTTGTAAAGTTTCCTTTGATAATTCAGTGATGAATGTTAGAATGTGATTTTAGTTTTACAGCTAATACTCGTATACTAGCTGCGTTTATTAGTAGCAGCTAGTTTATAACCTGTAAAACTATAGGAGCGGCTAGCGCTAAACTCTAAAGCGCATTTCGGCTAATACTACCATAAATTCACAAGTCTTAGTTTTATAGACCTTTTACCATTTTCGCTCTATCAGCAAAATTGAAATATATCGAGCTACCTTGGTTGGCCTGTTAAGTCATAATTTTTTGTGTTTTTCTTAAGATGGTCATTGCTAATACCCACCAAACCATGTTGGGCCAGCGGGGTAGGTTATGGGTCAATTTGCCCAAATATGTCGAAAGGGGTCATTCGCAGACTGCTAATAATGAGTTCAAAAGACTTGCGATTTTTGAGTCTGAATCGACTGTTTCACAGCCCAAGTTTCTGAGTCATCATTTTACTAATTAAATTACAGCAAAGTTAAGAAGTCAGCCTTGTTGCGTAGCGGCTTTAAAATAATACTAACACCCCCTCTCTTCCCTTTGGTGTCGTAAAAGACGACCAACGGACTAAAGACTGCACATACATCCAACTACATAGAGCGGCGATGAGCTCACCAGCTTTCACACTGAGCACAAGTGCAGTCGCTATTTGGTGAAAAGTGGACTATTCCAAAGGACTGCTTTAACGGTCCTCATTGCTTAGTCTTTGACTAACCCTTCGGGGATAATAGTCGTGATTATATGTAGGATGAATGTATGTAAAGTTAAGAAGTAATAGTTGTCAGTACGTTTGCCTGAGGAAATCTGGGTGTGTCCATTACCAGTGATGCTTTACCCATCCTATTTCAAGTCAGAATACAGCTTCTCATTGAGTTTTCTTAATGATAAAGGGTAATCCGGTAAGGCCGGTTTCCCCGAATTTAAGGTACGTTGAAATATTCATC